>OY757938.1:69750810-70390810 GCA_963585895.1 Sepioteuthis lessoniana | reverse complement strand
CCTGTTTGTGTAGTTGTTTCTCAAGAGTTTTCGTGGAGTTCTTTTTTGTCTCTTATTTGCTGGGCTTTTTTTTTTAGGGTTTTTTGGTGGGGGGGCAGACTTTCTTATTGAATTTGAATAACCTCAAACAGATCTCTATTTGACCTTTTGATGTGACCATAAGAGTTATGATCAATCCGGATCAGAGTGGACCAGAGAGATTGTTACTAAAGGGGTACTCTAAACTCTCCAGATCTCTTGAGCTGGAGTCTCACCATCTAATGAGGTTAAGTTTCTTAACCAGATCCCCTCTTTTTTGGAGGTCTTACCTCTCTGGAAGAAGTACAGTCATCGTAGTCAAAACCCCGGCCATAAGGCGTGTATTCACTTTGGTAGTTAAATATGCAAGAGTTAATTTTTATCATTTATATATATATATATATATATATATATATATATATATATATATATATAGTATTAACTCTAGCGTTCTAAACTACTGGGAGGCTAAGATTTACCTCAAAACAGTCCATGTTATTTATGTGTTTAAAATCCTGCAATGTGTGTTATATATCGCTTAGAAATAAAGGTTTACATCGAATACGGTGTGGCTGATTTACATTCTGGTTTGAACAACAATAAATAATTACTGGGTGAATTGATTTCTAATATTGTTTTATTATCAAACGTTATTAAAAGTAACCCTATGTATAATTTTATACAGAAATCATTTGAAAAATAAAAAATAATAATTATAATCTGGTTATGTACATTCTCATTTAGTTTTGTTATCTTTCCAATTTGATATCTTTTATTACATTAAAAATTACCTGAGTGGAGTGATCATTTTTCTTAGTCACGATAATGACCCCATTCGAAGCAAATAAATCTAAACATTAAAAATCATATATTTTTTTTTATCTTTAAGGTTTAAGATTCTGAATATTTAACACGAAGTAAGCGAGTTTTAACTCCACTAGTGCTATTACGTTCACTTTCGGACTAATACCCATGGGAAAGGTATGAACTTCCATCTAACACAAATATATGTTAAGTAATACCAGTTGTTCTTCTAAGGACGGCTTAGGCATTAAATAACCCTCGAAAGTTGATTGCCAGTAAACAAAGAAACTAAACCAAACTACATATATATATATATATATATATATATATATATATATATATATATAAGGGAATGAATAAATTGTTTTAAAAAGTTAAATCCTTACATCAAGAAATCGTCAGACGAAATACACGCACGCGCATATGCATATATATATATATATATAGAGAGAGAGAGAGAGAGAGAGAGAGATCCTATCCCATTTTATCAGACCTTTTCTCGGTCTACTGCAGGACTCGAATCTTCCCAAAGTCTGAAATATTTGTGGAATAATGCACTTTACCTTCAGTCATTGGTCCATGATGTAATGTTGGAGGAATGAAATCAGATATCTCTCTCGTAGACTGAATGCTCTACCAAGACTAGCGAACCCAGTCTATATTATTATTTGTCCATATCTAAATATAAAGGAGATGAGTTTGTACTTTCCCCAAAAGTATTAAGGCGAAATTCAACTTGCAGTTTACAAACAGAGAGAGAGAGAGAGAGAGAGAGTAGAACAAGCTTGAAGGAGCTGTAAACATTTAAAAAAACTGTTCATGTCCTTATAAATAAGAACTTATTAAGTAAAATAAGTCCATGTTACATGATCTAGCGAAATTTAGTCATTAGTTTTATATAGCCAAGTAGTTTATAATATTTTTCATTTGCAGACTGGCAAAATCAGAAAGTGTCAAATGATGAGAGATGTGGTGGGAAATATCCATTCAATACCGCAAATTCCGTGTGCTGTTTTCTCTTTTTGAGGTGTCAGTCGCGATTAAATATCGATTATATTCTGAAGTTCCTTAGAATCGCTTCCTACTTCTGGAGTCGTGATGAAATGCTTGATAAATAGGATAGTCAGCTGGAATCTTTTGCTGCAGTCTCAATACGTTACGAAAAAGCGAGATGAATTAAAATTTGCATTGAATTTAAGATGGCGGCGAAAATGAAGCTGCGTGTCGCCAGCCTCCATGTTTTTGCAAAGAAAGGAAAATAGTTTTTCTCCTCATCTGAACGAGTGAAGCACAAGAAAATTAGAAATGATTGTGTGATTAAATTCACAAGTTTTAAATTTATTTATGTTCGTATAACAAAAAATCGCCCACTTTACGAGCAAACAAGATCGCATTTTCTTCTAAATCTTAGAAATATGCGCGCGCGCACACACACACACATACATGTACACACACACACACACTTTATATATATAATCGTTATTATCACTATCAAGACGGGCTGACAGCATGAATTCTCAAGACCCTCTTTTTCCATCTTTGCCTATCGGTAATCACACTTGGCAATTCTTTAAGACGCTATCCAGTGTCCGCACAGAGCTGCTGAACGTAAGTTTTTTACTGGTTGGTGTGTCCATGTGTAGGAGTTCATTGGATAATGTCACTCATGTTTTTGGCATTACTTTCCCAACAGTGTCCAGCAGTGTCTTGCTCGTCTTACTTGGATGGTTTGTGAAATGGGTGTTTAGGGGCCGTACAGCTACTGTTTTGTGGGGTGCTACTTCCTGAGGTTATTCAAAGCGGCACGTTGTATATTTCCCATCGAGCTTCTTCTCCAAGCTGTTTCTTAAAGTCAAAGCAGTGCAACCATGGTGTAGCACTGATATATATATATATATATATATATAAGCTTGATACCAGCCACAGCAAACATCTGAGAATTATCACAGGACACTGATGGCCAAACAGCCTAATATCCAAGAAGGCTCTGTACAAGATATGCAACGCCATTCCACTATCAACAAGTGTGGTGCAAGTACAATGGTCCACGTTTGGTTATGTGCGACGGGTGCTTAAAGAAGTACCTGCACAAAAATCCCAGGAATTTAGTGTAATACGGTACAATAACAACTGGGCACGAACGAGACACTATTGCACAAACTTCCTGAATAAGGTGTCATCGGACCTCCAAAATGTAGCACTGGGAGCTATAAGATCAGTCAAGCGCCTGAAGTAGATAAAAAAATAAACATTGCAAAGGAAAGAGCTAAGACTTGAAAAGGAAGAAGACTGAATGCTGCTGTAGATTATTTAATGCATGAACACACACACACACACACACACACACACACAAATATATATATATATATATATATATATATATAGTATGTTTCGTATGCATTGAGAAAATTTACTTGTTCCTATACAAGATTTTCAAATGTACATCAGAAATAGAAAAAACTGTTCGAAGCATGTTAACCCATAAAGTTTCATTGTTTGTCAATGAATTAAGAAATCTATATTTTCATTTGCAGATAAGATTAAAAGCATCTCAGAGGATAATGAAATCAGATTCATATCTAATACTAATAACAGGATTCACTTTTAGACTAATACCCTTGAGAAAGGTTCGAACCTCTTTACACCCTAGTTCTAGGTTAAATCGTATCACTACTGTTCTTCTTACTGCTTCAAGTAATTGTCCTTATTATAAATAATTTACTTAGATGGCATAAAGTGTCGAATATTTAATTTATAGATGAAACCCTTACAGGTACTTCTACTCCAAGTCTAAGAGGTCCTAAGAGTTATGGCAATAAAGAGGTGCTTCATAAACGTTAGGCCTACATCCATCAGAAGCGGTTTACTGTTATACCAAAGACACCCCATTTTAGGGGAAAGAATCTTACCAATCAGCAAGTTATAGAGTCAGAGTATTCTATGCCCCACGGAATAGGGCAATTTACCAGTTTACAAAGCACAGAGGATTGAATCATTGAACTGAGTTTAAACACCAGCTGGGGTACTTTTAGTATCTGTGTAGTAATACAGTTTGGGAAAGGCATCAAACTGCGTCTTCCTGATGTTAACAGTAAACAACAGGTCATAAAATTAATGAAAACGCAATAACATTGGACATAATATGATTGATAAAAAAAACTTTACAAGACACAAAATAACTTTATAAAAAGAATTTATGTCGTAATGGTTACCGTCGTAGGCAATGGACTCGGAGACCAGAGTTTATATTCAAATCCTGGACGAGATTGTGTTCATTTCACATACCGTTAATACCTGTTGGAAAGCTATAAATCCAATTATTCTACCTCTAGCAATGAGTAAATAGTAGGGAGGACTGGGCTCTTAAACCATTCTATGACAACCCTTCTAAGAGAATAAAAAATTCAAATTCTGTTTAAAAATTGGGGTTTGTCGCGTCATGGTCGTGCGAAGGGATTGGTATATATATATATATATATATATATATATATATATATATATATATATATATATATATATTCCAATTATCAAAGTTCGAATCCAGTTAATTTCGAATACTGATTTTGAAAAATTAGCACCACACAATCTTCCTTGCCTAATTTCTCTATGTTTGGCTTTTTTTCTTTACTAATCAAAACATATAGTACATATTCATTTATAAGCAGGAGGTAATTAAACTAGTTATGTTGTTTAGAATTTATGACTAAGGTATCGTTCACATCAGCAGCAGGAAGCGAAAGTAATTGAATGTCCAGTTTTTTACATTAACAGCTTTCCATAGATTGCATTTACGCATGGGCAAATACGTCAATCCTGAATCTGTCATTCAAAACTAAATCAGGTTTGACCTTCAATACTGTACAATTTAGAAGAATTACCAAATATAAATATAGTTATTTGCCCAGCATAAATTATTCCTGCCGAGAGATAAATAAAACGTTGCTTCATATGAGGGTTCTCTTCGCTCGAATGTCGATACGTTACTTGTGAGGAAATTGAGAATTTGTATATTAATTTGTCTGTCAACAAGAGATACGTTGTCACTATAACAACTAAAACGATGACATCACTTCATATAAATCAATGCGTAATAAGCTCATTAAAATACACAGACGAATATAGTCTGGCACAAGGTCACATTATGGAGAATCAGGTGAAAGACGAGCTGACAGCCCTGTAGATACTGGTGATTCTTTCAGTAAAATGAACCACTTTGTCATAATAATCTTCAAGATATGCCGACAGCAATGATTCCCTTAACTCTCTCGCATCCCTCTCCGTCATCGCTCTTAGTTAGTCCTCAAGATGGTATCCATTGTCCACATAGCACTGTTTTTACTACAAACACTGGAGTGTCCATTGAAGAACGTGGCTTGTGAGTTTATCCTTATTTCACCAGAAGTCACAGCTTGGAAGAATTACGGTTTTATTTTATCCGAGAGATCAGATTTCTATATGGTCGGTAACCTCTCAATAGCAGTTCATGCTTTACCTATGGGTATGTTGACATCGCTTTCATTAGATCAGATATTGCTACTGAGGTATGTGATCTGGCCTACTAATTGTAGAAGTTAGATAACACTGAGCAACAATTTTTTACTTTTTTAATGTTGTCTAGATTTCTTCAACTGGTTTATGGTATTTTTTGCACTGCTGAATCAGGAAATGACATCTGTTTCTCTCCATCAGGTCAGGTTTTTTTGCGAGGTTGATTTGAAAAAAATCAGATCTTTTGACAAAATCGATTATATTTTTGTGGCATTATCGGCTGGTTTTTTCAACACATATCATCCTAAATATGTTTTTAAGAGAAGAAAATGTTTTGCCAACAACATATATAGATTACCTGACAGAAACATCGATTACTGTAAACTAAATGGTGGGCATTGATAAAGGTAAGTACACGTAAATTGCATGTTGTTTCACCATTGTACAAACTTCAGAGCTTGAACTTCCGTTTCTTCGAACTCCTGGAATGCTCAGCAGCAGGGATGTCTCTCTTCAGATTTCAACAGTAGTCAGCCATCATGACTGCATCCCAGCGACCCTGTTACCTGGTCTCCATCTCTTTCATGTCCTGATGGAATCTCTCCCCCTGCTCGTCACTCATTGAACCCAGGTTCTCAGGAAACCGGTCCATATGTGAAAATAGGTAGTGCATCTTGACGCCCATGTTGCAGCTAAGGTTTCTGAAAGCGGCCAGCATGTTGTTGACAAGTTCTGCATAGTTTCTGGCCTTTTTGTTGCCAGGAAAGTTCTTCACTCCGAGAAACAATGTCCTCCACGCTTCCAGTTCTACTTCGCTCATTGAGTTTTCGAACTCTGGATCTCTGATGAGCTGCTGGATCTGAGGACGGTCAAAATTACCAGCTTTCAACTTCTCCATGGTCACTCCTGGAAAAGCCTGGCACGAGTATGTAAAGCAGTCACCATCCTTGTCCAGAGTCTTGGTGAACTGCTTGATTAAGCCGAGCTTGATATGCAGCGGTGGGAAAAGTGTTCTGTCTCTGTCCACCAGAGAGTCGTTGATGACGTTCCTTTCTTTGCAAGGCACCAAATCCTCCTGCAAAGGCCAGTCCCTCTTCGTGTAATGCTGAGCACAGTCCCTACTATCCCACATGCACAGAAAACATGACTTTATGACTTCACACTGATTCCTTTTCGACATAATCACCCATAACTATCGGACCTAAATACTTCTTCTCATTAGAATAATCATTTCCAATCAAAACAATTATTGGACATGGCATTTTACCCCCACCAACTACTTCTAAAATGCTCCACACATGCGTCCATGTGAACAAAAACGTAAAAAAACGACGCTTGGCCATAGCTTAAAAAATTTGACCTGATTGAGCAAAACCAATGTAATTTTTGGATTCAGCGCATCAGATTCTTCCTAAATCAGCTAAAAAAACGCAGACAATAAATTTGTTGTTGACCAGTGTAATAAATGAGGAGATGAGACCATCTCAATTAAAATACATGAACGCGGTTTTATCTGAGTTCACATAAAGACCAACGACTCTTGCTGTCTGTTCCAGTCTATGCTGCAGCAATTGGGATTGAGCATGCGTATTTGCAAAAATCGCTAAATTATCAACGTAGTCTGCATCAGTAATAATTTCTGCGGGATATTGTCTGCTTGTCTTTTTTAATATGAAACTATTTTCTTTCATTAGATCTAGCTACATTCATAGATCGTAATCTCGGCAGATTATAAATAAAAATGGTTATAATGCATCTCATTGCAAGACCATCGACAATATTAAAGAAATCAATGGCACCATCAGCTGACTTAACCATTGCTTTCGCTTTTTGTTTATCTTTATAGTTTTTTTTAAGGATTTTTGTTTTCTTTGTTGTTGTTGTTGTTTTGTTTTTCGTTGTTGTTGTTGGGTTTTTTTTGTTTGTTTGTTTTTTGTTTTTTTGTAGAGCATTATTGTAGCGGTACCATTTTCAACCCAAAAACAAATAATTGTTAATGATTATGTCTTACCATATTTCTTTTTATTTGAAATATTTTTCGGCCACTGGGAGTAAAACATAGGACACAAAGGAGAATAAGATTTTTAATTAGTGAACTGAAACTTTTAATGTATTTTAAAACTGCTAAATACGTTCCACCGGAATGAGAGCTTCATGTAATACTGACTTGTGGGAGACGTCATATCATCATCATCATTTCGTGCCGCTAGCACGGATATCCCTGACTCTCTCTCGTCACTTCTCCCTATCGTTCATTGCCTCCGGTAGGTCTTCAGGGCTACATCACGTATCCTCACATAGCTGCTGAATGTATGCTCGAGCTGAACGTCCTGCTTTTGCCCGGCCATATGTGGAGGTCCACAGGAGTACATCACTTATGAGCTCGTCCCTGCTTCTCCAGCAGTGTCCTGCATGTCTGGTTCGTCTAACTTGGATAGTTTTCGTGATGGGAGGTGTGTGGCCGTTTAGTTGGTGCTTTGTGGGGTGTTGCCGCCAGGACTTGTTCAATATTGCTCGCGGCATTCTTGTGTAATTGCCGTCTAGCTTCTTCTCCAGTCGTTTAGTTAGCGTCCAAGTGGTGCATCCATGCAGCAGTATCGATACGACCGCTGCCTGGAAGAAACTGCGTTTCATTTTATCGGTCAGGTCTGATTTCCATATGATCGATAGCCTATTGATAGCTGTCCATGCCTTCGTTAGCCGCTTGTCGATGTCCTTTTCGGTTGATGAGACGCTGCTTCCTAGGTTGGTGAATTTGTCTACAAGTTTCAGCGAGGTTCCATCTAGTGTGGTGATGTCACCAGTCTGATTATAGCACATATATTCCGTTATGTCTGCATAGACATGGAGGCCAATGCCTGTGGCGGCTCGTTCCAAACTATGCAGTAGTATTTCGGCTTGGCTGGGTGTATTTACCAGTATCGCTGTGTCATCGGCATAGTCGGCGTCGGTAATTGTTTTTGCAGGGTGCCTTCTGCTTCTTTTCTTTGTCAGCTCGAAGCTGTTTTCTCTGATTTTATCAATCGATGTTCTAAGCACGTAATCTAGACAGATGATAAAGAGGTCTGGGGCTAGCGTGTCTCCTTGTTGTACTCCTTCTACAATGTCGAAATATTCTGTGTCTCCATCTGGTGAACGTACTTTCACTTTGGTGTTTCTCAATACTACATCTACTTTTTTTTTAATTTCAACTTTTATATGTTGACTATAATGTCAATATATATAAGTTGAAATTGGAAACAATAGTAACTAATAATAATAATTGTTTTTATTCAAAATCATTAACGAAATTGGTTATATATATATAAAGCCATTCTCACTTATTTATCTGTATATATCATCCACCAACCTTTTTTTCACTCGTAAGAATAAAACTTATTATTTCACACCTTGCAATTTTTTCTCACCACTTTTAATTGGTGATCTTTCACCAGAATCTGAATGACAGCAAATCTCTTCAGGTTTCTAGGATTCTTCTGAGTATTCTAGCCGATCTACCAATGCTAGGGTCTGGATGATCTTGATGTTTCCTTAGATTTCTAACTCCTCAAGTCTTTTTTTTTAAGACCTTTGGGACTTTCCCAAGTTTACCAATTACAATTGGTATCACCATCACTAATATATTCTACGGCATTTTTAATTCTCTGGAAAGGTCCATGTATTTGTCTATCTTTCTGCTTTCTTTTAATTTCATTCACCGGTCCACTGAAACGGCAAAGTTCACTATTTGGCAGGTTTTCCTTTTTTTTTTTTTTTTTTTGTTCTGTTTACTATCACTGGTTCTGATCTTCTGGCTGGTGATCTGTTTGTATCTCAAAATCAGAGAGAATATTGTGCGTTTTATTCTTCAAGATGGATTCTAGTTTGTGCAGACACCATTCGGTAATATGGTTAAAATTCAGTTTCTTGCACAAAATCCCCAGTGGATCCCCTTCCCCACCCAATTGTATCTAGTATTATTCTCTTGTTTACGCTAATTTGCTGCATTCATTTACTTTGTGATTAATCGTTTCGTCTCTATCATCACATAACCTACACTTGCTATCCTGTTGTGTCTTATCTATTTTCGCTTTAAGATAGATGGTCCTCATATCATTATTATTATTATTATTATTACACATTAAACTTTTTCACATTAGCACAAGCTGATGGTCTTTCACTGGAGATTGAGAGACAGCAAGTCTCCTCAAGTCTCCGGGACTCTTCTCAGTATTCTGGCCGTTTTCAATAATGCTGTTGTTTGGATGGTCCCCACTCATTCTTTCAGTTTTATTCTGTGGTCAGCCGGGACAGCAAAGTCGACAATTTTGCAGATTTTCTTCTTTTTTTTTTTTTTTTGTTGATTATTATAAGGTCTGGTCTTCTGGCCGAGATTAAGTGATCCGTTTTTATATCAAAGCCCCGTTATTATTATTATTATTATTATTATTATTATTTATCAGTTTTAATCAATCCTTTTTATTTGATAGTCGAGAGCAACTGTTTCTTATATTAAAATGGATGTTTCATGTTCAATTATATATATTTCCGGGAAACCAGCTATTTTCATTCTCTCTCTCTCTCTCTCTCTCTCTCTCTCTCTCTCTCTCTCTCACACACACACACACACACACACACTCACTCGCTCGCTCGCTCGCTAGCTTGCTCGCTCGCTTCTGCTTTCATTTTGACGTTGATTACCTTGGTGTATACCAGATATTTATCATCTTGGGTATTGTATATTCTGAACTTATGTCTACGTTCATTAGTGAACTGAAGGAATATAGAAAACGGAATTGAAGGTTCAGTAGAGGCATGGTTTGTGAGCTGACTTAATGAACTTCACTTCATTCGGGATTTTTATATGCCAGCAATTTTGAAGATAGAACGACGTACCACTCGATATATAGTTACATATTCACGGCAATTCATTATCCAAATATATTTAATTAAATCCTCATCTATCCAGAAACAAAAATAAATATCGGCGTGTTCTGTGTGGACGTAGATAAAAGACGAGAAGAGTTAGTTGGCCAGGGCAATGCCTAGTTTGTATCTCTTGTATGATACGAACCCCTAGTATCAAGCGAAAATTTAGATCTCAGATAGTCTCAATAAAACGTAAGTGCTTATGGTATGTGGAATAGAATAGCTATTTCACGGGTTTAGGTCAGAATGAGAACTTTACCGGACTCTTCCTATATTTGAAATCAAATTTACACCCACGTCGTCAGTTGCTTTCTCTCTCTCTCTCTCTCTCTCTCTCTCTCTCTCTCTCTCTATCTATCTATCTATCTATCTGTCTGTCTGTCTCTGTCTCTCTGTCTCTGACTGTCTCTCTCTCTCTATATATATATATATATTTATATCCATTAAAGTCTGACAGAATGATCTCGAAGATTTAGAGTTGCCGCTGCGCAAATGCTTGAAGGAGTGAGTGTGTAGGAGGTACATTTTTGAACATTAGCAATCGGTAACGGCGTCCCTGAAAGTTCTGAGAGAAATTTGTCCAGGGTGTCTCATCTCTTTACACATTGACTTCGCATGGCTGTCTTGCTCACCAGATCTATCTCCTAGTGATTAATTCCAATAGGAAGGCCTGAAGGTTTAATTCTTTAAACGTAGTCCCCCGATAAATGGCAAACTGAATGTTTTTCGTCATGAAATCGTTGCAATATCAGAAGCCGCAAAACTTCAGAATGTTGCTTCAAGAGTTCATAAAAGTGAGTATTTAATAATCCTTAAAATAAACTGATGATAATGACAAATCAAATTAAATATTGTTCTTCTTTATTGTAAAGTTAAATTTTCAGTTGTATCTCTCCAGCCGTCAAACCCCGGTAGACTGAACTGTTGAGTTACTGATACCAATTTTAGTGCTAATTTTACAGTTGTCAGTTGTTGATTTGCAAATCTCGTGTTTTCTCGTACGTAAGTATCATTCACGTTGAATGTCAAGTAGTATATGAAATATTCAAGTGATACTCTAGTTCGAAAATTTTATACGTTTTAGAATGCATCTGATTTCGGTTTGGTTTCTTTGTTTTATTACTTTTGTGGGTTATTTAGTGCCAAAGCTATCCTTGTAGAAGAACATTTGTAGTACAATTCAACTCATAGCCGGGATATAAAGATGTTCATATATTTCCAATGTCCAAAAGGGAATATAATTATATGAACTCGTTTACTGTTGTAATCCAGTACGTTAGTCACAATGCCACTAAGTAGTGTAACACTATTTGGAGAAAAAACGCAAATAAATAAATAATCAGATAGACAGCTTTTAAGTTTGAAATTATTCAAGTGAAAAATGTAATAGCAACGTGAACATAAAACAGATAAAGGCAAAGGCAACCGTTGAAAAAAAATAATGAAAGAGAGAAGCCGTGCTCAATATTTTTCGTCCTGGAGAGTTTGTGAGATGGTATGTAAGTAGACGGACGGCTGCTGTTTTGAAAATAGGAAATAGCAAATTTTTAGCCATAGCAATATAGAGGTAGGGAATTATCGGCTGAAATTCAGGCCTCCTAGGTTTATGGGCTTCTAGTTAGCGATAAAATATCGGCTACAAGGGCACAGAGGTTTAATTTAATTGAAGTAACGAAAAAATGTTATGTTTTTACAATGGCAAAGAAAAGGTCATCACAGAAGTCAAATAGAAATGAATAAAGGAAAGTTGCAAGAAAATAAATTAAATAAACCAATTGGAACTTTTCACAGAAAAGTAAATTCAATAAAATAATTTGGATTGTGGTACTGTATGGGAAAATATGTAGTTGATTGTTACAGAAATTCACTAAGATAATACGGACAGCTGTTTTTGAAAAGAAAATATAGCAATAATGAAAAAATATAATTTTTGCGGCTGGTTGGTTGGTTAGTTGGTTGGGTCTTTATGGCATATTTACCTTTGTTGGTTATTTAACGCTAAATCCATTTTTGTACAAATAATCAGTTCTATTTTAAATAATTCAGTTTAGCATGAGTATACAGTTTAATTACGTCAAGCACATTTCTATTTCAAGCTATTAAGTTTTATCAGTTTTAATTCAAACAATTTAGTTAAGTATAAGTATAGTTTTTGTCCACAGACAGTTAAATGTCAAAACATTTCTATTTCAAAAAATTCAGTTTAGCGTAAGTACAGTTTTAATATCAAAAACAATTCAATTTCAAACAATTTAGTTTAGCATAAGTACACATTTTAAATGACAAAACAGTTGTATTTAGAGTAATTCCGTTTAGCATAAGTACACAGTTTAATTCTATTTGGCCCATAGATAGGACCCTATCTGGTACTACCACTCCGGGCCAAAGTGGACCAGGGAGCGATAGCAATGAAGGGGTACTCCACATTCCGCAAAGCTCCAGCACTACAGGAACCTCACCATCAGATTGTTTTGTGTCATTTCAGGACACTCGTAGGAGGGGTGTACCCGCTTGCAGTTATGCAGGCGGTATATTCTACGGCTCCAAACTGACTGGGCAAATTTTTTGCGGAAATTCTATGATATAATCTGAGTGTTAATAGTGTGGCATGTTCAAATAAATGAAAAAAAAATATATTAATGATTAAAAATAGATAAGATCATTACTTATATCTTATTTTCTGAATTTTTTCTAAAATGGTAAATGGAAATTCTTAGATCTATATATGCTGTATTACGTCTATTGAGCGCTCTTTATAAATACAGCAACTTGTATTATACACACACAAAGAGGAGTCAAAAGTGTTGCAATATTTTGGTACATGGTGGCATACTGCACATATATCACATCACCGAAGTTGATCAAAACTTTTTTGGGACTCACTTTGGTTTGTGGTATTGTAATGGTTCGAACGCTGAACCGTTGTGTATTGCTTCACTTTGGCTAGTGATATCAAAGTGGGTTGTACACTGAACCGTTGCGCATGTATATATATGTGCGTGTGTGTGTGTGTATCAAGGTTTGTATCTATATATATATGTTTATATACATATATATAAATAAATTATTAGTACATGCAAATTTGTATAGTAGAATACTTAAAGGAATCATATGTAGTTACAGGGAGATGTAAATGAGAGGAGAAAAGAAAAAAAATAAATAGGAAATATTTTATTATTGATGAAAGTAGAGCTTTTTCATTCGGTGATTTGTTAAGTGATTCAACCGGAGGACGTTTCAAAGTCATCAATGTAAACGACAATAAGTAAAAAGGGGGTGATATGAAAAATGTTGGTTCGACAAAGGAGAGGGGAAAAACGAATGAAACCACCCTAAGTCACGCCAGAAACATCTCCAAGGAGTGCCTTGGATTCTGTTTACACAGAGACGGGCGATTAAACAAAATATAAATTGCCTCGAGGAAATTTAAATGTTGTTTAATCCTCGCTCTCTGTAAAACAGCAAAGCACTCATCATTATAATTGGCCGCATAGGTATTTATAGCATTCAAATGCTCGCAGGTGGCGGAACTAACATTTGCGAATACCCAGATGTTGTACAATCATAAATTCCTCATGGAACATGCTGTTTTACCCTTACCTCAAGAAATCGCGAAGTACGCCCTATATATGTTTCATCACAACAATAGCGAAATTTATAAATTAAATTACTCTGTTGAAAGATAGGGAGTACATCTTCATGGATAGAGCGAAATGCGGCCCAGGTAGTAAAGATAGTTCGAAACTTAACCGAATTATAACAGCGTGCAACAGAAGAAGTAACCTTATCAGCAATTAACTAGCTGGAAGAACCAATCTAAAGAAGTCTAACATAAACTGGGCATTTAGAAGGGCCAAACGGCCTGTTGTCATTCCTGAACTAGTGAAGTTAATAGTATCAGTAATGACTGTCACCCAGCAGTTCACTCGACCACTCGACATCTGACCTTCCCAGGTGGGAGATCAGCTGAACCAGTCAACTGTCCACGTTGTGAATTTTTGGATCCAGATAACTGGATCCAGTATTTACACCGAAAGCCGAAATAACCGGACCTGCTGATCACTTGATAATCATAAAAATAAGTTGATATCCTGGGAACGAAAAAATACAGAGTTGAATAATAAGATAATGTTTTTAGTCAGAAAAAAGAACAATTTACAGTTAAGAAAAAAATGTTATTTCGATGTTCTATTTCCCGAAAATACGAAGCAGAATAACTCGGAATCTAGCCCCTATCTTGCGGCGGTCAGTCTAAGTCCACGGTCAGTCTTACTTATATCCAATAAGAATTCTGAATGCGTTATGTTAATTCTTATTTTCAGCTTGTTGGAACAACAGAGATGTTAAAGGATTTGGTTATCTCATCAATGGCCTTCTCTTAAGTTGGTCTTCAACAATTAATTCCATTCACTGTTGCTCTCTGCTACCCCAACAGTGAATCCCTGTGCCTGCCACTAGAAAGGGAGGCTGGTTGCCTCCATACAACTGATGCTACAATTGCTACAATGGGGTTTTGCTTCCTTCCCCTCTCATTAGGTTTCTCTCTGTCCTTCTCTCTGTAGGAGTCGGCCCTTTCTCATAACATGATTCATGGGTCATAAGATTACTCAATCCAAAATTAAATCAAAATTTTCCATTTCTCAAAGTTTGATTTTTTCCATAAGACAATCAGCTTGCATCTGGCTGACCCTTCCGTGACCCTATTTCATGCTCATCATTATTTTGACAAGCGATCTCTCGGAATTTAGCTTTCTTTTCTTTCTTTCTTTCTCTGCTTAGAAAAATTAATTTCAGATGTTTTTGTATTTTTTTTTTTTTTTTTGCTTGCCAAAAATTAAACAATATTTCCCTCTTCTTTATCATTTGACAATATATTACATCACTCTTAAAAAACAAAATGTAGCGATTTTATTCTTCTAAAATCCGCGCTGCTCATTGTTCATAGCTTTATAAAAATAAAACAATTCTGGCTTTTTAAAAAAAACGTTCCGCTTTTCCTATTTTCCATTCCTTTTGAATTATGAAAACATTCATTCTCAATTTGTCAGCGTACTGCCTAAATCTTCCAAAATCCAAGCCGAATATTTTTCATTATTAAATCTAGTAGGCTAGACTCCGCAACTCCAATATGCTCTGTTATATGACTTCCTCAGGAAACCCATTACTCAAAAATAGATATTTGATTTGCTTAAATTCACTTTTAATCTTGTTATCTGAAGAAATCTTTAACGCCCTGAATGGAAGACACTTAATCAGGTTAACCTTTCTAGACTTAGGAGCAAAATCATCCCAACTCAGATTCAAACCGATGAACGTATACAAGTCAAGAAAGCAGGCGAAAAGGGTTCCAACAACACATCCAAAAACGGTAATTTATTGTTCTTCTCTTCCGCCATAGTAAAAGTTAAGGAAGGGTGGAAATCATTCAAGCAATGGAAGAACAACAAAGCTTCATTACGTGAACTAAAACCAGCAAATGTGTCATCAACATAAAGTAAATAGATGTAAGGCTTAGGGAACCTATCAAAAAGGAATCTCTCATAAAATCTGACAAAAATATTAGCGAGTATGGGGCTAAGGGGAGAACCCAGTTTACCTGGTGATACATGGTGCCGTTAAAACTAAAGGAAACTGATTTAGTAGCCAATTCTATCAATACTACAAAAATATTTTCAGGGAAAGAATGAACTGATGTCAGAGGACGACGATATAAAAATCATCACAAATAGAAATTAATTCAAGAGAAACAACGAAGCAATATCAAAAGACACCAAAAATTGAGAGTCAACACAAGGAGAGAGTTGATGAATAATGAAAGCAAAAGAAAATGAATCGCCAATACAAGGAATAACCAAAAGTCACAAGGAGCAAGGTCTAGACTTTAGGGTGGGTGAGGAACTGTCTTGATGCCCACCTTGGTCAAATAGTCAGTGACAAGGATGGAGTTGTGAAGTGGTGCATTGTCCTGGTGGAAATACCCCTGACCCGATTTGAAGAGTGCTGGCCTCTTTCGACGGAATCTCTTCCTGAACTCCCTTAAAACCTCAACATAGTAACCCTAACCCTAACCTTTTGGCCAATCAACTCTGGTGCTCTGACTTCCTTACTCCTCCCACACCTCTCATCATCCCTCATAGACTCTCTGCCTTTTTAATCTCTCATGACACTCAAAAACTGATGCTCGATTCATGAAAGATGGTCGAAAAGCAGTCTGAAGCATTTCATACGTTTCTGTGGTATTTTTACCAAGTTTAAAACAGAATTTTATTGCATATGGTTCTTCTAAAGTGTCGTCACGTTCAGATTGCATTTTTGAAATTCACCAGCTGTGACAATCAGGCTTTAGTAGTGTGTATTCCAATTGCTGCTGTAGCTGTTGATTTGAACGTGAAATCATAAAAATTAGTCAGTTATCTCATAAGATGTATAGCAATAACATAGTGAATTTTCAAGAGTCTACTACAATTTTAAATGCCTGTACGAAAAAAGTCTGGAAACTTATTGAAGGCTCCTCGTAACTGTCATTAAGAGATTAATCACCAAGTTTTAGAAATTTGGTAGTATCATCTAAAATTGTGGCCATTTTTGTAATATAATCAATAGAATTCAAGATCACAACACCAGCATCCGTTCTCGTAAGCAGGATATCAGGATTGTGTTTTAAGCCATTAGCCTCCTCGATGTGATTCCTCTGCCACAGGAATACCCTCGAGTCAACGGTAGTATCAGCAAACCCATAAGCTAGGTCGGCTAAACGTGTCTTCAGATAGGTCAAACTAGATTGAGACACTGGAGAAAACTTTAATTATTGTAAAAGCAATAACTCAAATTCAGAAAAAAATCGTAACTGAATCAATGTTACAAAACGTGGGGTGAGCGCAAAAATTTAATCCCCTCGACAACACAATCCGACAAAACATACTAAGAAAAATGAAATATATGTCTATCAGATGTCACCACACAACTAAACTTCCTCATTATAAGAAGATGTAAGAAACTCCTATTTTTAAAGAGAATCTTATTTTGTGTGTTACTACCATTACTGGATAGATATTTAGAAAAGCGGATTAAATCAAAGAAGCTCAAGGACGTTCAAGCTTTCTCCCATAATATCTGTAAACGGGTTTTGACTGAAATAATGGACTCAGAAAAAAAAATGATTTCATCTTTTATAAAAGCACGTTCTACATTACTTGTGTTACAACATTTTATTTTCGAAATACGTCTCAAATACTGTCAGTGACAACTATTTTTCATGCATCTTACATTGTAGGGCAATTACCCAACATCTAAGATGAATTATTTTTATTAAGAATACATATGATATGCAGGCTGTACCAGCTCTTATCGTCGTAGAGAGCTGAATTCAAAACCCGAACGAGTTCCATTTCACAAATCACGTATACCCTTGAGAAAAGTAAATATCCAATTATTCTCCCTGCAGCTATAGGTAATTAGTTTGACAGAGTGAAGTATTTAATCATGGTATGACATCTGGTCTAAAAGAATGAAAACTCTGAATTCAAAGCTGTTAAACTTTGCTTGAAAAATCAACATTGTGTTGTATCCTGCTCATGTCGGAGGGATCAGGTAAATATATACTTATGGAAAGTTTTCTTTTTTCCTATTTTAATGTATCTTTTAATGGATAAAGAAACTACAGAAACTATGTGATGGGTGTTTTGAACTGTGGACTGAATTTGTATAATAATAAGTACATTCCATGACTCTAGTTGGATAGATTAAGTGCTTATCTGTTTAGTGACTCTAAAAATACTCTCTTCATCTTCCAAAAATAACATTAATTTTATTGTATAATTCCTTTTCACCTTTTGATTTCGCAGGAGCTACGATGATTGTTTACCATCCGAATCTGATTGGTTTGGTTTAGTTTTTTTGTTTGATAGCATATCGACCTACGTAGATTACATAATGCCAAAGCCATCCTTGTTGAAGGAAAGTAGTGATACTGTAAAATCCATAACTGGTGGGAGGATAAGGGTTTTATTCCTTTCTCAAGGATATTAGTCTGAAAATGAACGTATTGGCGCGACTAAAGAACGAACTTACTTCCTTCGAGACCGTAGTCCGACGCTTTAGCTATTACGCTACGAGTATCCCGCCGACGCTAAACCATATTGAATAACACTAACGACCCAGACTTTTGCGTAATATCATAATACTTCCATTTACTCTTATGTGTCGTCACATCCAGATTGCATTTCTGAAATTCACCAGCTGTGACAATCAGGCTTTAGTAGGGTGTATTCTAATTGATGCTGTAGCTGTTGATTTGAAAAATTGGTCAGTCATCTCATAAGATGTATAGCAATAAGTTACTGAATTTTCAAGAGTCTACGATAATTTTAAATGCCTGTACAAAAAAGTCTGGAAACTTATTGAAGGCATCACCTACCTTTGGATCCGTAGTTAGGAGTGTGGGATGGGTTCGAGTTTGGAAAAGTTGTAGAAATTGGAAGCGTTCTGTAAAGTCTCCCACGAATGGGATCGATATTTTGTGTACTGGTAGAAGCCATACTTGGTTTTGTGAAGGTCTCCCTCTGGAGAGGGGTCGAGAAAATTTGAGGTACTGGTTAGTGGCCAGGCCAGCGTTTTTATGAATTCCTCTTGGAATGGGTTTGAGATTTTATTTGAGGTACTGGTTAGTGGCCAGACAGGGTTGTGAGGGTCCCCCTGGAATGGGGTGGAGAATTTTGGGGGTTTGGTAGGAGGCTAGACCATTGTGTTGAAGAGGATATTTTGAAACAAGGGATGGGAGATTTGGGAGTATGTGAGCAAAATCTTGGCGTATCTCGTTGTATGTACCGAAAAATTTATGGACTCGGTTTTTAATTGTTTTTGAGGGAGAAATGTAGTTGACCAAATAAATAAATGAATAAAGTAACCTTGTTAACAATTAAAAAAGAGAAAGAAGATAGACCGAGGGTCAGTGGAAAAAGCAGCAGAGTAAAAGGTTTGGGTTGATTAGGAAAAGAACCCCCAGGATATTTTAACTCATCTTTGGAAGTAAGCAAGAAACTAGTATTTTGTTGTCATGGAATAAGTAAAAATGAAGAAATGATGGCTGGATACGAGCCATGCTTTTGTAGAGATACATGCTGAAAGGAAAAGAAAAAAGGTACTCGTTAGCTATTGAAACGATGAGAGATTTACCGATCGACGGTGGTCAAAAGTTGAAGAAAAAGGGGACGAAAACGGGAACGATTTGTGTTGGTTGGGAAGAAAAATATGTTCCTGCAAAAATAGGTTCCTGAAAATTTTGCCACATTTTTTTTAGTTTATATGGAAAATGTACTGGGCACGAACAATGATAGTGTGCGTTATTAATATATATATATATATATATATATATATATATATATATATATATATATATATATAAATTAATGACAGAGATTATTAGAGAAAAAGGTAGAAGTAATGAGTTACAGATGTAGAAGGAAAGAAAAAAGAGCAAGAGAGATAATGAGAAATTGATCCGGGAATAAGAAAAAAATGAAGACTGAAGGTAAAGTAAACAAACACGAAAACAAGAAAAGAAATGATGGACAATACGAACACTTTTTTTTACTGACTTTTAGTTTTCGGACTGTTAAATGATTTATTGTGTTGCTGGGTTTTTTTTTATATTTGAATTGTTATTCTTGTTGTTAGTATAATTTATTGGTCAAGTCGACATGAGGAAGCGTGTTACATTAGTTTAAAAAATATTTTATCTTCTGTAACAAAATGATTTTATTTTGTAGGGAGGAAAGGTGCGTTATATAATTTAGGAATGATTCTTTTTATATTAATCATTTTCGTTGAATACATTTTATCATTCAGTTAGGTTTGGCTTGGAACTATTCGGTTTAAGAGCCCAGGTGTTGAGTCAGTTGGGTACAGTTTTACGCTCGTGCGAAAAGGATATGACAATCACCATTGTCATAATAAACCCCAGACAGGAAATAGGACTGGAGTGTAGATGACGTCATGCCCAGAAGAGATGGGCTGATAATTTGATAATCTGAGGATTTTAAAAACATGGTAGTTGGGCAGTTGACATTGGACCATGTAGGCAGAAAGTTGAGTTCCTGCCATTCAGGCGAAAGTTTAGATGGGACCATAGTGTCGAATAGTTGGGATTTGAGATTGGACCCAGAGGAATGAGTTCCTGCCATGGAGTCGTGTAGTTGGGGATTTGGCCATTGAGACGAAGAGTTGGAGTTTTTAGGATCTCTACAGACAGAGATCTTTAAACATCACGAGATGCGCCACGCGTTGGTGATAGTTAGCATAGTATGATTACGAAAGACTTTTCAGAATTGTGTCTCTCTCCTCGTGTCGAAAAAAAAGTCAAGAAGTTAATAAAACGTTCGTACCTGAATAACAGATTCCGCCTGTGTTTGCATAGGTATACTTGTGGTATATAACAGATAGATAGATAGATAGATAGATAGATAGAAAAAAAATGACAGGATAGTTTTGAAAAATCACAATGACATACTTCACTAGTAGCCTGGTGTCATCAAAATATATCATAACCATTACTGTTTTATGGTTGTTTGTTTAATGGCATATCAACTTTTGTGAGTTATTTAAAGCCAAAGCCATCCTTGAAGAACAGTAGTGGTACTATTTAACCAATATATGGGTTGGTTGGTTGGTTGGTTGATTGATTACGTTTTACGGCATAGCAACTCTTGTTGATTATTTAATGCTAAATCTTATCTATACATATATATTAGATGTGATTTGTGATTTGTAAACGAATAATTCATCAGTTACAATTTTTAAACGAGCCAGGGCTTATTAGTTCGCACACAGTTAAATAGTTTAAAGTATAAAAAATGATTCTATTGTTCTATTTGACCAATAATTGGGGCCATAACAGGTTCTATCACTTCGGGTCAGAGTGAACCAGAAGTAATGCAATGAAAGGAAATTCCACATTATCATAAGAACCAGGACTAGAGCCTCACCATCAAATGATTTAATGTCATATCTAGGATACTTGTTTGAGGAGTCTTACCTGTCTGCCTGTATTCTACAGTCCCAGTCGACTGGGTTCCATGCCTGGGGGGATGAAAGAGTTCATACCTTTTTCAAAGGCATTGGAACGAAAGTGAATGTAATAGGACGTCTGGAGTTCGAAATCGCTCACTAGGATGTCATAGTCCAGTACCATAAACACTCTGCCACGGAGAATTTCCGCTTAACCAGTGCTGATAAAGGCGAAGCCGAAGTCATTTCAGTTATAAAGAACACCACAGAGGAGCTAATAACAATGTAAGCAACTGAAAATTTTACCAGGAGTCCCCTAAGGACCCCCCAATAGGATATATGAATACCATCCTCGTTTACTCACTTATAGAAATCAATTTTTAAAATATGATCGATATAAACATTAAAAACACTTAAACTCGTAAATACTAAACCAGCCCGATTTTATTTACTCCTCAAAATACAAAAGAGAAATAATCCAGGAAAACCAATAATCCCTCCATCAAGTGTCACACAATGAAACTATCCAAATACATTGTTACTAATATAATAAGTTAAGCTAAACAAGTTAAATCCTACATACGTGACACTAAAGAGTTTCTTTTTAAAATTAACATCAAATCGATTTTCCAATATACTATACTAATAAGTACGAATGTTAAATTCCTTTACTCCAACATTAAACATGGGGAAGGGATATTAACCCTTAAAAAAAGCTTAGATAACAGAACTATAGAAGGTTCATATACAGGAAAAAATGACCATCATGCATCAACATCGTCATCAAGGTATGCCGACAATATAGACTTTCTTTATATATATATATATATTGTGATCCCCAGGCAGACTGTTTCATTGTATAATGCAACTGTATACACACACACACACACTCTCTCTCTCTCTCTCTCTCTCTCTCTCACACACACACACACACACACATATATAGTAGAAAAGTGTATAAATGATTCTCCAATATCTATTTTACGAAAAAGATGAGTTCATGCATTCAATAAAGCAGTTTGCGTTTAGTTGATATATTTTGCGTGTTTAAAAGATATTTGTGTGAATATGTTACAATGTATGAGAGGATGAATATATACATGTGTGCTAACATGAACGGGTCACCCAGCTGGCTCACTTAGGGTCCACCAAATTTGAAAATGTCTGCCGTGCAGTTCACTCGACCACTCGACGTCTGACTTTCCCAAGGAGGCGGGTAGATCAAATCTCAACCGAATCAGCTGTCTGGCCATGTTGTGAATTTCAGATCTAAACAACGAGATTCAGTGTTCACGCTGAAAGTCGAAATAACCTGACCTGCTGATCACTCGATAATAAAAAATAAAATAAAAAATGAAAATTTGAAGTCCAGAGAACGAACACATGGTTGAATAATGAAATAATAATGTTTTTTTTTGGGGGGGACAGTTAACAATCACGAAATAATTGTTGTTATTTCGATGTTCCTTTCCCCGTAAATACAAGCAGAATGTCTCAGAAACTAGCCTCTATCTCTCGGCGGTCAGTCTACGTCCACGGTCAGTCTTTCTCATTTAGTCTCACTAAGTATTCTCAGTACGTTACGTTAATCTTAACTTCAGCTTGTTGAAACAATAGAGATGTAAGAGGATCTAGTTATTTCCGAGTCTGGTGCAAGGCTCTTTCGATTAAAACCTCAAGTCAAGTCCGCCTGGTCTCTCGTCACACTGCTAACTCTCAGCAAAAATCCGGTTTATATAATTATTTATTCTGTTTTCAAGTGGGCGTATTCCATCAACGGCCCTCTCTTTAATGAAATCTTCAACAATTAATTACATTCACTGTTGCTTTCTGCTACCCCGGCAGGGAATCCTGTACCTGCTACTAGGAGGGGGAAGTTGGTTGCCCCTATACAACTTTTAGTGCGACTATTACCATAGGGCTTCGTCCCCACTCACTCATCATGTTTACTTTCTATCCTTTTCTTCGCAAGGGGACGGCCATTTTCCCCCTCACGTGATTCATACGTTATCCCTTCCAAAATTAGGGCAAATTTTTCCATTTGTCTAAGGTTGATTTTTTTTTCAGACCAGCGGCTTGCACCTGAGCTGACCTCTTGAAACCTTTTATTTCCTGCTCATCATTTGTTTTGACCAGTGATTTCTCCGATTCGAGCTTTTCTTTCTTTACTGGTTAGAAAAATCAATTTCAACGTTTTTGTAATTTTTCTGTTAGCCAAAAATTAAACAATATTTCTTTCTTCCTTCTCATGGTGACAATATATTGCATCACTTTAAAAAAAAAAAAAAAAAACAATGTACTGCCCCAATCTTCAAAAATCCACACTGAATTTTTTCATTTCTAAATCTAGTAGGCAAGAAGACTCCATAGCTCCAATTTGCTCTGTTACACTCTGTAAGCTGATACAGATTTTAAAAAAAATTATCAGCAGGTAAATAGTAATACTAGCGTGCATGTAAACAAAACATTTTCGTTCAATTTGAAATAATTAAGAGATGTTGAAATCAAATGCATTCTTGAAGGAAATAAATGCTAGCTTTTCACTTAAAAGAAATAAACTCAAAATTTCGGTGTAGATTTGCGGAATCAATCAATAAATCTACTGGAGATTTAACTATTCCATTTTTTATTCATAAGATTAGGATAGGTGCGAAGTTGAATAAAAAAAGTGGATGATTTATTTATGCTTCTTATTAATTAAAAAATGAGTTTTTCATAATCTACGAGGGAAAGATTTCTTAAATTGTTTGGGGTTTTGATCTTCCAAATTTTGTGCGGCAAATCAAATACTGTCGGCTGCTAAATCTCAGAAAAATCTTAAAAAGAGTGCGTAAACGTCAATTGGTTAATAAATATAAAAATACAGGTACAAAAACTACACCTTCTCAAGCCTGTTTTTGCATAAAAATTAACACTTTTTAGCTTAGAAACGTGTTGATTTTCCATATATATATATATATATATATATATATATACATTCTTACTTACGTTCAGGTATTATAATATATCACATTTCCGCACGAATTTAATACTAAAAGAATATGGGATAAGAAAAGTCAAGCAAAGAGAAAAAAGAATAATAATACACACACGCACACACATATACACATGTGCGTGTAAATATATATATATATATATATATATATATATACTTTTGAAATTATCCGGCTTCTATGCTTGCATTATAAAAAAACTGTTTTGGCAATAAATTCATTTTAATTCAGATGAGGCAAGACGTCAAAACAATTCGGTATAACTTTCCTGGCCATTTTCTTCTTTTTCATAGCGTCAAATTTTATACCAAACCTTTTATATATATATATACATATATATATATATATATATATATATAACTTTTACCCTTCCTTCTAACACCACTATTCCACTTTCGCTTCTTCCACTTTGAGTAGTAATGTTTTACATACACTGAGGCATTTTTGATACTTATTTGACTCCTCCTTCTTGCTTATCCGCTTACCACAACTGGAGATAGTTATTTTCTTTCTCGCCAGAAGATTGCGACAGCCAAGGAAATGAATCTCGTTTCTTTTAAGTTTCATCTGCCTCTGCATCCAGCTTTGCGCACTCTTTTTGGTTTTTGGAAACTCGTTTTCCTAAAGAAAGCTGTCCACATACATACATACATACATACATACTCAAATATATATATATATATATATATATATGTGTGTGTGTGTGTGTGTGTGTGTGTGTGTGTGTGTGTGTGTGTAACTCTAATCCTGGTTCCTCATCGTTTAAAATTGCCTCCAAATCCTTCGGATTCATATTTTATATATGACCTTCTCATTTTTCTGAATAACTTCAGTCAAAATGCATATTAAAACAAACATTGCGTGATATTTATTGTCGAAGACATTCGAGACAGCTGAATAAAGAAATTGCTTTAAAGAACATTATATTCCTCTCAAGAGAACCGACTTTAGTCCGCTGCGTAAAAGTTTTGACGCAGAACGCGCAGTAAAGGGATATTCGATCGAGACTTGACTATTTTAAAAGCAGAATTAGATACGTAGATTGCGCTATTCAAATAGAAAGTGAGACTGATATTTTTCTTGCTCTATCTCTGTATGGCATAAGGCCTAACGAGAAAACCTATGAAAGTGAAATTGGACAGTGTCTATTTTCTTTGTGATAGGTGACTGTCTAAATTGGAAATGAATATTGGATATCTGATTATTGACACAGGAAAAATACACATATGCGACATGAATCAATACATTTGTATATATTCATATACATATATATTTCGAGATGGATAAATTGACCGATAAAAAGACACACAGACATATATATTTCTCAGCAGATAGATAAATAGATAAATAGAAAAATGTTTAAGACCACTTCGTTCGACGATCGAATAGGCGAGAAACTGGTCGTTACTGAGTGACGTTGACTCGCTAGATGATATATTCATAAACAAGAAGCGGATGAATAGTGTTTTGAACAGTGAGCTATATTCTTTGGAAGGAGTATTTTCCGATCAAAGAATCTCGGCTACGATTTGCCTGTCAACGCAGAAATAAGAAATAAACAGTTAAAGCCTTACAACATGACTGGTCCTCAATTTATAATAGTGATATAAGCAGTCAATATACAGTAACTGTCAGAAACAAGTTTGGTAATCTTTAGAAGTCATGTGAAAGACATGCTCCGAATGACGAATATGAAAACTTTGGTACAGTCCATATAGAAGCAGCAGCCGAATGCATACCAACCAAACCAAGAACCAAATGTAGAGTCCTCTGGGAGTCAATAGTAATTAAGAAAAATCGAGATCACATGAAAAAAAGCATTCTTACTTAATAAAAAACATTCAGCAAATGCCAATGCACAGAAACTTAAGAAAGCCCATCTAGGACTAACACACACAAAAAAGCACTACTACAATATATTCAAGGCAAAATCAATAGAATTAAGAATTCAGTAGAAGATAGACAATCATGATGAGTATAGCAGACATTGAATGAAGTGCGTTGAAGGAAAATCTTCACGAGGGCAAAACTAAAAGCTTTCAGCCAATAAGAAAAGCTTCAGAAATGGAAAGAACATCTCAAAATTCTGCTCGGAAACACTTCTAAATTCACTGATAAACCTACCGAATTAGATATAAAACTAAGACAGTTTTTGAAGGAAGAACTTGACGCAGTACTGAAAAAGAAAATAAAGCCGAAGAAAAACTGATACCGTGATAATGATGCTTTACAAAAGCTCGAAAGCAATGGCTCATTAACCTGATGTCGACAACAACTTCTTCGACATTGTCACTGGACTCTTACAAGGAGATATGTATGCGCATATATATTTATAATCTGTGTAAATTTTGTACTTCGAACGTCAATAGATCTAATAAAAGAAAATGGTTTCACATTGAAAAAAGGTACGAAGCAGTTGATATCCCGCAGAAACTACGACAGACGCAAACGACAGTTTCTCACCCATAATTGCAGTTTACTCTGTCTTTTCTATCCTAATATATGTGTATATATATACGAGGGCGGGCTGAAAAGTTAACAGACTGAAAAGTTCAAATGATGACTTAATATTTGCAGTTGGTGACTATTTTTTAATGGTATCCAAGCACTGCAACACTGATGTGTGTATATCACAAGGGGGACTATGTTAAAAAATAAACCTCACTCAGTCGCATTTTATGAGAGTATTTTGATCAGCATATAGATTTTTCAGCCGAACATCGTACACACACACTCACACACACAAACACACACACACACACACACACACATATATATATATATATAAACAGACTGGGCTAAATATGTAGATATATGATCTCACCATGCTGAGATGATATCTTTATAAAATTAAAAGCAGTATTCGTTTACATATTGACACTTCTTGTAAAGCAATGAGGAGAATTTTCTTCTCTTTTATTTTAAATTTGATTCTAATAAATGAGCGTCCTTTTTGCTCCTGTGTCAAATTTGGCTCAACTTAAAAATATTTTGTTGCTTATTATAATTCTAATATTAGATTTATACCATTTTATTTTTGCTTTCTATGACAATAGCGTGATCAACACTTCCGCTACAAAAATAAACAGACGAGACTTCAGATCAAATCCAATATCTAGGGATTCTATCTTTCATGAACGTCGATCTTAATACTTTGTTCGTGGAAGCTTCAATGATTAAACGAAGACGTGTTTCATCATTCAGCTACTCCATCTTTTCATCTTTTTTTTTAATCATTTTGGAATCGTATAGTTAATTTGATGACGTAAAACTTATATATATATATATATATATATATATATATATATATATATATATATATATATATATATTGTCATCCACAGACAGACGGTTTCGCTGTATCACAATTCTTCAATGTGGCTAGAGACGTTGAGCACTGACTTTTTAAACTTCTTTCATTCTTGATTCTTTATTTGTCTTGTCGTAATTATCTAGTTGGCTGGTGTTTTATGGCATATCAACCCTTGTGGGTTATGTTGCGCCAAATCCTGTTTGTATTTAATTTGTAATCGAATTGTTTGTTAGTATCTTTATTTTTAAACAAGTTATTAGAGCTTATTTGTTTGCACACAGTTAAGTGCTTTGAAGTATTGGCTATTGTAATAATTCTATTTAATATCAATTATTTGCTTGCACATAGTTTAAATGTTATTTAACTTAAAAAATCTTTATTCATCTTATCTGATATGAACAATTTGCACACAACTCTATTGTTTCAAATGACTAATGTTAATAATCCTTAGTAAATGATTGAACAGTTCTATTTAACCCATTGATGAGATTCTATCGGTTACAACCAATCTGGTTCAGCGGAGCTGGGAATAATAATAATAATAATGAAACGGTTCTCCGCATTTCCTAAATTCCAGAACTAGAACTTTAGCATCGGATGCCGTTCAGTGTTATTTTCAAGATACTCAAAATTTTGTTTTTCTTAACGGGAATGACCCAAAGTCACCACCTTCTTGCACCTTTAAGATAAAATTGGTTAGGCACTTGCTTAGCCACAAGAGCTATTTGAAGAATAGATGTGCCACGGCTTAATATGACCAACCAACTGATCGTATTGGGTCTAATCGACCGCTTGTCTGGCCCAGTGAGGTCCTAAATCGAGTATTACAGATTATGTTACGTGACAACTTCGGTTAACGCGTCGCAGACTTGTCAACCAGGATGCCGTTCACAAGTATCGAGGGTCACCACCCATGGCAAATAAGTGGCCTTGTTCGTCAGCGGGGCGGGGTGTCTCATCCCGCAACAGAGATGCAATCAGCGCATCCTACAACTCCAGTTGTCAGAACGGTCTTTCCGTGATGTCTGCTCGAATAAGAATGTGCTACGCGATTATCAAAGTGTCGTTCCTTTGCTTTTCTGCTCAGCATCAGATTAACTGATTGATCAGTTTTAACGGTATATCAACCCGTATGAGGTTATTTTATGCCATGAGGTCAGGGAATTGTGTACAATGTGCATTTTCTGTGTAATCTCTTAAGAGCTTTTTGCACACGATTATTTAATATCAAATATTTTTCTCTAATACAAATATTTCCCAAACAGATCTATTTGACCCATAGAGGAGATTCTAATTGTTATTACCAATCTGGGTCAGAGTAGACCTAGGAGTAAAGGTAATGAAGGAGTACTCCGTACTCCCAAGAGCTCAAAGGATAGAGCTTCATCATCAGACCCATTTTAGTGTCATAACCAAGAAACCCCTTCTAGGGTTTTTACCTCCTCCTGCAGAAATATAGCGTATTCAAAGTCCTCTCGATAGGGTGACCCCAGCATCTGCCGAGTTTTCCGAGCTTTACACTGGGTTCAGCAAGTAGAATCTTTATTGTGTTCTCATCTTCGGATAGAACTCAACAAAAATCGAGGCTCTCCTTTTAAGTGTTTCATATAAGCTGACACAAGGTTATAATTGTTGGACTCTTTGTCATAATCAACTTAACTGCCTCTTTTACATTGACCGGCATGAAAATTGGTGACAGAATATTGTCTTCGTTTTCTTTCAATCTCACTGTTGCTGGTTGGTCATGTCTTCACTACCTCATTTCATGTCAATCTCTTGATCCTTCTCTCTTTTCTTTTCGAATTTTTCTTTACCTTTTCTTTTCTCCTGGCCTTACCTTACGACCTTTTTTTTACATTTTCTTCCTTTTCGTTTCTTTTCTTTTTTCTTTACCTCTATCTATTTTTCTTTTTCTTTTTTTATATCTTTCTATTTCATACTTTCTTTTCTTTCTTTCCTTCCTTTCTTTTTCTTCACTTTTTCTTTCTTTCTTTCTTTCTTTCTTTCTTTTATTTATATACCTTCTGACTCTCTTTCGTTTCTCCAATTTTTTTTACTCTTTTATTTCTCTCTTTTCTCTTTGTTTCTTTCATTTTTCATGTCTTCTTTCTTTCGTATTTTTTTAACATTCTTTTTTAACTTTTTCTTAATTTAGCCCTAATAATTTTAGTCTTTTCCCTTCTTTCATTCTATCTTTTATTCTTTCTTTTCCCATTGTCCTTTTCATATTTCCTTTCCTTTCTTCATAATTTTCCTAATATTCTTTCTTTATTTCTAAAATTCTCTCTCTCTCTCTCTCTCTCTCTCTCTCTCTCTCTCTCTCTCTCTCTCTCTCTCTCTCTCTCTCTCTCTCTCTCTCTCTTATTTCCTTTCGTCTTTTCCTGCTCTAAAGCCAGCACCTGCGTTTTACTATGATTTTGTAGAAGTTGTTTAATCCTCCGGGGACGTTTCATTACATCTACTGTAAGTAATTTTGTTTAGTCCCTCACTCAGTCTCGCATATAACCACACACACATGCACCTCTGATCAGCTTCCCTTGACGAAGCTGATGAGTATGGAAGAGACCGGGGAAACGTGGATGGAAAGTTGAGAAAGATTAATTTGATGTTCGACTCGTTGGAAAGAAAGACGTGAAGCGAATGAAAACGAGTCAGTTCTTGAGATGAGTTTCTCATAAGAAAATTAAACAAGATAGATAGATAGATAGATAGATAGATAGATAGATAGATAGATAGATAAAAAGGGAAGGAAGCGAGAATCAAAAAAGCAAAAGAAAGAAAGAAAGAAAGAAAGAAAGAAAGAAAGAAAGAAAGAAAGAAAGAAAGAAAGAAAAATAATTTTTATAAAGAAATGTTTGAATAGAAAGAAAGAGAAATGAATAGAGTGGGCAAATAAAGAAGACAAGGATGAAAAAAACAATAAGCTGATAGATAGATAGATAGATAGATAGATAGATAGATAGATAGATAGATAGATAGATAGATAAGGTGCATAAAGAAAGAAAGAGAGAAATAAAAAAAAATCAGCAGAAAAAAATATAGATATAAGAAGAAAGACTCAGAGAAACAAAGAAATAAAGAGTGAAAAGAAACAAAAAAAATATACCAAAAAAACGGAAAAACTAAAACAAAAAAAAAAGAAAGAAAGAAGCCGAAAGAACGAGAAAAACAAAAGAAATAACAAAAATAAATTACCGGGAAAGAAAGAAAGAAAGAAAGAAAGAGAAGGTAGTCATTTAAAAGAAACAAATGAACGCGTGAACTAAAGAAAAAGAAAGATAACTACAGAAAAAAATACGGACTGCCTAATTATGTAGATGGTACGCTAGAAGAAATGAGGTTAGAGAGACAAATGGCGACCTCGTTATCCAGAGGTCTTTTCATTATCAAGTAATTTGGCAGACTGAATGTAACGATCTGCGGAGGTTTAGTGGGGCTACAAAGTTTTGGTTTTTAAGCAATGAAATATTCGCCCTTGAAGAAGCTGCTCCCATTTTCAAGTGATAATTTTCGGGGAAAAATTATTTTGCTTAACAATTATTAAATAAATAGTGTAATTATTTTCTGCAAGTTTAATTATTTATTTGTCTATTTATTTGTTTTTTATAACCCCCTCCAACCCCTTCGCCAAATACTGGATGCGACACAAGGTCATTTTTAGCAGAGTAAACTTAATTTGAATTCATAGTTTTCCTTCTCCTAGACTGGTTGTCTAACCGAGACCTAAGAATTCAGTCTACCCTACTATTCACCCAGAGTTGAATGGGTAGAACAGATGAATTTATGCTTTTCTCAGGAGCATTTGCAAACAACCTCGTCCAGAATTTGAATTCAGGTCACCGATTTTATTTCCTACATGGATAATCGTTACGCGAAGAACGCTTTTATTTATTTATATCATCATAAGACAACTTATAGGGTAACGAAACAATTTTATAAAAATCTGACATTAAATTTATTAATCAATATTTTTTGTCGTGTAATGTCAAGTGAGCTGGGTTAACAGACCATTATTAGTGTGTTTGATTCTGACTGGGAGCCCATACATCCGGATAAGTGGCAAGCTAAACTTTGTAAATGATGACTAGATAAATTATCATGAACTGACGAGTATATATATATATATGTATATATATATATATTCTTATACTACGACCCGCTCGTGTAAAATTCTCGGCACCATTCTACCCCACCTTTTCCAAGCATCGTTCGTATCCATACAACTGTATGGATGCATCTCTTCAACCCTCGCACCAGGAGGCTACGAGCAATATTAAACAAAACAACATCCCACAAAACAGCAGCTGTGCGGCCACTTACCACCCATTTGAAAACTATCCAAATTAAACAAACAAGACATGCGAGAAACTGCTGGAAGAGCAAGGACGAACTCATAAGCAACGTTCTCGAATGGACCCCTTCACACTGACGTGCAAGTGTTGGACGACCAGCTAGAACTTATCAACAACAGCTCTGTACAGACACAGGGTGTAGTCTCGAAGACCTGCCGAAAGCGATGAATGATAGAGATGCATTGTGAAAGAGAGTTAGGGAAATCCTTGCGAGCAGCACGATATGATGATGATGATATATAACCGTGTCGATTAATCGCAAAAGCGAGAAACTGACTGTCAAATAGCACATTTTAACCTGTGTCTGTGTTCTATCTCAACTTATATATATATATATATATATATATATATATATATATATATATATATATATATATATATATTCTTATCATTATTATATGATAGCTCTATCACAGACATTGAGCACTCTCCAAATTATATCGTATTTGGTCTGTCAAAACCCACGAAGTGAGATAGTGACAACCAACTCTATATATATATGTGTGTGTGTGTGTGTGTGTGTGTGTGTATGTGTGCGTGCGCGCGCGTGTGCGTGTGTGTGTGTGTGTTAATAGGGCTTGATAGAGTATTATTCCGTGGTTTCAGTATTTATGATATGATTTAATGGTGTCAAATCTTTCTTTTTTTTTTTTGCCTTTCTTACAGAATTATCATCTTCCTATTGCAACATTACATGGGACACGGTAACTTGTTGGCCTGAGACGCTCTCCAATCAAACTGCTGTTTTGCCATGTCCACAGGGAATTCTGGGAACTGACCCTACAAGTAAGTTCACAATCTTTTTAACCATATGGAACCAAAATAAAAATCTATATCTACTAAAGTACTTGTTACATTTTATCATTTCCGAAATAAGGGAAAGTCATCGTAGTGTCGTGGCTAACGTTCTCAACTGCAGCATTGTAGTAAGTGAGTTCAGACACAAGTCGTGCTATTATACATTCGCTTTCAGACTAATACCCTTGGGAAAGGTACGAAACCTTTTATCCCCAGCTATGGATTCAATAGTAATACTACTGTTCTTTTTACAAGAATGAATTTTGCATTAAATAACCTACGAAGTTTGATATACAATTAAGCAAAGAAACCAAAATAAAGTTGGGCATTTCCTCATTTATCATTAAACCCAAAATTCTTGGGGTTTTTTTGTTTATTTTTTTGTATTTTTTCTGGGTTTTTTTTTGTGGATTGATGGCATTCTTTTCAAGGAGTTTCTTAAATCAATGTGTAAAATTTTCAAAAATCTTTGTTTCATTTTATATCTACTTCATACAATATGATTTGGGTTCTTTTGGCAATTCATCTTTAGAAAAGTAAATATTTTTTATAGATTCTATTGTTAAAGTCACAATATCTCATCTTGCAAAAATTTCGACACCTAAATAAGCCAGCGTCGTAGAATTTCATTTTGTCAATTATCATATTCTTTCTTCAAATTAACAAAGTTGGTAAAACTATTCAATCCAATGGCATCTTATTGGATGTTATGAAGAACTCTAATGTTTTTGCAAACTATCACTTGAATGGATATACAAATGCAACCCTAACAGCTAGGGATTTCATAAGACTTAAACACAGCTCAAGTTTTCTCTCTCATTCGAATTAGGGTTTGGTTGGTTGGGTTTTATGGCATATCAATTATTGTTGGTCATTTAATGCCAAATTATATATATATATATATATATATATATATATATATATATATATATATATATATATATATATATATATATGACTTGTGAACTAATAGTTTCTTGGTAAGATTTTAAACAAACTAGAGCTCATTTGTTTGCCCAATTAAATTGTTTCAAGTATTCCTATGTAACACAAATATTTGCACACAGTTGAACAGTTTTAAGTATTGCTGTGTAACACTAATAATTCGATCTAATATAAAACTATTGTTTGCAAACAGTTAAAACGTTATGCATATATGATTTCTAAGGGAATAGTTTGTAAGTTATTTTATTTCCAAAAAATTGCAACTAATTTGTCTGCACACAATTCAGTATTGTTATTGTTTGTACAGTTAAATGATTTCAAGTATTGCTATCTAACACTAAAAATTCTATTTGATATTAATCCTTTATTTACACAGTGAGGTGGTTTACAAATAATTATATTTTACACAATTAATTCTAAATATTGTTTTAAAAAGTGAGTGCTGGGTATTAAGAACGTTTTAAAATCATAAAATCGAATTAAAATCCTTAAAAAGGGGAACCTTTCTTTCAGTCACTTCTATTCCGAGAATTGTCAATGACAAACAATTTTATACTTGAGGAAGTTAACATGGGGTTGTAACCAAAGGAAAAACCAGGAGGAGTAAAGAAAAAACATATTGAAAAAAAATTACTTTTAGTCAGCAGAGTTGATACAGTTAATGATGTTTTCTTCTGATGGCCCAAGAAGGTTATCAATGGATTGCTTTTGGATACATAATTCCAGTTTGTATTTTCTATAAGTAATGCTTCCAGAATGGATTGCTGCAGTTCATTTGTTGTCTCCAAAATGGTAAACACGGTTGGACTATATACGCATGCACAGGTCTGATAGGCGAATAGATTTTGTTTGTACACAGTTAAATGGTTAAATAGTTCTATTTGACCCACTGAGAAGACCCTAACAGGTACTACTACTCCAAGTGGTCCTGGGAGTAATGGCAATAAAGTGGTACTCCACATTCCCCTAAACCCAAGGGCTGGGGTCTCATCATGAGATGCAATTTCGTGTCATACCCAGGACACTCGAATTAGTAGAACGAAAAATGTTTTACTGTGAAACAGATAAAAGCAGTAACTTCTCATATGAACACCAGTTCAAGAGGATCTTCTTTCCGCAACTGAGAGACTATGCTTTGCTATCCGTAAAGGATGGTTTTCACTAAATGCATGATGTTGCCGATTTGTCTTTATCACTTACTAATTTCGCTTTCGCATAAATAAGCTAGTTAATTTAGTGATGTTGTTCGTTGGGATATTTTAATCATTTATTTACTTTTTTGTCTAGTGTTATTTGCATTTGGATTGGATTTTTCATGGGGAGTATAATGTGCCAATACCTAACCAAGGGTTTAATTATCAACTGTGCTCCTGCGTCAGGTGTAACCTGATACTTTTTCAAAACAGAAAACTCTTCAGAGGATCACAAGACAAAATGAAAAGAAGAAAGGAAGATACTTGAAATATTTGAATTTCAACAGTATCAATTCACTTAAACCTTTTATTCTAATCAGATTTTGTGGTTTAATCTTACTTCCTTATTTGGTATACTACTTTTCTTTTAATGAACTTTTATAATAACTCTCATTTGGACAATTTTCATAGCAGACTTATTATTATTATTATTATTATTATTATTATTATTATTATTATTATTATTAATTTTGTTAGTAGTAGAAGTAGTAGTAGTTGTTGTTGTTGTTGTTTGGCAGCTACATTAAAAGATATGTCACTTTTATGCTTGGGAATTGAAAGTGTTTCAAAGTTTTTAAAAATAATTTTTTTCAGTCTTATTCTATTGATTTATTTTCTGTTTCTGCATTAAGACAAGTGAAATCTGCTGCAATTTCAATTGCGTTTAACACTGAAGAACCTTGTTTAATAAATGACGTTTTCTTTTTATTCTCCGAGTTTTGACACTTCTTCGACAGTTACTCAGGAGAGAAATTTACATCATTGTCGATTTTTCTTGGCAAGATGACAACAAACAGTTATTCCTTAAGGTGTTTAACAAATTGGAAATGCATCAACGGAGAACATCAAGTTGTTAAATAAGAGAAAAATATTTATTCGATATTGGGGAGAATTTATTCAAAAATGAAAAGACACACATACAAAACAATCACACACACACACACACACACACACACACACACACACACACACTCGACACACATATGTATATATATATATATGTATGTATGTATGTATGTATATATAAGGTATCTGGAATGTCACCTAATTATTTACAAATGTTGTAACAAATCTTTTTATTAATTATCTATGATTATTTTTATACAAACAAAAAATCTAACAATGGAGATTGCTTCAATTATGAAAAGTCCTGCTAAGTTCAACTTATTCGGCTTCCCAGAGATCCAATTACCAAATTCTTACGAAACATTTTGGAAAACCTCTTCATATACATGAATGTGCTGGAAATTTTTCGTTCAACCAAGAAGTGAATACGCCTTTTTTGGGGGGGGGAGTTATTTAGTGACTCTGTAGAATAGCAACTACCTAAGTACTTCCTGTTCATATCGCTCTATCTATTTACCTATCTATTTCATTCTTTTCATATCTATCTATCTATGAGGGTCATTTTAAAAATTCCAAGTTTCATCCAGAAAGAAGAACATAAACTGAATATTTTTTGTTATGACAACACAGTATCACTTCTTTTAAAACTAAAAAATTTGATTCAGATTTCCATCTTAATTTTTGTTTAAATGAGACTCATACAAAGTTGAGAGGGTGTACAATAAGGCAAAAATCTGGGAGAGGTTTAGAACTTTTAGGACAATCCTTTTATCTATTGGTCTATCTATCTGTTCATATATATATATCTATCTCTGTTTCTATCTATCTGTCTATCTACAGAAGTGAAATTAATTGCAACTAACCTTATCTTATATTGAATGTTCTATTCTTACTCTTAGAATTTATGGTGGTGCTATTGTTAAACTTATTTTATGCATTTATATTTTCTGGATACTGCTGGAGTTGTTTTGCCTCCCATTTCTGTTTCCTAGTCTGTATTGTTCATCTGTCTGTATTGTTCATCTGTCTGTTATTTGCTGCTCTAATTAATCTTTCTTTTTTCTTCTTAATGTTGTCCTTGTGTCTTTGTATTGATACATCTACACAATCCTCAATGTTTTCAAGTCCTCTTTATCATTCTTTTCTTAACTCAAACTGTCAAACTCATCTCCCAGATGTAAGCCTTTGTGCATAGTCATCAACTTTTTTATGTTTTGATCCATTTGCTGAGTTACTCCATTGTCCATTTGTTGTGGTCTTGAAGGGCCAGAAATGAATAACACAACGAGATGTAAGGTCTACAGCAGTATATATTTACGGAAATACAGACAGTAACGGTTACCGGTAACTGACTAATCTGGCCTGACTCGTTTATCGAGTCAGTCACTATTTAAAGTGTTGGGGAGGGTCCATGCAGTGACGTCATGGGGTTCCAGTATTCCTTTTCCACTTTCATTGTTTCATTATTATTCGTATCAAGTATCCAGTTCTTTTTCATTTTACGCAAATACCTTGATATCATCATAAGGTGTACATAAGGTGATTAATTTTTTCTTGTGGTTTTATAGATTTATAGACCCCTGTACGTTTCCTAAATATCAAGTTGAGTGGCATCATTACTATAACGAATAGTAGTGGCGAAAGTGAATCACCCTTGAAAATGCTTCTTTGGATTTTTACCGCCACTAGGGTTTGACATTCTGCTATCAATTCCACCTTCCAATTTTCCATGGTATTTGTGGTAAATAGGATAAGTTGGTTCTTTCTCCGGAAAAACAAGAATACCAATTAATCAAATGTAAACAGTTTAATAACAATATATTAAGTAAAATACAATCAACTATTGTATGGCGTCTACATTTAAACACAAGAGAATCCAGCGTCTGGATTGGTTATAAGTGTGTCGGTTTAAAGTTAACTTTAGCAACTTGATGACAAGCTTGAGTCATTTACTTATGAATGCGTCGTTATGTGAGTTGGTTGGCTGGAGCTTATACGCTTATACGTACCTGGAGATGCCCCTGGTGTAATGGTTATCATCAAAGGAAATGGATACGACAACACGAGTTCAAAATCCTGAACGAAGCTGATTGCATTTTACATAGCTCTAGTACCCTTGGGAAAGGTAGAATCCAATTATTCTCCCTCTAGTTAGGAGTAAATAGTAGGGCAGTCTGGGTTCTTTAACATTGGTTTGGCAACCAGTTTAGGAGAATTCAAAACTACAGCATTGTTTAGATCGGCTATGACTCCAGCGATGTCCACCAGTTAATGCTGGGGGAAAAAACTCACAACAGGGCTAATAATAATAATAATAATAATAATCAGAAACTTAAAGAAATTAATAACCGGAATGTTTCTCTTCAAAATTACTCCTAAACCTTTTTGGAATTCAGACCTTGTTTTAGTTAACAAGAAGAAAGGAAATTATCATATTGGGGTCAGAATGTAATCGAAGAAAGCGAAAAATTCAATAAATACTTAAATCTTTCAAAAGAACTGAAAATTTTATGGAATATGAAGGTGACAGTGATGCCAATAATATTCGGAGCTCTTGGAAAAATGCCAAAGACTATGGAAAAGAGCCAGTGAGAGCAAAAGATTTGTATAAGGATTGAAACCGTTCAGTTCACAGTACTTTTGAGATCGATTAGAATACTACGAAGACTCCGGAAAAGATTAAACTTGCTGTCCACACGGCTGAGCAACTTACATAATGAAATTGAGATGACTAGACATCTAGACGAGTCAATGTCAATTCTCGATAAAGTGTGATCTGCAATACCGATAATTCTTCAGCAAAATATCTTTAGGCGAAACACAGAATTATGCATTTCCAATTCTCTCCATACTTACCTGGGCTCTTGACGACGTCTTATTCTTTCTTAAACTGAAAATTCATCTCAAGGGTTAAAAATTTTGAGGACATAGAGGACACTAAAAATGTGATGGTGCAGTTTCATACCATATCAAGAACGAAGTTTCTGAAGTGCTTTGACCAACGGAAAGATTACTTGACTTGTTCATTGATTGATTGATTTTAACAGCATTTCAACACATCTAGGGGTATCTTATACCAACAGGTTAGTGTATTGCGTTCATTGTATGTTCATATTTACATTTTTTGTGCTGTGTTTACTTAACATTTTTTTTTGTCCACGGTTCAATCGAATCCTAACAATTTTAAAACTATTTGACCAATAAATAGGACTCTAACACATGCTACCTCTCCGGGTCAGAGTGAACCGGGAAGAAATGACTGTGAAGGGATACTCCACACTCCTTAGATCTTTAGAACTAAAGCCTCAGATGTAGTTTTGTTTTATACCAAGACACCTCTTATGGATTTTAAACCTCTGTACAGATGATAAAGCCGGTATATTCTAATCCCTGTCGACAAGGCGCCTATATTAAAAGAGGAGGAAACTTATTGGAACGAATATGTTAGATCTAAGAGAACTATTTTAAAGGAAATTAACATTTATCTACTGTTTATAACTGGTTTAACAAATACAGACCCAGTCTTCGTACGTCCTATCTGAAATATACAACTAATCTTGCTCGCAAATACATCAATGCATTTAATCCTCGGGGACGACAGAACCACAAGACATGCTCAAGAAAACTGCTTCACCTTGGATATATATAAATATATGCTAGGATTTTTCTATTCTAAATTTGCAGATATTGATTTTCTTATTCGGGTTACGCAATCATTTGATTTTTTTTTTTTTTTTTTTTTTGTGTGGCCTTCGATAAGGTTTTATTGTATACAACTTTGCAATATTAAAGAAAGGGTTGAGCTTGCCAAGTTGGTTGTATTCATCGGCTCTTTTGCAACAAGGTTGTTTCGCTGTACGTCAATGTACAGTAGGGCTATACTCACAAATCCCTATGGATTATTCGAGACATACGAATATACCTGGGGATGCATATACCCCATCTTGGAAGTATCAACCATAAATTCCAAGAAAAAACAATTAGCATCTCAAGAAAAGTAGATATTGATTTAAGGCCAATTCCCGCTTAAAGCATTGCTTCATACCAGCTCAGCGAAGTTAAGCAACTATAAGTCTATTCATTAGGAGTTGAGAACTTTGTAGTAAGAGGTTTCTCTGCTACGTCGTTGACACGATGATCGACACAAATTTGGTTTGGTTTGAGTTCATTGTTTAATGGCATATCAACCTTCGCAGGTTATTTAATGCTAACTCCATCCTTGTTTAAGAAGAGCAGTGGTACTATTTAATTCATAACAAAGGGGTTTCATGCCTTTCCCAAAAGTCAATGCACTAAGGCGACTGGTGTGCGGACTTGCTTACAACTATATTGCACTCCAGCACGTTTACCACAACGCCACGGAGACAACTCAACTTAGAAACGGTATCAATCTTAAAATATCTTAGGTATGTGTGTCAGACTAAGTAAAGCTTAGTAAATAACAAGAAAAGTCGATATTTTACTTGTTAAATCACTTGACAACTCTGTAGCCATAGTTTGCAATTCGCTTGTATAGTGATTTGGCATTAAATAACCTACAATGGTAGATATGCCATTAACCCCACCCAAACCAAATCTTATATTTAATATAAATGTATAAAGAGGGTTTGTCATTAAATAACCTAAAATGGCTGATATTCCATAAAACCAAATCAAACCATATGTGTTAATATATATGTATAAAGAGGATTAATATAACATAAAAACCCAACCAGCCAACCAACCAACTAACCAACCCATTCAAAATAAAAGTTTGTTAATCTTATGTGTGCGGTTTTTAAAATATTTTAGAATTCAATCAAGATAATATTCTCAAAATTTATTCTTAAACACTTTTAATCAAACCAAATTATAAAAAGCTTTTTGAACTAATTCATTTCTGAATCTCTTGATTCAATTCTTTTAAATAATAAAGTAAATAAATCATAAAATGTATTTTAACTCAATGTCTGTCTGTCTGTCTCTCTACATATATATATATATATATAGAATTAACTTAATGTTTTTTCGCTGTGGTATTCAACACCAAGAGACGAAACCACGTACACGTTTTCAAATCTTAGGATACTTATAAAATTATCGTTAAAAACGAATTAAAATAGGAATCTTCAGATATTTTCTTCGCGTTGCTTGATCGTCGAGTTTCTTGCGATTCGAGTGAAATTTCTTGAACCATTTGATTACTGAACTGTCTACAATTGTTTTTGCCGAATTCAAACTCGTAAAGTATAAGTTCCCGATTTAAATTCCATCGAGCCTTCATATTTATGGCTTTCAAATCACATAAAGGGAAGCAATACACAATGTGTCAGTGCACCAACTAACACGATACTACCAACCACAACACATACCTAAAACGGCTCGAACTGCTTTGTTATATACACGCTACAAACGGGCTCATACAAAAATATTGCAAAACTTTTGATTTGCCCAAGTATTTTCTCACAACAGCCCTCATTCGACGAGCTCAACTCGTGCTTACCAAAAATGTTTTACCACCGCCTCATTGGTTTTCAAACAGAGTTTAAAGCGCCTTCCAACGCACATACACAGGCAGCAATTATACACCTCTCTTTTGTTATTTCTGCAAAACTAAAATAACTAATCCAACAGTTCATGAAAATATCTATCTAGACCTCTGACCATTTCAAATGTAAGAACATGAAACTATATAAACATATTCCTGCGGTATTTGTTGTCTCTTCTAGTTGGCGTATGGCACGAACTGTGTTTAAACTAGATTACAAACGAACGTTTGGACTTCCTTGTAAAAGCCATCCTTGTAAAAGAACAGCTATGGTACTATCTGATTTATAGCTGGGAGGATAAGACGGTTCATTTCTTTCCCAACGGCATTAGTCTGATAGTGAACTTAATAGCGACATTAGAGTTCGAATTCACTACGATGTTGCAGTCCAGCAAGTTAGCCACTTTGCAGCGAGGACTTTCCCCTTTAAGTCTGACTTCGTACCACAAGATAAAATGAAACTATATTCTGTGGGTAATCTTACGTAAACTTTAGAATTTTTAAAACTTACATGTAACACAAACATGAGTGACTTCGATTTTATCGTATTAGTTTTGAAAGAAAAGAAACACTGGTGATTCTGATAACCCTCCCCTGCTACCTTGGAAAGCTTCCTACTTTTTTTTCCTAAATGTGGGTTAGATGAAATGACAGGAAAGTGTTCCAAGATCACCGGATTTACAAGTGGCACTGTAAACAATGATGATTATAGTACATTGTCAGATTCACAAGTGAACATTATTTGCTGTGATCTATTCTTGACCAAGAGTCTCAAGCCGTGTATTGTTTGTGGTCCTTTTTACGCTACGATAGGAAAAAGTATACAAACATCTTTTAATCTACTGCATCTTCAGTTCCTCGCGAATAATTGTGTGTACAATTCCCACTCTGACATCAAACTGTGCACTCATTGTCTCTATAGACACACGACGGTCCTTATCCATGAAATTCTTTATTTGGCCAATCAACTATGGTGTTCTGACTTCCTTACTCTTCCCACACCTCTCATCATCCCTCACAGACTCCCTGCCTTCCGTGAATCTCTTATGCCACTCAAAAACTGATGCTCCATTCATGCAAGATGTTAAAAAGCAGTCTGAAGCATTCCATATGTTTCTGTGACACTTTTCCAAGTTTAAAACAGAATTTTATTGCATATCGTTCTTCTAAAGTGTCCTCACGTTCAGATTGCATTTTTGAAATTTACCAGCTGTGACAATCAGGCTTTAGTAGTGTGTATTCCAATTGCTGCTGTAGCTGTTGATTTGAACATGAAAACATAAAAATTGGTCAGTCATCTCATAAGATGTATAGCAATAAGATACTGAATTTTCAAGAGTCTACGACAATCTTAAATGCCTGTACAAAAAAGTCTAGAAACTTATTGAAAGCACCTCGTATATTCCTGGAGCGGCCAGTCCGTAAGATCGAATTATCTAAGCCAAGGATCAGATTGAAACGGTCTATTCTGACCTCTCTTTCATTGTCTGTTACTCTATCGCTTAATCTGCATTCATCAATCGTATAGCTCCTTATTTTGATAAAACTTCAATATCTCTTCTATCTCCTGTCACCTAATACTCAACCTATCAATCATCCTTTTTGACGAGGAATCTGCTATGGATTTCCAGTAAAGATTCAATTTTTTTACTTGATATTTGGGGTCACCGTTTTAGGTCCCATATCTTTGGCTGTTGGCGAGTAGTTGCTGCACACATCGACACAAAGATCATTCTATTATATAAGATACTTAAAAGAAATTATTAACCCCAAAAATGGGAGAGTCCTTTTTGCGCAACGCTTAAAGTGTTGGAAGTTGAATAAAGCAACTTCGAGTTCCATTTGAGTTATTACGTTCATTTTCAAACTAATATTCTACGGAAAGGCATGAACCCCTTTATCCCTAATAGCTAAAGGTCAAATATTACCACTACGGTTCTTCTACATTAGAAATCCCATGAAAGTTGATATGCCAATCCGAGAGTAAACGTAAAAGCGCGATGTGAGTTCGAACTCGCTTACTACGATGTCGCTGTAGATCGTCTTATCCACAATGTCATATGGACTCCCTCCATTATACTTGGGGAATTCCCCTCTCAGCGTTATGTATGTATGTGGAATTGCACATTTGTTCACGTGGAATCGCAGAACAAAAGGATTGTCAAAATCCTGGAGACAGACACAAACTAAGATGATCCTCAAAGGATGTTATTGTTGATTGGCCGGCTTAATTCGATAATCATTCCACTGTTATTGATTTGCTTCACCCGGCCAACGGACGATTCTACTATAATTTCCACTGTAAAACTTATTGTCTTACCTTGGCTTAAGAACCCTGTCTGAACTACTATTTACCCAGAGCTGAGACGGTTGGTGGGAGGAGATATGAATTCATGCTTATCCCAATCAAGCAAAAAATACAAGCAAAACAAAAACAATCTTTAATATTTAAAATCTCCTGGAAGGCAATCAATGAAATTTTAATCGGTGCAGTAAAACATTCTGAAATTGTTTAAATCAGCCAATCTTTTAAGTAGGACAACAACAGAAAGCATGCTAAGCTGTCGTGAGAAATGAACGCGGCTACTCTATTTCAAATCATGGACGAAGCTGTTAACATTTCACATAACCCTAATACCCTTGAGAAGAGTATAAATAAAACTATTCTCTCTTCAGCTATATGGGGCAGATTGGGCTGTTTAAGCTAAGTATGGTAACTGGTCTAGGAGAAGGAAAATTCCAAATTTAAATCAGTTGTACTTTGCTTCATTTTGGACGATTTATAGCAATTCGAAATTCATATTTTGTAATTCCTTTGACCATTTCGGGTTAACGTTAGTTTGCGGGGATAAATCTTGGTCATTAGCATAATTCTAAGTGAATCAACTGATCAACCCGGTCGTATATACTTTTTGACTATTTCTGAGTTATGTATTATATTATCTTATTATATGATTATTGTCTTTATTTTTGTCTTTATTTTTGTATAGTGCCAGAATCTGACAAGCATTTTCATCTTGACTGTGTTTCTTACAAAAAGGCTTTACACTTGGCCGAATTCCTCAACTAAAAAAAATGAGGATACATATCTAATGCTTGAATTTTTCTAAAGGATAAAAGAGAGCAATCTCTCTCTCTCTCTCTCTCTCTCTCTCTCTCTCTCTCTCTCTCTCTCTCTCTGCATGTGTGTGTGTGTGTGTGTGTGTGTGCTAAGCCCATTATGAGCTTACAGATGAAAGATGCAATAATTATCAGAATAACATTCTCTCTCTCTCTCTCTCTCTCTCTCTCTCTCTCTCTCTCTCTCTCTCTCTCTCTCTCTCTCTCTCTCTCTCTCTGGGACCATTCATTTGAAAACTATGTAACCTAGGTACAACCCAACCGCTACCAAATTCTTTTTGTTGTCGTTTTGTTTTTGTTTTAGTTTTTTTCTGTACTTTTTGTCTGTACTAAGTCCATAAAAAAGATACCATATTAAAAATATAAGTTATTTAGAGTAACAGAGTAAAGGAGAGTTTCAATAAATACCAACGGAAAAACTAAGCCAGAAAAACTAATGCTTAATTAAATGACGCCCAATAAAAGGATACGAAATTTGCCTTGTTGGCAAAACCATTCTTCAACTACAGACGAAGAAATAATCAAATAGACGGAAAATTGATTAACAAATTTAATAATATTCTCATACATAGCTGCTTCACTCCTTTTATTTCTCAATTTATGCAATCTCTCTCTCGCTCTCTCTCTCTCTCTCTCTCTCTCTCTCTCTCAATCTCTATATATTTGCGCGTGCGTGCACGCGCGTGTGTGTGTGTTTGTGTGTGCATGTGTGTTAGGACAGTGCAGACATAGTAACTAGCGCTTAGTGGCCGTCAGTTTTACCCAATATGATCATCGAGCCAAGTTGACTCACACGATAAGCGTTCCTTTATATATTGTTGTGTAGGGCATAAGAGGAATCCTGTTTGTGGGACATTCTGGGAAGGGAGTTTTAGTGTGCTTATTCACGCATCTATATAGTATTCATTTTTGTGATTTTGTTAATTCAATTTAATATCATTATTTACTCTTTTTCAATCCAGCGTAAGTCGGTAGTTTCCCACTGGAGTTTGAGTGACAGCAAGTCTCCTCACTTTTAAGAGTTTTCAGACCAGCATTAGCTGATGGTTTCTCAATGGAGTTTGAATGTCAACAAGCCTCTTCAAGTTTCTAGAACTCTTCTCAGTATTCTCGCCGATCATAATAATGATGTAGTCTAGATAGTCTCTACTTATCGTTTTATTTCCAAGTCTTCTAGTCCATTTACCAATAAATTAAGGATTGTTCTAAGCACACAAATTACAATCGGTATCACCGACACCTTCATGTTCCATAGCTTTTTAGTTCCTTAGCAAGGTCTAGATATCTGTTTCAGTTTTCTCTTTCTTTTAATTTTACTCTGCGATCTGCCGGGACGGTAAAGTCCACAATTCGACAGGTTTCTTTTTTTGTTCACTATCACTAGGTCTGGTCGTCTGGGCGAAATTAGGTGATCCATTTTGATCTCAAAATCCCAAAGTAGTTTCTGCATCTCATTCTCCTGGATGGATTCTGGGTTGTGCACACATGACACAATAATGAGCATTAATGTGTGGATGTATATATATGGATGTATATGTGTGGGCTTCTGTTTGTGCTCGTGGATGGGTGACCAAAGAGGGGATCTTATCTCCGGTATCTTTGAAGCAGTGCCGGGGTGTCCAGAAGACCTTTTTTTGTCTACTTGGCACGAAGACCACACAAAGAGTTGTGCCCGCGAAATCTTGCGAGACCAGAAGAAGGACGAAGGACGTTAGTCAGTTAGGAGTGAGACTCCGAAGCAGGCAGTCTGGAGCAGAAGGACAGTCAGTTAAGAGTGAGACTTCGAAGCAGTCAGTCCGGAGCAGAGGGGCAGTCAGTTAGGAGTGAGACTTCGAAGCAGTCAGTCTGGAGCAGAAGGGCAGTCATTTTGTAGTGAGACTCCGAAGCAGAGTCAGAAAGTTAAATCCAGGATCACGAACCAGATGAGTCGGCATTTTTGGTTACTGTGTAGGATTTTTGCAGAGTTCTCGTAATAGCCATGAACAAATATAGAATGCTAAAGTGCCAACTTCACCTTCCTGCATTTGTACTTCTAAATCTGTGTTTGTCTATTTCTTCCTTCCACCCTTTGTTTGTTGTTTGTTTGTTATCTCTTAAAGATTTTGTGTTGTATAGCCGTAATACAAATATACGCGGAAACATAATCAAAGGTAATGACGAACTTCGATGAACGAACAAACACACTTCTTTATAAAAATATATATCTCTCACACTTTATTCTCGAAAGGGTTGATGTTTCTGTAGTGTGTGAGAGATGAGGGAAGAGACATATATTCTTTCAGGAGCCAGGGGGTGCCAACACTTGCACCCCCTTGCAAGCTCGTCAGAGACGCCTCTGGTCGGCTGCGTGTCCCTCGCTCGACTGCGATTCTCTGCACTCTGTCTAAATCTCACCGCGTGGTTCTCATCACGTGATCTCCTTCCGGTTAGACACCTGTTCGACCTGAGTGCCCTGATCGTGCTGTCCTGTTTACTAATCAAAATGTGACAGCTTGCCAAGCACACGGGGTCACCAGAAACGAACCGAAATTCCATGACATATGTTATATAACATTTTTGTCACCTGTGAAATACCTACACGGTCGGATGTGAGAATTAACAACGGAATCCAACGTTGACCAACCAACAAAATTCAGCGTGTGGGTGGTTTTATACATATACCTCTTATTTGTAAAGTTAGATTTCATTTTCTTGAATAATTCCCAGTGGATCACCTTCTCTACGCAGTCGTGTCAAGTCTTATACTCTGTATATTCTTAATTTGCTATATTCACTTATTATATAATTGGTCGTTTCGTCTCAATCCCCATATAACCTACTTTGGGTATTTTGTTGCGTCTTATCTATTTTTGCTTAAACATTGTTGTTTTTTATGGTGTTGTTTTGTACTGCTATTTGAAGAGTTTCAGTTTCTCTCTTAAGATTTCTCTTTCTTCGCCATGTCCAGATCTTCTCGTGCGAGATTCCGCTTGTTTGTCGATGAAATATGAATATAGATGTTTTTCTTCCTATTTTTGTTTCTCTGTTATTGTTATTCTGTTGATTTTTATATTGTTAGTATTGTTTTTGGTCGCTATAATTAACCTTTCTTAGTTCTTATTTATGTAGTCTTCAAGTTGTTCTATCGACGTATTGACGATGTCTTTAACGCTGGCCAGTCCTCTTCTCTCTCCTTTTTTTTCGTGGAACATATAACCTGTCAATGTCATCTCTCGGACATAAGGCCTTTCGCATCGTCATTAGTTTTCTTGTTCTCTGGTTCATTTGTTGAAGTTCTTCAAGAAACATCCCAATTATCTTACAAAGGAGACAACCCAGGTATTTATCCATTTGATGAGCTTTCTGCTATGTAGTTTGGTTTCGAGTATTTTTCTCGTTTTCTAGAGATACTCTTTCTTATTTTTTTTTCTTTTATTTCCACTTGTTTAATAGTCTGCTTCTAATTTTCCCATATACTAGAGGATGTTTTGACCAATATATAGTAGACCTCCTGTCCCTCTTGTTCTCTTGCGGCACCCTTTCTGTTCCCCAAGAACAGTCTGTGGCTTATATGCGAATAGTAAATCTCCACCCTAATTTTCTGCATCAGCGGTTGGCACGTTATGGGTCTATAGTCTTTGGGGGTCCTTTTAGTTTATTTTTTTTATCAATGAGATCTATCCTTTGGTCGTCCATTCGGGTATGTCAGTTTCTTCTAAACACCTATTCATTACAACAGCCAGTCTGTCGTGGATGAAAGTAAATTTTTTAAACCAGTATTCATATATGCCATCATGGCTTAGCGTTTTCCGATTTGATACTTTTCAAAGTGTTGCTTTGAGTGAATCGAGGTGTATTTTTGCCTTAAGAACTTCTTCGTGTCTTTATAACTCTTTTTCCATGTTCATCAATTTGGATTTTCTGTTATATTTTCTTCGTTCCCATATTTTGCTCCGAAATTGATTTGCTTCCTTTTCATTCGGTTGCTGGTGTGTGTTCGTGCGTCCCCACCCCCACATTCACCGGTTGATCTTTTTCGTTGTTTTGGAATGTTCTCTTTTGTCTGTATTGTTTTATCCTGTTTCGATATCTTTTTAGTTTTCCTTCTTTCTTCAGTACCATCTGATTTATTTCTTCGAGTTGTATAGTTTGTTTTTAATTGTTGTGTTGCTTTCTCTTTTCGATCCAAAATTCTATCGTCTTTTTCTGTTTTAGCATTTTTGGTTGTTGTCGAAGATTTCTTCTCTGGTTTTCCAGTCTCATTTCCCATCAAGGTTTTGAGTTTCTTTTCGTTGTCCCGAGGGGAACAGGAATTTTATCACAGACTAATTTCGCTCCTGCATTGATTGGTTCATTTTATTCCATGAAGTTTTTGGTGAGATATGAGTTTAGGATTTGTTTATTTTTCAGTGTCTGTCCTGTTTGTTTTCCAGTCTTTGTTGCTTAGTGATTGTAATGCAGTCTTCTTTTCGGACATAATTATCTTTATCACCACTATATTCATTTTTTTCCTTGAGTTAGTCTTTGTTCTATGTAGTGTTTCAATTGTTATTACTTGGTGGTTCAGTTCGGTAAAAGGGTTCTTGTTTTTCAGTATTTAATTTGTTGATTATTGTATTAGGGTTTTGTTGACTTGATTCTTTATTCATTTTTGGTGTATTTCTAATATTTCACAGCAAAAAAAACAACATTTCTATATTATCATCTTAAATTGATCAGCGAATCTTTGTTTTATTGTTTGAAATCTTCAGCATTCTTCCCAGATTTCTATCAATTTATTTATCTTATTAGTTTTCTTTCTTTATCATTTATCTTATTTTTATTTTTATTTAAATCATTTAATTAATATTCTATTTATTTTGTTATCATTTCATTTCATTTTTTTTATTCATCCATCGATTTTTAAATGTTATTTTTTTATTCGTTTTTTATTTAATCTTTGGAATTTTGAGATGTTTTTTGTAGAATTTTTTTTCATCCCTACATTTTTATATTAGTTCCGATCGTTTGTTTTGGAGCAGCTTTTGATTTGAGAATTTAATGATGGTTATTTTTCTTCTATGCAAAGTTTACAGTATTTGGGGGTCTTATTGTAAATTGGTACTATTTTTCATACTTTTCAGATTTTTTGGTTTGTTTTGGTTTGATTTTCTGAAGTCCTAAATGTGTATAGAAAGTATTGCTCTTTGTTCCAATTTCGTTTTGTTAAATTATGTTTTTGTGTTTATCCTGGTTTTTTGTGGGGGGGTGCATCTATTACCTTCTATATATTTCTCTCTTGCAGTGGCTTGGTATACAACGTTTTTTTGTTTGTTGGCAATTTCCGTTTTGGGGACATTTGGGTTTTATTTTACAGTTGAAGGTGATTTTTTTCTCGTTTATAGTGTATTATAGATTTTCTTATTTGTTGTATATTTTTAGAGCAACATTAAGTTTTTGTGCATTCTTGTTGAATATTTTGAGTAGTTTGTTTAATACAGGAAACTGTTTGAAATATAGTTTTATAGATATTTTTCCTACGTTAGTTTTTACATTCTTATTGTATGGTGGGTTGAGCGAAATAATGTTTCTTTTTCTATTTCGTTGTTTTCTTCTCTGATAGATGTATGTTAGTTTATCTAAAAAAAACTACTGTTTTTAGTACTGTTCCTTAGTCTTTGGTTTTATTGAAAATGATTTCGTTGAATGAATTGCTTGATAATTTGTGACTGGTTGTAGGATTTTTCATGGTTGTTGGGTGGATGGGTGGTTGGAGTAGGAATGTATGTAAAGTGGAATATCTTTTTCTTTTCTAAATGGTTGGGGTGTTTCTTTTTTCAAGTTAAATGTTACATCAAGAAAATCTTATTTGTTTAGGTTGCTTTTTTATTTTTATCGCAAATCCCATTTGTTTAAATATTTCTCTTACCTGTTATCTAATTCCGTCCGTTTTAGGTCCGTTGCAGTTTCTCATGATTATTAGTGTCTCCTCCCTTTATGGGTCTGTTTCGTTTTATTTATCATTCGTTACTTCAAACCATATAATTGGATATAGATTAGTGTTAGATAGTAATACTTGAAAAAATGCAATGATGTGTTAATAGTTTGTATTAGAGAGGTATACTTAAGGTAATATGACAGGGTGCAAAGAATACTTAAAAAACGACACTTAAAAGGTAAATATAAGCGTATATTATATGCAATTCCCTAACATCAAGACAAAAAATACCCGGAAGAGGAAAACTCTGAATTCAAACCAGCTCAAGATCTGCAGAGGGATGAGCTCCACCACGATATTCCTACCCTAGATGCGCTACATGAATAGCACCCCACGACCAAACCAATTTATGGGATCAGCGAGACAGTGAGTGGCTGGGTGAGGGGTGGGAGCTTGAATTAAGAAATGTTTTACTTTTATAAACACAAGAACATTGACTCGCTTAGCAAATATAGCCAGATTGATTTTTACTTTATTTTTGTTGTTGGTTTTTTGTTGTAATTTTTTTCTGAAACGGAAGAGTATCAGAAACAGGTTGTCATTTACCGTCAAATGGGAAATGCATTAATCTAATAACCAATCAATAGGGACATGATGAAACAATGAAAGGAAACAAAAAATCGAACTCACGTCTTAATATTGGTTTCTGATTAACAGCCTAAAATTCAATTAGCCACATTATGTCTGGAAGAAAATGGTATTATTTACACGTCTCGGACTATTGTCCTTGTCTTGGGAGAATCTCCATGACATTCTGGCTAACGTTCTGAATAGCGATATAAGCGAGTTCGAATTCAACACGCGCTCTTACGTTCACTTTCGGACAAATACACTTGGAAAATGTATGAAACCTCTTATCGTCTAGCTATGGATTAAATAGCACTCCTGTTGTACATCTGCAAGGATGACTTTGGCACTAACCAGCCCACGAATGTTGATATGCCATTAAACCAAAGAAAAAAAAACTAAACCAAATTATCTCGATGTTCTTGGAATACCATCCTTATGAATTTTAGGGAGACTATACATAAGTGCTATCTTCCTGCAACGTTGATTTAGCTGTCTAAATTCCTTCATTATGAAGTTTTCCCCGTTGATTACGATTACTCCAAGGTCCATTAACACTAGAAACGGTAGCACCAGTTAATATCCCATCTATGGATTCAAAACGTCGAATCTGATGTGCAAAAATCAAAAGAATCTCTTAAGAATAAAGTTAACAAAAAATATAAATATGAATGCGATTTCATAACCTCTTAGCATAAAATAACTCCAACGGTTTGACATGATGTTAAAATCAGTCAACCAATTAATCGAAAAGCCACCACTAGTGTAACCCAATAAGCAGTCGTCTCTCCATACACATCACTGTGAATTATTAAAGAGCCTGTGACATGCCAGTGACGAAGTTTCTTGTCAGATATCTGACGGTGAATGAGCAGAGGAATGGATGGAATTCGAACTGAAGCGCTGTCTTTGCCGGCTCCTCGGGGATAACAGAAATATCAAGAATATTCAGGGGCAGGAATAAGATAATTTACTAGTGGCTAATGTGCTGGACTGCGACATCGTTGTAAGCAAGTCCAAACTCCAATCGCGTAATTACTTTTCCTTTCAGACGAACCCCGTTGGAGAAGGCATGAACCCTTTATCGCCTCCAGCCATGGGTTAGATAGTACCTCTACAGTTCTTTTCAAGGATGGCTTTGGTAGAAAGCAAAGAAAGCAGCCAACCAATCATCAATCTCATATAAATTATTTCGTCACTTTTCATATAATTAGGATTTGAATTAAATACAGAAATTTTCGTTCTATAATATTGGATGAGAGTAAATTATAAGAAGTACATTGATTATGTAAAAAAAAAAATCTTTCTTGTGTAAAATAATTGTGCAACGATTCATTTCGATAGCCACACCTGTAACATATGCATGCCTTCATAATCAGCTTTCGAAATGTTTTTCAAAGTTTGAATTTTGGTAACGGGCACCATTAAAAGAATAACAGCATGATACTGAGAAGGTTATTATATATATATATATATATATATATATATATATATATATATATAAGGATTGTTCAAAAGAATACATGGAATTGCCAGTTATGGGACAGCTAAAGAGGGTTGATTGAACTACAATTTATTTCAGCTTTTATACTGCTCTAATTTCCAGTACTGAGCCTTTTTTTGTTCTTTTAAGAAAATAGAACTGATGCATACAAGTCCTTGTTGGGCGGTCAACACTGGAGTGTCTATGTTTAGAGTTCCATTTGCATTCAAGAAGTTTGGTTTTGACTATGTAGCTGATTTTTCAAACACTGTAATCAAAGCTCCAACCTTTACAGAATGTTTCCCTTATTTATTCACGTGAAGGGCAACACGGTGTGAACTTATGTTTTTAGAGTCATTTTAATTTTTTGATGGCTGCCTTTTTTTTTTTTTAACTTATAGATGAATAGGAGTAGTTTTCAGTATGAACTGTCTAATCTTGGCCGTTGACCTATGAGGTTCTTCTGTCCAGCATCAGGTGAAGCACGCAGTTGACCCGTTCTTAGATTCATCCGCCTTGATCCATATCCACCATGATGCATGGCATGATTTCTGATGCTACATGTTTGTATGGCACGAATAATACTCTCTCTAAGAATCTGTTATTCAGGAACTTGCTGGGGCAAGATTACAATGCGGTAATCGTATATTCCATCATTGTTTAATTTGATCTCTCCGGTCTGATCATAGTTTTATCACGGACATCTCGGCAGCTACACTTGTTGAGGTTTGATAGTGTAAGTTTTCCTTCTAATATATATATATATATATATATATATATATATATATATATATATATATATATTCCTTTTTTGTGTGCGAGGCTAGTATATTGGACTTTTTGCTTTGCCCGTTAGAACAGTTATAATTACATTATATAATAGCTCTATCACACATATTGAGCACTCATCAAATTATACCACATTTGGTCTACCAATAACCCACCAAGTGAGATAGTGACAACAATAAACTTGTTATATATACATATATATTAGTAAATATGTAAATTAAATCCGACAGTATGAAGAAAGAATAATATATATATATATATATATATATATATATATATATATATATATATATATATATATATACGTGGTGCCTTTAACAGGTTTCTAGACTTTTTTGTGCAGGCATTTAAAATTGTCCTAGACTCTTGAAAATTCAGTAAGTTATTGCTATACATCTTATGAGATTATGGAACAATTTTTATGATTTCAAGTTCAAATCATCAGCTACAGCAGGAATTGGAATACACCCTACTAAAACCTGATTGTAACAGTTGGTGAATTTCAAAAATCCAATCTAGACGTGAGGACTCTTTAGAAGAACGATATGCAATAAAAGTGTGTTTTAAACTTGGAAAAGATGCCACAGAAACGTATGGAATGTTTCAGACTGCTTTTCAACCATATTGCATGAATCAAGCATCAGTTTTTGAGTGGCATAAGAGATTTAAGGAAAGCAGGGAGTCTGTGAGGGATGATGAGAGGTGTGGGAGGAGTAAAGAAGTCAATAGATCAGAGTTGATTGCCCAAAGGGTTAGGGTTAGGGTTACTAGGTTGAGGTTTTAAGGGAGTTCAGGAAGAGATTCCGTCGGAAGAGGCCAGCACTCTTCAAATCGGGTCGGTGGCATTTCCACCAGGACAATGCACCAGTCCACAACTCTATCCTTGTCACAGACTATTTGACCAAGATGGGCATCAAGACCGTTCCTCACCCTCCCTATCGTCGAGACCTTGCTCCCTATGACTTTTGCTTATTCCCTAAGCTCAGAAGCTATCGTCGTTATGAGAAAATTGAGGAGATGAAAGAAGCTGTGACGAAGGTCTTTGACACGCTCATACAAGAGGACTTCCATGGGGCCTTGCAGAATTTGTTGGAACGATACAAGTGCATTGCAGCCGGAGGAGATTACTTCAAAGGGAACTAGAGTTTCATGTGTGTACTATCAATAAAAGTGCCCATACGAAAAAGTCTGGAAACTTATTTAATGATCCTCGTATATATATATATATATATATATATATGTGTGTGTGTGTGTGTGTGTGTGTGTGTGTGTGTGTGTGTGTGTGTGTGTGTGATATGTATAATTGAACAGCAGTCCTTTATTTAAGCATGTTTGAATAAATAACAAAGATACATTTTGTCTTTATAATTCTATAAAGATCCCTTTAAGTTTCCTGAAAAGTGTCTTGGTTTCAGGTTGGAATTAGTGGATGAATTTACCAAAATTGTCGCGAGCACTTTGGACCTGTCTTAGGCCATCACCAGGGGTTGCTTGCATGCGAAAAGAGTGTTTTTAAAGAGTTTTGAAAGCTTTTAGATTTTTTATAACACAACAATATTACGTAAACGCAGAGTTGGATAAAACCGAGATGCTGATGAATTTCAAAACAGAACGCTATCAACAGAAATATAATATTATCAAGAAATATGGAATATTTAAAAAAATATAGGCATTTCAGAACATTGTCGCTATTTTCAAAATTAATTCTATTGATTTTAGGTTTTTTGGTTTTTATATGTTGGGCTTCTAGGATTTGTAGTCGTAGCTTATTTATTTCGCGTGCTATAATAGTGGTGTTTTCAACAAGAATTTTTCGAAATTTGGATTTGGGAATACAATGGGTTTTAAGCTGTAAGGCAATGGAACTAGAATCATTAAAGTGCAGAGTTAGCCGTCTTGAAAGAGTTCTTATTGTAAGACCAACATACGCATTATTTTCGTTGGAGAGACAGTCTCCCAAGGGACATTTGAATATATATACGACATTTGTCCTATCAAGACGGAGGAAGAGTTATTGGAAATAATTAGGTTGGAGGTTTTGAATTTGTTGTTGTAATTGATGAGTCTTATTTTTTTGGTAGGATAATGTTTTCTAGTATATGTTCATCTATCTTATAATTACTATGAAATTGGTTTTTGTAGTAAAGGTTTATTGATTGTTTATGGTTGAGGGTATTGTCTACGTTATGTTGTTCAGTTTTATTAATGAAATGTTTAATTTCTGTACCAACAATGATGTAATCGGGAAACCCCTTATTAATAAGTTTTTTTTAAATATTTTTAAGTTCGATAAGGATGATACTTCAAGAGGAAGATAGTAGTTTAGCTCCGGAAATAAGTGTTTTTATGATTGATCTTTTATAACGAAAGAGGCATTCACAATAGAAATTGAAGGCGCGGGGATTAATGTTGGTAGGTTTTTTTAAATGTGAGGTGGTAAATCCGTCAATATTGCTTGTGTCTATTCATACATCAAGAAATGGGATTTTATTGTTGATATTGTTTTCTGGTGTGAAATTAAGAACAGAATTATTTTGAAAGGTCTCTTGTATTGTGTTAATTTCATCATTGCTATTCGTGAGAAGGGGTATGTCGTCAGCTTACCTTAAGTAAATATTAAGTTTATTGATGGTATTAAAAATCTTATTTTCAAGGGCTGACATGCAAAAGTTTCTGCAAATGGGTTCCAAAACTGACCCCATCGCAATTCCATCTTTTTGGATGAATATATTCCCATGGGGACGTAAAATGGTACCTCAGTTGGGCAGAGTAAAAGTGTTTTTCGTAAGGTATTGGAGTTTACTTTGAGTGGAGGGAGTGTTGGATGGTGGTAAATATTATTTATAATTATATCGATTGTTTCTAGAACTGGAACATTTGTGAATAAATTTTTCACGTCTAGAGAGGATATTATTCCTTTTTTTGGTTTGTGGGTTTTAGAGATTTCGATAAGTTATTTTGTAGATTAAATGCTATAATTATGGGAAAGGTATGAGGTAATTAGATCGTTAATAGTTTTTGTAAGTTAGTGTGTAGGTGTTGTTACCTGTGAAATTATTGGTTGAAGTGGATAGCCAGGTTTATGTATCTTAACAGTTCCGTAGATGTATCTAGGTTTGTAATCACTAATTATTTTTGGTCATTTTATATTGTGAAGGACAGCGTCATTAGCATTAATGAGTTTGTTAATTTTAGACTTGAGTTGGTTAGTTGGCTTAGGATTCAGTTTTGCAAATTTGTTTTTATCGTTGAGGGTGGTCTGTAGTGTAGAATGGTAACCAGATTTATCAAATATGATATAGATATTGATTTCGTCTTCTTTGTTTATAGTGATGTCCGGATGTTTATGTAATTGTTCGGCAGCATTTTTTAGTTGTCGGGTTAGAATGGTGGAATACTCGTGTTTATTGTTGAGTCTATCTTTAGTACCGGGACGCTCTCACTGACTGCGAGCTGGCTCTCTCCCTCAGACCCTCAGGAACTCTGACTCAACTGCCGCGGGCATCTACATATATCATTTCATAACGCCTACAACTTCTGATTAGACCAGGTGATCTTCTTCCGCTTATTTACACAGGTGCGTCTCTGATTAACGGCTCGGTCAAGGATCAATATGCAACAATATATATATATATATATATATATATCATTCCGTCGACGGATATGGACACTCCGAACCGAGTTCAGATAATATACAATACAGCTTGCCATCTCACATAACACCAATACCCGTGAGAGAGATATGAATCCAATTATTTTCCCTCTAACCATGGGTAAAAAGTAGGGCAGACTGAGCCCTTTAAACTAGGCATGACAACCAGTCTAGAAAAAGGAAAATTCTGAATTTAAACCCGTTAAACTTTGCTTAAATATGGACTTTGTGTCGCATCCTGCTCATAAAGAGGAATTGGAGTGTTCGATATTGGTCCGGGATACCTGGGTTCAATCCCAGGTCGCGTCATACCAAAGACTTTGATACCTCCTTGCTTAACACTCAGCATTATAAGGTACGTATCAAGGGTAAAGGGGAGCAATCCAGGGAAAGGAATAGCGCCCTCCCTACACCTCAGTGTAGTAGCTATTGAAAAGGGACCCTTCGGGTCACCCTCGACTTTCGTCGCTAACTTTACTTTATATATATATACTCATGGAAAAGACATACATAAGTATATATATAGAATTTTTCCCCGCTGGTATTCGTATGAAAAGTGAATGTGTGCCCAAATGCAATACTAACTTTAATATACCTTTTCATCAAGATTTTTAAATACTTTCGTCCTCTTTCCTTAATTGGTTTCCAACTTGGTTGCTATTTTTCGCCAAATCCCAAGCAATTATTTGACAGATGAGAATATCAGGCTTTTTGACTAATCGAAACTAACTAATCAACCCTCAGAGACCAGAAATTCCATTTTGGAACTAACTCGAAAAATTCCATCAAATTAGATTATTTTGCAACCGTCTTCTATGTGAACAAGTAGAACGTTGTAAAACTTAATAGCCAAAAATGTCAGCAGAGTTAAAGAACTAAATAAGATTAATGGCCATTTGGAGCTTTTGTATTGTAGATTAATAATCATATGCTGGTTAAGATTTCTTTCACATTTTTATTTCTAGGAACATCTTTAAAGAATCTTCAAGTTTTGATGTATGTATTTACCCAACATCTCCACTACGAACAGAATGTGACACAAGGTGAAATTTTAAGCAAAGTACAACTGGTTTCACTTCAGAGTTTTCCTTTTTCTTGACAAGTTGCCACAGCAAAGTTAAAGAGCCCTGTCTGCTCAACTTTTTACTCGAAGCTTAGAGAAGAATAGTTGAATGCATACTTTTTCCAAGGATATGTGAAATGGAAACGGCCTCGTCCAGGATTTGAACTCAGTTCGTTGGGTCCATTTCTTACGATCATAACCTTGACATAACATGCGCCTCCGATATTTTATGTAAACTTCTTAAGAGCTGTTTTTCCGTTCTTTCTTCTTCCGTTCTCCCCCACCCCGTTCTTTCTTTTTCTTTCTGTTCTTTCATTTTTTACTCTTTTTTACTCCCATTCTTTCTTTTTCCGTCCTTTTCTCCCGTTCTTCCCTTTTCCGTTCATATTCCCCCGTTCTTTCTTTGTTCTTTTTCCTCTGTTCTTTCTTTTAGCATTCATTCTTTTTCATACTTTTCTCCCTTTTCTTCGTTTTCCGTTCTTTTCCCCCTACTTTCTTGTTCCGTTCTTTTTCTCGTTTTTCTTTTCCCGTTCAGTCTTTTTCCCTGCTTTATTTTCCCGTTTTTGTCCCGTTCTTTTTCCCCCTTTTTTCCTCGTTCTTTTTTTTTTTTTTTTTTCGATCTTTTATATTTCATTCTTTTTCACCACTGTTCTTTCTTTTTTCCGCTTTCTCTCCCACCCCCCGTTCTTTTTTACCGTTCTTCTTTCTCAGTTCTTTATTTGCTGTTTATTCTTTTTATGTTTTTCCCGTTATTTTTTTTCTTTTTATGTTCTTTAGCCCTGTTCTTTCTTTTTTCATTTTTCTTTTTCTATTTTTTCGCTCTTTCTTTCTGCGTTCTATCCTCTTTTTCTTTTTCTTTTTCCTTTTTTTTTTTTTTTTTTTTTTTCAGCTTTCTCCTTACTTTTTCCGTTATTACATATATATCCGATATTTTTTGCTGTCGGCTAAAAACCTTGAGTGGATAAATATTTCAGCTGGGGAAGAAGTAAGAATTACACATATATATATATATATATATATATATAGTAATATCATGCAAATGCACTTACGTAAGCCAAATGTCTGCTGTGTATCCTGGAACACGCAGCAAAACGTATCGGCCTTTACATGAACTCAGATAAAATATATTTCATGTGTTTTAAACAAGACGAAGCACCCACTACATTAAAGACAACTCTTTAGAATTATTTGAAATAATTACTATGATGGTTAATTGTAATTATTAGTTCATTATTTAGTTTGGTTAGGTCGCGAATTGTCCCGGTGTATTTTAGCTAAGATCTTTGGGTGGAAATGTAAGTCAAATTGGAAAGGTTAAATGCGTGCACCAGTAAACATGATAAAGGACACCTGTAATTTCTAGACAGGAAGGCCAAATGTTAATAAAATTGATTCGTGTTTTGTCATAAGTTTGATGAAGGTAAAATGAAAACATGCTGAAAGTTGGGGACACATGTGATGATCATGATGAAATGACGCAATAACTTAGTGAGATGACATCACACTAATGATATACGGAATTTCAGAATATATAAAAATTAGCGAATTTTGAAAATTAGTTGAGACAGTTGTCGTTTGGGAGTCGGTTGTCAGTTGAGTTGAGATCCACAGAGCCCTTCAAAGGCAGTGAGAGAGGGTAGGTGACTGTGTAGCGATAAGCGTGTCTCTGTTCATATTACAAGTTCTTTCTCTGTCCCTTGTGCTTCGATGACTGCTAGAAAAACTGTATGTAGACTGAATAATAAGGCGAAAATTTCTCTCCATAAGAATATTGGATATTTTATTGTTGCACCAATGCGTTTCAATGAATAATTGTTAATTGTTAACGGAGAGTTTTTCTTGTCTTTGAGTGGCTGCCACCCAAGCAACTTTCTTCAACGAACCACCTGACTGTCAAAAAAGTTCCGGATGGATTCTGTCATTTTTTATCTGTGGATCTTTTAAACTACCCAGATACGCATGTGGTAGTCACGGAACGAAGGCCACATAGTACCACATGTTGTCGTGCATTATGGTGTCACGTTTAGTGCCGATACCAGGATGGTACCACATTTAGTACCGTTACCAGACATAGTGTCACATTTGTTACCGTGTCACATTTTGAACAGTGACGCACACAGCATAGAATTACATTTGCTGCCGTTACCAGGATAGTACTACAATTAGTAAACCATTCCAAAGAGAGTTATCCGTGGTGTAATAACTAAAGTGCTGAATTACGACCTCTTAGTAAGTAAACCAAACCATTTCAAATACCTCAACAGCAATGCATTATCTACTGAAAGTGATACTAGCATAGAAAAGCTAAGGATTGCTATCGACAGATAGTCGACCACATGGAAATTTAATATCACAGATAAAATAAAACGGCAATTATTCCTAATAGTAGCCGTGTCAATACTATTGTATGGCTGCACTTCCAAGACATTTACAAATCTCTTGGAGAAAGAGTTAAATGGGAACTACACAAAGATGCTGCGCACTGTTTTAAACAAATCCTGGAAGCAGAACCCCTCAAAATAGTAGCTATATGGCCACTTGCCCATCATTTAACAAACCATTCAACAAAAACGAACAAGATATTCTGGCACTGCTGGATGGTTTGGTTTGGTTTATTGGGTTTTATGGCATATCAACTTTTGTAGCTTATTTAACGCCAAGTCCATTTTTATGTAAATAATCTGTTCTATTTCAAACAATTCAGTTTAGCGTAAGTACACAGTTTAATTGTCAAAACATTTCTATTTCAAACTATTCAAGCAGTTATATGTAACAATTCAGTTAAGTGTAAATACAGTTTTAATGTCGAAAAACAGTTCTATTTCAAATAATTCAGTTAAGCATAAGCACGCTGTTTAAATGTAAGTACGGTTTAATTGTCAAAAACATTTCTATTTCAAACAATTTAGTTTACTCAAACAATTCATTTTAGCATAAGTATGCCGTTAGTTCTATTTAACCCATAGATAGGGCCCTATCAGGTGCTACTACTCCAGGGCAGAGTGGACCTGGGAGTCAATGTATTCTACAGCCCCAGCCGACTTGGCAATACACAGAGTCAAATGTCAAACAGTTTTATTTCAGATAATTCAGATCAGCATATGTACACAGTTTAGACGTCAAAACAGTTCTATTTCGAGCAATTCGGTCCCGCACTAGTACGCAGTTTCAATGTCAAAACAGTTCTATTTTAAACAATTCAGTTTACCATAAATACGCAGTTTTAATGCAAAAATCAGTATAGTGAAAGAAGCACGGTTTAGTTCTATTTAACCCATCGATAGGACCCTTATCAGGTGCTACCACTCCGGGCCAGAGTGGACCTGGGAGGGGTGGCAATGAAGGGGTACTCTGCATTCCCCAAAGCTCCAGCATTACTGGAACCTCACCATCAGATTGTTTAGTGTCATATCCAGGATACTCTTAGGAGGGATCTTACCCTTCTGCAGAGAAGCAGTCGGTGTATTCTACAGTCCCAGCCGACTGGGCAAGGGCACTGCTGGAGAAGCTGGAACTAACTCATTAATAAAGTTCTCGTATGTATTGCTACTCATGGCCATTGTTTGCCGACTAGCAAAGACCTATATTCATAAACTCGCCGTCAGAAGACCAAGATCGATGGACGATAAATATGGATGATGACAGACAGACAGACAGACAGAGAGAAAGTCAAGAGAATCCTTGCTATTTGTATTACTTGAATATATATATGTTTCAAAATCAGTAGGTTCACGAAGAGAATTATATTTTTATTTATTTATTTTGTTCTTACAAACGTGTATGTTTCCAGCTTGTTGCTTTCGTTAGAGAATATATATGGTACAAGGTCTTGTTAATGGAGTACTTAATGAGATTTGAACTCACTCGTGTTTGCAGTTTGAATTATTTTCAGCTAGTTATGGGTTTATATAGAGGTCACTCCTCTCTTTTTCTTAGAGTGTGTTTACCTTAGTCTGCTTTACCCCTCATTTGCTTTTGATATTTGATAGGTTTTTTTTCGTTTTCTGTGTGTGTATGTGTGTCTGTGTGTTGGAGTGTTTTCGGATGTCACTTACAGTTACTCTCTCTCTCTCTCTCTCTCTCTCTGTGTGAATGTGTTTCTTGAGATTATGTGTGTGTGTATTTATGTGTGTGTGTGTAGTAGTGTGGTTTGAAATATACTGGTAATTATATCTTACTAACAATTTTTATGTATGTATATATATACATATCTATGTATGTTCGTATGTGTTTATTATTTGTATTTTATTCAACTTTGGTTTAAATATATCTATAATTTTATTTTCCTTTATTTGAAATAACGTGTAGTCGTTAGTTTGGTACATGGGAATTATTTTTGATTAACCTTCATACATTCGTATAACTGATTCGATACATTTAATTTTCTGTTATTTTGATATTGCACTTGTGAAGTGATATTCTTGTATTAAGGGCCTGTGTTGACCCTATGTATATTCATTTGCACTTGCTACATTCAATTATGAAGACTACATTTTTTTAAATTACAGCTAAAGTCTTTATTTATTTTGAATTTTATTTCCGGGTTTTTAAAGGTATAGGATTTCCCTTCAATAATCATATCACATATTTTACATCGCTAATTATTGCATTTGGTAACCCCTTGTGTTGTGTTTTCTCCGAAAGTAGAAGAGGTGAGTATTCTTTTAAGATTTTGTGGTTGTCTCTGGTTTTTAATGATTTTCGTTGTGTCTAGTATTTCTTTGATTTTGGCCTTGTTTTTAAGTTCTTCTAGATTTTTTATTATTTCTGTGAATAATTCTAGGTTGTTTTTATGGTAGATTCCGTCGTATGCTAGGGGTTTGTGGTACTGTTTTAAGTGTCGTTGAGTATCCTCTCTTGTGCAGTTCTTTAAGGCGAGTTTTTTTGTTGTTGTTTTTTTTCCGTGATTATTGTATGTACTCTACGTGCTAGATTGTAAGGGATGGATTTTATACAGTTTCTTTTTTTTTTTTCTTTGGCGGGGTGGCTTTTGAAGTGGAGGTATTGTTGGGTGTCTGTTGGTTTGAGGATTTGGCCATTTACGTTTTTCAAGAATGTCTAAAAATAATAGTTCTTTTGAGCTGTGTTCCATAGTAAATTTTATCTTGTGGGTGAAGGTTTTGTAGGTTGTTTTAATTCGTTAACATCTTCCGATGGACATTTCTAGAATATGAAGCAATCATCTAAATATTTTTTCCATAATTTGGTAAATTCTTCTTTTATGTCGTTGCCGTTATTTTTTTACCAATTATTTTATATAAGTTTTCTTCTAAATATGCTGGGGTTAGGGTAGCGTATGTTCGCGCCATTTTAGTTCCCATAGCTGTCCCTAGGGTCTGGATATAGTTAATGTTATTGAATTGGAAGGGGTTATTATTAAGGATTATTTCTCTACCCTCTAAAATGATTTTTTGTTAAATCGTGGGTGTAATGTGTCTGGGTATTTATCTATCCAAAATGCGATGGCTTGTTTTCTTAAATCAGGGGGGATATCGCCGTATTAATTAAACATGACTATGAGTGTGTTAGGATCAATTTTTTTTCTGGTATAGAGTTTTAAAGATCTATGTTGTCCATAATATAGCTTTTTATTTTGTTTAGGAAAAGTACAAGCTGTCTGTGGTTAACAATATATATATATATATATATATATATATATATATATATATTGCAACAGTGTTGGTTGTCACTAATTCACCTTGTCGGTTTGTGGCGAACCAAGTGCGATATAATTTGGAGAGTGCTCAATATCTTAGGTAGAGCTATTATATAATAGTGATAATAATGATAAATAAATATATATTAGATTTATATATTTAATGCCATGGAAGTTTATCAGCAACCTTTGGTTTCATGAAGTTTGTAAAACTTAATGAAACAAAGGTCGCAGACAAACTTCCATGGCATTAAATATATAGATCTAATATATATATATATATATATATATATATATATATATATATATATATATATATATATATAGGGTGCGGTGGGTAAATTGTTGTCCGAATTACACAAAAATGAAAATAACACTCACATCACATATTATAAGATATATTTACCAAAATTACTTTAAAACATCTTAAAATTTCTATAGATTAAATTGATTCAATGAAATCACCATTAGCTACTGAGCACTTTGTAATCCTCTGGAAGTTTTTTCGATGCTCTCCTTGTTTAAATTGGTAAATGCTGCTGTTATCCTTGACTTTAGTTCATCTTTAGTGTTACGCAGAATTATAATGCCCCCCTCTCAACTGCGCCTCTCACATAATAATCAAAGTTTACAATGTGGGAGTAAGGTGGCAAGAGATTATTTTCAACATGAAATATATATAAAATTTTGAAAATGCTGGATCCAAGTAACTTTTCATTCTGATATCGTTGGTTTATTGAGGTCACTTTATTTAATGGCATATCTACCTACATAGATTGTTCAATGGTAAATGGCAAGATAATGGAAACATCAAAGCAACCGAAACGACTAGACTACTCGAGAAGAGACGAAGTGAAGAACATTTAGAAGTGAGGTAAGCGATCGTCCGTGCAAGGCTCTCATATAATATCAACGTTGAGCCATATAATAGCATTAATCTTATGAAAAAGTAAAAAGAAAAAGAAATTCTCCATCTTACTCCGGATGATCAAGAGAGTGTAAAACTTAAAGTTGCGAGTTATGTTATTTTCGTTTTTCTTCGTAATATTAGAATTATTGGACACACACACACACACACACACACACACACACACATATATATTTATATATATATATCATCTTGGTATATCAACTAAACATTAATTCAATATATAATGAATTAGAATTTAGTCCGCTATATCCGGTGGTGTACCCAATTTTTTATTTATAAACAAACTTTTTTTAAAAAATTTTTCATTTTTATAGTTTTTATTAGTTTTTATGATACATTTTTTCAACATATTTTTGTGTATTTTTTTAATATAAATTCCAGTTTTTTCAAATTAAATCTAATTAATTATTCAATTGTTTCCGATAATTATTACGTAACATAATAGATACAATTAAATTTATTTGAATTTAGAAGTCATCAGATGCTATGTGATTTTCTATCCATCAAGTAAATCAATTAATATCACAATATTTAGGCAAATATTATAATTTTAGAGTGATTATATTCACGTCGCAATTCATTGAGCGATATGTATATTTCTGAAAAAGCGATGAATTATTAATAATTATCTCCCTTTACACAGTGTAAATTTAATTTTTTCTGTTATATTATATATTGATGTTATTTGATTCACCAAGGGAAACATTAAATATAATAATGATAATAAAAATATATTTTACCAACACTCATAATAATATTGTATAAATTCATATGTAATTTATAGTAAGATATATTACTTTAAAGGTTAATATAATATTATGTTTATTATTAATAAACATAAATGGATCCTTATACACAAAAAAAGTTATATGATATAACAATTATTTATCTATTTGTTTGATAGAGTTAAAATGTAAATTCAATATTTAATATTTTGTATTTATTTATGTCATAATGTGAAACTAAATGTTTAAGTGTAAATTTAATTCAAGTATAATTTAAAAGTTTAGAATATGTTGTGTTTATTTGCTATTTAGATTAACTAAGAGGGGATATTAAATTAAATTAGTTTTTTTTAACTTTAGATGTAATTATATAGATTTATATATCATATTTCGATGAAATATCTTAATTTAAAGGATCAATATAATTTCATATATTATTATATTTAATAAATATAGATTTAACTTTATATACAAAAGAGTAGGTATAATAATTTAATTCAATTTAATGTTCCCGCTTAGTAAATCTAAATGAAAAAAAATCATTTTTAAAAATTTTCAAATTTTTTAGTAACATTTAAAAAAATATTTTTGATAATTTTTGAAATTTTGAATTTCTTAAATATCTAACTTAAGGCAAATTGTTTTCCCCTGTGTAACAAAGAAACTTCATCAAATATTGTAACTATATTTAATATTGTAATGACCTTTTAATAAAAAGTTTGTTGAAATAAATTTATAATGGAACTAATCTGTAAAATTTTACTTTATAGATATATATATACATATATGTGTGTGTGTGTGTGTGTGTGTGTGTGTGTGTACATATATATATATGTGTGTCTGTGTACATATATATATGTGTGTGTGAGTATATCTATATATATATATATATATATATATATATATATATATATATATAAATCAGGGAAAATAGAAATAAGTCTGACGGTATGTAAATATACAAATATGAAACACAAGGTATCCAGTAGATGATTTTTTTTATCATTGAATTATTTGCCAGCGTTAAATGTTTTGGTTTTTTATATAAAATCAGGGCAGTTAATATGTGATGCTGTATCTTCTGACATGTCTAATTTTATTTTTTAAATGAAATGAGAAAGCTTTTAGCATTCTATTTCCTTTAGTAGCGTTCTTTTTTGAAACGCTAGTAACTTAAAAAGAAAACTTGAAGCTTTCTCATTTATTTCATTTCATTTTAAAATTGAATATAATTCAGACGATACATCACATATTAACTGCCCTGATGATGATTTAATGTAAAAACTGAAACATTTGATGCTGGCAAATTATTCAACTATAAATATGATCCTCCTCTGAATACCATGTTTTTTATTCACACACACACACACACACACACATATATATATATATATATATATATATATATATATATATATATTGTCATCCACAGACAGACTGTTTCGTTGTACCATAACTCTTCATTGTGGCTAGACACGTAGGTGGATTGAAACTGGGATGGAAACTCGCCCAACTTTACATTAGAGTTAGTATCATACCGCTCAGCCAACAAGCGAACCACGTCAGCTCGGGAATTATAAGACATGAGTTAGTAGCTTTCGTTTGTTTACATTTATACCTTACTGGATACCAGAGTACTAAATTCGTTCGAAGAGCTTTGGATTATGCGAGTGGCAGACGTAAATTCCTTCGCCAGAGTGCTCAACCCCCTATTCTTTCTCTCTCTCTATATATATATATATATATATATATATATATATATAAAGAAAGAGAGAGAAAAAGAAAGAGAGAGAGAAGAGAGAAAGAGAGAGAATCATGTAAGAATTTCGCGAAACAAAGATAGTATTTCAATCAGAAATTCATGATATCGGTGGTCGAATCGTCTGGCAGGAATGAAAACAAGAAAAACGTGGCTACTCTCCCTGAAAGTTAATAGTGCAATGATAAAACTTTCTTACAGAACTTTATAAAATGCAAATTTTGTAATCATAAAAGATCAATCGACATTTCTTGATCAAGTGAATGCTATTTCGAATAACACACACACACACACACACACACACACACACACACACACATATATATATATATATATATATATATATATATATATATATATATATATATATATATATATAGCATAGGAACATTTCAGCTTGTAAGAAGTAGCATATATATATAGCATAGTAACATTTCAGCTTGTAAGAAGTATATAAGGTTCGTGTTCACAGTCGAAATAAAGTATATAGATTTCTTATTCATTATTAGTTCACTTATTTATGCTCATTTCAATTTATTTAACGTTTTTCTATTGATATACATTGTTCTTCGTAAATTCTACAACGATTAATTACTTTGTAATGTTTAGGGATCCAATTTCCAACAAATCAATAAAAAAAAAAAGACATGAAACATTTTCTACTGTGGCCAATTTCCTAGCCTGATAGACTCTAATCAACAACTAGTTCGAGCCTGTGTAAGCCCGAAGCTCTGACGGCAACCAATAATTTTTCCTTATCTTCTTCATATTCACAAAAACAGCTCCTTGTCCACCAACTTCCCAACTCGCGACTCGAACATTTGTTGACTATCAAATCACATGATCAGAAGTTGAGTTAAGAAAAACGAATCCCTTGGGGTTAGAATGTTAATCAACCAGTAATTTTGCGATATTTTTTTTCTTTTTTTTTTCTTTTTTGGCGCTTTGTTTTTTGTTTTTTAACATAAGCCATTTTTATATTGAAAATACTCTCCTTGTCGGAAATGTTTGCCTCGTGTAAAAAACAGAACAACTTATGAATAGTGTCATAAAAAATAAGTTCTACATAAATATAACAAAGATCGTACCGCTGTTCTGATTGTGAATAACCTAAAAAAAATCAATTAATTTAGACCGTTTGTGTGACAAGATGAACCTTACTGCTATTGTCACTATTATTATCAAATTACTAGAGCGAGTAAAAAATTTTGCACTATTTTGGTCACTTGTTTGCTTTATTCTTCAAGTTATAACAAAAGCAGCCTACCTTTCATAATAGAGGCCCTCGTGTTGCACGTCTTCCAGACTGGTTACTATGCCAAGATTAAAGAGCCCAACTGCCCAACTATTTACTCATTGCTGGAGGGAGAATAGTCGGATCCATACCTTTCCGAAGGGTAGTGGCACTTTGTGAAATGCAAACAGCATCGTCCAGAATTTGAAATCGAGTCATCGTGTCCATTTCCAATGACAATAACCATTGCGCCACGAGCTTCTCCATAAATTCTGTATAGTGACCAGTGAGATTTCTAGGTTTTTACTCAATTATCGTAACCAGATATCATTGATTAGTACATAGTGAAACTTATAAAGCCAAAAAAATAAATGCAGAAATATGTTTTCTACAATTTCTAGATATTACCATATTTAATTCCTGCAAGTTTAAATGTCGAAGAAATAAAGCAAACCTGCAAACTGAACTCAGCCACTCAGCAACAATGTCTATAACTACGTTAGCACGTGTATTATATAAAGCAGTCGATACGTAGGATCAAATGCCATTTCTACGTTCGCTTTCGGACTAATATCGTCTAAAAAAGTATGAAACCTGTTATCCCTCCAGCTATAAGTTAAACAGTACAACTTCTGTCCTTTTACAAGAATGGCTTTGGCATTAAATAACCCAGGAAGGTTGATATGCTACTAAATAAAGAAAACTAGCCATATAAACACAGGTCTGTTTCTATCTACCGAGCTAGCTAGTCTGTTTATATCAATATCTTTATACCAATTTTTAGAAAAGTTAAAGGCGCTGTGTCATAATGGTTATAGTCGTAAGGAAGTAGTTCGGCTACTCGAGTTCATATCGAGGCATTTTGCATTTTACATTGCACTAATACCCTTGGTTCATTCAACAATTCTTCCTTCATCTATCGTTAAATATTTCGGCGGACTTTACTCTTTAACCTTGTTACGGAGACTGGCCTGAGACAAGGAAATCTCTGAATTCAGAACCAGCAGTAAACCAAGAGAGGGATGGGCTCTCCATGTTATCTCTCCCTAAGACTTGTGAGTTGAGTAGCTCCCCATCACAACAAATCAGTTTATGCGACTAGTCATGATGATAATGATGATGAATAAGTTATTTCATTAAATTAAAATGGTCAGCATTAAATTGAATCTGTTTATATTAACATCTGTAGATCTTTTAGAGAGCAGGTTTTGGACGGTATTTTCTTTCTTTAGCCCCCTCCCCTACACTTTAATTTAAATTTTCTCTTTTTATCATTTTACATCTTGTTCAGGGAAAGTTGCCAGAAAGTTTTCAAAAGTTCAAATCCAGTGCATCTACAACCGAGAAACGTGAGAAGAAGCTCTATTTCAAACAAATCAGTTAAGCATAAGTACACAGTTTAATTGTCAAAAACATTTTTATTTCAAGCTATTCAGTTAATTCAAACAGCTCTAATTCAGCTATTTCAGTTTATTATAAGTACAGATTTTGTTTACATAGTTGAATGTCGAAACACTTCTATAATAAACAATTCAGTTTAGTGCAAGTAGATTCAATGTCAAAAACAGTTCCATTTCAAACAATTCAGTTTAGCATGCGCACGCAGTGTAAATGTAAGTACAATTTAATTTTCAAAAACATTTCTATTTAAGCTATTCAGTTTAGTTAAACAGTTCTAATTCCTACAAATCAGTTTAGCATAAGTATACATTTAGTTCTATTTAACCCAAACATAGGGCCCTATTAGGTGCTGCCATTCCGGGAAAGAGGGAACCTGGGAGCAATGGCAATAAAGGGATACTCCGCATTCTCCAAAGTTCCAGCATCAATGGAATCTCACACCATCAGATTGTTTTGTGTCATATCCTGGACACTTGTTGGTGGGGGTCTTAAACCTCTGCAGAGATACAGTCGGTGTTTTCTACAACCCCAGCCAACTGGGCAACCTGAATTAGGATATTATCCTCTCCAAATTTTGTTCTTGCTTGATTTTACTAATTCTATCTTAATAAACACCGTCAATGTACAAATAAGAGAAGCAATGAATCACTACTGGGAATTGACAATATCTTACTTCTTTTTGCGGTAAAAATTAAGGTTATGTCTATATAGCACATACTAAATACAAACTCAAGCTTATGCGAGAGAATAATTTTCAGGGTAGTCAAATCATTTCAGCCTGTCGTAAATATATATTATATGATGACTCGATGAGATTAGATCTGGTTTGTCCCCCCAACTTTAGTGAATCGGTGGCCAAAGATTAATAATTGAACAACCTCGTTCCAGTATGAATGAGCTTCCGACCCCCATTGCAGGAAAATAAATAAAGCCAAGAGCAATCGCTGAGATATTTCAAAAACAATTTCTTGTCGCAGCTTTTCCATCCCTCTGAAGCTGGTGACTGACCACAAAGGGCCAACAACGAAAACTCTTGCAGTAAGTTAGAGAAACGATCACACAAGATTTGGTGATTTTTTTAAAGAATCAGTCAGTTATTGACCGACACTAGACAAGAAGCTTAATTTTGGAGTCAGGAAATCCACCCTCATTTTTTGTGAATCTGAAGATTAAATGTGTCCTATTTATGGAACAATCGGATCATTCTTTCATCGACGAAAAAATCTGCAGCTCTTCTTTCACATTTGAGATCGGTTTATAGGGAGACAAACTAATTAAGTGAGTAATTTTTTTACCTTGTCTGACTTTATATTTGCTGTAAAGTTTTTGTTAGTTTTTCATCTCGTCTACGTTAATTGTAATTTTCGTCAAGACCCAGTAATCTTTGTCCTTGACGTTTTACTTGGTAAGATAAAAGAGTATTTTTTGTCTATCATCTTTATTTAAACTTGTATTCATGAACCTTTATTTTCCTGAATACATAATACTTGATGATATAGATGTTTTTAAGTTATAAATTTGAATTTTGCTCATTTTTATTTTTGGTAACTTTCTTTTTGAAGTACGATTTCAAAGTGTTTGTTCAATCAACCTCCCCAAAATATACATGCTTGGTAAGAAAATTTTCCAAATCTCTTGTGGGATAAATGCTTTTTAACAAAATTTGCTTTCAGATATTGTTTTTACCTCGCAAAAAGTGTATTGTTATCAACTACGATAATCATAATAGGACATTTGGTAGCACATGACCACAAATGAAGTCTTCTGACGTATGGAATGATTTTATCCGTGAAGATTTTAGAAAGTTGTATGGAAGTGGAGCAGTCATCAGATAAGAAAATTTTAAAAAGGAATGTCAAATCAGTTAGCTTCAGACTTAGACTCTCTCTCTCTCTCTCTCTCTCTCTCTCTCTCTCTCTCTCTCTCTCTCTTCTTTTTAGTAATAGAAATTCAGTTTGCGTCGATTTGAAAGAATTGCCATCGTCGACTTACAAAACAATCATCGAATGCAAATCAATTCTTTATAAAGACAGAAATGATTGATTTTATTTGGCATAGAGTTTGGTCAATTACGTGTCACAGAAGTCAAAAACCGAATTTCCAAATAGAAACTTGAATCAAGTACATAGGACACATTTAATCTTCAGATTCGTTTGGTCTACAGGCGGAGGAAAAAGAAGAAAAACATTTCATGGATTACCATTTAAAATTCAAAACTGTTTCTTTTAAATGTTGAAGCTTCATGTACGTACAACACGGCAGCTTTTAGTGAGGGCCCAAGTGACAGCAAATTCCCGATGTATTTCAGTACTCTTCTCAGAGGAGGAAGTCCACGTAGCCTAATGGCTAAAGTGCTGGATTGTGACTTTGAATTAAAGTCTCATTAGGAAATGTTTGAACCCCTTTAACTTCTAACTATTTTGAACCACTAATGTTCTTTTATAAGGATGGCTTAGGCATTCAATAAACATCAAAGATTGATATTCCATAAAACAAAGAAACTAAAAAAAAGAAAAAGAAAAAATTTTCTCAGTGTTCTGATTTGTGAAATGTGATCATTTAGATGGCTTCTATTCTTCCTTGGATTTCCAATTTTTCTTCTCATCTTACAATCTACTTTACAACTCTTCCAAGCTCACCAATCATAATAGGTACAATTATCACCTTTATAATCAAGACATTCCTTATCGGGTCTCACGTATTGATACTTATTTGAACTTAATGACTTCTTACGAGGATCATTAAATAAGTTTCCAGACATTTTTCGTATGGGCACTTTTATTGATAGTACACACATGAAACACTAGTTCCCTTCGAAGTAATCTCCCCCGGATGCAATGCACTTGTTCTACCGTCCAACAACTTCTGGAAGGCCCTATGGAGGTCCTCTTGTGTGAGCGTGTCAATAACCGTCACAGCCTCGTTCATCTCCTCAATTGTCTCATAACGAATGCCTCTGAACTTGGGGAATAAGCAAAAGTCACAGGGAGCAAGGTCTCGACTATAGGGAGGTTGAGGAACTGTCTTGATGCCCATCTTGGTCAAATAGTCTGTGACAAGGATGGGGTTAAGGACTGGTGTATTGTCCTGGTGGAAATGCCACTGACCCGATTTGAAGAGTGCTGGCCTCTCCCTAGGAATCTCTTCCTGAACTCCCTTACAACCTCAACATAGTAACCCTGACCCTAAGCCTTTGCCCAAACAATTTTGGCGTACTGACATCCTTACTCCTCCCACACTTCTCATCATCCCTCACAGACTCCCTGCCTTCCTTGAATCTCTTATGCCACTCAAAAACTGATGCTCGATTCATGCAAAATGCTCCAAAAGCAGTGTGAAGCATTCCATACGTTTCTGTGGCATCATTTTTTCCAAGTTTAAAACAGAATTTTATTACATATCGTTCTTCCTAACGTCCAGATTGCATTTTTGAAATTCACCAACTGTGACAATTAGGCTTTAGTAGGGTGTATTCCAATTCGTGCTGTAGCTGTTCATTTGAACCTGAAATCATAAAAAATTGTCAGTCATCTCATAAGATGTATCGCAATAATATAGTGAATTTTCAAGAGTCTACGACAAATTTAAATGCCTGTACAAAAAAGTCTGCAAACTTATTGAAGGCACCACGTACATTTGTTTTATCAAGTAGATCTCATAAGAGATCAAGAGACAGTATTCTCTCTATATACTTCAACACTTTGCTAAGTATCTTTATGAATTTTGAAAATGCTAACGTTGTTGTATTTTGACCTTCGACCCGGCCCAAAAATGCTATTCCAAGGTGATGCACGGGAAGGAAGTGATACATTTCAATGGCCAGTAATCGAAAGAGATCCAGTGGGCGATCGTGTGGGCGTTGAATTATTATATAATTGAGTTGAGTTGGGTGCCAGAGCAGTTGCCAGCAGACTTCCACAGAGTTAGAGACGAGATGTGGTAAGGAAAGCCACACCTGACCGAGGGGGCCCTCGGAAGCCTCGATGAAGTAGACCCCAACATCAGGAGAACAAGAAATACACAACGTGTCGGTAATAACAGTGGGGTCAAAATATGAAGTTTATGTTCGGTCTCCAGCACCCTCTCACATGCAAACCTTGAACAACCCTTTCGAACCCTTGCAATAAAGTGAGAGGTAAATATGTTGTAAAGAAGTCTTCCTGCGTTTTCCTTCATGCGTCGTTTATCATGCGTCTGTTATCATTGCGTCGGTATGTATCCAGTATATATATATGTATGCAACAACGTAATGCCTGAATTTTTTGGATTATTCATTGAATTTCTACTTCCCTCTTCCTTGGTACGCTCCGAGGTACTATTTCAAGTGACACAGTAATATGTGTAACAATTTTTTAAGTATTCAGAACCCTTCCTAAACTGATCAGAACATCTGTTATTATTTACACTGTTAAATTCCAGCCATTTTCACAATTTACAGTGTGTCACTTTATCTGGTCTCTAAAGTAGATTGTTGGTATCGTTTCGTTTAATGGTATATCAACTCTTGTGTGGTATTTAATGCCAAATCCTCTTTATACAAATGTATTAAATATATATGATTTGTAAACACATTTTGTTGATAACATTTTTAAACGAGTCTAAATTCATTCTTTTGTACACAGTTAAATGGTTTCAAGTATTGCTAGGCATCACTAACTATTAAATTAAGCATCACTCATGTTTTTTACATAGTTAAATGATCAAACAGTTCTATTTGAAACTATTTAACTTAGCATAAGTCATTTGTTTGCACTCAGTTTAAATTTCAAACAGTTCTATTTGACTCATTGACAGGACCCTATCAGGCACTAGCACTCAGGGACAGAGTGGACCAGGGAACGATGGCAATGAAGGGGTACTTCTCATTCCCCAAAGCTCCAGCGTTATTAGAGCCTCAACATAAGATTGTTTAAAATTGTTACAACTACGGTGAATTTAGGATAGGTGCGTAGGGATAGTCTTGGTTCCCCTGCAGTCATAACATAAAAAGAAGACGCATGCAAAATAGTCAAATAAAACAGAGTTTTGGAAATACTGACCTAAATTTATTTACAGGGAATGTACAGGGGACAAGGAGGCATACAAAGGTAAAAACAGTAATGCGTGGGCAGAAGGGGTGAAAGTAAAAACATGGGCTATAACCAATATGAAATGTATTTTGGATTAAAGTTTAGAATATTATTCAAAGTCTGGCCAACGAAAACAAATACAACAAAACCCGAATAAAAAGTTGAATACAGCAAGTAAAAAGTTTACCAGTTAGTCTCTTTGTCCCGGGAGAAAGTTCAGGCATGTCTTACTCTGTTAGCGGCTAGAATCATTCTGGTAGCAACACTGGGGTCACAAGACCAAAATCAGTAGTCTCGAAAATCCAAGCCACAAGGGCAAAGGGGTGCTACAACAATGAGCCGTGAAAGATAGTATTCAAAATGACCCAGATCAAAAAGTAAGGAAAAGTTCACTCTTAGTTCACAGAGGAGACATGAAGTCTGCTCCCGAGGACAAGTTGAAAAGGGGGCCATAGGAGGTAACAAAGTCATATCTAGAACACTTGTTAAGGGGGGTCTTATCCCTCTGCAGAGAAGCAGTCGATATATTCTACTGTCCCAGTCGACTAGGTCGAAGAATATTCTTGAACTTGGTCTGCTTTATTGAAAATTATATACTTCACAAGGTCCTGTTATTATTGTTGTTGCTTTACTCCTCGCGAGTTTTTAACACCAGCATTAATTGGTGGTCTTTCACTGGAGTCTGAGTGACAACAAGTCGACACAGGTATCCGGGACTCTTCTCAGTATTCTCACCGATCTCAAAAATACAGTAATCTGAATGGTCTCCATTCTATCTCTGATTTGAACCTCTTCCAATTACCTTTCCATACTTTAGAGAACCGTTTCACGCTCACCAATTATAATTAGTATAACAGTCACCTTCATGTGGCACAACTTTTTTGTTCTTTGGCAATGTCTAAATCACTCAGTCGTCTGCTAGAACAGCAAAATCCACTAAACGACCAGTTCTTTTTTTTAATTATTACTCGGTCTGGTCGTCTAGCTGAAATTCGGTGATCGTTTTTATCTCAAAATCCCATATAATCTTATGGGTATCATTTTCTAATCCATATTGTGCTTCGTGCATATACCATTTCGTACTAAGGTCAAAATTCAATCTCTTGCACAATTCCCACCCATTCGTGCTTACTTTTGTACTCTCTCTCTCTCTCTCTCTCTCTCTCTCTCTCTCTGCTAGTTTCCAGCAATCGCCTCCAATGAGATAAATCGTTTCACCGCTTTCTCCGCATAAACTATATTTGTTATGCTGTCGCCTATTATCGATTGACAGCTTTAACATAATTGGTCCTTATGGCGTTGTTTTCTGCAGATATTAGAAAAGCCGCAGTTTCTCCCTTTCTTAGCTATATTCACAAGTCTTTTCGTGCGCAATCTTGACAATTTGAAATCTCCATACTGCTGTTTTTCTTACCAATTCTGCTTCCCAGTTTTTGTTATTTTTCTAGTCTGTACTGATGTTACCAATGCTGTCATCAGTTGCTGTAATAAATCCCACTTTCCAGTTCTCGTATTGATATATCTACGCAATCCTCAATATTAGAGAGTCCTATTCCTCCTTCTTTTCTTCACACAAATAGTTTGTCTATGTCATGTGCATAGTCATTCATTTTCTTCTCCTTTGCTCTATTTATCTGAGTTCCTCTGTTGTCCATTCTAAGAATGGTCCTGAGTATTTTACAAGGAGTACTGACCAGGCATTTATCCCTTTGATGAGATTTGTACAGCAAAGCATGATTTTTCGAAGCTCAATCGTACATCTGGGGTACACTTTTATTATTTTTTATTTCATCTCTGCTTATTTGACGTCCGCTTCCAATATTCCCAGTACATGTAGTTTTCCTTCTCTCCAAGCGTCCTAATGCATTCTTGATTTGGAAGTTTTATTTCTTCCGTTGATTCTCTTTTTCCCCTTTTCCTTATCAGAATGGCATATTTATCAATGCTAAATTCTATTCCTACATCCAGGCTGAATATTCTTATTGGTTTATCAGTTTCCAGTTTGTTTTTTGTTTTGTTTTTTGTTTTGTTTTTTTATTCATATTTTACAATACACATTTTTTTCAATATACTTGAGGTGATTAACCTTTTTCAGTGATTTTGAAAATGTGTCGCCCCAATACGTTTCCTAAATACGTGGTTAAGTGACATCATTCCTATTACGAATGTGTCGAGAGTGAGTCTCCCAAACTTCTTTGGGTTTTACTTCTGCTTGGGTTTAACCTCCTGCTATCAATTCTACCCTCTAGTTTTCCATGGCATTCGTGATAAGTTTATGATTTTTTCGGATATTTTGTACATTTTCAGACATTGTATTATCCAACTTTGCTGGACCATATCATTATCCTTCTTGTCGTCAATCTATGCTATGGCCGAATTTTCCACTACATTTTGGTTTCTTTGTCTATTTATTATTTTCTTGAGTGTTGCTCTTCGTGGGCCCAGGTGTATTTTCACCTCGAGGCCTTTTTAGAGTTCTTCTAAATCTTTTTTCATGCTATTTATCCATTTAGCATTTCTGTTATGTTCTCTCTGTTTCCATATTTTACTCCAAAATTGTTTTGTTTCTTTCACCTTCGGTTGCTGATTTGTCTTTGTGCACTCTCTAACAAGCTGTAGCTAGAATTTTCTTTCGTTGTTTTGGAAGGTCATGTTTTGTTTGTATTGCTCGATCAAGTCCCAGTATCATTTGAGTCTCCGTACGCTCGCCAATAACTTTTTATTTATTTATTATTTTCACTCCTTTAAGAAATTTTCACACCAGCGTTAGCAGATGGTTTTTCATTGGGGTTTGAGTAACAGCAAGTCTCCTCAAGTCTCCTCAATTCTCCAGGACTCTTCTCAGTATTCTGACCGATCTTAACAATACGGTAGTCTGGGTGGTCTCTACTTTTCTCTTATTTCCAAGTCTTCCGATCCCTTTAGGGATTGTTCCGAGTGCACCAATTCCAGTTGGTATCATTGTCATCTTCATGTTCCATAGTTTTTCCACTGTCTTCTTATTTTTGCTTGTTGTAAATTTCTTATCTGTGTTTCTAGGCTAATTTATAAACCAAGTTTTGATTATTTCTTTTTTTCATCACAAACTAATTTCGTTCCTGCATTGATTAATTTGTTTGATTCCGTGATTTTGTTCGTTGAAATATGTGTTAAAATATGTTTATTTTTTCAATTTCTGTTTTGAATATTTTCCAGTTTTGTTTTTTGAGAGATTGGAGTCTTCTTTTCAGACATGATTATTTTTATAATCTTTACATTCATTTTTTTCTTCTTGTTTTAGTGTTTGGGAATGGGATGTTTGGGAATGTACTGTTTGGGAATGTGCTGTTTCGATTACTATTGTTTTGCATTTCAATTCTCTAAGTGGGTCCTTATTTTTCGGTATTAATCGTCTCGATTATTGTATTAGAATCTTGTTTACATGATTCTCGATTTATTTTTTGATGCAGCTCTAATATTTCAAAGTCAGAAATCCAACTTTTATTATGTTCGATACTATTCTTCGTCGCCATTTTTGTAAAGTTTCGTAAGGGGAGGTAATTTAGTCGCTACTTAAAATTCTCTTTACTCTCATACAATGCAGAATAGTAAGTATGGAATGTGAAATCATGCAGAAAATACAGAAATATGCCATGTATTTCGATAATACAGCCAGAGACATTTAAGAAATTATTATTATTATTATTATTATTATTATTATTATTATTCCCACTTAACTGTTTTTTCGAACTACACTAGCTAGTTGTCTTTCACTGGAGTGCGACTGACAGCATGTCTCCACAGGTCTCCGAGATTCTTCTGAGTATTCTAACTGATCTTAACTATGGTGTGAATAGTTAAAATACTTCCTATGATTTCCAATTCCACTTGTCTCTTTTCCAAACCCAGGTAACTGTTCCTAGCGCACCTTCTTTTATTGATATTATCATCACAATCATGATCCACACGTTCTCCAGCTCTCTGGCAAGATCTGAGTATTTTTCAATCTTTTCTATTTCTCTAATTTTGATTCTACGGTCCGATGAACCAGCAAAATTCACAATTATTATTATTATTTCTATTATTTTTTTCGCACCAATTTTGAATGATGGATTTTCATTGGAGGATGAGTTTTATTTTTCATTGTTACATTAAAGATATGTCACTTTGATGTTTGCAAATTCAGTGTCTTCGAATTTTTTAAAAAGATTGCTTCGGGGTTTTTTTTTTTTGTTTGTTTCTGCTTTGAGACGACTGAAATCTACAGCAATTATAATTTCGTTTAACAATGAAAAACCTTGTTTAATAAATGACGTTTTCTTTTTTATTCTCCGAGTTTTGACACTTATTCGACAGTTACCCAGGAGAGAAATTTACATCAATACCGATTTTTCCCGCCAAAATGACAACAAACAATTATTCCTTAAGGTGTTTAACAAAATGGAAATGCATCAACGGAGAACATCAAGTTGTTAAATAAAAGAAAAATATTTATTCGTTGTTGCGGAGAATTTATTCAAAAATGAAAAGACACACTAACAGAAATATTTGCATGTCTTTGTCTGCCCCTCCCTCTTTCACTCTCTCTCTATATATATAAAGAAAGAGAAAGAAAGCAAGAGAGAGAAAGATTGAAAAAGAGAGAGATACTCAGTGCCTACACAACCCTTAATTAGATATGAATGTTCTATCACCAATATTGAACACTCTTAATTTATAAATATAACAAACTATATTATCAATAATTGATAGATAGATAGATAGATAGATAGATAGATAGAACCCACTATCCTTCACGGATCTGTAACGTATTATCGAAACACAGTCATCGGGGAAAAAGTGTGTAACAGTAAATGAGGACAATATTAACTGTTTATTAGAAGGTTAGTGCGGTAATGTGAAGAAATATAGAATAGTGATTCGCAGCGACGGAAATAAAAATTACTTTGGCAATTTCTCCGACAAATAAAAGATTTTAAGGCTCTATTGCAAAGTTAAAATTTAGACGGAATTGCTAACAAATCTTAGAGGTTTCGTAATGTACCTCTGGGGCATCTTGATTGATTGATTTTTACGGTATGTCAACTGATCTACTGGTTAGGATATTGCGTTCATTGTACAGTTATATTTACATTTCTGTTCCGCGGTTCTATCATTTTCAAACAGATATTTTTGGCCCATAGATTTTAACCCAAATAGATCATTTTGACCCATAGATTGGACCTTAACATATCTTTTTGACTAATAGATTGGACCCTAACAGGTCTTTTTCACCCTTAGATATTAACCCTAACATATGTTTTTGACCAATCGATCGGACCCTAACAAATCTTCTTGACCAGTAGATTGGACCCTAACATATCTTTTTAACCTTTAGATTTTGACCCTAACAGATCTTTTTGACCTATTGATTGGACGCTAAACAGATGTTTCTGACCCATAGATTTTAACCCTAACAGATATTTTGACCCATAGATTAGACCCTAACAGATCTTTTTTACTCATAGATTGTATCCTAACTTATCTTTTTTACCCATAGATTTGACCCTAATAGATCTTTCTGACCGATAGATTGGACCCTAATAGATCTTTTTGTCCCATAGTTTGGACTCTACTAAATCTCTTTGACCAATAGATTGAACCCTAACAGGTCTTTTTGACCCATGCATTGGACTTAAACAGATTTTTTGACCCAAAGTTTAGACTCTACCAAATCTTTTTGACCCATACATTGGACCCTAACAGATCATTTTGACCCTTAGATTTTACACTAAAAGATCTTTTTGACCCATAGATTGGACCTTAACAGATACTTTTGACCCACAAATTGGACCCTAAAAGATTTTTTACCATAGTTTTAACCCTAACAGATTTTTGACCCCTAAATTGGACTTTAAAAGATTTTTTAAACAATAGATTGGACCCTAACAGATCTTTTTGACCCACAGATTGGACCCTAACAAATCTTATTGACTAATAGGTTGGACCCTAACAAAGGTTTTAACCCATAGATTGGATCCTAACAGATCTTTTAACTCATAGATTTGACAGTAACACATTTTTTGACCAATAGATTGTACCCTAACAGAAGTTTTCTGACCCATAGATTGGACCATAAAAGATATTTTTGACCAATAGATCGGACCCTAACAGATATTTTGACCGATATATTGGACCTTAACAGATATTTATGATACATAGATTTTAACCTTAACGGATCTTCTTGACCAACATATCCGACCCTAATAGATATTTTGACCCATAGATTGGACCGTAACAGATAGATTGGACCCTAATAAATCTTTTTGACCCATACATTTTTACCCTAACAGATCTTTTTGACCAATAGATCGGACCATAACAAATATTTTGACAGAGAGATTGGACCCTAACAGATATTTTTGACCCATAGATTTTTACCCTAACAGATCTTTTTGACCAATAGATCGGACCCGAACAGATATTTTGACCGATAGATTGGACCCTAACAGATATTTTTTACCCATAGATTTTTACCCTAAAAGATCTTTTTGATCAATAGATCGGATCCTAACAGATATTTTGACCGATAGATCGGATCCTAACAGATATTTTGACCAATAGATCAGACCCTAGCAGATATTTTGACCGATACAGTGGATCCTAACAAATCTTTTTGAACCATAGATTTTTACCCTAACAGAACTTTTTGACCAATAGATCGGACCTTAACAGATATTTTGACCCATGGATTGGACCCTAACAAATCGTTTTAACCAACAGGTTGGACCCTAACAGATATTTTGACCCATAGATTAGACCCTAACAGATCTATGAGTCCAAAAGATATGTTAGGGTCCAATCTATTGGTCAAAAGACCAATAGATTGGACCCTAACATATCTTTTGGACTCATAGATTTTAACACTGACAGATCTTTTTTACCCCTAGATTGTACCCTCATAAATCTTTTGGACCAATAGATCTGACCCTAATAGATCTTTTGGACCCATAGATTGGAGTTTAACAAATCTTTTCAAACCCATAGATTGGACTCAACCAAATCTTTATGGCCAATAGATTTGATCCAAGCACATATTCTCGACTCTTAGATTGGACCCTAACAGATCTTTTTGACACATAGATTGGACTTTAACAGATCGTTTTAACCAATAGATTGGACTCTAGCAAACCTTTTTGATCAATAGATTGGACCCTAAGAGATCTTTTTAACCCAAAGATTTGACCCTAAGAGATATAAATGACCCATAGATTGGATGTGCACAGATATTTTCGACCCATACATTTGACCCTAAAAGATATTTTGACCCAAAGATTGAACCTTAACAGATCTTTTTGACCCGTAGATTCGACCCAAAGATTTGACCCCAACAGATCTTTTAGACCCATATATTGAACCCTTACAGATCTTTTTGACCCTTAGATTTGACCCTAACAGGTCTTTTTGACATATAGATTGGACCTTAGCAGATCTTTTTGACCAATAGATTGGACCCCAATAGATCTTTTTGAACCATAGATTGGACTCCGCTAAATCTATTTGACCAATAGATTGGACCCTTACAGATCTTTTGGACCCTTAGATTGGACCTTAACAGATCTATTTGACCCATAGTTTGGACCGTAACAGATTTTTTGATCTATAGATTGGACCTTAACAGATCTTTTTAACCCATAGATTGGACTCTATCAAATCTTTTTGACCAAGAGATTTGACCTCAACATATCTTTTTGACCCATAGATTTGAACACATCAGATCTTTTTTACCCATAGATTGGACCCTAACAGGTCGTTTTGAGCCATAAATCTGACCCCAACAGTTCTTTTGACTCATAGTTTGAACCTTAACAGTTATAACCCACATCGTTTCAAATTGATGTAGGAGTGATCACAATAAAGAGGTATTCTCCATACCAATTATCTCGATATTTGAGAGCCTAGTGTCTTACTAGGACATCCTTTTAGAGGGAGGGATCTCATTCTTTTGCAGGGTATACAGTCAACATATTTAAGCCCCACCGACAGGACGATGAAGCAACCTGGATTAATTTTAACGAGGCTTCTGCTTCGAAATCATGCTTGACCCCAAGGGGCGTCCATTGATGAATTCTCTATTGGTAGCTCTACTGTTGTTGTCTTTGTGGTCATATTATGAATTTATCTATTCACGTATATTGCCTAAAATATGAATAAACATGCAATTATTCATAAACTTTTGAGGAATAGAAAGAAAAACTCGCGATTGATACTGGGAATTTTTCATATATCACTAGTTTATTGGTAGATTATTTAGATATTTCATATTTGACGAGTAATTCACTTTTAAGGCTTAAAAATAACATTGTGCGTGTCTTCTTTACGGTAACCACCTTACCTACCATGATAACCAGCATTCAAATTATTTGCAAAGATAATTTTTACATGTACCAAAAGTAGTTGCATAATTATCATAGATAGATAGATAGATAGATATGCTTCTTTCTTAGCATATCAACTCCTTTAAAGACTTACAAAAACATCATTTTTCTTATCAATTTTGGTTGTTTGGTTTTTATGGCATATCAACCTACGAAGTTCATTTAATGCCAAATTATCATTAAATACACAAGCACACATACACACGCATATATATATATATATATATTATATATATATATATATATAATATGCATTTACATATATATATATATATATATATATATATATTTATATATATATGTAAATGCATAGTTTGTACATAACAATCTTTAAAGCCAAAGATCATTTGCTTGCACACAGTAAATGGTTTCAAGTATTTATATCTAACACTAATAATTCTATTTAAAATTAATGATTTGCTTGCACACAGTTAAATGATTTCAATTATTACTATGTCACGCTAACTATTTGTTTAACGACAGTCATTGATTTGGTTAAATGGATATGTATAGTGAATAACTTGTAGGTAATCTTTTTTTCAGTTAGAGCTAATTTGTTTGTATACAAGCACTAATAATCCTATTTAATATTAATCCTTTTTTGCACACAGTTAAGAGCTTACAACTGTTACTATTTAACACTAATTATACTATTCAAGACTGCACACAGTCAAATGGTCACAATTACTGCTATGTAATACCAATAGTTCAATTTTTGCCCACAGTTAAAGAGCTACGAGTATTTCTCTCCAACACTAATAATTCTTATCATTAGGGGTTTTCGGACTATTGTCTTCATCTTTATTGTAATTTCTACAACGTTTCGACCGATATGTCCACAAATAATTCTATTATACATTACTCATTGATTTTTACAGTTAAATGGTTTCAAGTATTGCTATGTAACATTAACAATTCAATTAAGTATCAGTCATTTGTTCGCTAATACTTAAATGTTCAATTTGACCAAAACTGGGACACTAACAGGTATTACCACTCCGGGTTAGAGTGGACCAAGGAATAATATCAATGAAGGGGCACTCCACATTCCCCAAAGTTCCAGAATTGGATCCTCGCAATCAGATAGTTTAGTGTCATATCTTGGACACTCGTTGGGAGGAATCTTAGCCCTCTGCAAAGATGCAGTCGATCTATTCTACAGTCCCAGTTGACTGGTCTGTTTATCATTTTTGTTCATTATTTCTCTCTCTCTCTCTCTCTCTCTCTCTCTCTCTCTCTCTCTCTCTCTCTCTCACACACACACACACACACACACACACACACACTCACTCTCTCTCTCTCTCTCTCTCACACACACACAGATATATATATATATATATATATTAAACAAAAATTTTTAACTTTTATGGCTTTTTATATTGGAAGGTAGAAATGTATGGTCATCAGAGTTTATCAGTACACTGAGAAACCTTTTTATTGATATTAAGTTCGTTGTTAAAGAGAAGAACAGAGATATTTTCAAAGTAAATCTGAATTTAAAATTCGAACTCATCTAAATGTTATTTATAAACTTAACTTCTTAAAGATTTCCTGACAACTCTGTACAGAAAGCACCTCAAAAACTTAACAGAATTTTTTTTTAAATCCTTATTCATATCCTAAAAAATTACCAACGATGATCACCGTTTTTTTTTTAACAGGATGATATTCTCATTCCATTCTTTTGTTGATTATGATGTCATTTTTCAAGACAATATGTTGTATCTTGTCACAAAGTCACTTAAAGTTTTTTTTTACAAGAAAGACATATAAAATGAATGACATGGACAGCAACTGTCAGGCTTTTAATCCAATTAAATATCGACAATGGAATTTTTTTGTAAATGATCCACGTGAATGCTGCATCCGCTAAAAAAGATTTATTGACTGTCATTCAGAAAACTTAGAACTACTCTGATGAAGAATATTGCTTTAAATTAGTGAAATCGATGTCTGAAAGAAGTAAAGCTCAAAGAGGGACAACTAAGCATTAATTTTAATGTTTTCCCCAATATTGTGTTGTTTTATAATTTTCACCTCTGCATGGATTGGAAAAATTGTATATATATATATAATATATAGTTTGGTTACTTTGTTTTATGGGATATCAATCTATAGGGATTACACTGGTTTACAAAAATAAATTTTTGGTCTGAGGCAAGAATGGGGATAGATGTTTTTTTGTTAATTTGGGTGTGCTGAATTCAAATTTATGAATAGTTTTGCTCTATCACCTCTAATTTTCTGGCTTTTAAATAGTCTCATTTTAGTATAAACAGAGAATATATGTGCATATTTCAAGAGTTTCAGCAGCTTATAACAGATAAAACAGGATAGATAAAGAACACTGATTGAATCAATATACTTGGATTACACAATTACACAATTCATAGTACCACAGACAGTAAAAAGTGTGTTTTCTTTGAAGATCTGGTGTATTTTGCCTCCGGGGTGTCACACAAGAGCATCCAGCAGAAATTTCCCATCATGCCGGGGTTCCATTTGCCTTGATAGTTGCTCTCCATCTTCGTAATTTCTTGGTGGAATCTTTCTCCATGCTCATCACTCACTGCTTCAAGGTTTGGTGGGAAGAAGTTATGGTGGGAATGGAGAAAATGAATCTTGAGTGACATTCGGCACTTCATATCTTCGTAAGACTTTAGCAACTTCTCAATACAGGCTTGGTAATCTGGTACGCCTGTGTTACCAAGGAAGCCACTACATGCTGACTTGAATGCTTCCCATGCTCTCAGTTCCTTTAAGTTAAGAAGCTCCTCAAAATCAGTATCCTTCAGCACTTCTCGGATCTGAGGTCCGACAAAGATGCCATGCCCTCTTTGAGCTTAGCAGCACTAAGACCTGGGAACACAGTAGACAAGTGTTGGAAGGCAGCACCATTTTTGTGCAACGCCTTCACGAAGTTCTTCATCAAACCAAGCTTGATGTGAAGAGGAGGAAGAAGCACCTTATTCATGTCCACCAGAGGATTCTCCTTGAGGCTGTGTTCGCCAGGAACAAAAGTGCTTCTCGACCTCAATCTTTCAGCTTGTAATGCTGGGATACAGCTCAACTATCCCAGAGACAGAGAAAACAACAGTACTTTTTGAAGCCTGCTTGCATACCCGTAAGAAGACCAATGACCTTGAGTTCCCCACACAGTCACCATTGGTACTCGCTGTACTTAATAGCTTCTAAAAGAAGCTCTTTTAGATGGACAGAGTGTGCAATGGGAATGCTGGGATATTTATTCCCGTTGTGCAGAAGAACACCCTTGAGACTTCGCTTGGAAGAGTCTATGAAAAGACGCCAGTCTGAAGGATTATGTGGCAAACCAAGGGACGTAAACAAGCCAGGTATGTTTGTGCAGTAGCACAACTGGTTTTCCATGTCGAAAAAGGAAGCAAGGTCTTTGTTCCGATTCCTAAAACTGGTGATCCTTACATCTTCCTGAACTAGGTCCCACTGTTTAAGCCGAGAAGCCAAGAACTCTGACTATTGTTTTGACAGATACGAATCACGAGCAAGATCATTCAGGTCTTCTTGCGTGATCCAGTATGGCTCATTGCCACTTGTTCCTGAATATGTAGACTCAATATCTTCCAAAGATATTGACTCGGCAGAATCCTTCCTTGAAGGCATTTCTTCATCTGATGAGGAAAGAAGAGCCTTATTTACTAGAAGTGTGGGTACAGGAAGATCATCTGAATGGGGAATGAGTCTCATAGCAGATCGAAGGTTGGGATATTTTATCTTTTTCCTAGAAGATGCATTGAAACCAGTTATATTAGTTAAACAAAAATAACAATCATCTGCGTGGTATCGCAGCTCTCTCCAAACCATCGGGACTGCAAAGTTGAAAACTAAATGTGCATTTGAAAATGTAATACTAATATTTAGTAACCCAAAAGATGTGTAACACGATAGTTGAGGGACACTAACCTCCTGCACCGCCTGTGAGACAACCTCTTCCAATAACTGCCAGAGTGTGGATTGAGACCTGCTGCCTTAACTGTCAAAATCCGTCTTGATATATATATATATATATATATATATATATATATACATATATATATATATAATGTAATGCTATCACTTATATTTAGTACATAATAACTAAAAAATAAGCCATAAGTCTCACAATATTAGAATTAACCCTGAATTCACATACGCCTTTATGTACCGTATATGCACAAAATGCACCCTATGCATATCTAAAAAACTAGAGGTGATGAGTAAAAACAGATTTCAAATTTGAATTCAACACCCTCAAATTAGGTGAAAACGTTTATTTTTGTGCTTGCCTCAATTTCATTGTAAACCAGTGTTATCTAATGCCAAGCAATCTCTGTCAAAAAACAGCTGTGATACTATTAAACTGATCGCTGGTGGTATGAAGGCGTTCTATTCCTTTCTCAATGTTATTATTCCATATATATATATATATATGCGTGTGTGTGTGGTGCTTGCTGGCTGTCAATTTTTTGCTTATGTGATTATATATATATATATATATGTGTGTGTGTGTGTGTGTGTGTGTGTGTGTGTGTGTGTGTGTGTGTGTGTGTGTGTGTGTGTGTGTGTGTGTGTGTGTGATAGTAGTCTGAAAAGTTTATAGGCTGAAAAGTTCACATCATGTCATATCTGCTGTCGATGACTTTTTGGCCAACGTAGTCAAAGCACTGCAACACTGATGGAAGAAGGGCGTGGACTGTAAGAGAAATTACTTTTAAACATAAACTTCATTAGGTCACATTCAATGAGAATATTTTGGTCAACCTACGAACATTTCCACGAATCCTCGTATAGATATAAATGATTAAAGTCCTGAGATGTTGAATTCTACCATAAAAGAGAAAATTCATACTTATTACTTCTTTTCGCAACCATCTCAGCCCTTTGACGTCTTTTATATTAAAGAAAATTAAAGCAAACAAGTTTTAAACGAAATTCATTAATAAAGCTGTTGATTACTTCGTTGGAAAACCTCATTTATTTTAGTCACAATGCCAAAAACACTGCTGTCATATTCACTTCAATTCCCAAACGGCCTCTTCTTTGTTTTTGTTAAGATACAATTTCCTTTAATTGGTCAATAAAACATCATCGGCGCAAGAGTTTTCCTCCAACTTCTTTGCACACAAACCAAAAATCATTTGTAAATTCAAGTGCCGACCTAAAAGTAAATAATGTCTCAGATTTTGAATCATTGTCAATATTCCACGAGTCATTCAAACAAGCATCCTCATTTTTGTTGCTTGTATCTCATTTCAACTGATTCTTTCTTTTATAGTTCTATTAATGAACTTACCTTCGTACTGATTTTGTGAATCATATCCAGGATCTTTCTTCCCGTTTCTGACCAATAGGAGCAGTCAGCAGGATTCATTTGGAGCGACTTGCTTGTTTGTCATTAAAGAGAGAGACTTATTCTGTACTCTGGTTTAGTCGTGAGAGCACTGTTTGTGCAGTATGTCTTGGGCAGGAATAATCTAGCAGATTCCATCCCTATTCAGGTCTACAACTGGTCTTCATTTCCAGTTTTCCTTCTTCTATACCAGTTGCCATACCAAGATGAGTGCTCAGTCTGTCTTACTATTTACTCATAGCTGAAGAGATGATAGTTGAATTCAAACCTTACCCAAGAGTATTAGAGCTCAATGAAGTAAAACCTCATCCAGAATTTGAACTCGGATGACCGAGTCAACGTCCTTCGATTTTTAACTGTTACGCCACGAGCGCCTCTGTTGATCTACTCTTTTAATAGAAGATAAATACCGTTTCATTTGGATATATTGTTCATTAATTGCTACACTCTGAGAATAGAGATCCAGTACTGTTTAAGAATACATGCTCCAGATGCCCACCGTTCAGTCGAAAGCACTGTTGAATGCGGTGTGCAGAGTTATTGTTAAGACATGCATATTCTTCCTGAGTGATCACTTGATTGCTGCCTTCAATGTAGCAATGGTGCGAGGATTTCCCTGATAGATGCTATCGTTGAGGAATCTCCAAGAGGAAGAAATCTGATCAGATCAAGTGAGATACTCAATCCCCTTCAGCTTTAAGGCTGATGAGACACTCCCCAAATTTTTCACGGAACCATGCTCTGGTAATATTAGCAGTTTTAGGAGGAGCATCATCCTGATGGAACCACTGTCCCTCCTCATCAAAGTCCTCACGCTCCTTGAGTTCTCCCCAGAATTGCTCAAGCAATGCAATGAAACGATATTTTGTCACTCTCACTGGGTTATCCACGCTTCGAGATGGTGACCTAAGTCGTGCTCTTTCTTTTTGTCGAGCTCTTTCTTTAATTCAGAGAGCGTCCAACGACTCTGTGAGGAGGGTTCTAGCTTACCCAAACAGCCATTTCTTGGAGTTAACAACGATTCAAGAAGAAGATGGCGTCATACGCAAACCAAATATGATTCTAGTCATCATCGATCTTTTGTGAAAATCACAGGCACATACCTACCCTCTTTTACATATCCGTTGGAGATAAAGTTTGAGATCCTCAATGGGAATTCACCTAACAAGAGATACAGAGATATCAAACTCTTGGCTCTTCCATCGCACAGATGTATACTAACACAGTCCGACTGACTCTTGAACCCTTGTGACGTTCTTGGGCGTTCGGATTGTCATCGGATCCCCAGATTATAAGGAACCCATTGCCCTATGATCTTCACAAGTGCCATGAGCTGCAAAGTTCTTAGCTCCTCTATTGCAAAGACCAGGACTGACTCTGACCGATTGACTCTTGAAGCCTGGTGACATTCTTTGGCGTTCAGATTGTCATCGTATCCCCAGATGATGAGAAACCCGTTGCCTTACGACCTTCACAAGTGCCTAAAGCTTTACAGCTCTTGACCAACTTGAAAATCTGACTTTTCTAAAGAAATTTGTTGAAATTGACCTTCTTTCTGTATATTGCTTGAATAGTCTTGAAAGATTTAGTTTCGTAATATGTCTTTCTAGAAAACATCTTCTGCTCCATCGTCCAAGGCATTATTTCGCTATATTTAGTTGAATATATCAAAATGTTAATTATTTTCCTGCCATAATTTGAAAACAGAAAGATAATTGAATCAACAAGGAATATCTGAGAAGCCGCTGCTTTGTTTAAATAAATGTAAACTCACGACTCAGTTTCATGCTTTCAGTCCTCAGATGTACTAGCATTTAAAACGTGGGACATTTTCAATTGAAAAAGTATGTACTCTTTTTATACTCTAAGTCACTATTTGACTATTACAAGGTTAACAAATTGTAAAATAAATATCGAATGGATTAAAAATGCTTTTAGCGTAAAATATTAACCATAATTATACATACACACACGTACACACACGTACACACACACACTCACACATATATGTTTATATTTTTGATATTATTTAGTTATATGGCCTCTTCTGTAAAGTAAGTTGGGCATTATCCGAAAAGTATTAATACTCTACTCAAAGTGGTGTCACCCTATTTGCTTAGCTACCAATGATGTCTACCCACTTGATGAATGCATAACATGAAACTCAGAGTCATGGGAAATTTAGCATCGGTTTCTAGACCACCTCTGCTATTTTGAAATTGATAACAGTTTTTACTGAATTAAAAATTTCCTGTTTTTCTCTTTGATTTTTCGGCTGAATGTTTAGTCGGAACCAGTGAGATGTCTTCGTAACAACAAACTATCAATTTAAGAAAATCAAATACTAAACAAGATATCGATTTTGTCTTTTTTAGAAAAAGGAAGATAAACATTTGTTGTCATGTGATCTAAATGCATAAAGTCTACAATTTCCTTCCATTTATTCGAACATATCTGTAACACTCATTCAAAAATAAATTGTCTCATTCACAGAGCCAGCTTACATATTCATACACATTCAGCTTCATGTGTGAGAGTTTGGTGTCGTGAATCTTATGAATCGAATCTATAAATAGCCTCTGGTCGTGTTGGGATCAACGGGAGAAAATAAAACAGAATCTAAATGATCAGTTGTTGATTGAGAGATGTACAGTAAAATTATCCTGGCTGGTTGTCGAAAAAAGTTGAAGATTAACATGTAATGAGGGGGAGGGGGAAAATTTTGATTTTATTGTGTGGTTATCAATTAAATGTGCTTTGTGGGATTCATTTTATAATAGACGGACTATTTTCTTCGTTTATGTTCGTTGTTCTTTGTTCACAACGTTTTGGCCATCTACCCTCCGATCTTCTAGTGTATTTACTATCAGCGGTAATAACCGGCCATTAGAAAAATCCACAGAAATGCGATGATTTTTTTTCTGTTATCGATTAATCATGTTCCTTCATATTTTTTTTTTTAAATTTAAAAAAAAAGTTGTTTCCAGGGTGCAATTCAAATCTATACGTGGTTTTTGCTGATTGGATCAACCAAACAGAAAATCTATCCCACTGTATGTATTTACCCAACCCATCCACTACACGTAGGATGTAACACAAGGTCAATTTTTAAGTGGAATAAAGCTGGTCTGAATACAGTTTTCTTTTCTTGACTAAATGTTTGGGAAGAAAGAACAACGTTGACACAGAAAATAATTGAATAAAAAAGTAATCAAAATAAACCAGGTTTATTTTAGTATGAATTTTTAATCAATTCTATAAGTAAAAATTATTGGTCCTCATTCTAATCCGACTTTCAAAGTTGTAAAAATTATTTTTATTAGATAAGATAATTTGCAAAAACAAAACTCTTAAAATTTGTTAATGTAAATATGAACGTACATTGTACGTGATTTCCGAAATTAGGCATAAAATAACCCTAGACGGGTTGACATACCAATAAAATCAATCAAAAAGCTAAGATTAAATCAAACAATCTCGATGAGGTCATCCTTTTTTAAAACTCCTTAATCGGTTCAATTTTTTTTTTCATTTCCTCTGATGATAAACCAGTTTATCTACTAGAAAGAGTCAAAAGTGTTGCAATATTTTGGTATGTGCTAATGTGTGATGGTGTTTCACGTGACTGTAGCAGTTCAAGCGGTGAGAGGTAGCCACTGTAGTTGTTAGTGTCTTGGTAGTTGGTGTGCTGCCATGTTGTGTATTGCTTCACACAATGTGTTTGAAAGCCGCACAGATGAAAGTGCAATGTAATCTAATTCGGCATTTTTTTTTTCTTTACGAGTTCAAACTGAGCCATGACACCACCGAAACAGCCAAAAAAACATTTGTTTTACAAAAGAAAAAAAAGTTGATCACAATAAACAAATGGTTCAAGAAATTTCATTCGGATTGCAAGAAATTCAACGATCATACAAATTCAGAACAGCTTAAAAGTGGGCATTCCGAGATAGTGCTTCAAGCTATAGAGGCAAATTTGTTAGTAATACTGAGAGAGTATCAGGTGAGCTGTGTTTCATCACCTTCATTACCTCGCCAAAAGCATTCGAAGCTGCCGAATTATATCTCACGTACAACTAATATATTGCAAAACTTTTGACTCATTCAAGTAAATCGTCTAAAACCACCGTAGTTGCATGAATACTAATGAAGTCAGTTTCTAAATTCCGTTATAGAAATTTGACACATTCAATTCTCACCTCTTACAACTTCCTCTTCTCAATGACGGTATCTTTTTTATAAACTTTTCAGTCTCCATTTGTAATACAAACTCCTATACAATTTCCTTTTTTCACTTAAAAATATCATCTTTCTATACCCATTTTTTAAATTTTTGACAATTCACAGACCCTTCTGAAATTGTTGGCAATTTTTCCCCATTATCTGTAGAATAATAGACATAATTATCTTTTCAAATAAATTACCCTTTTCACGTTGCCTCTGTGAAATACTTTTAATGGAGTGTTGTATCGTGGCAAGGAAGAGATACACAGTGAAATAAAGAGTTAATTATCTATAAACTGAAGTGGTATAGTTCAACAAATATTATAAGTCACGCGCTATGGGTGTTACGTCCGAAGTTGGTCTTACTACTGACCGAGATCTTACAGAACCCCACGTGCTTAAGAAACACGATGTCTTTTATACCTCCGCGATACCGGAAGTCATGTGGTACGAGCTACTATACAACATCTCCCCCACCAAAACATCTTTTTTTTAATATGTCCCTAGGACAACATAGTTTTGTCTTTTGGGATTTATTTCCAGAGTTCTCATCGGGTTACGTTTTCGTTTGCTCGTACGATATTGATGTATTGGTTTGGGCTTAGGGACTTCAAACACGTCGTAAATGATGGGCATGGGTTCTTCAACTCGTTCCTTTGTGTTTGGGGTATAATTTTTTTTTTTTTTTTTTTGGTTAACATGTCCATGAACCTTCCATCTTGGATGTTTTATTATGCGCATCATATTACAAATTGTTTTTTCAATAATGCCCTCTAACCAAGTCGTTTTACCTAAATGATAATGTAGGAAATAATTTTTCCCCTGGACTCTAAGTCTTATTAGAGGTATTCATTTTTTTTCTTATTTCCTTTTTTGACGGGATCAATTTATCGAATATTGATCGAATTTTTCTTGCAAACATCAGTTCTGCTGGGGACATGTTTGCGTGAGTATTTGGATTAGGTGTTATTCGATAAATGAATAGGAATTCTTGTAATTCCTCATTTTCTGCTTTGATCCCATTTGCTTTTTTAATTGCTCTTTTAAATACATCGATAAATCTTTCTACTAATCCATTTAATCTTGGATCGTAAGGTGCCGATTTTAGGTGATTTATCGAGGGTAATTGATAGAAGTTTTCACATTCTTTTGATGTAAATGATGTGACATTGTCATATACAATGGTTTCTGGCAATCCGAATCTGGCAAACAGTTCCTGTAACGCCTTTATTGTAGTTTTGTTGTAGGCGTTTTGGATTTGAAAATTTTTAGCCATTTTGTAAAGCTGTCTACTATGACAAAAAAGGTATGTTCATTTTATCGGACCGGCTTTGTCAATATGAAGACGAGACGACGGTTTGTCTGTCTTAGGGCAGGGATTAAATTTTATAGGAGGTGCTTTTGCTACCGATGCGCAGCTTTTGCACGATTTCACCCTGTTTTCAATGTCTTTATCCATACCCGGCCAGTATACGTAACCCCGCATGAGAGCTTTCATTCTACTTATTGCCGGGTGCCCGGTAGGGAAATCTTTCAAAATTTTCTTTGTTAAAACTGCAGATATAACCACCTGTTCTACATACATCAATATGCCGTTACACGTTGAAAATATATTATTTGTTTTAACTTTCTGGTTCAGTAGTTCTTTTTTGGTTTGATTAATGAACCTATCAAATTTTGTCTAAAATTTTATCTCCTCAAGTGTAACTGGTAGTTCTTTAACTGTCTTGAATAAAACGTATTTTACGTCCATTTCTGACTTTAATGAAGCAATGACGGTATCTTCTAGCGGTTCTGTATTATTTTGGTATTAATCTTGATAATCCATCCACATGTGCAATCTCTTTTGACGGTCAGAATTCCATTTTTAATGAATAATTTAACAGCATCGTAGCCCATCTTTGTAAGCGGTTCGCAGTGTGGGTGTTGGTATTCCTTTTTTAGAAACAAATATTGCTAACAATAGACGATGATCCGTTTGTAATATAAATTCTCTACCGTGTAGGTATCTATGAAATTTCTTGATCGCAAATATGATAGCTAAACCATCCTTTTCTAACTGCGAATAGTTCATTTCTGCCGGGGGTACCGTCCTCGATACGTGTATCAGTTTTAATTTGCTATCTTCTTTGTGAAGTATAATTGCCCCTAAACTAGAATTGCATCGCTAGCAACATATATCTGCTAATTAGGGTTGTAATGTGTCAAAGCTAAGTTTGACGTTCGTGCCGTTTTTAATTTTTCGAACGCTTTTTTACATTCGTCCGTCCAATTACATTTTACGTCTTCTTTGAGTAAATGATTCAACGGAAGTCTTAGTATATGCATATTTGGTATATAGCTATTGTAGTAGTTAGCCAACCCCAAAATTATTGTAATGCTACAGCATTAGTCGATGCAGGCATGTATTTTATCGTGTCCGCTCGGTTAGGATCAGGAGTGCTGCCTTTCTCGTCGATTACTTGTCCCCGGTATTTGATTTTTGATAGAAAAAATTCATTTTTCCATACTTAATTTAAAACAAAATTCTTTTATTTTTTCAAACACTTCAATTACATGTTTCGCATGATCTTGATTTTTTTCTTTTTATTAAATAAGCTGTTGCGAAGTCCAGATCTGCTAACATTGTATCCATTATTTTTTGAAGAATAGTTGTAGCTACCTTTATTCAATATTGAAGACTATTAATTTTTTTAAAGACCTCTATGTGTGTTAATAGTTAATAATTCTGCACCCTTTCCTTCCACTGGTATTTGTAAATAAGCTTCTGAGAAATCTAACTAAAAAAATATGCGTCCGCCATTTAAATTTGCGAAAATTTCTTCCGCTGTAGGGAGGGGATAATTTATTTCTTTTTGACAATCATTAAGTCCGGTTGAATAATCTGCGCAGATTCTAGTTTTTTTCTTCTTTACATATACAGTTGGAGCTGCCCATGTGCTGTAGTCAGTTTTTTCTATTACTCCCAGTTTTTCTAATCTTCCTAATTCTTTATCAATAATTTAAACCGAGCATAGGGTACTTGTCTTTTCGATCAAAAAACTGGCATTAGATTTTCGTTTACTTCGAATTTTTCCTTGACTTTAGAACAGAATTCCAGTCCTTCTGAAAATATTTCCGGAAATTTTATTTTTAGTTCTTTCTTCAGTTTATCTGAACTTATCGTAGTACCATCTATTTTATTTTAGAAAGTATTTGAGACATTAAATAGATCGAATTCTTCCATCAAATCCATTCCAAATAAATTTTGTGCATTTCGCATGACAAATGCTTTTAATTTTCTTTCTTTTCCATTAAAGAAAACATTTCTGAAGGTCTCTCCCATAAATTTAAATTTTTCTCCGGTAACACCTTTTGCGATTTTTTTCGAGTTACTCAGGGTTGGATATTTTTTTTCCAAGTTTCATCATTAATGATAGTTAAATCAGACCCCGAGTCTATCTGAAATTTTTTTTTTTTTTTTTTTTTACTGTTAAGACAAATATTTATATATTTTCTTTGTACTTTTTCAGTTGTTGCCTGTTCAGTAGTAAACTGTACCCGTTTTTTATTTTTTGCATAATTTCCCTCTCCAAGTCTACAATGTGAGTATTTATGTCCTTTGTGTCCACTGGTAAAACATTTTTTGTGTTTAAATGGGCAGTTTTTAAATAAATGCAATTCTCCATACGGATTAATTTTTGAAAAACTGTTTATTTTTCTTACCTTGTCGTTTGTTCTTTATTGTATGAATAATTGAAATATCCCGTTCTTCAATTTTTGTTGTGTCAGCTCTCAAATTTAAAATACGCTTGCATTCATCCGCTAGACTTTGTAAAGTGATTTTTTATTTGAACAAATTGGAACAATACCAAAAAATAACTTTACAAAGTTATTTTTTGGTCTTGTTCCAATTTGATCAATAGCCTTGGATGAACTTCTTTTTCAGACGGTTAGGTTAATCCCTGAATGAAAATGAAACATTTAAACATGTCTGGTGTAATCTAATTTAGCTGGAACATTTCACAGTACTGAAAAAAGTTGTGTAGTCTTCACAATCCTTTTTTGTAAGGTTGAGACTTTGCCAACGAGTATTAAACAGTGAACTTTGTTACCAAAATCTTTTTGTTAGTATTTGAATAGTTTCTCAGAATGTCACTTCGCCGGGCTGCCTCAGCAGAATAAAATTTACGTATTTTTCATGTTCTGCCGCCATGAATTAGCCAAGTAAAAGTTTCACTTTTTTCTCGTCCGGCCATTTTACACAATCTTTTTCAAAAATTGATTCGTACCTTCTGAAATATGCCTTGAATGTCATTTCTTCTGGTTTGTAAATAAATTCGCCAACTGAATTTATTACCGACTCTTGCGAGAATATATTTAAATTTCACGGGTCATTTTGTTTTGTAAGACATTCGAGTAGTTTCCCAAATATTTCTTCTTGTCATTCAATGCTCTCATGGAGTCTTTTTGAATCCTCCTGTCGTTGTATTTCCTGTTGTTTTACGAATTCCAACATACAATTTTTAAAGTCCACCATTTTATATCCTTGAACATCACTTTGTATGTATTTCGCTGTAAATTCGAATCTTCGAATCCTTCGTCGACAATTGTTGCTGATTGTTTTGTTGTGAATACGAAATCTTCGAATCTTTCATCGCCAACTGTTGTGTCGTGGTAAGGAAGAGATACACAGTGAAATAAACAGAGTTAATTATTTATTAACTGGAGTGGTACAGTTCAACAAATATCATAGGTCTCGTGCTGTAAGTGTTACGTCTGAAGTTGGTCTTACAACTGACCGAGATCTTGCAGAACCCCTCGTGCTTAAGAAACACGACGTCTTTTATACTTCCGCGATACCGGAAGTCATGTGGTACGAGCAACTATACAACATGGTGAAAAAAATCTCCGGTGAAATATCATTTCCCTTTATTCTCGGGGTCTTTCAATCTATAAAAAAATTTTATTTTCCCTGTAATAAACTCCCTTCCTTCTCGCCTTTTTTTCCATGAACTGTTTCAACAAAGGACTTGGCTTGTTAGTGAAAAAAATATAATCGCGATTTTTTCATCTCGACGCATCTAATTTACTTGTAAAATTCAAATTACTTACACAAGCCTTCTCGAAGTTGTTTGTATTTCACTTAAGTTTGATCTCCTCGGATAAAGCATGAATCCATCTCTGCGCCCCCCCCCCAGCAATTGGTAGATAATAAGGCAAACTTGGTTCTCAAGTTTTGGTAAGGCAACCACTATAGGAGAATGAAAACCAAAAACAAACCAGCTATACTCGGATAAGAATTCTCCTTGTATCACATCTTGATCATGGTGGAAGGAATGAGTAGATACATATACTGTCTTTCCCAACCTGTTTGCATTAAATCCAAAAAATCAATCTCATTCCCACCGGTCAGTAATTGTAGATTTTACTTACTTATATAACAGAGCAGATTGGGGCTGCAGAGTCTAACCTAATGGATCTAAGGATAAAAATATTCGGTGTGGATTTTAGAAGATTTCGGCAGTACGCGGACAAAACGAGAATAAATGTTTTTATTATTCGAAATGAATAGAAAATAGGAAAAACTGAATGTTTTTCTAAAAATCCAGATATGTTTTATTCTATAAAGCAAGGAGCAATGAGCAGCATGGATTTTAGAAGAATAAAATCAGTTCTTTGCTTTTGTTTTTTGTTGGTTTTTTTCTTTTTCTTTTTTAGTATTTTTGTTTGTTTGTTGTTTTTTTTTTGTTTGTTTGTTTGTTTGTTTTGGGTTTTTTTGTTTTTTAGAGGGATGCAATATACTATCAAATGAGAAGAAGCGAGAGATATTGTTTAATTTTTGGCTTGCAGAAAAAATACAAAAACACATGAAATTGATTTTTCTAGTCAAAAAAAGAAAGAAAGAAAGAAAGAAAGAAAAACAAAAATCGGAGTCAAAACAATGATGAGCAGGAAATAGGGTCAGCCAAATGCAGACCGATTTTTATGGGAAAAATAAAACTTTGAGAAATGGAAAAACTTTGATTTAATTTTGGAAGGGACTAATCTCATGACGCTTGAATCACGTGATGAGAGAGAATCGCTCCCTTCGGAGAGAATGGCACAGAGTGATATCATGATGGTAGAAGGGCGGCAACAACCCCATCGTAGCAAACCAACCTCCCCCACTGGTGGCAGACACAGAGATTCACTGTTGGAGTAGCAGAAGAACAGCGAATGGAATTAATTGTTGAAAATTAATTAAGGAGAAGGCCGTTGATGAGATACGCCTACTTGGAAAAAGAGAAACGATTATATCAACAGTTTTTGCCGAAAAGTGACAGAGTTGAAGTTAATTTTCGGTGTTGTAAATCGAAGCAGGAATGAGCTCCAATAAAAAGAGCCTTGCACCAGATTCGGAGATAACCAGATCATCTCACATTTCTGTTGTTCCGTCAAGCTGAAGAGAAGAATTAACGTAATACATTTAGAATACTTAATGGGTCTAAGTGAGGAAGGCTGACCGCTGCAAGATATGGGCTAGATTTCAAGACATTCTGCCTCGTATTTACGGGAAATTGAATATCGAAATAACAAAATTCATTTTGTAACTGTTAATTGTTATTTTTCTGACTAAAGACATTATTATTTTATTATTCAACTCCGTGTTTATGGTTTTCTGGACTTCAACTTTTTATTTTTTTTTTTATTATCGAATGATCTGCCGGTTCGGTTATTTCGGCTTTCGGCGTAAACACGGGATTTAGTTGTCTGGATCTAAAAATTCACAACGTGGACAGATGACTGGCCCAGCTGAGATTTGATCTCCTACCTGAGAAGGTCTGACGTCGATTGATCGAGTGAACGGCTGGGTGGCAACTAGACATTTTTTATATACTTGTAAAATCCATGCTAGCTATAGTGCTACATTAAGACCACTATGACAGATTACCTGTTGTACAAACTTTCATTATTTTTACACAGAACTTGATTTTGAATCCAATTCTATATTTCCATCAATCTACCTGAGCTCTACAGAGATGTCTTTTTTTTTTTCTAGAGAGCTAAAGTTTAAATCTCATTTACTTACAACGAAAATATATTAGAAAGTTAAAACTAAGGACTAAATAGGATTGCCTTTCCGAGTTTTTCTGATCGTGAAATGTTTACTTTTCTTTTTTATTTTTTCATTTTTATTACAATGTGAATTTTACAGGCAGACGAAATCCTCCTTTTACCCGTTTCCAATAAAACATGGAAATGTGTTTTGTGGCTGGTCTAGAATCACGAAATAGTCGAAAGAAATGATGCATTAAAATAAGTGAGCAAATCTTGATGCTTCTTTCTATTAACTTATATATATATATATATATATATATATATATATATATATATATATATATATATATATAAAAGAGACAGAGAAAGAGATTTGGACCATAAAAAAACGCTGGAAAAAAAGTTAGATGAGAGCTACACAAAGATGCTGCGTGCTGTTTTGAACAAATTCTGGAAGCAGCATCCAATAAAACAATAGTTTTTCGGCTATGTAGTTATTTACTAAGCTTATCTTGACTGGGACACAGGATTAGAAATATGAGACCCACAGTGAATATCAAACTCACTAAAAATGGTCTGCTAATTTAGCTGGTTAACCATTACACCACGTGAGATGCACATTTTTCCTGTACAACCAATGACCTCTCATCTCCCAAACCATCCAAGAGAGGCGAGCAAGACATGTTGGACACTGTCGAAGAAGTAAAAACGTTTTTCTTTGGACGATTACACATGGACATACCGGGGTTGGCTGACTAGCAAAAATTTACAATCTTCAACTCTGTGCGGGCAATGGATGCTATCTAAGGGACTTAACTAATGCGATGAGCGATAAAGACAAATGGCTAGAAAGAGTCACAAGAATACGTGCTGTCGGTACACCTTGACGATGATGATGATCTCATATGAATTGATTCGTCAATAAATGATGACTTTGATACTAAACAAAAACCATTGGTTATTCTCTTTTCATTTAATACTGAAATCAACGAAGAAATTTAAGAACAAAACTACTATTAGTACAAATTATAAGATTACAAGACGAACTATGAAGAATATTCCAGTTTCATAACTTAGTTATTTACACATTTTCGAAGCATGCATCACTCCTTGGACACCAATTAATTGATTGGTTAATTTTAACAGAGTTTTAGCCGTCAAGAGTTATTTCATGCCTAGAGGTTAGGGAATCATGTTTATTTACATTCATATTTAAATTTATGGTAAAGTTTTTTCTTAAGAGTTTTTTTTTAACAATAACTTTAAAACAGATCTATTTGACTCATAGATTGAGCTCAAGCAGGTGCTAGTACTCCATGTTAAAGTGGACCTGGAAATAATAACGATGAAGGAATACTCCACTATCTTCAGATCTCCAAAACAGTAGCCTAGAGTAAGAAATATTGAAAAAATATGAAATATAAAAAAATGTTTAAAAAACACGACGTAAAATGACATGAAGTCTGGAATCAAAGGAGATGATAAGAGAGACTCCATTGCTAAAAGATAAAGATAAAAATAAAAATGCACATTGGTTAATTATTTATTTGCGAAAAAAATCAAGTTTATGCGAAAATGAACACATGATCTTCAATTAATCATGGGGGAGAATCAATAATGTTGTTGTTCGGCTTTGCTGCTTCTGATGATGAAAGCCTTCATCGTATCAAAGGAGACAGGAAAACAGAATATTATCAAAAGATTTTTGAGTCAAATCTCTTCCTACTCAGAGTACGAAAATTAAGTTTAGGTTAAACATCTTGGCTTCTCTTGCAAGATAAAAATCAAAAGCACACATCCAAAAACACACAAGAATTATGGGAAATGAAAGAATTAGCTGTTTTAAACAAGCCAGCAATGAGTCCTGACCTCAGTTCAAATAAAAATCCTGAAAGATAATTGAAATTTGCCAATGAAGAAAAGAAACCTTCAAATATTGAACATCTTGAAAATATTGCAAAATGAGAGTTTGAAAAACTACCAATCACAAGAAGCGTATCGGTCGCCACAAGAAATGTTTTGAGGCAACAATCATTGTTAAAGTATAAACAAAATATTAAAATAGAGTGATATTACTCTGTAGATTATAGTTTGTAATTAAAGTTGAAAAAATTATAATTTGTAAATAGTTTTACATAATAGATTGGTGAGATCTCTTTCAAACATGGAGTGGAATATTCAAATTAAGTCCTGAAGTATTAAATGGATGAAAAACACCGCAACATGATTGACAGCTATTGAATTCAAATTTAATCTAAGACCACAATTCTCATTGAATGGTTTCCAATCAAGTGACCAAAACAGTTCTTGAGTTAGAAATAAGTTAGTGAGAAATCCTCGACTGAAACGGTTGAATGCTTCATCTTACTTTCTCTGATTCCCCATTTATTTGAACAGGTGATTGTCACTAAGAAACAAAAATATGTGCAAATGAAACTGTGGTTGCGTTCTTTATCAGAGAAAAACTTAGTAAAACAGATGATGACAAAAGACAATGAACAAGAACTGTAGGGAACAGAAACACGGGGAGAGGCGCCTCTGGTGGTGTAATGGTTAGCAAGCTCGACTAGCAAACCTACACGAGTGAGTTCGAGTCTCATTGGGTGCCCCTTTCATATGGCCTTGTGCCACATCTAAGTAAAATGCTTAGTAAATTACAACAGAAACACGGGGAAAATAAAAAATGAGTTGATGCATTGTAAAAAGAAAAGAAAAAAGAGAAAGAGAAGATATAGACGTAGAGAAAGAAGAAATAAACTGACATATATGTTGTCATGAAAGAAATAGAAATAGAAATGAGAGATATAGCCAGAAACTGTGGTTAAAAAATAAAGAAATGAAAAAGAAAATATGGGGACAGATGACGAATTCACAGACACAAGACAAGGGATTTTTATCCGTTTTATATTGTTTTTTTTTTCTTTTTGGTATGTTAATATTAAACTTTCAGTCATTTTTTACTTTACCTATAGATTTTGAATGGTGAAAGTCGCTGAAATTGTGGTATTTCAAAGATTGTGCTTTGTAGGAATGCATGGAAATTTTCTTGTGTACGTGGAGGGGTGGAGCAATGCGAGATAAACTCCGCCCATAACTTTTAACATGTGTCAACAGAAGTATATAGACATGAGTCATATTGAAATTCAGTAGATTTTATTTTTTTACCACGTATAGAGTGTTTTTGGGGGGGGGGGGTTAAGGGTGGTCGTTAAGAAATAAAAGTAAAATGTACCCATGAAATTGTGGTTGTGCTGTCATTCTTCATCCTAGCAGAAAAGAATTTAGAACAATGGAAAAGGATGATGGAAGACAACGAACAAGAACAAAGATGATGACACGAAAGAGCGTCACGGGGTGACAGAAAAAAGTGATGTGAAGAGCCATGTAACTTTAGAACGGGCGAGAGTAAAGTGATATATAGCATATTCCTGTCTGAGCTAGATAACAATAATACAACTTCTGCTCTTCTGCAAGGATGGCTTTGATATTAAACAACCCACGAAGGTTGATATGCCATTAAACAAAGAAAACAAGCCAAACTAAACCATAACTTTCCTAGGGGTATTAGTATTAAGTAAAATGCAGTCTCTTTCCAGATCTAAAGTCGGGTCGCTCAGTTCATTTGCTACGACGATAACGGTAACACCGCCAGCACTAGAAGTTTTTTGTAGTCAAATCAGCAGCATTGCGTGTTAATGTTAGGAAGACTACCTCCAAACGAAAACTATTATTCGTTCCCCTCTGTTTGGTGTAAATAGGATCGTCCTTTTTTTTTATAAATCCTGTGTAACACAACTCGGTTTAAGAGGAGAAAATAAAAAGAAATTAAAACAGACTGATGACAACCCAACTGGATGACAGGCTTGATTTGGTTCGGTTATAGTTTAATGATATATCAACCTTTATGGGTTATTTAATGAGAAATACTGTCGTCTATGTTTATGGTTTGTAAGAGAATAGTTTGTTGTAGTTATTTTTGTTATTAATGAATTGTTAAAGCTCGATAAAATTGTTTGCCGACAATTTGGGGTTGGTTTATTTTGTTTAATGACATATCAACGCTTGTGGTTTATTTAATACCAAACATCATTTTGTTTTTGCATATATGATATCATTTGTATTAGTATATTGGTAAAAATCATTTTCATTAACTGTTTCTCTCAATGCAGTTGAACCTCATCTTCTACCATTTAGCACCATAAGATAAAAAAAAAGGCGGAGTATTTGCTTGCTATATGGTCGGGACTTAATCATATAGATAAATTGCTTGACAGGACCAGCCGATTGGTCGGATCCTGCCTCTCCGACCGCCTGTCGAACCTGAATAAAGGTCAACGTAAAGAATTACAGGTCACGGACCACTTACTACCCGAGTCACGGACCGCTTAGCCATTAGGATCCCGTCCTCAAGCATTATAGGTCACCATCCACGGTCAACAGGTGGTCCCTACTGCAGAGGAACAGCAGGCGTATTCTATAACTCCAGCTGACTGAGAGGCTGGATAATAAGAATTCAAAATTAGATCGAGTAGGAATAAAAAACAAATGTCAAATGCGATCTTGATCCTCTTCACCCGACCAATAAGTAAAATAGACTCGAAACCAGAATACAATAATAGCAGAAACTAAAAACTTGGTTAGAGAAGATATATTGAGTAAAAAGACGAGTATATGAAGACGTGTGGCCGAGAAACTCACACGAGAATGTCGTTTTAGTGGGCCAGTTTGAAAGAATTACAACGAAAATGCTGAGGAGTCGTGGAATTGGTTAAGATTGACTGGAGACCTGAAACAGAGTTTTAAAATCGCTGCTCAAGTTCAAACTTTATCTTACGAAGAACAAGGTTAATTTAGATTACAGTAGGTTGAACGGAGAGAAAGAAAGAAATAGAAAGAAAGAGAGAGAGAGAGAGGAGATTGTGACTTATATATCATGTAGCTGTAAACTATCTATCATGGCGAAACGATTTTCATCGCAGGAAATGAACTCGGCAACCTGAATTCAAAACCTGAACGAGGCTGTTTACATTTCACGTCGTGCTAATATCCACAGGAACAGTATGAATCCAATTATACCTCCACCAGCTATGGGTAAATAGACTGGGTTTATTAGCCTCGGTATGGCAACCAGTCTAGGAGAAGGAAAACTTTGAATTCAAAACCTTACATGGAGAGGGAGGGCTCCAAAAGTCTATTCCTGTTCAAGAAACACTATATGAGTCGCATTCCCACGACCGAACCAGGTCATATGGGATAAGTCTCTTTTTTAAACTGCTAGTGAGAAAATACAATTAGAGCGGTGACAACAATGTGTCTTTGTGCTGCTATTAATGTTTAGATGAAAAGTTCATACGAAATTACATAGCCATTCAGCAGATAATTGAAAATGATTTTACTAAGTTTTTGAGGGATATCAATTTCCAAACAGAGAGAGTAATTGAGTCCAGACGACAAAATAATTTTGAAAAGAAAATCAGTGTTACATTACTGATATAACTATTCCTGGTGAATGCAACATAGAATCAGAATGGAATTCAAAAAGATTGACAATGATTTAGAACTTTTATTTAGATTTTCCAGATTATAAAACGCGGTAGCTGTAGTTGTATTTATAGAGATCGGGGCTATTTTATTTCTAAAAAGATAACTGCTATCACTTATCAATGAATTCGATATAGCAGTATAACAATCGTACAGAAATTCTAGCAACTGCCAATAGTTTGCAGAAGATTCTCTCTAAGAGCCTATGACATGATCGGCAGAATGCTTTATTTCTAAACCAAACTGTGCAAAACATTGATTAATTAACTTATTTATCTAATTAATAATAATAATAATAATGAAAGAAAAAAATTGCAAAAGAATACCTTAGGAGAACGAGAAAACTACTCGAAACCAAACTACATTGCAGAAAACTCCTTAAAAGGATAAACAGTTGGGCTGTCCCCATCGTAAGCTACTCGCCACCAATCTTAAAGTGGACGAGAAAAGAACTCTCACAAATGGATCAGATGACAAGAAAACATATGATGATGCATAAAGGCTTACATCCCAGAGATGACGTAATGTGTCAAGAAAAGAAGGAAGAAGAGGACATGCCAGCATTGAAGATAGCGTCGACGCATCGTCGATGCAAAGGAAAACTGATTACAGCGACCAGAAACAATACAAACAACACAAACATCAACAGAACAACAATAATCAGAAAAGAAAAATGTGAAGAAAAACAACCGTATGGACACTTTAAGTGACAAATAAGCATGACTGGGTGAAAAGGGATCCACTGGGAATTGTGCAAGAAAGTTAAATTTCACCATTCAACCAAATGGTATATGCACAACCAAGAATTCGTCCTAGAGAATGAAACCAATAAGATTATCTGGGTTTTTGAAATACGAAAACAATTATACCAATTGTGATTGGTGCTTTTGGTACAGTAAGTAAAGGATTATCAAAGGGACTGAAGGACTTGAAAGTTAGCGGACGAGTGGAGACCATCCAAACTACTGAAATATTGAGAACGGCCAGAATACTTTGAAGAGACGTGGAAACTTGAGGAGACTTGCAGTCACTCAAACTCCAGTTAAAGACCATCAGCTAACGCTGATGTGAAAAACTCTAATGGGTAAATAATAATAATAATAATAATAATAATAATAATAATAATAATAATAATAATAATAATAATAATAATAAGTAAAAATAAGTAAAATAAAAATTATAGAAATAAATATAAATAGAAATGGGAAAAAAATCAACTTTATGGATATTTCAAGCGACAAACCCACTGAGATTGCACGCGAGAAATGCTGGATATAGTTAAAAAGGAAATCTTAAGAGAAAAACTGAACCTATTTGAATAGCATCACAAATCAATGCTATCAGGACCAATTATATTAAAGCGAAAATTAATAATCATACTAGAAGTGAATACAACTAAAGAAAAGGGGAAGTATAAGACTAGGCAGTCCTAATAAGGAAAATGCTTTCACTGTGAATTTTGCCAGATATTATGACCATACTACCAAATGGTATATGCACAAACCAGAATCCGTCCGGGAAAATAAGATGCATAAAATTCTCTAGGATTTTGAGATACAAACAGATCACCTAATCCCGACCTGAAAATCAGACCTCATACTAATTAACAAGAAAAAAATTGTCTTCTAGTCGATTTTTCTGTTTCAGCGGACCACAGAGTGAAAACAAAAGAAAGTGAAGAAAATGACAAATACCAAGACCTGGCTAGAGAATTAAAAAAAACTGTGGAACACCGGAGTGACGGTGATACAAATTGTAGTTGGTGCCCTTAGAACAGTCCCAAAGGGAATTGCACAAAGACTGGAGTAACAGAAAATTTGAAAAAAAATAAAGACCCATCAGAACACAACATTGCTAAAATTGGTTAGAATATTGAGAAGAATCCAGGAGAGCTGTGAAGACTTGCTATCACTCAAACTTCCGGGATTAGCTCAGATCCAAGAGATGACGTAGGCAGACTATATGTGTCAAGAAAAGAAGGAGGAAGAGGACTTGCTGCCACAAAGACCCCAGTTTAGTAAAATAATAAAATAATAATAATAATAATAGTTATTGAGAATCTTTGTTCTTCATTGTTAATTGATTTGCCCAAATCCAAATATAGAGAATTAATGCATATTTTTTCTTTTTTATTTCTTATTTCAGAAAATGCGACTCGTTTTTGCTTTGCAAATGGAACTTGGGCTTCAAAATCCAATTACATTGGTTGTTTTACAGATGAAGCAGTAAGTGAAAATATTTCTCTATAAGATGTGTCTTAGATTTATTCGACTGTTACTAAACAGACAAATAATCTTTTATTACTGAGTACATCGAATTTATAAACGAATTCTACATCCATTCCTTTTAATTGTACCATGACATTATTATAGCCAAATATTTTTCCGATGGGATCTCTCTCTCTCTCTCTCTCTCTCTCTCTCTCTATCTATCTATCTATCTATCTATCTATCTATCTATCTCACTGAATTACACTGATCTTGGATAAAACTGTCGAAATTGATAGGTAAAATATATCAATATGCGAAAATGTAAAAAGCAAAAAAGAGGAAAAACCTTAGAAAAAAGAATATTCTAAAATAAACAAAAGCAACATGGTACATTTAAAGAGGAAAAATGAAGAAAAAGAAAGAAAGAAATAAAGAAAGAAAGACGTTTGGGAGAAAAATAAATCTAAAAATAAAACTGTTGTCAGATAAAAAAAAATCGGTAAAAAGCAAATGAGAAAATAGATTTTAAAAAGTAATGATCCGGCCGTCTTTACACAGACCTAATGAATCATAAAAAGATAACGATATATATATATATATATATATATATATATATATATATATATATATATATATATATATATATATACCCACACAAATAATCGTCTATCTATCTATCTATTTATCTATCTATCTCAGTTTTGTTATATCTATCTACCTGTTTTTCTATCTATATATGTACCTCAGTCTGTTCTCTCTTTCTCTCTCTCTCTCTCTCTCTCTCTCTCTCTCACACACACACACACACACACGCACTCACATATATATGTGTGTGTGTGTGTGTCTTTTCATATCTATTCTTCTCTCTTCACCGCATTAAATCAAGGCAATATATATTTTTTTAATTTACATTCAAAATGTGTTCATCGTTTGTCTCTTAAAAATGTTGCTAATGTAGAAAGGAAGCAAGAAAAATCTGTTTTTTATAAGACAAATTCGTATTTCAGCGAAAAAGTGTACAATCTATTTCATTAATTTTTCTTTATTTATTTTGTAAATGAGATCAATAAAATCAGTTTCTTTGATTTGAGACAAACTCTGTCGAGATGTTCCTTCCCCCACCGATTATTTTTGCTTTAATTATACATCAAACACGCGATCCAATTTATGAAATTACTTATAGATGAACAGATAGATTAGTAGATAAATTGAACTGATGTGTAATATGCTTGTCGTTTTTCCATGTTGAATGATGAAGGATCTTCATTAAAAATTCTTTTTCAAATTTGGAAAAGACTTTTCTCATGTTGCAACAAGCTTATGGGGGGAGAATTGCTCAAGCCGTACGCAAATACATGGGTGCAAACAGAGTTTCAGGAATAACATCCACGAAAGACAATATCCATATCAATGGACAACGATCACATTGAGAATTTTGAACGGGTCCCGAGATCGATCTTGTACTACTATCAGTCTACTTTCTGGGTTTTAAATCCTGGGGAAGTTGTTGGCATTTTTCTTCGCACTAATGCCCTTAAGAAAGGTATAACTTCATCTTCTCCCCATCTCAGCAATAGGACAGATTGAGTTTTATAGTCTTGGTTAGGCAACCAGTCCAGGAGAAGGTAAACCAGTTGTCTCCTACTTAAATGTTGATTTTGCGTCACATTCTGCTCGTTGTGGATGGGTTGGGTAAATACGCACTTTCTTGATTTCCGTTCAGTTTTTTTTTTTTCCATGTTGAAATTTACCTCGAAAGATAATCGATTTCCCTTAGTATAAGAATTATGAGAAAAACCTTAACACTATCACTCAAAACGGCTTCCAAATTGAAAGTCAGAACTGGAAAAAGTGTAAGGAGCTGTCTATCAACGGTAGAAGAGATTATTTTGAAGAATACAAGTCTAATTAAGTTTCAGAAAATTTGATTTGGAAAAAGGTTCAATTCAGTTTCCTTTTTGAATACACCTCGTCTATGTACACATGCGTGCGTGCGTGTGCATGCGTGTGAATAAACACACCCTTATTACTGCCGATGAAACATTAAGAAAAATTACGCGCTATTTTTCTTTATTTCTGCCCTCCCCCAACAACATCAAACTGACAAATTATTGATCAAAACACTTTGATTAGCAAGAAAACAATTACAGTGTGTTCTTTTATTCCGAATTAAATATTCGCTTTCAATGTTTTGTAAAAAAACTAGTGAGTAGAGTGTTCGCCAATCGTGCGGAGAAGTGGGGTTCAATCCCAGGTCTAGTCATACCAAAGACTCAAAAAGTAGTACTGGATACCTCCTTGCTTAGCACTCATCATTATAAGGTAGGTATCAAGAGTAAAGTGAAGCAATCAAGGGAAAGGAGTAACGCACTCCACTACACCTCGGCGTAGTAGCTATTGAAAAGGGACCCTTCGGGTCACCTTCGACTATGGTAGCCAAATTTATTATATATATATATATATATATATATATATATATATATATATATATATATATATATATATATATTGCGTTAGGATTGCATAGACATTGAATCAACGGTTGTTCTTAGTAACTGTCAGTTTCTCACCCATGCGTTCATCAAGCCAATAAACATATACGCTCTGTCAATCATATTGAGCACACTTTAGTAACAAATATGTCGAATTACAATATATATATATATATATATATATATATATATATATATATATATATATATATATATATATTTGCTGTTTTATCGTTACAGTACCCCAAAACAAGAGATCAAGTCATGTATACTTTTTAAAATCTTAAATTACTGTTAAATTTATTGATAAAACGAATTAAAATAGGTTTTCATGCACAAACACTTTCTTTGAGTTACTGTCAGCTTCATAAGGTGTTGCGAATTGTGAGATGCGTATATGATTCCTTTTCAAAGTCGAATTTACTTTCTATTCATATCATGTAACTGCCAGTTCTATCACCCCGACACCATCAATAAAGCTAGAGGAACGACAGTTACTAAATAAGAGCGATTTCTAAAACACATGTGAGTATACATCCATTTATAAAGGAGTTGCGTCTTTTCAGAGTTCGTATGAGTCGACTTATCACAAAGAAAAAAGATATCAATCGTGCGTACACTTTCTTATGTTCATAGGGAAGAGAAGAAAATTTAGTTTTTGATTTTTACTGATAAAATGACATAATTTAATAATTAAAAATCAATCAATTTGTGGAACTCTTCGCAGTTCTTTTATCAGTAAATACAAGAAAAGGTGAACTCTTCAGTTTTTCTTAAGACCAACCATCTTCAAATTTTACACAGATTCCATAGGCGAAACCGAATTTAATCCTTTTTCGAGTATTATTGTTTTGTAATTTAGCTCTAAATGTAAAAAAATTCTTAATTTTAAAAGCAAGAAGGAAAAGACCACGAAAATGTTTCAAACCACGATCTTCCTTTTTAAAAATATTCTAAATTGAAAAAAAAAAATATTCTTATACGAAAAATTTTACATTCTTAATTCTTAACTTCCTTTTATTGCAAAGACACATTTTCATTTCTTATCGTAACAACCTATAAAGTTACATTTTAGAGGGAAGAAAATCTAAAATAAAATAACTAAAACTAAACGAAAGCATTGTTTATTGCAAACTCAAAAACTGACTTTTTTAAATGAATAATTTTTACATTTTTTCAAAGAAAAATATATTCATTTTTAATCAGTGTAACCAAATCGTTTTTAAAAGAAATAAACTATCAATAGAATAAGCGAATACTTTTTACTTGAATTAATACGCAAAGTAAGGATACGTTTTTAATTCTCAGCTTCTTTTCATAGTTACATTTTCTAGGGTAAAAAAAAAGAAAATAAATTAAACGAATACATAATGATCACTGTAAATCAAGAATTAAGAACTGTATCAAAAGTTCGATATATATTTTTTTTAAATCTTTAGAAAAATAAAATCATAATAATGTTTCAAACAACTCAAAACAGTAGGGTTAAATTTGTAGAAATAATATTTTAAACGTAAACAGCAAAAATATTCCTAAAATAGAAAATATTGTAATATGTGAATTCTTAGATTCGTTTATCATCAAATTTTAGTAGGTAAATACAAATTTGAATTAAAATTTTGCTGCTTTTTCGAAAATTAAAAGCTAAAAAAATTATTCTGTAACTGAGTACTAATTATTTTTTTACTTAAAATTTATTGAAGCCAAAAAATATGGAAATGGTCTAAAATTTTTACCGGAGCAGAGTTACATATTTTTATATATTATTTTAAACGCAAAATAAGAAATGATTAAAAAGAAAGAATAGCAAATAAAAAGAATACTTTTCATTTAGATTAATATGCGAAATCTTTCAACAACAAATAAGGACATATTTTTTAATTTTGACTTCAACCTTTCTTCCTTTTTTTTATATCACTTATTGGTGTTCATAAATTGGTCATGGATGGGGTACTTGTGCTTGTAGATAGATAAATAAATGAATAGATAGATATACCAACCCATCCGCATTAGCAGGAAGCGACACTATGTCAATTTTGAGTGAAGCTTATCAGGTCTAATTTTAAAGTTTCCTTATCTTAGACCGGTGGCCTTCCTATGGATTTGGATTCCAGTCTACCCTAGTATTTACCCATTGCTGGAAGGAGAATATTTGGATTCATACCTTTCCTATGAATATTAGCACTATGAAAAATGCAAACATCCCCGTTCAGGGTTTGAACTCGTGCCATCCTGTCCATTTCCTATGATGATAGCCATTACACCACGAACGACATAAATATAACTCTTAAACGATGTTCTCCTATGGACTTTTATAAATGGACACACCAGTGTGAACCGACCAGTAAAAAATGACAAACAACACTTCTATGCTGACCAGGTGTGAGGGACGATTGGGATGGATGGTGAGAATGAATCAAGTGGCTCCGTTTTCTCAATACGACTAGATGATGATGATGATGATGGTGATGGTAATATACTAAGTATTACTTTGTAGGATTATTCTCGAATATCAACTGAAAAGAAAATTATTATTATACACACCTGTTTTGGTTGTGAAACGGTTATAGTCGTAGGAAGGGAAATTAACTACCCGTGTACAAGTAAAAATGCATAATCAGCAGCAGCAACCATTTTTGAGCTCTGCCTAACAAAGACCTTTACTACATCTTCCCCTAACCACGATCATTGCGCAAGCCTCTGCCACAACTTTATCTGCAAACTACACTCTCATCTCTTTATCTTCTGTCCTGTCGGCAAGGCTTAGAATAAGCTGACTGTATTCCCTGCTGAGGGGGTAATACCCCCCACACCAAAAAAAGAAGTGTGATGGGTATGACAATAATTTGCTTTTGATGGTAAGGCTCCAGTCCTGGAGCTTAAGAGGAATGCGAAATGACTCCTTCAATACAATTACTTCCATGTCCACTCTGACCAGAAATGGTACTTGTTAGGGTCAAATCAATAGGTGAAATAGATCTACTTAAAAATTATTCGTATTCGATGGAACCGTGTGCCAAAAAAAAAAAAGAAATCCTAAGACACAATGACAAAAAAATAAATATGAAAGGGATTTCGTATCCTCCAGGTATAAAATAACCCTAGACGAGTTGACATGCCGTTAAATCAATCAATCCATCTTTTTAATAATATTTATGATATTTTTCTTCTTTAATAACTTTATAATATTTCTAACTTTGCTCTGATCAAGTTGATCTGTTCGCGTTATTTCTACAATCGTCCTTTCTATCGATCTTAAATGATTATGTACTTTTTTAATGAATGTGTTGTATGTGTGAATCAACGTGGGAGGTTTATGTGTTGTGTGAGTGAGTGTATGTGTATATGTTACGTGAATAAGTGTAAGAGTGTGAGAAGGATGTATTCTGTGTGTGAGAGAGAGTATGTGTGAGATGTAAGTGTTGTGTGAGAGAGTGTTTGTGATGTTTAAGCGTTGTGTCAGTGTATGTGTTTTGCAACGTGTATGCACTGTGTGCGTGAGTATATGTGTGATGTGTAATGAAATCATCGATTTTATTTGTTTACTTTTTTATCGAGGAACTTCACTCACATGATGAAATCAGAAAATCGAATATTATTTTACGTTTTCTTTTACAACCATATTTATTTATGGGTGAATTTTCAGGATAGATAGATAGATAGATAGATAGGAGCATAATGTACCCATAAACATTTAGATAGATTAGTACGTATGTTAAATATGAATGTCCTTTGTAATTTATCTGTTTTGATCAACTTTTTCCTATCCATTTCCTTTAGTTGTCAGTTATGTTTTATGATTCAATGGAATGTTCACACTTGAAACCTGGTTTCTCCTACCAATTTGTTTTCTTTTTATGTGTGAATCATAATTTGTGACTGTTTTTAACATTGTCGGTGTATCCAAGTACAATCCTAACTACGTATGTGAACAGATATATAAAAATCTTTTCTAAACGTCTCCGTCTCGTTTGGATAATTTCGGAAGCGAATGTTCGGCCTTCAAGTAACTTATATAATTACCCAACTCCTCGGCCAACAGTAGAGTAAGTCGTCGTTGCGTCGTGATTTACGTGTTGAACCGCCACATCGTTGTCATTGCCCAGTCGGCTGGGGATGTAGAATACACCAACTGAACCTCTGCAGAGGGGTAAGACCCCCACCCCAATGAGTGTCCTGGATATGACACTAAACAATCTGATGGTGAGGTTCCAGTGATGATGGAGCTTTGGGGAATGCAGAGTACCCCTTCATTGCCATTGCTCCCAGGTCCACTCTAGCCCGGAATAGTAGCACCTGACAGGGCCCTATTTTGGGGTTGAATAGAACTAACTGCATATTTATGCTGAACTGAATTGTTGGAATTAGAACTGTTTGACTAAACTGAATAGCTTGAAATAGAAATGTTTTTGACAATTAAACTGAACTTACATTTAAACTGCATGCTTATGCTAAACTGAATTGTTTGAAATGGAACTGTTTTTGACATTGAAACTGTACTTACACTAAACTCAATTGTTTAATATAGAACTGTTTTAACATTTAACTGTGTGTAAAGAAAATATGTACGTATACTAAACTGAATTAGCTGAATTAGAACTGTTTGAATTAACTGAATAGTTTGAAATAGAAATGTATTTGACAATTAAACTGTGAACTCATGCTAAACTGAATTGTTTGAAATAGAACTGACTATTTGCATAAAAATGGATTCGGCATTAAATAACCTACAAAGGTTGATATGCCATAAAAACAACCAACCTACCAACCAACATCGTTGTCAGCCTGTCACGTTATAAGGTTCATTTTCAAATAAATATTATTTGGAGAGGTATGAACCTCTTATCACTGCAGCTATGGATTAATTAATACCACTACAGTGATAACCAATCAGAAGAGACCTTGTTGGATTTGCATGAACAGATACTCTTCGCTGCAGTTACTCAGTGGTCGTCATGAAGTTGGAGTCTGTAATGATTGAATGTGAAGATTCTTCTCGTTTTTTTCCAAGAATCTTTGGAAAAAAAACATCATCGCATCACTCAGGTCTGTCATTCCCACTACAATCCAGTTTTACTTTCCTTGACATCTAAAATGCCATTGGTGAAATAAAGAAGAACGTGATGAAACAGCTGATAGCCTTCACGAAATGAAACTTGGAAAACTGTTTTGAAAAGTGAAGGGGACGCTAGGGTAAGTGTGGAAATTCTTAAAGATATAACAAAGCGACTTTTCGTTGATATTAAATAGCTAGATGCTTTCCGAACAGAAATCGTTTTCATCTTCGGCTATGATTAAATGATTTTTTTTTCAGCCTTATTAGTTCAGGAGACAAAAAAAAACTCTTTATTCAAACCTCATATCAACTCATCATATCCTAACAGGGCATGTTAAGTTCCATTACTTCTTACAAATCTTAGCGAAGCCCCAAGTTTATAAGTGGACCGAGAAAAAGAATTATGGGCTATATATATATATATATATATATATATATATATATATATATATATATATATATATATATCAGTTTCGGTTTGGTTTCTTCTTTAAATGCCATATCAAACTTTGTGGCTTATTTATTGCCAAAGCCATCCTTATAGAAGGACAGTAGTGATACCATTCAATCCATACCAGGAGGAGATTATATGTTTGTAGAATATTTGTTGACTCACGTAGAGCTTCCAAAAAATCACCAATGAGTAACTTGGTTGAGTATAAGTAGATTAATGGATCCCACTTAATTACCAATTAATTCTAATCCCTTCTTAATAATCGTTGTTGGATATCCCGTCAGGTGGATGGTTACAAGTAAATCTTGTTGAAAGAGATTTATATCGATGACCATGTTGCATATTCTACGTGTCAAAGTGAATGGGATGGATTTTATGCAGTTTTGAGGGTGATTACTTAATTGTTTGGAGTCTGTGGGTTTGTGGTAAATGTCTGTAATAATTTGGCCATTTTAATTTTTTATGAGGATGTCTAAAAATGTTAATTTTTTAAAGCTGTGTTTCATGGTCAATTTTATTTTAGTGTGAAGGTTTTGAAGTTATACATATCATATATGTTGCCCCACGAGCATTTCAAAAATATGAAACAGTCATCCAGCTATTTCTTCCGTGATCAGATAAATTCTGTTTTTATATTGTTGTTGCATGTTTTGCCTATGATTTAATGTTGGTTTTCCTCTAAGTATGCTAATTTTAGGGTGACGTATGTTGGTGTCTTTTAGTTCCCATAACTGTTCCTAGGGTTTGGATGTAATTCATTTTTTCGAATTGGAATGAGTTATTATTTAAGATTACATCTGTACTATCAATGGTATTTTTTAAATCTTGGGTGTAATATTCCTGAGTATTTTTCAATCCAAAATCTTAATTCATGGGAGATATTACTGTATAGGTTTGTGACGTCAAATGTAACCTAGAGTGTGTCGGGGATAAGTTTTTTGTGATATGGAGTTGAAAAAGTAGATGTTATCTCTAATGTAGGTTTTTATCTTATTTAGAAATGGTTATAGTAGAACATCTGTTAGTTTGCTGAGTCAGTTAGTGGAGCATTAGTGGAACGTGCTACTTTAGGTCAAAATTTTAGGCCACTTCAGTTTAGAATTTCTATGTCTTCAGATTTTTGTGTTTTACAGATATTTTTATTTCCTCAAATTTGTGAATTTTTAGTAAAGTGTAAAAATATGTTTGTTTTGGAGATATAGTTAGTTAAAAAAATTCATTTTCTTTTTTAGTTAATGTTTCATTGTGTGTTTTGCAGGATTTGATAATTTTTGATATGATATGTTTGTATCAATAAATTTATTGTTGGTTTCATCTCTTAGTATTTCTTGGATATTTATTCTGTAATATGTTTTATTCAATATGACAACGGCACATCCTTGGTCTGCTTCTTTTATAATTGTTTTTGCTTTCCTGTTTATTCTTAAGGCTTGTCTTTGTGCTAGAGATTTTTTGGTGGAGTTTTTCTTTTGGGTTAATATTTCAGACCTTTTCAGACAATGTGTTAAGTTCAATATTATTATCTTTGTCCAGGAAGAATATGGATTTATTTTTTTTATAACGAAGTCATCTGTATTTCTTTATTTGTTAAATCTTTCTATCAATCTAACTTTTCTTTCAAACTCTTTGAGGTCTTTTGTTTATTCTCCTATATTGCTTTGCGGGATGGGACAACATTTTAGACCTAGTTTAAGCAAATCGATTTGATTTGTGTTTAAGTTGTATGTTGAAAGATTGATTATTTTATGTTGTTAGTCTAGTTAGATATTTTACTAAGACTTGTGCTTTTTTTGGCTTGTGCTGTCTAAAAATGGTTTCTTATAGTGTTGCCTAAGAAATGGTTTCTTATTGTGTTATTATTATTTCTAGGACAATTTGGATTGCCTGAGAAAAAGATTCTTGCCTTGTTGCTGCTATCCTATGAATAGTACATGTGATTTCTTCTCTTGTTATGCGGTGTACTGTAATGGATGTCGTTTAACTCATTCTGCATTTGTGGGTATGTGTAGTGGTCGGGCCAATTTTTTGTATCTAATGGTATTTATATGGATTACTTTTATATCTATTTTTGCCTAAAAGGTAGTTTTCTACTGATTGATTCTACTGAGTGATTGCCGGTTTTAGGGTGGTTGGGCCAATTTGTGTTTAAAGGGGGATAAACTTTTTCTTTGTATGTCTTTTTAGTTTGTAATGTTTATGTATAGGTTTTTTATATGCGTTTTTTTTTTTAAATCTTTTCCTCTGTAATTTTTTTCTTTTGGGGCAGATTCTTCAGCCATGTAGCTTTTCTGTCGAGAACTTTTTTTTTTACTTTTCCTCCTTTCTTTTTCATTTCCTCCCATCGAGTTAATAGAAATTGTTGTGTCTTGATAGAACAAAACTCTCCGATTTCTTTCATCAGTTCTTGATCGATTTCAAAATATTTAGTTTAGTATGGTTTGGTTTGGTTTGGTTTCTTTGTCTAATGGCATATCAACCTTTGTAGGTTATTTAATGCCAAAGCTATTCTCCTAGAGGACCAGTAGTAGTACTATTTAACCCATAGCTGGGGGGATAAGGGGGATCATACCTTTCCCAAGGGTATTTGTCGAAAAGTGAACGTAATAGAGCGACTGGAGTACGAACTTGCTAACTACGATTCCGCAGTCCATCGCTTTAAACATTACACCAGGAAGACACCCCCTTTGTTGCGTAGTGTGTAGCTCTGTTTTCTGCCACTTCTATATGAGCTTATACTTTTATAAGGTTTATTATTATTATTAGTGTCTTGAAGAGGAACGCAAAGTCCGGAACGCGTGCTGATTATACATATATGAAATAAAATCCGAAAGTACCACCTTTAAATTCATTTGAAGACTGAAAAGTTCTTTTTAACTAGTTTTGACCTTAATCATCGGCAGCGAAAAGTTTTTGAAGACTTTATAAAGATTTTTTACTGAGTTTTTTATGCCACAAAAGATTTGAGGAAGCATGAACAATTAACGTAGTATATCCATTCATTAAATCAGGATCAATTTTGTATTAAGTTGTTTTATCGGACTGTTTTATTATCTCTACAAACCACAATGACTTGACGTTCAGGATCATACGTGGAAGGTAATCAATGAGCTAAGGACAGGTTACTGTTTCGTTGATAAAAATTATGCTCTTTTTTTAAATCGACAAAATTTGTATGCTTACATAAAATGTCAATTTCATTTTTAAACATTGATTCAGATAGATGTATTGATAGACATGAAAGTTTCAAAATGATAATGATATTTTATTGAAAGACAGTTTATATATATATATATATATATATATATATATATATATATATATATATGGACGTTTCAGAATGCAAGTGACATTTAAACATTCACGTTTTGGGTTTTTTAAGATATAATTTAACTGACATATTATAAATAGAACGCTTTTGAGTTTTTTAAATTTCATTCCATGTCATTAATATTTATGATAGTTTTTTGGTAAATACGAGAAGCCTTTCCGTTCCTGACTTCTGCGTTTTATACTTTTATAAATTTCAGTCTGACTTTGATAGAGTTGATTCTACACAGAATATAAATTTTATTTTGAGAGAATGAAAAATTTGTATATTAAAATATCAAATTAAAACATCAATGAGAAAGTTATGAAGAGTGTTTTGGTTTGGTATCTTTGTTTAATGACATATCAAACTTCATGGGTTATTTAATACCAAAACAATCCTTGGAGAAAAAATGCAATGGTACTGATTAACCCGTAGCTGAAGGGATAGGGTAGGGTTCAATATCATTCCTAAGGGCATTCGTCTAAAAGTGGATGTAATACGCTTACTTCGAGGCTGTAGTCCAGCACTTTCGTATGTACGCCACGATATTTTGGAAATTGCTCTGAAAACCTGATAATAACAATTCGCTGCCAATCTCAATTGCATCGATTTGAGATCATTCATATGATTATATTTACCAATATTTTCACACATTTTCAAAAAATGATCTCTATCTCGTTTAAAATAAACTTACTAACAAACTATTTACTTACAAATCTTATATATATATATATATATATATATATATATATATATATATATATATATATATATATATATATATATATATAAACCAGATTTGACATTGAATAACCATCAAGGGTTGATATGCCATTAAACAGATTAACCAAACCTACCCACCAAAATAAGTGTCATTGGTATGACACTGCATCTGATGATGAGGCTCCCATAATAGAGATCTGGGGAGTGAGGAGTACTTACTCTCAGATCCACTATGACCCAGAGTGGTAATACCGACAAGAGTCCTATGTATGTGTCGAATTAATCTGTTTAAGAATTATTCGTATTTTATAGGAATACTTGAAGCCATATAACTGTGTACAGATAATTTTTATTAAGCATAGTTACTTCAAGTTAAATTTCTTTACCTATTACTTACTTGACACCATATTACTGTGTTTAAAGAAAGGATTATCATTAGATAGAAACAATTATAATAAAGTTTATTATTATTAGTGTTTGATAGGAATATTTAAAACCAAACAAGTTTATGCACTTTATTTGTACTAAATAGGAAAACTTAATATCATATGCAAAAAAAAACTGTATGTAAAAAAATCTTAAGAAACAACTACACAAAAAATGTAAATATAAGTGCATAATAAATGCAATTCCCTAACTTCGAGGCAGAAAATAACCGTAGACGTTGTTGATATGGCGCTAAAATCAATCGATCAATCAATCAATCAATCAATCTTACAAAGGTACAAGAAGAAATCGTGGATTGGTAGATGATGTTGTGCCAATATTTTTATAATAGAGAACCAACACGTCTTGAAATTCGGTATTCTACTTGTTTTTGTTTGTTTGTTTTTGTTTTGCTGGTTTTGTTTTTTTTTGTTTATTTTTTTAGAAGTTCGAACATTAGCTGTTGGTGCCGCTGGAAAAGACCCGCTTATCTCATTCACTGACCAAGATTTGTCGTATTTGTTTGAGAAAAGCAAGAGCGTTTTTATTCATTTATGTATCTGTTCGCAGCTTTATATATATATATATATATATATATATATATATATATATATATATATATATATATATATATATATATATATATATATATATATATGCGTGCAGTTTTCCTTTATGAAATTGTTCACAATTATGCAAGCAATGAATGATGAGTATGTATCCATTGGTAACGAGAATTTAGAAATATAATGATATTGTATCTAAGATTCACAAATCTTTTTCTTCCACGAAACGATGAAGAGTGACAAGCAAAATAAAAAACTTGAACAAAAATAAAAGAAAGAAAAAAAAAAGTTCCGTACAGAAAAGTCAAAAGAAAGTTGCATTAAAGAAAGGAACTTTCCGAAAAAAACCAACAAAAAGTCAAGAAAAATAGTTTAAAACAGAAAGATCATAGAAAACAAGAACAAATAGTATATAAAAGAAAATTGTGCAAAAAAAGGGGAGGAAAACACAAATCGAGGATAGTAGTGTCCAAAATCTGTGATCGTAAGAATTGCTAATTACAATAAAATATTTGTGTGTAGGTTGACTTTTATTGGAGAGAAAGAAAATTGGTGTGAAGAAAGAAAAGTTACCGCTTCAAGAAGCAAAAGAATTGTTATCTAACTGCCCCCTCCCTTGCATTTTGTAGTTCCAAATTATCAGTTTGACACCCAAAAAGAAATTGATCGGTGTCATAAATATTTGTATCTCAAAAGATACAAAATAATTTATATATTTACCTTGATTTTATGGATATAGAAATATGAATGGGACAAATACTCAACGAAATTACTTTTAAGTGTAAAGAAAAAACTGATTAGTTCCGGAAACAGTTTCTCTACACAGAATTTATTTTCTTTGACATTATATATTTATTTATTCTGCAAAAATGTCGAGTCCTTTTTTATTACTTTTTTTGAATATCCAGCATTTTATTTGGCTGTGTGAAAAACAGGGATTTAATGCACTCAAGTAAAAACAGTTTTTTATTACATATTAAAGTCAGAAAATTCAGGCAAGAAATTCCATCGTTGTTTTTTAAAGAATGAAAAGGAAATTGAGAACAGCAAACTGACGGCTTTCTTAGAAGGCGCTCTTATTGTAACGATTGTCATTATAAATTGAATCGGTGACCTGAGTTCAAATATATTGAATATGAATCATAAGTATAAATAATGAAATAGATAATTGATAGAATGAAGAGGGGTTTTTAAGATTAAAAAAAAACACTTATATTCCAGATCACCTGGTCATTGTATCACTAAAAATATTTCGTATCCAAAATGTACGCTATAAATACCAAGAAATGTTTATAAGATCCTATTTATAAAAAAGACCATATTTATTATACAGTATGTATTAAAGCATCCTCTTTCAGTGGAACTAATTAGATCTCAACCGGTTAAAATGACAGATGATTCTTTAGTCTAGCCAAATGAAGAAAAGTTATTTTACTTTAAACTCCGTGGAGTCTAAATAAACTTACATACCGATTTGATATATGAAATTTTTACTTTATATCAAAATCTGTATTTCATTTCGTTTGGTCAGAAATGACCTTATATGATTACAGAGGTCAATCTCGCATAGTCTGTGATGGAGAGTGAAATCAAGTCAATATCCATGCCAAATATCACACACCTTTCTGTCAGTCATAATTCTCGAACAGACACACAAACGTCCACATCGATTAATTGATTGGTTCTAAAAAAAAAAGAAATAGATAGCATAAATCTGTACCTGTTGATGTAAAATGATTTAATCACATTTTAATTATGCATGGAATATATACCCTAATTTACACATTCTCATATCAACTCTTCGAACTTGTTACACTGGTAAACCGGTTGTACTTTTATGTCTCCTCACACTGTAACACCGATTTACCGGTATGAAAGTCACATTCAAACAGTAAAGGGTAAATAAAGGCTTAGGAGTTCAGGGTTGAAAAAGATAAACTATTATAGTTTCTCTTCATGCTGAGTTTATTGTAGTCTGGTATAAGTACATATCTTTGAGTCATCTAGGGAGGCATGGGCTCTCAAAAATATGAAATTGGTGAGCAAGATAAGCTTTTTATTACCATTGAATGGTTGTACATAATTTTAATATTGAAAGATATGTTTATTTACTGACTTTAATTTAGATTGATTCAAGGTGACAGAATTTGAAGCACCAAGAAGGTCGTACTACCCAACTTTATGAGTATATGTCTATTATTTTGACCAATTCATCTATCGTTGTATACATCTGTCTATTTGTTGCTCTGTCTCTACTGAAGCTTTGCTTACAAATTTTTCTAAAACCTTGAGGAAATCCTTGTGTATCACAGTAATACACAGTTGATTTTCTGTGGCGATAGAAGGCAGAACAGAAATGTCTTTTTATAATTTATACACTTTCATCAGTGTCTTCAGGCCGGCTTTTAAGGTGTAGGTTTTTTTATGCATTTAAGTACAAAAGTCAATTTACAGAACTCGTCTCAGTTTCTTGGTCAGTTGTCGACTCATCTTGTCTCAGTGTGTGGAAAAGCTCTGAGTGTCCACTTTGTCTCCTCTCTCCCCTTACCACATGATATATACACCATCAATCACATACAACTTCCTACTTTATAATTTTGCTGGTGCCTTTCGGTGACATTTTCATTTCCTTTTATTCTGCACCTTGGGACATTGACGTCATCAATAGGTCATTCTACTGCAAAGCTATCTGAAAGCTGTGATCCAATACATTTTCCCTCTGTGACATCACCCATCTCTTGGCACATTCTAGAAATTTTCTACTGCGTCTGTAAGCAAGTTAAGTGGATATTATCGAATTGAAATAACTCCACAAATAATCATCAAGGTGAAAATATCTTCTTAAGAAAGGTAACAAAATAGAGAATTTACTTTAAGAATTGCTAACTTAATTTATGTACTGTTCACTTTGCTCATGAATTCAGTATTAGTTTCTACTGGGTAAATTGTCTTTCATCGCTGATCATGAAAACAGCGATAATCAGTATTTGAATCTTGATGCAAATATTGGAGGAAACTCTATCGTTTCCAGACTGAATAATTAAATTAAAAAGCTCTTCAGGATATTTTGATGTGAAGCAACAGTCAGCAATCGAAAGTTTCTCTCTCTCTCTCTCTCTCTCTATATATATATATATATATATATATAGGGAGTTTTTAAAAAATTGCTGTCATTTTGTAATCTAATTATTTCAACTATTTCCGTTCAAATGATCTCAAACTATATATATATATATATATATATTGCTGTAGCTTGTGTCCATTAAATTTCTCATTTCTTTTGGTTGTTATTGTTGTCGTCCTAAAACATTCCCTTAGGTTGGTGAGTCCCTGTGGCCCAATGGTAAATGTCCTGGACTGTGACAACATAATAAGTGAGTTCGAACCTCAGCCGCACAGTTACATTTACTTTCGGCCAATGAGTTAAATAACTACTGTTCTATAAAATTGGCTTTGGCATTAAATAACATACGAATGTTGATATGCCATTAAAAACAAAGAAACTTATATATATATATATAGGATACACACACACAGATAGCTAGATAGGTAAATGATAGACATTGTCAGACAAGCAAAACTTTCGATCATTTCTCTGTGAAGATGTTCCATTGTTCCACGTGACGATTTCTGTTTCTTCCTTATTTGTTAAACCAGTGACTCTTAAGTTTATATCAACCATTTATTTCTTTTGTTTCCGACATCTCTCAACTTTAATAATCCGTTCTTTGCAGAGAACGATTCTTTTTTCGAGTCACTTTCCTGATATGAATAATTTTGGCGGAAAATCAAAATTAGCATATTAATTAATAGTATAAATATTCTTCAACCTTTTTGAATACGATGAATGCGAATTCATTATTCTATTTGAAAATTTAAACAGAATATAAATAATAAAAAATAAGTTAACCTTACTGTTATTTATTTTCTTTTTGTTTGTTTTTTCTCTTTGTTTGTCTCGTTTTTATTGTTTATGTCCTGGAGAAATTGAAGTGTTCTTTCAAGGAATGCCATTGCCCTCCACTTGAACCGTATCCAAAAAAATTCCTTTTAAGAAATAACCGTACAAAAATGTAAATAAAAATGAATGCGATTCTCAAACGTATAGGCATAAAATAGCCATTTATGTTTTGACATGCTGTTAAAATCAGTCGTTGAATCAATCCAGAAAACGCATAAAGAGCATTGATGGTTCCAAAAACGTCATTGGATCTTGTTTAATAACTTTTATACCTAACAAAAAGTGTGAATGATTTTCGCAATTCCCCAAAACAAGCCGGTTGATTTTCTCGCTTTTTCTTTGATTAACAACTTTTCAGAGTCCAATCCTCATAGCAGCATTGTCATAACCTTGTGAATGAAATGAATTCTAACTACATTTCATTCTTCTTTAGCTGTTTCAAGATATTTTTAGTCAAGCCATTAGCATCTTTCTGTCTATCGGATAAAACTAAGTCAAAAATTTCTTGACACGACGCCCATGAACACAAACGCCTTCGAAGACATCTTGAAGTAACTGTATAATGTAACGACCTGAAAATGACCCCTATGTCTTCAGGTACAAGTTGAAGAAGCGCTGATGAGAAAGTCTCACCGACAGAGAAAGCAGCGAAGCCCAAAACACCCAGGAAACAACGATTGAAAGATATAAGACAAATAGATTTTGCTCGCTGTTAGAATTAGCAGCTAACGTAGACTTTTGATCCTCCAGACAACTGGCCAGAAAACCACGATTCTTACTCTCAACTGAAAATGATAAAAGATTCTACAATTTAAAAAATCTTTGTGTCACTGTTTCTTTAGGCATAAGACGATCTTCCCCGTACCAACTCAATATCTCGAATACAGACCAAGTTTTATGCCTGAGGTGCCCCTAGAGTCGAGCCCCGAGGGGATCAAACATTTTTATGATGGCTACACATTAGTCTTGATTTGTGCATTGTCTCCCCACATTAAAATGATCTTGTGTCAAATCTTGCTTGTCGGGAGGTCAGATAAATCCACCCTTTATCCTATCAAATACGAATAATTTTTAAACAGATCTATGTACTTTACAATCCCCATCTCTCGAGAACTGAAACGTCACCATCAAGTGCAGTTTAGTATCATACCCAAGACACTTCCTTTTTTTATGGAGCGGGAGTCTTACTCCTCTACAGGGGATACACTCGATTTAATTTCATTTCAGCTAACAGTGCTGTGAATGCGTTTCAGTTAAATCTGCTGAACAATGGAAGCCATCAAGTGGATTAATCTATTCTGGATACCTGCTGAAAAAAATTGATCCAGTCAAGGATAACATTCCAAACAAGTGATGTGTTCTTTTATGACAGGCTCAAAGATGACCCAGAGGTCCACTAAGCCAGGGGAATTTTCTTCATAAGAACCATAGTCTAATTGAAATGATTGCAAGTGTCGTTGCAAAGACAGGTTCTGAGTCGCAAGGTAATTTATGCTGCGAAGGACTTTCAGCTAGGTATTACCCCATGTCTGCTTCTTCTTCTTCGCAATCTATGACTAAAGTTAAATAACTGCTGTGTTAAGTTTCTTTTTATTTCTTTCCGCTGAGTGAAGCACTTCCAGTCTTAGAATTTGCATAACCACTAATCCTTTCAGGTTCTTTGCAATTATTGAGTTTTCTCTCCTACCCCAATGAGGATTGATGGTTTAATTAGTACTTCTGTTCTCTTTCGAAAACGTCTGCATCTCTTGTCTTCCTTATCCAACGATAGACCACCAAGTAAGATTAACAGAACATTCTGGGTACTGTCGAGAAAGTAGGAACGAACTCATAAGCAACGTTCTCTTATGGACTCTTACACATGGACACACTTGTGTTGGTTAACCAGCAAAAACTTAAATTCATCAGTTCAATAAATACACTGGATACCGCCTTGAGGACTTTCCAAGATGGATGACCGATAGGGACAGATTAGAAGAGAGAGAGAGAGAGAGAGAGAGAGAGAGAGAATGCATCAAAAGAATCCGTGCTGTCAGCACGCTTTGATGATGATGATGATGATGATGATGATTGTATGCCTATATATTTAGTAACAGAGTAATATCTATATGCTTTGGTTGTGTAATGTTCCGTGAAAAATAATAAAATCCTGTTATCTTTGATTTAGAATAAAATGAACTTTTTTATTTTAAATACTGTTTGGAGTGTACTTATTTAAGATAGATAGATAGATAGATATGAAGAAGATATTACTGATAGATAGATAGACAGACAGATAGATATCTCTTTTCTATATCTGTAGTCACTAGATTTTTCAATGTTTGTACATGCGCACAATCTAACATGACTTGAAAATTAAAATCAGATGGCATTTTCCGGAGAAACGGTTGAAATTCAAATAGAATCTATGGATGAGTCTTTTATAAATATAAACAGTGAAAGAGCATTGACTTTTTGTAAAAAATATTCTTCAATTTGTATCCCATGAATTTTATCGAAACTTTTGAATTTCTCTGACAACAGAATTCCAGAACAAGACAATTCAGACTCCATTCCATTACTCAGACCACTCACGACCAATCACATTATTTGGCCACTCTAAAAAAAAATTCTTATTTCTCATCCTAAAAGTATTATTATTAATGAAACAAGTTAAGGACCGCAATGGTTTTGTCTATTAGACTGAATACAAGTCTTCCTGAGACATATTAAATACAAATTAAACCAAAAAGCACAAAAAATTCATAACTTTTGATTCATCAAAATGATCACCTTTGGCCGCTATCACTGCTTCACAGAATCACGGCATTCTTTCCACGAAAGACTCGAGGTAGACTGAATATAGCTCTGTCCAGCTTGTCTGCAAGAGTGGCCAGAGGTGAGCTGCACTTGTGGGTCGTTTAGCTCTGACTTTTAGTCAAATTCATCCCACACCTGTTAAATGGGAATTTAAGTCCGGTGATTGCGTCGGCCAATATCTCAGTTAAGGACGTGCTGTTCCTCTTTGATTTTAAAGCAACTGTGGCAGAGTTTGTATTCTTTGAGTCTTTATCTTGCATTAGTACACAGCACAAGCCGCGTTCTAGATGGGATAATGTGATGCTGCAATATTCAGTGATAGCTGATCCAATTCGATTTGCCCTTCACCTTGTGCAAATTCGACATTGTTTTGTTTCGTCAACTGTAGCTTCTTGACAACAATTTTGCCATATAGGCCAGCTTCGTAAAGTCTTCTCACAGTTGATGTTGACATATTCTTTAACGGCATTGGTTCTGTTGTGTTGTTATATTTGAAGTTGTCATCCTTCTGTTACGCAGGCTGGTAACTCTGATGAAATTATCCTCTGCTTTTGTTGGTTTTGGTCTACCAGCTCTACTTTTCGTCTTGTTTTCTTTAGTTTCCTAATGTCGCCCAACAATATAATCGATTGTTGTCCATGCTCAGTACCAAAGAAGTAAAACACCTTTAAATCAATTTTTCAAAAGATATTTGGTTATACTAAAGGTCAAAGTTATTGAAAAAGACTTGTAATTAGTATAATAAATAAGACCATCATAGTGCATAACTTGTTTCATTTAAGATAATACTTTTAGGATGAGAAATAAAAAAAAATTGTGGATGGCCAAATACTGTTGACTAAAATATATATATATATATATATATATATATATATATACATGTATATCATCAAGTCGCGCTTACTGCACGGATTTTCCTGACTCTCTCTCTTTCTCTCTTTCTCTCTCTCTCTCTCTCTCTCTCTCTCCATTCATCCCTATAATTCATCGCTCCTTGCATGTCCTCCAAACTGTATCCAGTGTCTGCACAGAGCTGATTTAAATAAGTTCTTTGTGGTCGGCCAACACTAGCACGTCTGTGTGTAGGGGTCGATAAAAAGACGTGCGTTCTTGATTCTCCTGCTGTGCTCTATATGTCTAATTGTCTTACTTGAATGGCTTTTGAGATGAGAGATAAGTGGCCGTACAACTGCTCTTTTATTGGGTGTTCCTTTCAGGATTTGTTCAAAATAGCACATAGCATTCTAGTGTAGATCCGAATTAGCTTTTCCTTTATGCGTTTTGTTAGCTCAGGGGATTTGGTTACATCTTGAACGGTGATCGTCTTCAAAATTGAGACATGGTGATCTGAGTTCAAATTCTAAACCCGGTAGCTTGTTTCCTTTTTAAGCAAATACTCTAAGGAAAGGCACGAATCCATCTCTTCTCTTCTTCCCTACTTCCAGCAATGGGTAAATAGTAGGGCAGACCGGGATTTTTAACCCTGGTGCAGCCACCAATCTAGGAGAAGGAAAACTATGACTTCAAATCAGTTGTAAAACACTTCAAAATTTGACCTTGTATCGCATCTCACCTTCTTGGGGTTCGGTAAATTCATATATCTTGAAAATGTTTCATTTTCGTCACACCCAAATTTCTTCATGACATTATTTAAAAAGGGCGAATTTGCTTGTGCCACTAAAGATCGTTTATAATATATACTTTAATAAAAACCAGGTTGTCAACTTCAACCGGTTGTGGGATTGGACTTTGATTTTCACAAGCGAAAATTTCATATACTTATAAAAAATCAAAGCTACTCTTTTAAGTGTAATATATATTGTAACAAAACCGAAATTAAAGTTGTGGTCAGATATATTGCGAGCCGCTTTACAACGTACAATTTTTTGTAAATTGTTCTTCTGGGACTTTTCTGTGAATATTCTGCCATATATTTATAAATATGTCATACGCCTAAGTTGTTTGACCCAGAAACCGTTAGGATTTATTTTTCTTTCAGTACCGATCTCGGATAAGATATAAAACTGATCTCTTATATTAGATCAGGCGTGTATCTATTTATAATAGCTCGTTGTTCCATTAATAGTTGTGACAATAGGAAAGTTCTAAATGTTCTTCTCTTGAGTTCGGTATATTCAATGATATCAAATGAGCAATAAAACTCAACATTTCCAAATAGCATATTTTCATTTAAAGAAACTATTTTTAGCTTTTTTACGCAGGTTTAATCTGAATAAGATAACCTTTCTTTAAAGTCTATGAATATTGAAATAAATAGATTTCTGAAAGCAATATACATGGGCCTGCATCAAATAGCAAAAATAACAGTATATAGAATATTTGAAGATGTAACAGCGTCTAGACCAACAAAATACTTTGCTAGAAAAATGAAGATTTGCCAAACTCGGATGAAGTTTATAATGCAATGAAAGTTACACATGGGAAATTATTCACGAATCAACTAAACTTTTGCGAAAATATCATTTTGCCCCGCAGAAATACACATTTGCAAATCCAAGAATCCAGCAGTTATCCAAAGAAAGAAATGGTCATATATGAAATATATTGAGAGTTAGTGGCAAATGTAGACAAGAACACGGATGTCAAAGGTTATTTCTATCATTAAACTTACATTAATGGCTTGAAGGCGAGTAAACAAGAAGGTCAGGACTCCTTTTTGCAGTTCTTCATTAGTTTGCAGGTTTCTGCTCTGTGAATTTTCCTTCAGGATGAGAATTTAAACATCTTTCGGGAGATTCCAACGTTGAAATCAATTTTCGTCCACATGTGCCGCGCAAAAATAGGAAACAACGGATCCAACGGATACAAAGACTCGACTGGATATCGATTGGAGGTGGGGGTGGATTCGATTGTTGTTGTATCGATGATTAAATCGAATAAGTTTTATTACGAATTTACGTCTCTTAAAAACTCGTTATGTCAGGTTAAAAAGAGGAAAGAAAAATAAACAAGATAAAAATTTATTTTGAAGTTAATTCGTTCATCTTCGAACGTTTCACAAATTCAACAAAAAAAAATTATTTTTGTCAGTTTTTAAAATTATTTCGTTTTCTGTCAAAATTTTCGTTGAATTAAGATTGAAAATGAAGTAAGAAATCAAGTTTTGTTGTCGTAATGTTGAGAGACATATATACAAGTTTCGTCGGGCATGTAAATATTGGGAAATAAATAACAATGTTACTTTTTATAGAGAAGTATAACAGAGATGATGGTATAGTGTGATGTCACATAAGCGAAAAATTGAGTCATCACGCACAGTTAATTCTATATCTGCACTATCCTAACTTAGATATCACCGTACTGAGTAATTTTTATCTATAAATATAATGAATTACACAATCAATTACACACATACATACATATATATATATATATATATATATATCATCAACATCATCCTCAAGTCGTGCTGACAGAACGGATTTTTCTCTCTCACACACACACATACAATCTCTCTCTCTCTCTCTCTCTCTCTCTCTCTCTCTCTCTCTCTCTCTCTCTCTCTCTGCATCCCTATCTTCCATCACTCTCGGCGGGTTCTTCAAACCATATCGAGTGTACGCACTGAGCTGTTGTAAATAAGTTCTTACTGGTTAGCCAACATTTGCGCGTTTGTGCGGAGGAGTCCATAGAAAAACGTCACTTATGAGTTTGTCCTTGCTTCTCCAGCAGTGCCCCATATATCTTGTTCTTCTTATTGAATGCTTTTTGAGATGGGGTGTAAATGACCGTATAACTGCTCTTTTGTCGGGTGTTGTTTCCAGGATTTGTTCAAAATAGTACGTAGCATTCTTACGTAGTTTCCACCAAGCTTTTTCTCTATGCATTTTGTTTGCATCCATGTGGTGCATCCCTATTGTAGTATGGACACAGCCACCGCCAGGAAGAAATTCCGTCTTATTTTATCGGACTGAACAGACTTCAATATTATCGATAACCAGCTGATTGCAATCAACGCCTTCACTAGGTGTAAGTTAACATTGCTTTCAGTAGAAGAGACATTGTTTCAAAGAAAAATGATTTTAGAGGCTTGCCACCTAAAGTGGACATGGCTCCTTCTCGTTTAAAACACATAAACTCAGTTTTATTTGCGTTCATGTAGAGTCCGATGACTCCGGCTAATTCCCTTGGGCTCTGCAGTAGGGATTCTGTTTGGGCAGGTGAATTTGTGAGAAGCACAAGATCATCTACATCGTCTGCATCTGTTATAGTTTCTTCTGGGTGGCAACTGCGTCCTACTTTTTTTTAGTATAAAGCTATTTTCTCTTAATAGATCTTTCAACGTTTGAAGTATGTCGTCTAGGCAGATTATAATTAGATATGGCGCTAATGTATTTCCTTGCAAACCTCCAGTGTCGTTGCCAAAGAAGTCGGTGTCTCCATCAAGTGAGTGAACCATTGCTTTCGTGTCTTTGTTGGGCAGTAACATTTTCTTTAGTTAGACGATATGGTAGTTGTTTTTCCTCTCTATATGGAATCAAATGTAAGTAAGGGTTATGCCACAGTAGTTCTTTGTGATTCTGTGGTCACCTTTTTGGGGGAAAGGGAAAGAGGCAGCATTTTGTTCATTTTTCTATCGTATTTTGCTTATAACTTTTTAACCTTATAAACTTCACGGATTCTGACAATCCGTCAAATCTTAGAAGGAGTTCGTGCAAATAAAAACCCTCGACTCTTCACTCTTATTTGTAGATTTCTCCAAGGCATTTGATTCTATACACAGAGGAAAGATGGGGAAATATTTCTAGCCGAAGGTCTCTCCAAAGAAACTGTCGTAGTTATAATGATGCTCTATGAAAACACGAAAATAAAAGTCTACTTACCGGATGAAGTCACAGACTCCTTTGACATTGTTGCTGGTGTTCTACAAGGGGATTCATTAGCTTCATATCTGTTCTTAATCTGCCTAAACTACATACTTAGAACGTCGATAGATCAAATGAAAAAATATAATTTTACACTTAAAAAGGCAAGAAGCAGACGATACCTCACACAAACTATTACAGACGCAGACTATGCAGATGACAAAGCGCTCCTAGCAAATACACCTACTCAAGCCGAATCCCGGCTGAATTGTCTGGAGCAAGCAGCAAGTGGCATTGGCCTCCATGTTAATGCAAACAAAACAGAGTACATATGTTTTAATCAAGAAGGAGACATCTTCACACTAAATGGTGGCTCTCAAAAATTCGTGGATAAGTTCAGCAACCTCGAAAGCAGCATCTCATCTACTGAAAACGACATCAATCAGCGACTAGTGAAGGCATAGACTGCTATCAATAGGTTGTCGATCATATGGAAATTAAATCTATTCGATAGAATAAAACGCAATTTTTTTCCAAACAGCGGTCGTGTCGTGACTAAGCATAGAGAAAAAACTTGACGGGAATTGCACAAGAATGCTACGAGTCATATTGAACAAATCCTGGAAGCAACATCCCACAAAGCAGCAACTGTACGGTCACCCACCTCCTATCTCTAAAACAATCCAAATAAGACGGACAAAACATGCAGGACACTGCTGAAGAAGTAAGAACGAACTCATAAGCGACGTTCTCCTATGGACCCCTTTATACGGACGTATAAGTGTTGGATGATCAACTAGAACATATTTACAACAGTTCTGTACAGACACAGAGTGTTGTCTAGAAGACCTGTCGGAAGTTATAGATGATAGAAACAAATAGCGAGTGAGATTATGGAGAATCTGTGCTAGCAGCGCAACATGGTGATGATGATGATATATATATATAAATATATTTTCATACACACACACACACACACATATATATATATATATATATACGTGTGCATAAAGAAAAACTCTAACCACTGTAGTTTAAGGCTAGTAAACCATGTAACGTAATATGGTAGGTCCAAGTTATAAAGAAAACGAGAGGTTAGTTTCTCAAGAAGAAGAAGAAGAAGACATAGTGTCTATGGGGACGGCCTGCTGACCTCTGAGTTATTCAGGTTTAAGCAACTTGTTGTAGGTCTGCCAGTCACGAGTGAGTGACTCGAGTAATTAAAAATGACCAGAAAAAATCGGAGGTCCCAAATCTTTTGCACAGGTGTGGAATCATCGGAAACGGATGTTCCTTCCTCGGTCACCCGGTGAAAGTTAGAGACGACTCAGGTCTGAAAGTTTATTAGCAACCAGATGTGATGAGGTAAAGACATTCAATTAAAGGCTGTGAGGACAGGTCCAGTGAGGAAGCACGTGTGAGGATTAGAAGATGAAACGTGAAAGAAAATTCATAGTCTGTGTCTGCTCTCTTTCTCTACTCATGACCTGTTGTTTTCTTTGTCCATGACATGTTGTTCTCTTTGTCTAACGCGGTCGACTCAGTTTTCATACTCTCTTCTTCCCCGCGACGACTACTTAAAAAGTGTAGTAGATAATAAACTTTTGTGTTAGTGAACTAAGACAAAGTTTCGTGTGTTCCTCAACTTTTTCCACGACAAGGTTACTACAGAGTCTGACTACGACTTAAGATGTAGCGATACTCGCATAAACGCGTTCGAGCACTTGGTCGTACAACCGTACAATTGGTGTTTAACGGTATTACGTCCTATTTGATGCTCTAACATTACAGCCAATCTTCAGGCATATATATGTGTGGGTATGTTTATGCAAACAAACATCATAAATTTAGTAACATACTGGATATATATATATATATATATATATATATATATATATATATATATATATATATATATATATATATATTGCGAGAGTGGCAACCATTGCCAATTAAGTTAATTTTTTGGAGTATCCCACCTTATCACTCACTACAGTAGAATTACCTTCATTTACTGGTATGATTATGTTATTTTCATCACCCTGTTGTGATTTGATGGCCAGTATTTCTTCCTTTCGGATGTTTGGTTCGGTTTGAGATGTTTGTAAAGTAAAAAAGGACCCGATTCTGTAGATGAAAAGGAAGCTGTCACAAATCCTTAGTAAGAAAAAAGATTTCATACCACAAATGAAATACAGACAACACACTCAACATTATGGCTAGTTATAACATGTATATGGTCTTCTTAAGATTCAAATAGATGATTCTCCATTTTGACCTATTGTCAGTCACAGAGGTTCAGTATGTCACCCATTGAGGCGCTTCCTTGTGGCGATCGTCCCTCTTCTAACTAATAAGTCTTCATTATATATCAAGAATTCTGCCTTCTTTGTGGAAAAAATCAGTAATGATCCGATTCATTTTAACCAGATGTAGTAAATATATTCACAAGAGTATCTCTATTGATGAGACACTAAGGATAAGTTGGCTGCAGAATTCTTGCTGGAAGAACCCACTTATATCTCAATAGATAATCTGATGAAGATGTTGACTTTCAGTGTGGAAATGGCCTACTTCTGGACAGGGTCTGACAAAAAGGACTGATTATGAGATCACTGTTTTTCCCAGAATTGGCCAACGTTTACACGGAATACTTTTAAGAAATAGTATTAGGATCTTAATCTCTCAAGCTATGGATGTGACTTAAATACGCCGATGATACATTCATTCTTTAGCCGCATCCGGAAGACGTTCATTTGAACCCAATCCAACCATCTATACATCACACAATGGAGAAAGAACAAGACAACAGATTATCCTTCCGAGAGGTATTAATAACTCGTACAGAGCAAGGATTTAGACCATCTCTGTATCGAAGGCCAACCTTCATCGAACAGTATCTCAACTTCAACTCTCACCATCCATATAATGTAAAAAAAAAAAGGAATCGTTCGTTGCCTACAACATCAAGCCAAAGCCATTAGGAATGACAGCAATGCATCTTGAAATGAAATGAATTTAAGAGACAACATCCATTGCAACAGCAACTCAGAAAGCAAAATATCGATTTTAAGAAATATGAACCAAACGACAGAGAACAATACCTGGAAACTCTCCACATTCCATCTGCCCTATCAAAGGCCGTAAAAATTCAAAATATTCGTAGTCATATGATATCAGATAATTTTCAGTGGCTCAATTCTTCGAAAATATCTTTTCTGATTCAAACCCCAACAGAATATATGACTAAGAATAGCGTAAATTCCATCCCATGCAACCGTGGCAATTTTTATAAAGGCAAGACATGCCGCCCAGTAAAAGTAAGACTAGAAGAATATCGAAAAGCAGTAATATGAGGTGAAGTCGAGAAGTCGGGTATAGCAGAGCATATATAGAAAGAAAAGGGAAACTACTAAGGATGAAGTCAAAATGATAAGAGAATAAGACGTCTTAAAGAAGCAGCGCATATATTTGGCAAGAGATGAATACTATAAGAGAACCAATAATCAAAGAGCCTAAATAAAAGAATGTAGTAAAGGTAAAACAAAAATCATGCATAATAATAATAATAAGAAGAAAAACTCTAACTACTGTAGTTTGGTAATATGGTAGGTCCAAGTTATAAAGAGAACGAGAGGTTAGTTTCTCGGGAAGAAGAAGAAGAAGAAGAAGAAGAAGAAGAAGAAGAAGAAGAAGAAGAAGAAGAAGAAGAAGAAGAAGAAGAAGAAGAAATAATTCATAGTGTTGATAAGAAGAAGAAGTAGTAATTCATAGTGTTGATAAAAACTAGGCTTATAAGTCCTAAAAATTCCCTGTGAATTGTCCGACGGGGCACGTAGCATAATGGATATACGTGTTTGGTTAGTGAAATCATCAGGAAATTGCTGCTTGCTGGTTTAGTCCTAACAACAGAAAAACAAAAAAAAGCAAGAAATACTTACTATAACTTATTACTTGCACCTGGTTATGGTTAACGGAATTCGAACAATTTACCTCCGTATATCAAATAAAGGGTTCTATTCGAAAAGAATCACCTAAAGAAACGTTGAGAATGTAACAATGATAAAGACAATAGTGTGGATACACTAAATGATGAAAGATCCGTAAAGTGTCACCATTTCTTATTTCTTTCTTTGTTTCAGGTTTGGCTTCTGTGCAGTAAACTAAAGTCAGTTAGGTATTGTCGATTAGGAAAGTAACACCATGACTTAATGAACTCCTCCAGAACTTTTGAAACGCCATGCTGTACAACTAGGCATTCAGTCTAGAAGCCCCAATCAATATCGATCTGAAGAAATTGCAAAGGATTCACAAAAAGTCAGATGCGTCCAATATTAATTACAAATGTACTGTAGCTCGAAAGCCTCACTTAGATAGTTCTAATAAAAAAAAAGAACTCGCGAATTTGTTGCTGATACCTAGGCCATGATCGATAATGATACCAGCAATCCAAGCGGGTCTATAGCTAGAGACATGGAAGCGATTAAGTTTCTTTGCAGACAGGTAGTCCATAACAAAATTCGCTATTTTTCATCCAAAGTAAGAAAGTGCCAATTTTCATCACAAACCACAGAGGACAATAGGAAAGACTGCACTGTAAGGCTTTTCTAAAAACTTAATCACCCCCTCCAACCAAACTTGTTTTGACTTTTCCACATGAGAAAACTTTCTACCAGGATCAGCTGGTGAACTCACAGATCATCATTAGCTTGCTCTTTCTCCACATGATGTACCGAGAGTGAAGAAAACCAAACACCTACTCAACATCATGGTGTTAAGGATGATTAGGGTGATATAATGCCTTCATTCATCTTCCCACAAGGCCTCAGACTCAACATGCAGGTCGACATTAAGATCTTGTATCGAGAAGATAGTTGTTGGAAGACCCTACGTCTAGCATCAAGACACTGCCCCATGCCACACAAGCTGGAAAACCCATTTTTGCCAGTCTAAAACATTTTGCGACCACGTCACTCCGTACATCTGGCCATCTAACTTCCCAGATTGCAATTCCTTTGATTATAAATTGTGGGACACGTTTCAGCCGAAAACCGACACAATTCTGCAACAGCAAAAATGTTCTGAAGGCAAAGATAACGGCTGCATTTACCAATTTAAACACAGAGACCGTCGAAAAGGTTTGCAAGATATTCTTCTGAAGGCTGTGGTTGAAGTCAATGGTAATTTCTTTGATTAAATCTAATTCATCGTGTTTCAAGGTATTTTCATCTAATTTTTCATAAATATATCTGATAAAATGAGGTTTCAACGTTAATTTCGCTTTTGTGTCATTTAGACAATTATCTCATCTCACCCTATAACTGAAATACTCCTGTGGACCCCTTCACATTAGCTCTGTGCTGATACAGGATATAGTCTTGAAGACCTCCCGGGAGCAATGGACGAGAGAGATGGGTGGCAAGAGAGGCTCAGGGAGATCCGTGCTGGTAGCGTGACATGATGATAATGATATAATGATAATTAGACTATGATGAAATGAACAGTTTAGAATATAGAGATATGAACTGGGTGATATAGAGAGTTAAAGAGATTTCTTGTCTCTCTGGTTCTCCTTAAAAGTTTGTGCATGTATTTACCCAATCTCTCCGTACGATCAGGACGCGACCCAAGATCATTTTAAGCGGAGTTTAAGAGGTTTGAATTCAGAGTTTTTCTTCTTCTAGACGAGTTGCCATACCAATGATAAAGAGCTCACACTACTCTTCAATTTACCCATAGATGGAGGGAGAATAGTTGGAGGGATACTTTTCCCAAGGCTATTAGAACAATATAAAATGTGAACAGCCTCATCGAGGGTTTGAACTCGTATCGCTGTGTCCATTGCCAACGATGATAGCCATTACAAAATGAGTACCCAGAGAAAATATCTTTTTTTTGCTGAATTAGATTTACTGATAAAACAAAGAACTGATAGCTGTGAAACTGATATTTACAGAGAAAGGCAAGCACCCATTGTACAATCGAATATATTTTCCAAGGGAAGCAGACACCTGAGCCAACTACGTTGAAAATCTTAACCTGATTAAAAATTATCTTTCCATGACATTAGAAGCAAATCATTTTCTTCTTTCGTTTACTTCATTCGATTGAATATTGATTTTCATTCACTGATTGATTGATTTTTCTAATCTATGAGATCTGGTGATCAAGATTGGGACATAGAAGCAGTTTATAAATAACAGTTGGACGAAGGCAATTTTATTTCTAAAAAAGTCCGAAGGTTTTAATTTGTTGCGTTGAATGATCTTATTTTAATGTCGACAACATAATTCTTAATATTCAAGAATTGTTGTGAAAAGAAACAGAACTTTTGAAATTGCGCGCCCATTAGACAGTTTAGCGTTTTGTGACAAGAATATAACAGTGAGCTTATCTTTTTATTTAAAAAATTACATTACTTTTCGTTGGTTAGTATCGAAGTGCCTCATGCTAGTATGAGGTATGTACAGTGTTCTTGTTCCTACTGCTCAAGATAAACAATGAAAAAAACTGTGTTAAATTTGGTTTTAAATTTAGAAAACTTCTTTTTGAGACTTTTGTTGCAAGATGCCTATGGGAAAAATTTATTCGACTGTACTCGAGTGATGCCAGAGTTTTAAATCAATAAGAAAATCTATCAAAGATGATTCCAGATCCGAATAGTTTTATATGGTAACGGATAATGATCACACTGTTACCTTCCTACAACTTTAGGTATCTGGCTCCAATGGACTTTTTTTTCTAAGAACTGAAATCAATTGTCTGAATTTCACAGACGAAGCTTGATGATTTTTTTATCATTCAGGCTTTTCGGACAATTGTCTTCATCGTTATTGTTAGATTCACAACATATTTATATCAGCACAAACGTTGTGAAAATAACAATAGATGAAGACAATAGTCCGAAAACCCAGAAAGATAAAAAAACTGCAATCAACACAGATAGATAGATAGATAGATAGATAGATAGATAAATTTAAATTTAATGAGATAAAGATGATCCAAAAGAGAAAGAGGGTGAAAGAGGCGACGTGAGACAAAAGTAAAAAAAAACGGATATTAAAAAATTGAAGGCAAAATGTGACCAGGACTGACAAAGATAGGGATATGTCCATCAATGTTAAATGGATAGCAGCTTATGCAAGAATTAACATCAACTGATGGACTTTATATCACAGAATGACATCGCATGTTGGTCGAATTCAGTTTAGGCTAGAGAAAGGCAATCGTTTTTATTATCACCGCTTACTTGAATTATAATTGGTCGAAATATAAAACCCCAGGAACAAGATCTTGACATGACAAAAAGGGGAAAAATCCCAAGAAAGCGTAAAAGCCTCTTTCACTAATCATTATTGCTGTCGGTATTTATCGCTTCTTTTAATTTACAGGCAGACGAGACGTGCTGTGACATCGATCTCTGAATCTTTCTCAATTGGTTTTACAACGAAAAGTGTATCAATTTCTTATTGCCTTCCTTTACAGTTTTTGTCGGTTCCTTGTCCACCCTGTAACCCTATACAACCATCTTTCTTAACTGATTTACTCGCTACAATTTTGCTAAACGCATTTGTCAGTGTATTTTTAATTCCTTTTCCGTATAAATTGACACGAAATGTTTCTGTTAGACTTCCGGTGTGGTGAATAACTTCGTTTCATGTACTCCAGACATAAATTTTGATTGTCATTTGTTTAAAGAATATAATAAAATTTGCGAAGCTCTGTCTAACTTGTGTGTTACAAGCATATCTACGTCCTCTTGAGAATTAGCAGAATCAATCTATATTGGAAACCGGAGATCCGTTTCCCAAACACAACCTCTCACAATAGATTTAGTGATATACCGCGAGATCTATATCAAGGATTGAGAAACTTTAAGACCATGAAGATATTGTCGATTATTTTGCATTTGCGGATATACGAGGAAACATCCAACGGCCCACGGCCTTATGCGATAGGGGATCCATCTTTAAAACAGCACCATCTTTTCATTAAAAGAAGTAAATACTAGTCTTCAAAGCTACGTAGAATATATGATAAGATCTAATAGTCAAAGTTATAATTCAAAAATACTGCGCGAAGTGAAACGCTGACAGCTTCGTCTAAGATTAGACCTCGGGCCACCGATTCTATTCCGTTATGCTAAGAGTGCATTTTTGTATAAAACCGAAAATCTAACTGTATGATCGGTTGTAGCCAGCTTTATAGTTAGTTATGCAATTAAGTTGTAAAAGAGACTTCTTATGTCTGATTGGTAATCTACCAAGAAGAAAGCCTACATGTGCTTTACATTATAGATTAATGGGATATATCATTGAAAAGTAGTATAGCATTAAAATTAAGTTCTAAGCCGTTAAAAAGGTGGGAAAATACCGTGGGTCAATCTGTATGATTGAAAGCTATTGAAACTGAGGTCATTCTGAGATCGTGGCTCTGACTACGTAGTTTCATTAGGCTTACCAAAATAGTTTTAAAAGTTTAGAAATTAGGAATAAGTTATTCAGTTTGCGAAGAACGTTTTAATTAAATAGTTGTGTTCTGAAATATCAGCTGTGCTCTCTCCTACCCATCAAGTTCGCGAGGGTAAAAGGGTTTTCGTAAAATCAAAATGCGCACATAGTTGCATAGTTGTTGTTATCACAGAAATGAAGAACTGGGATTGCAGCAACGAAAAAGACCAAGAGAGAAGACATACAGCAGTGAAATATGACGATGACAGCAACAACAACGATGACGGCCGACGATAGAAGCAGACGAAAGACAAGGACACAGATTAACATAGCAAGATATAAGATATAAGATATGAGCCCGAATAAGCGTAGAAAAAAGCTATATAACTTGTGGACCTTACTCTCATCGCCTCACAAGTCTTTAAAGACTGTTCGAAGCCCGCCAACCACGTATCACCTTCACCAATTTCATCTCTTTAGCGAGATCCAAGTATTTATTTATCTTTTCGCTTGTCCTCATTTTCACTTTGTTGTTCGCTACAACAGCAAAATCCTCGAGATGGCAAGTTCTTTTCTTCGTGTTATTAAGCCATTCCTCATAGTGTAATATACTTGCGACGATGAACATAGCTGATTCAATGCGGTTACAAGATAACATCAACAAAGTGGTCTCACAGGAAAGAGAAAAATAAAAGATGATGGCGAGAATATAATTTATTGCCGATGGATAGAGTGACAGATATTTCCGTTCGCAGATAAGATCAACAAATTACCAGAAAAGAAAACGAAAGTATGTAATTTCTGATAACCAGCCATAAATAAAATACATGAGGTGAAGAGGATGTTCATACTTCCGCATGGGACTTGAAAAGACTACATAAGGTCTGTAATTGGACTGAAAGCAGGGATCAGCTGGTCGCTCAAGCAAAGTGGAGAGATCCCCTAGTCTCTCAAATGAATGGAGAGACCTGCGGGTCACTCAAGCAAACATGTCATGTGTGCTCTCCAGCCGTCGCACTACTTCCCAAAAAGGTTCCCCGCCACAGAAGAAAGATATATGCGAACTCTCTCTGACTGTATTCCTACTTCACGCAAGCGTCGCCGTCGAAGAATAAAAATATAAATTATATTTTTATATATCTAAAAGTTTTTCATTGTTTGTCCAGCGGTGGATTATGCGACAATTGCAGAGATTGGGTAATACGTTTTTATCTCAAAATCTTAAATTATTATGTATTAAGTTTAATCTGATAATGAAACCCGTAGATAGATAGATAGATAGATAGATGCAAGGAAAACTTAGTTTAATGCATCTGGGTGATGATTTATATGTACCTTAAAATTCTGTAAAGTCGTGCGTTTTGACACTATAAAACCCTTATTTTTACCCGACTGTCTACAGCAGATGTGAAATAATTTTATTACTTCGTGGGGATCCAGTTAACTACCAGTGGGTTTACAACAGATGAGAAGCTATATGAAATAAAAATTTTGGTTTATTAGTTTAATGGCATATCAACTCTTGTGGGTTATTTAAAGTCAAAGCGATCTTTATAGAAGGATGTTAGGAATACGATTCAACCAATCGTTGAAAGGATAAGGGAGATCATGCCTTTCCTGAATGTATTAGTCCGTGAGCGAACGTAATAAAGCGACTAGATTTCAAACTGGCTGACGATGAAGTCGCAGTTCAGCACTTTAGTCACAACGAAAAAATCAAAATAAGCACAAAGGATGTCAATCATTAAAATAGAATTAACCAACTGATTGATACTGCTCACTTTGTTATGGCCTGTCATTACATCAAGAGTTATTTTATGATGAGAGGTTAGGGAATTGTATTCATTGCACTTTTATATTTACATTTTTGTCTAGTTGTTTCTAAAGAGATTTTTGCACATAATTATATAATATTAAATATTCCTATCTGATTAAAATGATTTACTCTATGACATCAATTATTCCTATCTAATGTTAATAATTATATGATTTCAAGTAATTATTTCTGCTAAATAAAATCAATTATTGTTTTTCTGCTGTGGATGCCGTCACTGTATTTAAAATCCTACCCACAAGGCCAAATGTTCACTTTGTGTGAATATTAAACTTAAATTTTTGCTACTTTGTAAGATACTAGAATGTTAGAATTTTCGGGAATAAAATACTCTCTTTTAATCTTCTCCAAATAAAGTAAATGTCTTTTTTGTCAATTTTATCACTCTTAGCGAGTTTTTCATACCATCACTTGCTTGTGTTTTTTCACTGAGTCTGAGTGATAACAAGTCTCCTAATATTTCTGGGAGTCTTTTGAACATTCTAACCGATCTTCTGATCATTTTTCAAAGCCCTTGCGGACCTTTACAAGCATAGCAACTACAAATGATATCAACATCGTCTTCAGGTTCCGCAACTTTTTAGTTCTCTGGCAAGATCCAAATATTTGTTTATCTTTTCGCGTTTTTTCGTTTTCATTCTGTGGTCCGCAGAAACGATGATATCCACTAATTGACAAGTTCTTTGTCAATTATTATTTTACTCCAAGCGAGTTTTTCACACTACCGTTAGCTTGTCTTTCACTAGATTCTAAGTGACAGCAAGTTTCCCCAGGTTTCCAGGACTCTTTCCAGTATTCTGACCGATCTCAACATGGCTGTAGTCTGGATGGTCTCGATTTTACCTGTGATTTCCACTTCTTCTAGTCTCCTTTCCAAACCTTGAGGGACTGTCCCAAATGCACCCATTTCAATCGGTATTACCGTTACTCATGTTTCACAGATTTTTAGTTCTCTGTCAAGGTTCAAGTATTAGTCTATCTTTACGTTTTCTTTTATTTTCCCTCTTAGGTCTGCTGGAACACCAAAATTCACTAAATGACAATTCTCTTTTTTTTTAATTACCACTAGGTCTGGTCTTCTAACTGTGATTAGATGACCTGTTTATATCTCAAAGTCCCAGACAATTTTATGCGTCTTATTCTCCAGAACGGATTCTGGTTTTTGCCAATGCCATATAGTAGTTTAGTTAAATCTCAATCTCTTGCACAATTTCCAGTGGATTGCCTTTCCCATCCAGTCGTGCCTGGTTTTGTACTCCTTTGTGCTAGTTTGTTGTATTTGCTTACTCTATAATTGATCGTTTCGTCTCTTCCTCCGCTTAAACTATACTTGCTATTCTGTTTCTTATTATCGATTTTCGCTTTAATACAATTGGTTCTTATGGAGTTGTTTTATGCTGCTATAAAAAGAGATTCATTTTTTTTCTTGAGATTTCCGTTTCCGAGCCATATCCATGTCTTCTCGTGTGCAATCCTGATAGTTTGTCACTTGAAATATCCATACAATTGTTTTTCTTCCGATTTCTGTTTGCTAGTTTTTGTTGCTTTTTCTGTCTATAATTATGTGGCCAATGCTGTTATTGACTGCTGTAATAATTCTTTCTTTGCTCTTTTTAATGTAGTCCTTGATTCTTTGTATTGATGCGTCTACGCAATCTTCAAAGCTGATGAGTCCTTTTCTTTCTTCTTTTCTTGACACATAGAGTCCGTCAATGTCATCTCTTGGATGTCCTGAGCATCAACTTTCTCTTCCTTTTGTCCATTTACGCAGGTTCTTCTTTTGTTCATTTTAAGAATAGCCTCGAGTTGCTAACAAATGGGACTACCCAGGTTTTACCTCTTTGATGAGATTTCTTTTACAGAGCTCATTTTCGAGAAGCTTTCGCATTCTTCTGAGGTGCTCTTTTTCTTTTCTTTTTTAATTTTTTTTCATTTGATGTCTGCTTCCAATATGCTTAAGTACTTGTAATTTTCCTTCTCTCAAAGTGTTCTGATGCCTTCCTGTGTTGGTAGCTCAAGTCATTCTACTGTTTATCTTTTCCTAATTTTCATTATCGGCTTGAAACATTTTTCAATGCCAAATTCCATCCCTATGTCCTGACTGTATATTCTTATTGTTTGCACCAGAGTCTTCACTTCTTTTTCACATTTCGCTAATACTTTTATTTCATCTATATACATAAAATGATTAACTTTTTCTTGCTATTTTATAAATTCATAGCCTTGTATTTTTCCTAATGTTATATATGAGGGTGTAGAAACATCATAACTAATAAATGTCTTACAGATTTAATCCCAAGACGAATATCGTGGGTGTGTGTGTGAGTAACACATTGATGATAGACATAGTAGTGGAAAATGAAGAGAGTACTCACAGTTTGACTTGACGAGAACATTTATTTACAAAGGACATATTTGGATGGTACAAAATACATCTACCAATATAGGTTGAGCTGTGTGTCACAGCTATCTCGGGAAGAGTTAATTTATTTCCACATTTGTTTTCCCGGATTTGAAGTCATCCTTCGTTTGCGCTGCCACCCGTAATCTCGTACTGTTCTCGCATGTTCACGCGAGAACTCAAACAGTAGGGGTCAAAAGGGAGGAGGTAACTTCGCCTGAAACAGAAAGAGTTTAGCTCCCTTTAACCGTTAGATCGTTTTAACACCTAAGTATGTAGTTAAGTGGAAAAAGTAGCGAAAGGAGGTCTTACTGGTCGGTGCCTCTTTAGATCTCCACTTCTACTACGTTTTATCCTCTTGCTATCAATTTCACCCACCAGTTTTCTACGCCATTTTTGAGGAAGTTCATTATTTTGAGGGATATTTTGTACATTTTCAACATTCTATTATCCAAGTTTGCAGGACCATATATTTGTTGTCAATCCATGTCAGGCTACATTTTTTCTCTCTTTTGTTTTACTTCTTTTAAGATCGTCCAGTCTTGTTCACTTTTGGCATCCTTAGTCCGTCGCTTACAAGCAAGTAATAGATTTCTTTTCTTATCTGTACGGTCAGGATTTTCTTCATCATAAGTAAACAGATTATCAGTCATAGTTGCTGGAAATGGTCGTTTTTAGGGACCTTCCGGATCAGAGTAATTTTCCCTTTTGTCATCCAATCTGTCGGGAATAGACGTGAATTTTTAAACCAGAATCCGTTTATGCCATCATAGCTTGGTATTTTCAAATTTAATATTTTCTTGAGTTTAACTCTTAACGAGTCCAGGTGTGTGCTTGCATCGTGGCCTTCAAGATCTTCAATTTTTTCATGTTATTTATCCATTCAGCATTTCTTTTGTGGCAGTGCAACCGCCTTCTCAAAAATAAATTGCGATGATTCCGCTTTCAATCCGCTGACCGTTCTGCCTGGCTGGTTAGGTCATCGGATAGCACAATCGATCTGTTTATCTGCCTACGTTGTGTTTTCGATCCAGACAGCAGATCAATCGCTATTCGGAGTTGCCAGTCGATGAGTAAACGGATGAGACCGCACAATAAGGAAAGTAAAAAAAAGTCGAACACCAACAAATAAACTCAGGACACGGCTTTGTAACAATAATAAATTTAAGTGTCTTTGAAATGGTGCATACATTTACCCTTCACAGGGGTTGGTAATGATAGACGGAGACCTAATTCATGAATTAAGAGTCGGTCAATTTCTCAGCATTCAAATTCAAGCACAAAGCCACTCAATTATTATATAAGTTTTAGGCTTTCCTATTCTCACTTTCTATTGTCCGGCATAAGGCAATCTCAAGTTGTGGTTAAATTCGTTTTTCTCAGTCTTTGACTTTCAAAGAGTCTGGTGAAAGGTGATCTTAAGTAGTGGATAATGTTTGCTTTTCTCAGTCTTTAGTTCTCATCTTCTTGGTGTTAGGGAGTCAAGTAAAAGTTCGAGACTCAGAGTATCATGAAATCTGTTAGCCTATTAGTTCTGTTCTCTAAAGTATCATATTATTTCGATTTCTCTTCGCTTCTCTATAAACGTCGAGTCTGTCACAGGCCTATCCAAAGTTATCGTAATATCTCAGTTTCTATTCGCTTCTCCAACCTGGGTAGTCTAGTTCAAAGCCATCTTGAAGTATCGTACCATCTCAGGCTTTTCTTGTCTCTTTCAAGTGTTGTATTATCTTAGGCCCTCTCTGTCTCTCTCAGGGTGATTTATTATTTCAGGTTTTCTCTACCTCTCCACCCTAGGCAGTCTGGCGCGAGGCCAGAGGCCAGAGCCCAGAGCGACAACCTAGTAGTTGCCTTCCGATGGTCTCCGCTGGTTTCTCCAAGTATCGAATTATATGCATTCACTCTCATCCGAAAGGTGGTGATTGACGAAGGTATTGATAATACCAATTTTCTCCTAATTTAGATTTCAATAGTTAATTCTACCCCTTCTTTTGCTGCGCCTCCAATATTCTATTTCCTCTCACTACAATCCAAAGGGCTAGTCTTTCCTACTACTTGGATTCTATTATTTAGTTCCGCTTTCTCCACCTTCAGTGCTAGGTTTTTTCTCACCTCCACCCGAAAAGGGCCCACATCTTTTTCTTTTCTTCTGATGGTGTCAGTAACTGTAAAATCGTATTATGTTAGTCCAAAAATATCCACACTTGAACTTATAACAATATCATTTTTTTCATATTTTCTTTCTCATCAAAATAACATATCTTTGTCTATTCTAATCTCATCAAAAGATTTTTAAAATATCCTCGATCTATTTTCTTTTTTAAATCTATGTCCGTTTGTTTTCACTTTTCTAATATACTGACTTTATTCTTCGAAAATCGATTTTGGGTGAATCTTATTTTTCGTACTAAATTCATTCAATTAGGTCTTTGTTCCTCAATTTTACACGGTTATGTTCTTTCAGTTTCCATATTTCACTCTATTGTTTTTTGTTACTTTTGCATTTAATTGTTGATTTGTCCATGTGCCTTCTCCATCAACTTGCTAGTAGAATTTTTTTCATGGAAGGTCCTGTTTTGTTTGTATTGCTTGAGCCTGTCCTTAAAACTTTTGTGTCCCCTTCTTTCGTCAATATCTTTTAATGTATGTCTTTCTATTTTGTTGTCAGACTTGTCCACGGTTACCGTTTTAGGATCTTCTCATTCTGTTGGATCTCAGTGTGTTTTGCGTTTTGCAGTTTTACTTGTCACAGCTTTTTTATTTGTCTTTTTATCGTTATTTCCCATCAGGTTTTGTATTTCTCTTCGGTTTCCTTAAAGGGATAGCTATTTTATTATTGACTAGTTTTGCTTCTGCATAGATTAATTCACTCAGATCAGTAATGTTGTCCTTTGGGATATGTTTTAATGGTTCATTTACTTTTTCGGTCTCAACTTTGACTTTTTTTCCACTCTTGATTCCTTAAAGACAGTAATGTAGTTTTCTGTTCACTCTTTATGTCTATTACATTTTCCCTTTCTTCTTGTGTTAACTGGTGATGTTGTTGTGCTGTATTTTGTGATTATTTAGTTTTTGATGTCTAGTGTTTTAACTCTTTAAGTATTTGGCATGTTGGATTTAATTTAGCGGATTCTACCCAAATGTCCATCATCCGTTTTCTATATTCTCTTTGTGTTAGATTGCTTTTAAAATAACGTTGGATTATTTATTCAGACCTATTATAGTTTTAGTTTTTGTTTTGTACCTGAAATAAGAACACCCAAAATTTGCAGGAAACCAGTAATGTCCCCAAAATTGTTTATCAATTGAGCACCTGCTGATCAGACACTCAGATTTGTCATCTGAGTCCCTCATTAATTCGGATTTGGATTTGTCATTTTTCGTGAGTAGAATGTTGTGGCTATACTTGACTTAGGAATTGATTGATATTTATGCTTCTGTCCCAAATTTGACTTGGTTCACTTCCAAAAAAAAAAAAAAAAAGAGGATTTCAGCAGGCCACAAAAAACTAGGCCTTTAAAATTCCAAAGTTGCAACTTACTAAAGTTCAACATCTCTTTTTACTATTAGGGTTTTAATTTTAACTTCTTTAAGCTGCAACATTTTAAGTGTCTAAGCATTAGTATCCGTAATAAACAAATTTACAATATGTAAATTTGTTTATTACGGATACTAATGCTTAGACACTTAATTTCTTAAAAGATAATTTGGTTATTTATTCCTATTTACCACCATTGTTTAACGGTTTTTACAAAAAAATGTTTCAGTCACGTGACTTGGGGAAGACTGCTGTAACTAAGAAAATTTCTTTTAATTTTACTTATGTCCTTTTACTAATTATCAAAATTTCCAGGTTTTTTTTAAACACCTAATCTCACTTCGATAAGGCAACGTAGATTTTCAGAAATATATGCCGGCAAATTCCCACATATCAACGAAGATAGCAAATTCAAGACAACGTGTAACGTTTCTTTACAGGGTTCTCATTTTTATGCATATATTACTGCCACTCTATTTCATTCGACCTTCTCTGAACAAGTGAATTTCCTTTGCAATTCCTTAATTTCTTAAAATATTATTTAGTTATTTATTGATTACTTTTGTGAGTATCCAGATTTGCCGCGTCAAGAATTAAATTATAGAATGATATCAAATTAATTTTAAAGATTCTTTCAATTTACAAATCAAAACAAAAGCTTCAAGACCAACAAACCCAGACTTTTTCTAAATTATCTATTATACGTGCACAGCTAACATTCTACTCATGGGACCGGCTACGACTTGGTTTAATCTGAAACAAGACCAAATACATATATTATATATATATATATATATATATATATATATATATATATATATTAGGTGTTTAAAAAACTAATATTATTTGAGATGTACAGGGGGTTTCAGAAACATTGATATAATTTCGTAATCTAACAGTTTTCATTCAAATGATCTCAGTTTTTAACATGTTTAGAAACAACTAAAATTTAATGTTCATTTTTTTTTCTTTTCAGTATAGAAATGCAATTCACGAGAAATGAAACGGCGTTTAGATATTAAACATAGAATTTTAAGTTGTTTCAACACTTGACGTTAAAATTTGAGACTATTCGAACGAGAATTGGTCAAGTTATTAGATAATGAAATATTATCCATTTTTCTGAAACACATCTCAAATGATATCAATCTTTTTATACGTGCCGTATGTATAAAATCTAGCAGATATACTTTTTTACATTGCCAACAAAGAAGAATGACTTTAGTAGTGGAAAGAACATTTCGAGAATCTACTTGGAAATTCTCCTGATGTCATTGATAAAACTACCGAATGAAAAGAATGAAAAAGAATGCAGCAAATAAAATGATACAAAGAAGAAAGAAAGAAAGCAAGAAAGAAAGCAAGAAAGAAAGAAAGAAAGAAAGAAAGAAAAATGGAAAAAGAGAAATAGAAGTAGAGAAAGAAAATAAAAAAAAAACAAGGAAAAAAAGATGAAAAGATTATAGGAAATAATTCAAATAAAAAGAAATTTTCTCTTGAGAAAATAACAAAAAGAATTGTCGCAGATGCGATGTTGATGTTGAAAAATAAAAGAACAAAGATGATAATAAGATGGCGTCGACCATAGAGTAAAGAGAAAGTGTACTATTGAAAATCAGAGTGAAGCCAAAGCAGAAGATATAACCACAACTATCACCACCGCCAATAACAACAACAGCAGCAACATTATACACAAAGAAATAACAAGGAAATGTCAATAATATTCAAATCGAAATGATAATGTTTAAGAAGATCTCAGTTGTAAATGGCGATTATTAATGCAATTGTTGATTGCTCAACTAGCAACTCCGATCTTTGGTTCAAAATGGCCAAAAAGTCGACGAAATATTCTATTATAAAAGCTGGAGAAATCAGTAAAATCTCTTCAGAAATAAATCTTCTCAAGATTTTACAATTGATGCAAGATGAATAAGAACTCAAAAACAGTAATTAAGACGCTTTGAATAATGTATGGGTCAGCAGAAGAAATTGTTACATTTCGGTGTTTTGGTTATGAGATTAGAACTAGTGAAACAACCAAGACCCCATGCATTGTTTGGTTGATTGATTTTAAATACTTATCAACCCATCTACAGTTATTTCATGACTTGATGTTAGAGAATCGTATTCATTGTACGTTCATATTTACATTTTTTTGTGTAGTTATTTAATTTTTTTTTTCACACTGTTACATGATATCAAGTATTCCTATCTAATACAAACAATTTGCACACAGTTTAAGGTTTTAAGTATTCCTATCAAATACAAATAATTTGCACACAGTGTTATGGTTTCAAGTATTCTTGTCGTATATTGCACCGCAGGACAAACAACGAAGAACACATGGATATATAAAGATATAATTCATATTTTTATTCTTTGATGCGACATTTGTGTGAAATAGGAATACTGTCAGAGTTCGCACATATCTTTCTTCTGTGGCGGGGACCCTTTGCGTGAATTTGAACGATGGCCGGAGAACTCACACAGGTGAGCTGACCAGTTTGCTAGAGTGACCAGCAGATCCCTACCTTCAGTCCCAAATTACAGACTTATTATTGTCTTTTCCAGTCCCATGCGGAAGTATGAACATCCTCTTCGCCTCACGTATTTTCTGTTTTTATCGGAATTTACATACTTCCGCTTTTTTACGGTAATTTGTTGATCTTATCTGCGAACGGAAATATCTGTCACTCTATCCATAGGCAATAAATTACATTCTCGCCATCCTCCTTTATATTTTTCTCTTTCGTGTGAAACCACTTTGTTGATGTTATCTTGTAACCGCATTGAATCTGCTAAGTTCATACACTGCACTCCGTCGTCAGCTAAGTCAGTATATTACATTCCTATCTAATACTAATGATCATATGGTTTCAAATAATTATTTCTATCTTATAATATTAATTTTTTGCACGCAGCTATATGGTTTCAATCAACTCATAATAGTCCTTAGTAAGCAATTATAGCTTTGACTAACTATTCTTAAAACAAATACTTTCTACTAATATGACGTCAAGTATTCCTATCGAACTCAAATAAGTTTCATAGATATCTATTCGATCTAAAGATAGAGCTCTAATAGGTACTATCTCACCAAGCCATAGCGGACCTGGGAGTAATGTCAATGTGAGATATTCCACACTCCATGGATCACGAGAAATGGTGTGGTCCTATGCTAGTCACGGAGCCCAATGTGGTGTGACTACTAGTCACAGTACTTGTTGTGGCTATTGTGTTCGTGACTACCACATTAGCTTCCGACTGTTTGCTTTGTCAAATCATTCCGTGCCCACGTTGTGTTTGAAAGATCCACAGAGTGGGGTCGACACAATTCAGCCGGATCTTCTTCTGACGGTCAGGTAATATGAGTGGCGAGATTGTCTAACAACTCAAAGAATAAAGAAAACCCATTGTTTATCAACAACAACAAATCGTTTTTATTGAAAAACGTTTGTGAGACAATAAATAACAAACAAACGAGGTGTGTTTTCCTGGCAAACAGAAGAAGAAAGAATATCGAGAGAGGAAGAGTGACGATGAGGTGCGGTTAGAGTAATACTAACGTCAATAAAGTCTGGGACTTTGAAATTTTGTAAGGTCTGAAAGTTGTTCGAAGTAATTCGAGTCTAGAAGGGATGAGACGCTTCTTTGGCAGTCTTGAGTTTCTTCTGGGTCCTTTTTTCTAATCCTCCCTGAGGATTCGTTTAATTATCCCATTTGGACTAAAAATGGTTTCTGATTAGTTGTCCGATAAGAGACAATTAGAAGTCATATTCCCATTGGTCAGCCAATCCTAGTTCAGGATTATATCTTACATGTATAGGGAAAACACTTTTTAGATGCTTTGACCAACAGGAACAGGTTTAGAGCAATGGAGTTGGGCAAAAAAATTCTCAGCTTCACTTGACTGGATGAAGCATGCTCAGCCCCCCTTTATTAGGGTGGAGCAAAATTAAATCTCCCTTTTGATAATGACCTTCCTGATAAGGACTAGAAAAATATGTTTTCCGAAATGACCCGTTTCATCATTGTGATTGATGACGTTAGTTGACAACCGAAAAATTAAATAAATTTGCTAACCTTTAAAATCATACATATTTTAAGGATCTTTTATTTTTGGTTTTGATATATATATATATATATATATATATATATATATATATATATATATATATATATTAATTAGAATATATTTCATAAATTCTAATTTTACATATTAATTAACTTAACTGCACGTCGTGTCACAATAGAATCTCCATATCAAATGCAGTTCAGTGTCATTACTAGGATATCCCTATTTTCTGGAGGAGTACACCAGTGTATTTATTATAAGCCCTGTCAATGGAGCTATGTCAGTGTCAGATCTAAATTCCCACTACTGTGTAGTGTAGCGGGTAGTATAATGACAATCTCATTTAAGCTCCAATAGTTTTCTTAAAATATAACTTCGTGTCTGTAGTACTGAATTTTTTGGGGAAAGAAGTTCTACTTTTTCTAATTTCTTAATTTTGTTTCTACATGAAAAATATCTGGGTCTTTTGCAGTGTTTCAAGAATTATAAAATTCAACCGGTTGGTTTGTAGGTTTTTTTAGATTTACGGTCTTGATAGAATGATCAGTGTGATTTATTAAGTTTAACTTAGTTTTAACAAAAGGAAATGAACTCCTTGTTAAAATTGAACAAATGATTTAGAAGTGCATATCTACAAGACCAGCTCGTTGGCCACAATATCCTAACGAGATGCGCTTAGTGTAACAGTTATCGCTTTAGGAAATTGAGTATTCGATCGGGATTCAAATCCTGGACGTGGCCGCTTGCGTTTAACTTTGTGCTAACACCTTTTGGAAATGCATGACATCATCTGTTCCCTCTTCTCCAGCTATGCATGATTAACTGGACAAATTGGGCTCTATAGCATTGGTAAGGCAACTAGTCAAGAAGCAGAAAAAAATCTAAAATCAAAATAACTTGAACTCCTCTTAAAATTGATATTATGTCACATTCTGCTCGTGAAGCGGGGAGGGGTAGTTGGGTAAACACAAACATCTCGAGACACCCTTGATATTTATAAAAGATGATTTTATGCTACAAATTCCTTGTGAGAATCGAAATCGATACTCAGAATTAATGAGCATCTAGATCAGCTTTGTAACTACTGAGCGATTTAGAAATTGACGAAATTTAGGGGCCCATGAAGCTAACCTAATGAATATATATCATAGCATGAAAATAATTTAAAACAGCAGTGATCGCCAATGTCCCCGGTCTCTTTTCTAAGCCTTTGGGGACCGTTCCAAGGACAATAACAACAACTGACATCATCATCATAATCATCATCATTCTCATGTCCACAGCTACTTCAGTTCTTTGTCAAGATCTCGGTATCTGTCTATCTTTTCGCTTTTTTTTTTTTTTTTTTTTTTTTTCACTTTCCCCTCTGAAGTACATTGGAACGACAAAATCCATGAGATGACAAGTACTTTTTCTTAAGTAATACTGGTCTGGCATTCGATCCGGAAATAATGGTCTATTTGTATTTCAAAGTCCTAGAGAATTTCATGCGTCTCATTTTCTGGGTTTTGTATATACCAGTTTTTAATCTCTTGCACAATTCTAAGTGGATCACTTTTACTACCCAATTGTGCCTCGTCTTGTATTTCTTCGTGCCAGATGGCTAAATTCTCTTAAACGATCGCCATTTCGACTGAAACTGTAGAACATTTGAATGCACCTCTTCAGAGGGTTAAAAACCCCGCCTTTTCCAAATAAGATCACCTATCGGCCGTTGGTGTTGACTTGCAATGCCTGTGGACGAGATCCCTGTTGCTGAGCACGCCATGATATGTCAGCAAAAGTGTTCCCGTGACCTGCAACACTCACTTTGGTCGGACTGAGCGAGACTGGTGGTCGTTGCTTGAAATGTCAAACCCAAGAACCGATATGATTGTCCCGTGACGAACAAGCACCAAACCCTTTTTAACTTAAATATGGTAAAAAATAGGATGACTGAGGGTCAAATGCGTTGAGTAAAACAAGACTTTGAGTGAGCTGGGTAGGATACGAAGATTCATCGGATGATGAGGCATCTGTCCTGGATGCTGGGGATTGTGGAGTAGTCCTTCATAATCATTACTCCCAGGTCCACTTTGACCCGGAGTGGTAGTACCCGTTAGGGTTCAATCAATGAGTCAAATAGGATGATACTAAGGATGATCATTAGCTATTTAACATGATAAAGCTGTGTACAAATGGTTCTAATTAGATTGGAATATTTGATAAATAGAATTACTCCAGTTAAATACCATTGAACTTTATGCAAACAAATGATTAATATTAAATCGACTTATTAGTGTAAAATAGCAATATTTGAAACCATTTAACAGTGTGCAAACAAATAATCAATATCAAAAATGATTATTTGTATTAGAAAGTGATACTTGAAACCATTTAACAGCACAAACAAATGATTGTTATTTAATAGAATTATTAGAGCAATACTTGAAACCCTTTAATCGTGTGCAGACAAATGAGCTCTAATTATTCGTTTAAAAAGAAATTACCAACAAAGTATTTGCTAAAAATAGCACACGTACAAACGCACAATCACACACACATAGGATCTGGCATTAAATAATCCTCAACAGTTTATATACCACAAAACATTAACTATACACAAAAAATCTATTTGATTAGACGTTTATAGCATATAAGAGGATCGTTCAAAAAGAATCATAGCTGAAAATCTTTCTTGTGGTAACACACTACCACCTTTTATAAAACTAGAAAACTAATTCAGATTTATGTCTTAATTTCTGTGGGTATAAGTCCCATACAAAAGTTAGAGGTGTATGAAAAATCTAAAATGGAAAAAAAACAGAAAACCTATCAGTCATTAAATATCTGCAAGAAAATCTATACTGATTTCTATACAGATATTTGCAAAGAACTTCTCTTCCTATGCAATTGTGAAGTAAGCAGCGGAATTCAAGCCGTGAAGGGATAGCACAGAAGATGAATGTTATATAATTAAGGAATGATTTTTTTTTATTTTAATCATTTTTCATTAATTATATTTTATCATTCAGTTTGATTGGGCTTTGAGCCATTTGGGTTAAGTGTTCAGGTGTGTAGTCAATTGGTACAGTTTACTCTCGCGTGCAAAGGATATGACAATCACCATTGTCATAATAAACCCCAGACAGTGAATGAGGCTGGAGTGTGGATGATGTCATGCCAAGAAGAGATGGACTGAGAATTTGGAAGATTTTGAAAAAATCACGGCAGCTGAGTTCCGACCATGGTGTTGAGAAGTTGAGGTCCGACCATGGCGTGAAGAAGTTGGGGTCCGACCATAGTGTTGAGGGTTGACATTGGACCATACAAGTAAGTCCCTTTAGGTCTTGCTGGTTCTACAAACTGCTGTGTTCTGGATGGTCTAGATTCTTATTCTGATCTCTATTTCCCCCCGTCTTCTTAGATCTCAACGACTCTTCTAAGAATTTATAGCTGATCTTAGTAGTGTGAACTGGAAGGTCTCGATTCTTTCTCTGAGTCCTTCTTGTCTCCTTCGCAAACCTTTGAGGACCGTTCCAAGTACACCTACTACAATTAGTATCTCTGTCGTTCTCATATTTTTTACCTCTCTGGCAAGGTCTAAGTAGCTGTTTTTCTTTTCCCTTTTTTTATTTTCATTTTGTTGTCGGTTGAAACACCAAAATCTACAATAGGGTAATTTTTTGTTGCTTTTTTTTTTAATTAACACAAGGTCTGCTTTTTTGGCTGGAATTTGGTGATTCGTTTGTATCTGAAATCTCAGAAAATTTTACGAGTCTCATTTACTAGGACAGATTCTGGTTTTTGCATATACCGTTTACTCGTATGGTCAAATTTCAATCTCTTGCGCAATTCTAAGTTGAATGCCTTTCCTACCCAGTCGTGTCTACTCTTGTACGACTTTGTGCTACTGTGCTGTAATCACTTACTATAGGATTAATCATTTCATCTCTTTCTCCACATAACCCACCCATGATATTCTTTTGTGTATAATCAATTTTGGCTTTAACATGATTTTTTATGCCTCAATTAGTAGATTTTTATGATTATGATTATCATTCGTCCTTTTCGAGTTTTTCACATCAGGGTTAGCTGATGGTCTTTCACTTAGTTTTAACTTAGATAAAGTCCAACTATTTGATGTGCCTTTTTAAAGTTGTTCCACCACTTCTAAATTCTTGATCTCATCTTTTTTTTTTTCTTACAAAGATGGTTCCTTAATTTATTTTGATTACTGTTCACATGACAATAAGAAGATTAGATTTAATGTAGTTATATTTCAGATATCAACCCCACCACCCTTTAAACTAAAATACAACGGTTAAAAATTAATGAGAATTACTACATTATTCAAAGAAAAGAAAGAAAGCAAAAACAAAAAGAAAATTCATGAAAAAAGTTAAAACACTTATGTGGCTACTGACAATATTTCAACAAAACCAGAATAAGCTATAATACCAGTTTTTGTTGATTTCAATCACAAAAGAAAGCTGGGGGTTTGGGGGGGCTTTTTTCCATTTTTCCATATTATTATTATTATTATTATTATTATTATTTACTCATTAGCGTTTTCACATCAGTGTTAGCTGATGGTCTTTCACTGGAGTTTGAGTGACAGCAAGTCTTCTCAATTCTCCAGGACTCTTCTCAGGATTCTGGCCGTTCTCAATAAGGCTGTCATTTGGATGGTCTCCACTCGTCCGCCAACTTCCAAGCCCTCCAGTCCCTTTAATAATCCCTTATTTACTGTACCAAATGCACCAATCACAATTGATATAATTGTCACTATCATGTTCCATAGTTTTTTTCAATTCCCTAGCAAGGTCGAGGTACTTATCCTTCTTTTCACATTCTTTCAGTCTTATTCTGCGGTCAGCCGAAACAGCAAAGTCAACAATTTTGCAAATCCTTTTTTTTTTAATTTTTGATTATTATAAGGTCTGGTCTTCTGGCCGAGAACTTTCACCTTTGAGTGAAATCAAAATCCAGACACTCTATTACGTTCTATTTCGGACTAATGCCCTTAGGAAAGATATAAACCTCCTTATACCCACGGTTATGAGTTACATTGTATTGCTAATGTTCTCCAACAAGATTTGGCCTTAAATAACTCCAAAAGATAAATATGCTATAAAACAAAGCAAAAAAAAAAACATAAAAAAAACAAGACCAACAATGAGGGAAGATAGTGATTATATGATTGCTATTATTTTTATTTTCTATCTTATTTTACTTATATATTTTTATATTGTTGTCTCTTTGGGATGTTTTTTTTTTCAGTCACATCGTAGTCTAAGATGAGAAGTTCTGCAAAGAGCAATTTTTTGAAATTTCATATAAGCTGAGACTGCCAGCCATCTTGTTAATCTGTTTATGTGTCCTTTTATTGTTATTATTAATATCTCCTTGAGATTTTTTTCATGTCAGCATTAGCTGATGGTCTTTCACTGAATTTTGAGTGACAGCTAGTCTCCTCAAGTCTCCAAGACTCTTCTCGGTATTCTGGCTGATCTCAGTGATATAGTAGTTTGGATTGTCTCAATTTGTCCTCTTATTTCCAAGTCCTACAGTTCCTTTAATAATCCTTCGCTGACTGTATCAAGAGCACCAATTATTATTATTATTATTATTATTAGAAAAAGAAGAAGAATATTTTCCCTCCAAAGACAAAAATATCTTTTATTTATGTCTTCTTGAACACTGACAATCAATTGGAGAGAATGTACTTAGAACCTTTTATTTTATTTATTTATTTATTTTTTTGGTTCATTTGATCAACCGGAAGCTGAAAAGGCGTTCTCATTTAACGTGAATAAAGCCAAAGTATTAACGACCCTCTTTCCTTTCGGTAAATGCTTTTATTTCGGATAAGTGGTTCTCATCGAGCAAATGAAATTACAGTGTTCTAAATTATACATTCGTTCTAAGATTTCAATTAATCAGATGGGAATTGGGATCATTGATTTTTTTTTAGAAATTCATCTTTACAATAATTTTGAAGTATGTTCTCCAAACATTGTGAGCTGAAGTATCGTAATTATTCGATAAGTTCTTCCAATTACTCGTCTCCATTTTATAGTTTTATTCGCTTCGTGTTTCGATCTATGCGTTCTCCGGTCTTCTTTGTATTGAATGAATTTTAAATTGAAGCAATGTCTTATTTCAAGAATTCTTCAGAATAACGACCTACTTTTATTATTTTGGTTTAGTTTGGTTTGGTTTGGTTTGCTTTTAGTTTAATGGCATATCAACCCATGTGGGTTATTTAATGCCAAAACTATCCTTGTAGAAGATTGGTTTATTTTTTGTTTTGTTTAATGACATATCAACCCATGTGGGTTATTTAATGTCAAAGCCATTCTTGTAGAAGAACAGTAGTGGTACAATTTAACTCATATCTGGGTGGATAAGAGGGTCCATGCCTTTCCTAAATGTATTAATCCAAAGGTGAAGTTAATAGTTCGACTGGAGTTCGAGCTTGTTTACGGCGATGTCGTGGTCAAGCACGTTAAGTACTAAGCCACGAAGACACACGTTTTATTATTTTGATCACCGTGTTTTGAGCAATTTATTCTATGGTCTTCTTTGTATGGTACAAAGTTCTGAAATAAAGCATTTTCATTATCAATACAAAACAGTTACTTATCTCCCATCTTATAAACTATCCAAGTTAGATGAACGAGACATGATGGGCACTGCTGGAGGAGTAAGAACGTACTCATAACTCAGTAATAGCAGACCAGAAAAAACTTGCATTTATTAGCTCTGTGCGAACACTGGATGCCGCCAAGAGGATTTGCCAATAGCGATTACCAATAGAGATAGTTGGCAAGAGAGAGAGAGAGAGAATCAATGGAATCTGAGCAGTCAGCACTCCTCGATGATGCTGATACTGTTGGTGATGATGATTATGCAGATAATGAATATGATGATGATAATAATCTTTGCCTTTGCTATTAAGAAGCTTCTGCTGATTCATTCGTCGGTCTTCCCCATATCTGTATGCAATTATTTGATCTAGTATTGATTAATCATTCCAACAAATATTTTCAGGTCAGTAGATTTTAGTTATCGTCTGTTATGCATTTTTTAATTTTCCCCCTCTCATGCTCAATATGATTTTATGTTACGTGAATCAGAGAGAGAGAGAGAGAGAGAGAGAGAGAGAGAGAGAGAGAGAGAGAGAGAGAGAGAGAGAGAGAGAGAATCCTCCTGGCGTATTTACTAAAGTGCTGAACAGCGACATCATCGTCGGCCAGTTTGAAATCCAGTCGCCTCATTACGTTCGCTCACGGACTAATACATTCGGGAAAGGCATGAACTCCCTTATCCTTTCAACGATTGGTTAAATAGCATTCCTAACATCCTTCTATAAAGACCGCTTTGACATTAAATAAACCACAAGAGTTGATATGCCGTTAAACTCTTAGACCAAAACTTTTATTTCATGTAGCTTCACATCTGTTGTAAACCCACTGGTAGATAATAGAATCCCCACAAAGTAAGAAAGTTATTTCACATCTGCTGTAGACAGTCGGGTAACCAGGTGTAGGGATAAGTGGGTTTTATAGTGTCAAAAACGTACAAGTCTAAACAATATCAAAAGACATATGCATAATCACCATCAAGTTTTCCTTGGATGCATTTATCTATCTATCTATCTATCTATCTCAGTCAGTCCATTTTATCTATCACTCTATCTATCTCATTATATATCGATAAATTAAATTGTCTACATAAGACTCCTGATTTCTTTAATTTAATATGATATATTGTAAAGGGGTTTTATGTAAGATCATGCTTCTTTTTAGTGTAGAATTTGTTTTGTTTATTTTCTTAAATAAAGACTTCTTCTTCTTCTTCTTCTTCTTCTTCTTCTTCTTCTTCTTCTTCTTCTTCTTCTTCTTCTTCTTCTTCTTCTTCTTTGCTTTGTCATTAGACTAGAGCACTTTCTACCCCAGAGAATCTCTTTTACCCCAGAGAACCTCTTCTACCCCAGAGAACCCCTTTCTACCCCAGAGAACCTCTTCTACCCCAGAGAACCCCTTCTACCCGACCTCAGAAGTAACTTTGTGCTAAAAGCAACAAAAGAGAAAAACTAGATGGAATAACAAAATCTTTATAATTTGGTTAATTTCTTTCTTTTTCTAGTTGGTTTAAACATTAATTACCTTTTCTCTTGGAAATTGTTTGCTTCGTATGAAAACCACAAAAAACTAATATTGATTATAACTTGGAAATTTTCCTTTAGTAAAATAAAAAGGTTTTTATCACCTCGCTTTTTCCTATCGATCTTCTATACTTTTTCCCGAATTCGTTTCCTATCCACCCTAATCGATTTAAGACAAAAAGTATTTACTTTCAAAATCACTTCTTAAATCGTGAATAGTTTTGATATTGGAGGGGGGAACAATATTCAAATACGAATAATTAGATATGAATTTGAGAAGTAATCAATTATCGATTCAGTAATTAATAAGAAAAAAGATAAGAGAAGAAGCTTATTGATGTTTTAATTTTGAATCATCTCTGCAATTGTGCTTTGAATTGAAAGATTTTAGCAACACTAATTTCCTACACTTTTGGCTGTTAACCATTTTACAGACAGAGCGAAATTTTTGTCGTTTCCTATTGGCTTCTTGTTAACCAATTCAATGTTAACATATATAAACAACACCAGGAAGCCCCACTGTGACGTAGGATTGTGTAAAGGTTGTTTTTCAAAATAATCAAAAATGAGTGCTTTATTGTTTTCGTGCTATTGTACTATGACATATAATTATCAGGTTTTATTTGTCTTTTTATATATGACTGATTGACTTATTTGGGCTTTGATATTCAGGTCTTTACTATGTAAATTTATCGTCTTGATTTCCACTTGTGTTCGATGTCTCATGCTGTAATTTCGGAGAAATTTTCTTTTCAAGAAGAACAAACAATAAATCTACTTTCGTACCCATCTTAATTTATTTTCCTTTCTTCTATACATAATACTCGTATACACCAGAAAGTGGTTCAATTGACGAAAAAGATTATGCACACCCATAGTTACACGTGTGCTAGGTGACGTCGGTTGAAACTATTTTCCCCGTGTCGTCTGATCACATGGCTCCTTAACCTAATCACAACCATGGATTCAAATCACACCAAAAGTCACCGTCTGTCACTCACACTGAGAGACATTCTACGGTATCTTTCCACCTGTTCAACAATTGACTCATTTTAATAACCTTCACTATATGCCGATTACAGACCTCACCAATTTGTTATGTAAGATTTGAAAATACCGTCTATTTGCCAAATGGTCGCACTATACAAGGATTTGAAAAATATCTGCCTGCAAGTGATAAATAAAAACTACCGTTATTACAACTTTGATGTTATCTCCTAAAATTCCAGTCACAAAATAAAGACAGCTCGGTCGGCTGGCAGTTTAGAATATATTGACTGCATCACTGCAGAGGGATAATATCGCCTACCTCCAAATGTCCTGGATATGTCACTTAACCATCTAATGGCGAGGCTCCAGTTCTGAAGATCTGGGGAATGTTGAGTACCTCTTCATTGCCATGACTCCCTCTGGAAGTACCTGTTAGGGTCCCATCTATGGGACAAATAGGACAATTTAATCATTTTCTATACTTTAAACCATTTAAATGTGAGCAAACATATGACTGTCAAACTGAATATTCGTATTTAATAGCAATACGTAAAACCATTTAACTGTGGGCGAATAAGACAATTAATTTTAGATGGCAATACTTGAAACCATTTATCTGTGTGCAAAAACAATTTGTTTACAAATTAGGTATCATACAATAACTGATGTTTATACAACAGCATTGCTTCTAACAAAGCCTTCATCAGATGATGACTCTGGGTTCAGGCATAGTTTCGGGGCCGCAGCATCATTACCACAAGCCCAGGGTGCCCCAGCAGTATCTAACGACACCACCAGACTTTGTCAGATTGTTGTCGCTCTTTGGGATTACTGGATCCACGCTGATGCAGTAAGAGCCTTATATATATATATTATATATATTTGATACATGCATATAAAAAGGATTTGGCACTAAATAACCAACAAGAGTTGATATGCCATAAAGTACTAACCAACCAAACATCCATCAAAATGAAGAGTTTATAACAACACATTTAGCAGCTGAGAGATAATGACAATTGACAATATGGAGTTGGAGTCACGTAAGAGAAAATAAAATATATTCATAATCATTTCTTATAATTCCCCAAATGTCTTTCCATCTGTCCGTCCGTCTGTCAGTCCACTAACGCTTCGCCATTTTGGGTTGATTTCGACTAAATCTTCAGGAATTTATTGGACCATCACTGAAAAGATCTTAAACTATATTCGGCCAAGATTGTTTGAATTTATACTCCCAAAATCAAACTTCTTTGTAACATGACTAGAAAGAATATTACTTAGTAAAACGTTTAATATTCGTAGAATAAAATCTTTATTTACGTAACTAAATGCCAAACTAATGTCATTTTCAACGATCTATGAAAGCAACGATTTATTTAACAGATAGAAAAGTGATTATTTATCTGAGAATTAATTTTTTTTAATTCTCAGATTAAGAAGCCTCATCTCAAAATGATTCCAATTAAAGATGATTATTTATCTATTTATCAAAGTAATCTATTTATTTATCTATGATATTGATCGTTTATTCATTATTCTATAATATCAATTGTTATAAAGTATTTGCTTTAAAATGCGTAACTTATTTAAACTTCATTTTTGTCAAATAAACGACAATTTTCGTTCGCTATATTTTTTATTTTTAAAACTTTTGTACATTATTATTCCACATATACCGTATTGATTTTCTCTTTAAAATAATCTAAGAACCGGACATGTTCTTATTTGAAGATTTGCATCCATGAAATTCTTAGATTTTGTACAAATGATACGGTATTTTGAATTAATTCAGAGACTCACATAAATTAAAATAAGACGAAAAAGAGACAAAAAAATCATTGAATTATATTCCTCTGGTATTGATTTTAATTTTGGTAGATTTTCTAATGAAAGAAAACAATGACTTTAAAACAATTGTGTGTCGATTAATGAAAATTTGTTTTCTGTTCCTTTTTGTTTATGATTCGCTGGCAAAACAAAAAAAAATTATTAAAACGTTTTTAAAATCTTAATTGGTTTTGAAATAAAATCTCCAAAAGTTTTCTAAATTCTTCGTTCAGAACTTCATTCGTTTTGTTAGCGGGTTTGTTTGTTTTTTAAATCCAAATAATAATGAATGCTAGGTAATTATTTAGCATTTCCAGAATGATGAAACTCTGCATATCTCGTCATGGTGTAGTTGTCATCAAGCTAGTCTTGTAAATCGATACTACTGTAATGAGTTCAATGCTCATAGTAAATCTTCAATTGTAATTTTGAACAATTCGTCATAAGTTAAGCAATGTAAATATCCATCACCTCACCGTAAGTGTTGCCTTGTACCAGACTAACATAAGCTTAGTGAAACAAAAGACTAGAGAGTTATGATACAAATTCCTTAAGAAATAAACGATATATTGACATAAATCTTCATTTGATGGAATAGCTTGTTAGAACACATGAACACATAAAAGGGGCAAAAATGGGGAAAAGTTGATGAGGAAAAGTAGAATATCTACGTGGCTTTGTCATTCCCTGGCATGGTCCAAGACAATATCTCTCCTGTTCAAAGAGCAGAGACAAAATAGGTCGAGAATGGGTTTCTGAAATGTTATGTGGCATCCCATGAAGTTACTAATGTTCATGCTTTTTCTCGAAAGGAGATGAGGATTTATTGTCTTCCAACAACCTTACTGAAAATAATTTCTTAACTAGACCTGAACAACATCCGGGAAAAGTCTTTGAGCTTTTCATGTTTATACATCTTTGTTGGTTTTATCCTAAAATATACCTAATCAGTTTTCCCACCCTCTTCAGGCGATTTTTTTTCTTTATCGACAGCTGTATTCAAATGTCAGATATGATTATTCAATCACTTCCAGGAATTGTATCCCGCTCGACATTGTCTCTTCTGCTAAACTAATTTCCAGGTCTTTCAATGATAAGCGACGTTTTTAGCTGAAAAAAAATGACCGAATGGCGAATTGTTGGAAAAATGAAACGTTAATGTTTTGCCAGAAATAAATCAATATCAATTCTATTTGCATATTTCAGCTTCCTGGGTACAAATATTTCAACGTCATGAATTTCATCTTCCACTGTGGATTTGGAGTGTCGACAGTTGCGTTGGCATTTGCTCTGGGGATCCTCTGTTATTTCAGGTTAGTTATTATATCATTATTATTATTATTGTTATTATTTAATTTCCAACTTTACATTCGGTTTCTTACAGTTCTTCACCAGGTGTTTACCCACGACCTAGCATGAGAAAAGATAGGAATCATATGTATCCTATGTATCTATGCTTTTTCCGGCCTATTTGGTTGATATTTTTCAATGATATTGATGGTACACTCCTAAAAATCACTAAAGTAAACGTCCGCTCTCCCGATGGAGATACAGACTACTTCGACATTGTAGTAGGTGTGCTGCAAGGAGTCACATTAGCCCCATACCTGTTGATCATCTACCTAGACTACACATGCTTAGAACGTCTATAGATTTAACGAGAGAAAACGGTTGCAATCTACGACAATCTGTACTGATACAAGATATAGCCTGGAAGACCCCTTCCGGGAGCGATGGACGATAGAGACACAGGTGGCGAGAGAAGGTCAGGGAGATCAGTGCTAGCAGCGTGATATAATGATGAGGAAGGAGATGAAAAGTTCCTCAATTTTTGTATTTCCTATTGGCAGGAACTTCGCAATATCTTGTTAATCTGTTTATCCCTTTCTTGATCATACCCAGGGCTCCCACTATGATTGGCACGGCGGTAGTTTTAAGGAGTGACATTTTTTTTTCAATTCCTATTATAAGATCTTTGTATTTGCTTATTTTATTATATTCGTTGACTGTTGTTATTATCTGTTGTCACTGGCATATCAATTAGAACGTATGTTTTTCTTTTAAAGTTCTTAACCAATGACGTGGTGTATTCAAAAAGTTTCCAGACCTTTTTGTACAGACATTTAAAATCGTCACAGACTCTTGAAAATTCACTATGCTATTGCTATATATCTTATGAGATGACTGACCAATTTTTAGGATTTCAGGTTTAAATGAACAGCTACAGCAGCAATTGGAATACACACTTCTAAAGCCTCATTGTCACAGCTGGTGATTTTCAAAAATGCAATCTGGACGGCAGGACACTTTACAAGAACGGTATGCAATATAATTCTGTTTTAAACTTGGAAAAAATGCCACAGAAACCTATGGAATACTTCAGACTGCTTTTGGACCATCTTGCATGAATCGAGTATCAGTTTTTGAGTGGCATAAGAGATTCAAGGAAGGCAGGGAGTCTGTGAGGGATGATGACAGGTGTGGGAGGAGTAAGGAAGTCAATACACCAGAGTTGATTGGCCAAAGGGTTAGGGTTACTATATTGAGGTTTTAAAGAAGTTTAAAAAGAGATTCCTAGGGAAGAGGCCAACACTCTTCAATTCGGGTCAGTGGTATTTCCACCAGAACAATACACCAGTCCACAACTCCATCCTTGTCACAGATTATTTGACCAAGATGGGCATCAAGACAGTTCCCCAGCCTCATTCTAGTCCAGACCTTGCTCCCCGTGACTTTTGCTTATTCCCTAAACTCAGAGGCTGTCGTTATGAGACAATTGAGGAGATGAAGGAGACTGTGACGAAGGCCATTGACACGCTCACACAAGAGGACTTCCCTGGGGCTTTCCAGAAGTTGTTGGAACGGTACAACAAGTGCATTGCATCTGGAGGAGATTACTTCGAAGGGGACTAGAGTTTCATGTGTGTACTATCAATAATAAAAATGGCCATACGAAAAAAATCTGGAGACCTATTTTATGATCCTCGTATTTGGACAATTGCTGTACATTTTTCTATCAATTTTGATTGCAAAGTCTCAGAGAATCTTAGTTTCTTTTGCCTCTTTTGTTTCTATTATTGGCTCTGATTGGTGTTTACTCTTAGTGAGTTCTTCATAGCAGTATTAATTGGTAATCTTTCGCAGGAGTCTGAGAGACAGGAAGTTTCTTCAGGTCTCCAAGACTCGCCGATTTCAACAATGCTGTGGTCTGTATGGTCTTGATTCTATTTCTGATTTCCGATTCCTTCAGTCATTTTTCCAGGCCTTTAGGTACCTTGAAAGTGCACCAACTACAATTTGTTTCACTCTCATATTCTACAATTTATCAGTTCTCAGGCAAGATCCAAGTATTTGTTTATCTTTTTGCTTTCTTTATTTTTTACGCAGGGATCCGCTAGAACGGCAAAATCAATTCGATCAGCAGTTTTTTCTTTCTTTTTAATTAACCTTTGATTGGGCCTTCTGGTCGGGATTCGGTGGTCTGTTTATATATCAAAATCCCTGATAATTTTATGTCTCATTCTGTTGAACGGATTCTGGTTTGCACATGTACCATTTGTCTTCATGGTCACATTTTACTCTTGTGCACAATTATCAGGGGATCTCCTTCTCCACCAAGTTGGGTCTAGACTTGTATTTCTTTCGTGCCAAATTGCTACATTCGCTTATTATATAATTAAACGTTTCATATCTTTCTCCACATAACCTACAGTTTCTATTTTGTTGTCTATTATCAATTTTTGCCTTGTGATATGAAATTATTTTTTGCTGCTATTTTCCAAGTTTAAAACAGAATTTTATTGCCGATCGTTCTTCTAAAGTGTCAGATTGCATTTTTGAAATTCACCTGCAGTGACAATGGGGTTTTAGTAGGGGGTATTCCAATTGCTGCTGTAGCTGTTCATTTGAACGTGAAATCATAAAAATTGGTCAGTCATCTCATAGGATGTATATCAATAACATAGTGAATTTTCAAGAGTCTACGACAATTTTAAATACCCATATGAAAAAGGTCTGGAAACTTATTGAAGGCACCTCGTAGTTAAGTTTTTTTCCTCGTTCCGAATATTTTATAAGGAGGACAGCGCAGGTGTTTATACCTTTGATAAGTTTTTGCAATGTAGTTTAGTTTGTTTTTTTTCTTTCATGCCCGCTTCTAATATTCCCAAGTATTTGTAAGTTTCTTTTTCTCTGAGCGTTCTGATGTTTTCTTGATTTGGTTGTTTTGTTCCTTCCGTCATTTGCCGTTTGCACTTCTTATTTTTAGCATGGTACATTTTTCTATGCAAAATTCCATCCCTATATCCTGACTATATATTCTCACAGTCAGTATTGGCGCTTACAATACTTTTATTATTTTTGGAAAACTGTTTGATGCCGTCCATGTACATTAAGTGGTTAATCTTTTCTTGAGTTTAGTGAGCCGCCTGAGCATTTCCTAAGTATAAGATTGAATGGCATCATTGTCATCACAAATAGTAATGGTAATAGTGCATCTCCCGGGAAGATACGTCTCTGGATTTTCACCTCAGCTAAATTTTTTTCCTCTCGCTCTCAATTCCACTATTCAATTTTTAATCGTTTTCTCGATATACTTTGACTTTTTCGGCTGTCGTGTACATTTTGTAACAATCTAGCATTGTGGGATCATATCGTAAGTCATTTTAAGGTCAATCCACACCATAGCTACCTTCTTTTCGTCTTATTTTGTTCTCCTTAAAGATATGTTGATTAATGTATAATAGATCATCTGTTCCACTTGTTTACTTGTGGCATCCTTTCTCTTCAGGGAACAGTCGGCGGCTTATTAGCAAATAGTGAATCTCCTCCTTAACTGTTGCGGTTAGAATTTTCCATGTCATCGAGAGGCACTTGTAACTCTTTTTCTCTCTTGTTTATTCATTCGGCTTTTCTCTTATGATCTCTCCGTTCCTATATTTTGCTCCAAAATTGTTTTGCTCCCTTTTCATCTCGTTGTTGATATGTCTTCATACATTCACCCCATATTTGCTGGTAGATTTTTTTTTTCGTTGTTTTACTCTGTCCGGTTTGGTCTGTATAGTTTGATCCTCTTGAGAAATCTTTTTAGTCTTCCTTCTTTCGATTATTTCTTTCAGATGTATTGTTTGTTTTACTTGTGTTGCTTTTCTCCATTAGTCCTAACATATTCCAACTTTTTTTTTTTCTGTCTTTTCATTTTTCCTTGTATATTTTTTTTTATTTCTGTTTCCAGTCTAATTTTTCATCCAGGTTTTGAGTCTGTATTCGTGTTCCTGAGGGGAACACCAAGTTTCTAAGCGATAGTAATGTATTCTTCTTTTCAGACATAATTCTCTTTATAATCTCTATATTCATTTTTTTTTTTTTTTTGTGTTAGTCTTTGACATGTGTAGTTTGGGTGTGTAGAGTTTCGATTGTTATTATTTTCCGGTTCATTTCGGTTAAAGGATTGTCGTTTTCAGAATTTTGTGTGTCGATTATTGTATAAGTTTTTTGTTTTTTTTACTTAATTCCCAATTTATTTGTAGGTGTATTTCTAATATTTCAAGGGTAGAAAACTGACCTTTCTTTATAATAATCATAGCTTGGTGAGCAAGTCTTTGGCTTGTCGGAAATCAAGCACATTCTTCCCAGATTTCTATCTTTCTTTTTCTATACCCTATTTGTATAAGACTGCTCCTGAAATAACAGTAACGTGAAAGTTTGTTGTCTTCCCAAGTCCATTTTCTGTGCAGGTGTCACTGATTTGTTAAGTTAGATCGTCGTTCGTGTACCTGAAAAAGGAACAGCCAACATTCGCAGGATGTCAACGTGCCTCTATGTTGGCTATCCTGAGAGCACTTGCCCATCATGACACCCAGATCTGTTGTCTGGGTCCCACGTTGAGTTATGTTTCGATTTGCTATTTTAGTATATTGTGGCTATTCCAGACCCAGGAATTGCTTAAAATCTGCGCACCAGTCACAGATATGACCAAGTACTCTTTAAGTAAGAGAATTCTTAAGCGGGTCACAACTGAGAAAAAAAAACTAGTCAGAGACATTTAAAAACGAATAAAAACTTATTTAAGCAACTATTGTATATTCTTTTTGGAGAATGTGTCTCCTCGAACATTCTCCTTGCTAGTAGCGCGGTATTTGTTTTTCTTTTTATCTTGTGCCGAGTTATTCACGTCTGTCTTTTTAGTCGTCGAATCCCTATTATTATTATCATTATTTTCATCACTACTTGATAGTGATGAACTGAATTCAATTTTTTGTTGATATTATTTCTGCTTACTCTTTTTCTAATATATTTGGAAAAGACATCAATTATGATTAATATTACAACACAGAATAAATTCTTTAGCTTTGGTTGGCATAAGAACAATTTTTATAATACAAATCCAGATTGGTGTAGAGTTATCAACTCTAACCCGTGAAACTTACCACTGAAACCGCAGAATTATCCCTTACTGTTACCAAGCCAGATATACGGATGTATGAAATAGACATAGGGAATCCAAAATACACGACATTCACGAAATTGGTTCAGGTACGAAACTTTTATTCACCTTTTTGAGTTTAAAGGGTTTTTCGACATGAGGAGAGAGCGATACAATCTTTCTATGCTAACTGCTTTTACATCGTCAGCTCTCAACCCAACCAACGCGCGGCGCCCGTAGCGCACAAAGTCGTCTGGCCTCGCCCAGGTCTGAATCTCAACTTTCTCGTTCGGAGGCAGGAACTCAACTAACTGCTTTTTCTCAAATCTCATCCCACGCTTCCAGTGCATGACATCACTGACATCCCCTGGTCTCAATTCCTATCTTGGATTTTTATTTTGACATCTCTGAATGACACATCCACTCCGGGTGCGTGTGAACACCTGCGTTAATGTTGCACCTAACTAACCCATACGCTGAGCCGAAAGGTTCTCATCCTAACTAAACCGAAAGGCAAGATATACAAAACGAAATATATTACGGTTATGGCCCTGTACATCTCGAAAATTCTCCAGAAATAAACAAAAATGAAGATTAAGTCTTTTATGTATCTATTATCAAACATTTTTTTCGGGGAATCTATCTGATTTAGAACCTTGAAAGTGTCCCCGCTGTGGAATATCATGGGTTATGTTTCACTCAGTTTACTACTTCTTGTTAAATTATGCATTTAAAATTAGCATCAATATTGTAGTTCTACATTAAAGAGAGAGTTCTTGGATAAGGCCAATGCACAATTAAGTCCAATGAACTATCTGACTCGAAGATTAAACCCATAACACCAGACAGTGTCTAAGTTACTTGTATTAGATATTTAACTGAAATTTACTTTTTCCTTACAGAAATCTACGATGTCTTCGAAACAATATTCATTGCAACTTGATTCTAACCTTCATCCTTCGGAACGTCATCTGGTTCGCTATGAGATATTCAATGGCTGACATTAGCGTGCAACAAAGAGGAATCGTAAGTACGTTATGTAATATTTTAAAATTCGGATAAGTATAGGAAAACCTTCTTTTTTTTTTTTTTGAAGAAACAGTGCACATCATAATTAATTAGTCTTTACTTAATAATATTCAAAATGTTGCATATAGACTTTTGACAGAGCTATCAATCAAGGATTTCTAAAACAGGATATTCTATCTATGTAAACAAGTAATAACTGGAAAACAGGCAATGCATGGGTATAAGCAGCTCGCGTAGGTTGACAGCCGTAAGTGGGTCAGGTGAATTGACAACCAGAATAAGTAGGCGTTGGGAAATCATATTTACACAGGTAACCTCCTCAGACGGCCAGTTGGCGGTCAGACACAGAGTCGCGTTCAGCCAGTTGGAGCCACAACCAAGTCAGGACGGAAGCCGCGCTGAGCACTACTTGTGAGGGGGGAAAGCGGCCCCAGTGAACCCTGGCTAAAAAGCAGAAGTACTAAGTGGGACCCTGAATATGGCTAAGATATGGGTCAGTATAGCAGTCCTATGTCCGTCTTCTCTCTCTCTCTCTCTCTCTCCCTCTAAGAGAATTTCGACCCTTACGAGAGAAATAAAAAGAGAGTATATTTTTGTAAAGGAGTGTTAGGTTCATTCCTTCATCAGGTTACATAAAAATTCTTAGATGAAGTATTGTTAATTATTATTAATTTTTTACTATTTCTTTCGTCATATTTCCTTTACTTTTCATAACACTAGCAATATTGGATGTTATAATATTCAAGTTTCTTAAATGAAACATTGTCAATTAATTTTTGACTTGTATTTTTTCCATCTTATTTCTTTTTATTTGTATTAGATGCAATAATATTTAAATTCCTTTGATGAAATATTGTAGGCTATGGCCTAGGAAGGAATCATATCACCTCCTCAAATCAAACTTATTTCGTATTTTCTGATGGCCCTGCGCCACGCGGTAACAAAAATAGAATTTTATCTGCAATAAACTCAGTCCCATTATACGAGACAACCACTTAAACGAAAAAAAAAAAGAAATCTGAATTGATGGGGAGAAAACTTTAAAATCAATAAATTTTCTTTGATTGTCAAATTTCAGAAAAATATGATATCATTTATTCCATTATAATTTATAAAATATCATGTAAATAATGATTTCCCAAAAGGCGAAAAAATCAAATCAATAAGAAAATATCTTAATTTCAAGAGCAACAATCGTGTTGAAAAATATTTACACCCCCAAATTAAACTTGACCACTATTTTCCTGTAGACTTGAATCCTGTTTAACAATAAAATCTTACTACGAACAATTTTTTTTTATTTGTCATCATCATCATCATATCGTGCTGGTAGCACGGATATCCCTGACCCTCTCTCACCACTCCTCCCTATCGTTCATCGCCCTAGGTAGGTCTTCAGGACAACAACCTGTATCCTCACATAGCTGCTGAATGTACGTTCGAGCTGGTCGTCCTGCTTTTGCGCGGCCATGTGTGGGGATCCATAAGAGTACATCTCTTATGAGTTCATCTCTGCTTCTCCAGCAGTGTCCTGCATGTCTGGTTCGTCTAACTTGAATAGTTTTCGTGATAGGGGGCAGGAGGCCGTACAGTTGGTGTCTTGTGGGGTGTTGCTGCCAGGACTTGTTCAGGATTGCACGCAGCATTCTTGTGTAATTGCCATCTAGTTTCTTCTCCAGCCGTTTTGTTAGCGTCCATGTAGTGCATCCATATAGCAGTATCGATGTGACCGCTGCCTGGAAGAAACTGCGTTTCATTTTATCGGTTAGGTCTGATTTCCATATAATCGATAGCCTATTGATAGCTGTCCATGCTTTCGTTAACCTCGTTTCGATGTCCTTTTCGGTTGATTCGACGCTGCTTCCTAGGTACGTGAATTTGTCTACTAGTTTAAGTGGGGTTCCTTCTAGAGTGGAGATGTCCCCCGTTTGGTTATAGCACATATATTCCGTTTTGTGTGCATTAACATAGAGGCCTATGCTTGCTGCTGCTCGTTCCAAACTATGCAGAAGTGTTTCGGCTTGGTCAGGTGTATTTGCCAGTATCGCTATGTCATCGGCGTAGTCGGCGTCGGTAATTGTTGTTGCGGGGTATCTTCTGCTTCTTCTCTTCGTCAGTTCGAAGCCATTCTCTTTGATTTTGTCAATCGATGTTCTAAGTACGTAGTCTAGACAAATGATAAAGAGGTACGGGGCCAGCGTGTTCCCTTGTAGTACTCCTGCTACAATGTCAAAGTATTCTGTGTCTCCATCCGGTGATCGTACTTTTACTTTAGTGTTTCTATAGAGAATCGTTATTGCCGCTACGGTTTCTTTAGGTATGCCGTACGCTAGTAGGATTTGTTCCATCTTTCCTCTGTGAATGGAGTCGAAAGCCTTGGTAAAGTCGACAAATATTAATGTCGCTTGTAGGTTCTTTGCCCGTACACTTTCAAGGATTCTGCGGATGGTTAATATTTGTGAGGTCGTGGATCTATTTCTTCGGAAGCCATTTTGGTTTTTTTCTAAGTATGTTGTCGATTTTGGGTTCTATTCGGTTTCGTAGTAGGGCATTGTAGATTTTGGCAGCTATGGATGTAAGTGTTATGCCTCGGTAGTTTTTGGCTAATCCGAGGTCCCCCTTTTTAGGGGAGGGGAGTATGCATCCCTTCATCCATCTATCTATCGGATTTTGATTGTATACTGCGTTGCAGTGTCGGAGCAGTATGTCGTCGAATTGTCTGGTCTTCCATACTTCCGGGGGAATTTCGTCCAGCCCTGCAGCTTTCCTATTTTTAATTTTTCTGAGAACCGAGTCGAGTTCTTGTGTGAACGGTTGCATGAGTTATTTACACCTACCCTGAATGGTGTATTTTTTTTTCATTTGGAAATAAGAAAGGATGCAAAAAAAAATTAAATTGACCAGTTTTAATAAACTTGGTATCATTTTGTCGGATGATGACTGCTGTATTATAAATTTTCATCACGGTTAATAAATTAAAAAATTGATAATGCCATCAGATAAATAGTAATTTACGAAGCTCTTTGCACAATGCCGAATGAATGAAGCAGCCAATGAGACTCGAACTCACTCGTGTAGGTTTGCTCGTCAAGCTTGCTAACCACTATATCACCAAAGGTGCCCTGCCATCAGATAAATACATGCAAACTAATTGTAATCAATGCAAAAAATCACAATTTCAAATACCATAAACTCAGGAAATTAAATTAAAAATGTATTCGGATAAATCACCAAGGTAACGGATAATAGTATGATTAGAGAATACACATCAATTATTTTATAGTACATATAAATGGTATGATAAATAAAACAGTCAATTATCGAAATGTACAGTTCAAATTGTGGACCTTACATTCTTCATTGGTTATAATTATATTCAATGTTAAATTCATAACTTTTTTCGATTTAAAAATTCATCGATATTTACCGAATAAAAAACTCAAGTTATCATTTACTTTGATATCTTCATCAGAATTCTCATCTGTCACAGACAGCTGACATTTTATTTAAATCTCTAAGGTCGTCATCATTTTCACTGTCAGAATCATAGCGAAAGTTTTTAAGAACATCAAGCTGATCCGGCATGATGTTCTTTCTTATAAGTCCAATGCAATATTATTTCATCATATTTACAATGATTCTATCCAGAGCCACTGACAGGTTGAGGCATATCAGGTTTATGTACTCGTTTCTAAATACCAGCCAAGTAGTTAGCACAGTTTAAATGTTTCAACAATATAACAGTGTAAAGTTGTAATACACTAAAGTCAAAATCTCATGATATATTTAGTCATTTCTTCCTTTCCATATTTTGATTGCAACATGAAAAATATCAGTTCATTGATACTTTTAACCCGCTTATTTCCATATAGAGCACAGATAAAATGCTCAATATTTCTTTACTTATTTGCTCTGAATTTCCTAATTTTATAAGCTCCTCCTGAAAGGGTTAGTTCTTTTCAACTACTTCTATTGGCTTCACCTTTCCTTTCCCAATAAAAGCACCTGTCATGTTGCAGCCAATGAATATATGAGGGCTTACTTCATTTGCTTCTTATTATACTAGTTTTATTGTTATATAATTGCGGAGGAATTTTTTTTTATATTATCATTTTTCGTTTTATATATCTAGCCTTTCACAGATGTCACAATAAAAATCCCAGATAGCAAATGAGACCGGGGGACGTGAATGAGTCTCATGCCCGGAAGCGATGGGCTGAGGATTTTGGAATTTGTAAAAAACAGTGAGTTGAGATTGGGCTTGGACGAAGAAAGTCGATTTTCGAAGCTCGCCGAGGCTAGACCAGTAGTTTGCGGCGGGGCCGCACGTAGTGGGGGTCAGATGGAAAAGTCAGCATAGAAAGAAATTGTGTCTCTCTCTCCTCATGCCGAAAAATCTTAAGCTCAAAAAGGTAAATAAAAGTTTCGTCCCAGAACCAAAAAAGAGAGTCGTCAGAATGTTTCGGGTGTTTTCGGATTCCTTATGTCTATTTCACATAGTCATATTGGTCGTATATTTTTGGACGTGGATATGCTACAGTATTAGCTGTGCATTTGAAATTGATATTAAAATGAAAATAAATCAACCATTATTTTTACTCTTAGTAAGCTTTCCATACCAGTACTAGCTGGCTGGCTGTTGGAATTCAAGAGACAGCAAGTCTCTTCTCTATTCGATTCTATCTCAATTGCGCTGTCGTATTGACCGTTTCAATGCATCAACGGATCTCCTGTTACTCCCAGCAACTTTCCAGGCTATTTGAGATTGTTTCAAGAGATCCAAACATCATCTTCATGTTCTTTAGTTTGTCATTTTTACAGGTTTTGTTTTCTTTTTTTATTTGAGGAGAGGTTACTGTTTTTACTTAAGTTCTACTAATATCAATACTCTTTGCCCAATTGGCTGGGGGGCTGTAGAATACACAGACTGCTTCTCTGCAAAGGGATAAGACCCCCACTAACAAATGTCCTGGATATGACACTAAACAATCTGATGGTGAGGTTCCAGTAATGCTGGAACTTTGGGGAATGCGGAGAACTCCTTCATGCCCTCGCTTCCAGGTCCACTCTGGCGCGGAGTGGTAGGACCAGATAAGGGTCCTAACTATGGGTTAAATAGAACTAAACCGTGGTTTCTTGACTTTACAGTTTTTTGCATTTAAACTGCGTATTTATGCTAAACTGAATTGTTTAAAATAGAACTGTTTTGACATTTATACTGTGTACTTATGCATAAGTGAATTGCTCGAAATAGAACTGTTTTGACATCTAAACTGTGTACTAATGCTAAACTGAATTATCTGAAATAAAACTGTCTTGACATTAACTCTGTGTATTGCCCAGTCAGCTGGGGCAGTAGAATACACCGACTGCACCTCTGCAGTGGGTTAAGACCCTCCCCGAATGAGAGTCCTGGATATGACACTAATCAATCTGATGGTGAGGTTCCAGTAATGCTGAAATTTTGAAGAATGCAGTGTAACCCTTCATTGCCATTGCTCCCCGGTCCAGTCTGACCCCGGAATGGTAACAACTGATAAAGGTCCTATCTATGGGTTAGATAGAAATAAACTGCATACTCGTGCTAAACTGAAAGGGGACTAAAATTTCATGTGTGTACTATCAATAAAAGTACCCATACGAAAAACGTCCCGAAACTTATTTAATGGTCCTCGTATATATATATATATATATATATATATATATATATATATATATATATCCTATTTTAGGATTTTCCTATTCCGTCTATCCCAATTTTTCCTCTTTTCACGCTCCCTTTAATATGACTAAAGTAAATCTCTTTATATTGTCAGGATTACGTTTTGTTTTGTTTTTTGTTTTTTTTGGGGGGGTGTTTGGGGGGTGTTTTGCTTTTCTGTTTTTTACCTGTTTCTCCTACACCAAACGTTAATTTTCTCCAACTTGTCACATTTGTAAAGGTTCATTATCTCTGTCATCTAGCCAGACTACCATTTCTCACTTTCATCTTTACTTTGACTGATCGAAATGCCGGGAAAATCTTAATCGGAAGAGACTGTTTAAATTGTGGATCTTCAATCAAGCCAAATGTTTGAATTTCCAAGTGAATAAGCTGATTAAGAAGAAAAAGTCGTAACAAATCACCTGACATGTCCCGGTATCTGGGCAAAAATGTTGGTCTTATTTCTTATGAATGTCCAAGTCGGAGTCGACAACGGTTGACAATAAGAAAGAAATAAAAATGACATTTTGAAGAAACAAACAAACAAAGATGAGAAACTCGCAAGAATTAAAAATTGGAACGGATGACATTTTGATGAGGGAAATAAGTTTTGAAAGTAAAATTCTAAAAATTAAAATAAGAAAAAAGAAAGAAAAAAGAAAGGAATTGATAAAGAAAGAAAGAAAAAGAAAGATAGATATCAACAGACTGTGATAGATAGATAGATAGATAGATAGATAGATAGATAGATATGCAATAAACTACCTGCTTCTTAAAATCGTGAAATAGGTTTTAATCTAATCCTAATTTTTTCTATTTTATAGCACATTTATATAATTAATTTCAGTTTTGTAGATTTGATTTTAAAAAAAGATTTCGAAATATCTAAGAAATAAAGAAAATATTTGATATTCCAACCAATTCTTATTTTCATGTCTGGATTAATGCACCGGCAGACACACATACAAACACACCATGTGTTTGTGTGGGTATTAGAGAGAGAGAGAGAGAGAGAGAGAGAGAGAGAGAGTGTGTGTGTGTGTGTGTGTGTGTGTGTGTGTGTGTGTGTGTGTGTGTGTGTGTGTGTGCGGCATGTTTAAAAAATCGAGCTTGACGCTTCATTCATTAATACTGAAAGGAACAATGACTGAATATTTTCTTCAAAATAGTTGATATTCAACGCCCAACCGCCAGCGAGTTTTACCATTGGTCTATGCATCTTTGAAAGTCATGTTTTGACTTCGTGGGAATCTCATACATTTTTATTAATAAAACACTAAAACCTTTTTATTTAAATCATCATTATTTTAGTCATTAATGTGGTTACAAGAACCAATACAATAATGAACATATTAAGTTCATTGAGTTTCACAGACATTTTTAAACAGATGACTATTTCATATTAAGTGGTAATATCAACGTTTTAAGAGGCAATGAATTAATATAATTCAAAATCATTTTATACATTATCTCACATAGATGTATTCGACTAACTGGACTCTTTCAGGTACAGCAACCTCAAGTCAGATTATATCTGGGAATAGCGGCAACAAAAAAGTAACTTCACACTCCACTCCTCAAAAACTGGAGCCTTAATACTCATTTATTGTTTTATGCAAGACACCATTTTTTTTTTTTTTTAGCGGATGGAGATTACCCCTCTACAGGAGATGCAGTCAGCATGTTGTTTTAGGGCGGTTGTGAAGATACTCTAAACAATGTTCTCCCAACGATATTATTGCCAAATGTTATGATAAATTGCTGTTTAATTGCCACCATAATGCATTGATTAACGAACTTGTCTCTCAGACTAACACATGAACTATAATACTGTATCATCATCATCATCATCATGTCGTGCCGCCAACACGGATATCCCTGACCCTCTCTCGCCACTCCTCGCTATCGTTCATCGCTTCTAGCTGGTCCTCAGGGCTACATCCCGTATCCTAACATAGCCGCTGTATGTAGGTTCGAGCGGGTCGTCCTGCTTTTGCTCGGCCATATGAGGGGATCCATAGGAGAACATAACTTATGAGCTCGTCCCTGCTTCTCCATCAGTGTCCTGCATCCTAAACAGATATCTCTTTATTGTGTCCTTATGCAAGATTATCTAAGACTAATACCTATATAGATGCGAGATGCAATTTGTCTATTTTACTTCTGAGAAGTGTGAATAATGTCGGAGACCAGCTAAAAAGCAAGATTTCCCATGTAGACATTAAAGTCAAAAAGGTAATCTTATAAGCTTTACCGTAACATCATCATCGATATCATCAAGATGTACTGACAGCGAGAAATAACTTGACACTTTCTCACCATTCGTCTCGATCGGCCATCAACTCTAGGCAAGTCCTCTAGACAGCATGCAGTGTTTGCACAGAGGTGATGAATGCAAGTTTTTGATGGTTGACCAACACTGATAAGTCCATGCGTTTGAGTTCATCGAAGAACAGGTTTATAAGTTCTTCACTAGCAGTGCCCAGCAGGTTTTTCTAATGTTCCTTCGATGAAATACATGAGAGATACGAGGAGCCTTCAATAGGTTTCCAGACTTTTTTGTACTGGAATTTAAACTTGTCGTAGACACTTGAAAGTGCAGCATGTTATTGTTATACTTCCTATGAGATGACTGACCAATTTTTATGATTTCACGTTCAAATTAACAGCTACAGTAGGAATTGGAATGCACCCAACTAAAGCCTGATTGTCACAGCGAAAAAAGTCTGGAAACTTATTTAATGAGCCTTGTAAATTGTTGCATTGCTGCTGTTTTGTAGGGTGCTGCTTCTAGGATTTGCTCAAAACAGCACGCAGCATCCTTGTGTAGTTACTACTAAGCTTTTTCTCCAGGCGTTTCATTAGGGTTCAAATGGTGCAACCAAACAGTTGTACTTACACGGTTTCAGCTTGGAAGAAGTTTCCTTCATAAAATCTCTATATCCAAAAGTTTTACCTCATTTCATTTGGATAAGTTTACTGCATTTCGGCAATGTTCCGTGGATCAGCCATAAAACATGATAGATTAGAAAAAATCTACATTTTTTTTTGTTATCAAATTTTAAAACCTAAAATTTTTTCAAGCGTCTGCTTTTTTAAGCCAAATGCACCTTTTCGTTTTTTGTTGTTTATTTTTGGGGGACGGGGGTTGTCTATTATCGACAACATAATTAAATTCATCTTTTTTATTCTTGGGGATCAAAGCATTTAGCCATTCTACATGTTAATATTCCTTTTATTTCCTCTGTTCATTTCATGTTCGTCGATTAATTATTATATATTTCCCAAAATCTATTTTCTGAATAGACAATCAAAACAAAAAAATATTTCCCTTTGTTAAAATCTTCCTTCCTTTTTGAGACGTTATCATTTTGCTTTTTAATTTTTTTTTTTTTTTAGATTTTATAAATTGGTACAGACAATTTGCTGCGAGACGAGTCGACTTCGATCAACAAATATTTTCCTTTTCCTTCCATTGCAATCAATATGTCTCTATTTATTTGTTTGTCCATTTTAATCTGTTCAGATTCTAGACTTCTTTTTATTATGTAAATTTGCTCATTACCTATCTACTTATTTATGTATATCAGTCTATTACTTTATATATATATATATATATATATATATATATATATATATATATATATATATATAAACAGTCCTATCTAAGCATTTTTGGAATTTGAAAAATAAGGGTTTGACCCCTGAATTTCAATGGAGCATATTGAAAAAGTTGAATACTCCAAAATGCTTTGATAGTAGACGTAACCTGTGTCTAGAAGAAAAGATACAAATCATGCTATACCCAGGCTCAGAAAAATTATTAAATCAGAGATGGGATTTAATAGTTAGATGCAGGCATAGGAATAAATTTAAACTATCGGCGAAAATCGAAGATAATTATTAATTAACAGTAAAAATAGGATTAAATCGGGACAGATGAGGTAAAAGGAATAAAAGAAATATAGAAACCCACCATGTAAGGTCGGACGAATGTACGTTTCAGTGAAAAGATGGCTAAATAAATGGACGCGAGGATCATTTTTGAGTTTAAGATATGTATTACTGTAGTCTTTTTTTATGGTTAATAGGAATTGTTGTAATTCCTTAAATTATTGTTAAATCTGAAGAATCACGTTAAATGTTGGTTAAATTATTGTAGAAAGTAAACCTACGTCTAGTTATTTTGTATTGGTCCCGACCGGTAACAAAAGAAAAACCGGAATTGGCCTAAAGGGGAGGTAACTCCTCACCCCTCTTCATCTCGCTGCACACTCTTCCCTCCTGTGCCTACGACCACCTCCATTCTGGCTGTATTCATTATATCCATTTGGATCTGAAGAAATCCAGTTAAATTCGGAGTTATTGATTCATATCAATACTCATAGTAGGATGGAAATAAATCTATAATCCTAAAGTAACCGGATTTTAGTTTTTCTTAAAAGAAAGTATATATATATATATATATATTACATTTTTAAAATCACTTTTTTTTTTTTAACTTTAAAACCGAACAATTAGCACAAGCATTTATTTTTAGAGATAAGTATCTGACGATCGATGTATCATCGTGTAACTGATAGTAAAGCAAAAAGAATTGTCTTGACCGTTCGGTTTTACACATTTTTGAGATGTGATCTTTTTAAAGTTTGGTTTCTTTGTTGAATGGCATATCAACCATCGTGTGTTATTTAATGACAAAGTCATCATTGTAGAAGAACAGTGGTGGTACCATTGAACCCATAGCATTCATATATTTCCCAAATGTATATTAGTCAGAAAGTGAACATAACAGTGCGAGTTCGAACTCGCTTACTACGATGTCTCAGTCCAGCAGGTTAGCCACTACGCCGCGAGACATCTAAGAACCATTTTATAAAGTGCCAATATACGATTCTGTAGGGGCTCTACCTCAGATTTCAAGTACTGTAGAAAAATAACGAATTTATTTCACATTTTACATTGTTTATATATATATATATATATATATATATATATATAAGGAAAAAGCAAAAAACCCGAAAATATATGCACATATATGGATACAATCACTCACGCATCGCACAAACACACTGAATATACCCTTGTGAATATCCACACGTCAAAAAAAACATCTGTGGATGCCAAAGGTTGTCACGGACAATCAACTTTAACAGAATATCCACAGACACAAATCCTGGAATTAAAAACAACCACAGCCCTTTCAAAATAATCACCACTATAAAAACCAAAGGAAACGCCAAAATTAATCATTAGCTACCCAGAAACGACTAGCTGATCTCAAATTATCTCATTCGAGATTACCTTCAAGACTTTTGAAGATATTTCAGGGACAACTGGAGATATTAAGTCTTTCTCATCAAATCAAATGGTTATCTTAAACAAAAGTGAAACATGCCACATAAAACAACAGCTTTTTTTTCATACAAAGAAATGTTACTTTTTTGAAAATTTTATAATATGAAATATATGTTGAAGGTTGATTAATATTCTATTTCTGTATTTTACAAGTAGCATTGCTTTTTGAGGAAAATACGAATATATTGTTTCTGTAAAAATTCGGTTTTCCCAGGTAACCGCTGTATTTTTGAATTTTTTAGTCGTGACGAGTGGGCATTGGCTGAAATTTGAGTTCTCAACAATTTTTGAGACTGAGGTTGTCTTTTGATTTTTGAAGATTAAACGGCTGTTCGTCTGAAGAAAAAACTTTTCTATTTGAAACAGTTCTGGAAATTTTACCTCTCCGCCGAATGTTAAACAGCGTAAAATTTGTGCAAAAGAGAATTGATCTGGTTTTGTTCTACTTGAAACTAGAGAAGTTCACAAATATAAACATTCACATATTTTTTCCTTTTATTATTATGAAAAGAATTTTGAAGAGTTCTAAATTTCTTGTATATTCGAAAACCAAATATTTTCTCCACGTGAGTGTGGCCACTCACTTTCTCTGGAGGAGAATATTGGTTTGGTTTGGTTTGGTTTAATGGCATATCAACCTTTGTAGGTTATTTAATGCTAAAGCCATTCTCCTTGAAGAACAGTAGTGGTACTATTTAACCCATAGCCGGGAGGATAAGGGGGTTCACACCTTTCCCAAGGGTATTTGCCCGAAAGTGAACGTAATAGCGCGACTGGAGTACAAACTCGCTTACTACGATCCCACAGTCCATCGCTTTAACCATTACACCACGAGGACCCCACCCCCGGAGGAGAATATGAAATAAAAAAGAATTACCAGTTTGATATTAAAAAGAACTACAAAGCAGAAATTTGTACCAGCTTATTTGCAGGTTTAATATACGTTTGGAATAACATATATTTATTTTGATTTGGTACCTGTTCCTAAATAGTGTATGCGACTTTATTTCCTAAGAAAATATTGGGAAATATTTAAGCAATTGTTTGGGGGAAAAAAGGAAAATGATTTTTATGAGTTGTTTATATGTATCTGTGAAGCATTGTTAACGAACCAGAGAACCAGCTGCCCACTTTCCTAAGAAGAAGGAAGTCATAGCAGTCGTAGCCTTTGCGAAACCAAGAAAAAGAGGAAGAGAAGCAGAATAGTTTTCTTACTGTATCTATCGATTTATGTATGAAAAAAAAAGTTGTAATTTTTAAGTAAATGTTGTTTTTTTTAATTCGCCTTAAAAATTTGCATATGGACTTATATGCATCAAGCCACCTTTCATTTTTTTTTTTTTTTTTGCTGTAAATAAATTTTTGCGACTGTATTTGTCTCCAGTCTTTGTTCGATAGTTTTTCTGATTAGCTTCCCTTTTAGACGATAAATAATAATAGTATCTCTTTTTCAGAACAGTAAAAGACAAACTCATGTCTTTTAGAAGTTTTAGAATTTTAAAGAAATTTAAAAACCGTTCACTTTCTTCGCATTTAAATGTATTTGAACAATTACCCCCACACACACTCACGTTTTCTTTTAAACATGCTTTATAAACTCTATAAATTATAAGTTGCGTTCATACTGACACACACCCTTATAAATTATTCCTATCCAATTTGTTTTATTTATTCTTTTTTTCATATTATTGTTCACATGATAAATTCTCGTTTTAAAAGAATACTCAACGTCGCTCATAGGTCTTTTGCTAAGTCGCTATTGGTCTTGTTTTCATCTGTTCTTCCATGCACCAATTATTCACAAAATTTTAGATAATCACGGAGATTACCCCCCCCCAGCCAATGATCTCGTTATCCAGCATTAGAATACAAATTCAATTTATGTTGAGACATTAACCGTAACAATATATCTATATATATATAAGTTTGATATATTTAGGAATGAATATCAACGCTCAATATCAGAGCTAGTGCGCGTATACATATATATATATATATATATATATATATATATATATATATATATATATATATATATATATGTATATATATATATTAGGATAGTGAAAATACAGAGTCAACGGAGCTTGGTGAGTATCAGTTTCTTTTCTATGCAATCGTTAAAACAATATATATATATATATATATATATATATATATATATATATATATAAGAAAAAACTTAGATAGATAGATAGATAGATAGATAGATAGATAGATAGATAGAATTATTAGCTTAAGTACATGTATTTTGTCATGAAAATATTCTAGCAATCAAGTTTGTAATTGGAAATATTATGCAGTAAATAATGATCATCTTCAATTTTTTTTTCTTTTTTCATTTCCATTCCTTGTACCTGACGAATTATTCAAGTTTTAGATTCAGAACAAGACATATTCATATAAAATTAGTCGAAATATTCAATCAATTATTTTCTATTTCGCCAAGACACTTCTTTTGCTTCAGCTGAACGTTCCATAAATCTGAGACATTTATCTATTTTCTACTCAGAATCTAATTTTTATGTGTGTCTCACAGACTGTTTTATAGAAGAATCGAAGTCATGTTAATCTGTCAATGGCTATTTTTCTCATCAATAGACGCCATCCGTTTTGATGGGTAGCAGTAGTTCCTGGGTGAATTATTTAATCATATCCGTTGACCTAAGAAGGTTCTCCGCCAAGCATTAAGTTTAGCGCGCCGGTGACCTGCTTCTTCCAAGCCGTGTCAGTACTATTGTATAGTTGAACTTGACGAAATGCTTGTAAAAAAGCTATATAGGAGTCACGAAAGAATGCTACGTGGTGTTTTGAACAAATCCGTGAAGTTGCACCCAGCAAAAAAGCAGCTACTTGCCCCCACAACATCATACAAATTACCGGGGTACTGCTGGTGAAGTAAGAACGAAATCATTCGTGATATTCTTCGATGGATTCCTACATAGTGTTAACCGACCAGCAAAATCTTGCAGTTTTTTGGTCTGTGTAAACAATAGATACCGCCTAAATGGATCGGTTAATAGCGATGAACGATAGGGACGTATGGCGAGTGAGTGTCATGGTAATCTGCACTATCAGCACACCATGATAATGATGATTTTGTCAGATTATTTATTTGGACATTTATAACAGAAACGAACGAACATTTTTGAGTTAGACAGAAAAATCTCCAAATTTTATGACGCAATAAATGAGATGACAATACACTTTAATGATGTTTATTACGACAGTTGAGATTGAAATTATATTTAATGTGTGATTCAGAGCAGCTTACAAGATATACGATTCCGATTTCCTGTCTATGAATCGCTTTAGATATTCATCAATAAATACAGTTATTTTTAATAAGGTTACCGAAGTTTTAGTAGAAAGTCAACAACCACTTGTAGCTTACTTTGAACTCAAACACAATTCTCAAATGCACGAGTAGTTGAGGTTGTTTACGATATATACACACATATATATATATATATATATATATATATATATATATATATATATATATATATATATATATATGTCTAAATTTCTGAGACAAAGCTTGATGATTATCATTAAGGGTTTTCGGACTATTGACTTCATCTTTATAGTTATTTCTACAACGTTTCGGCCGATATGTCCCCAGGCCTTCTTCAGGTGTTTGTCGAACACGGGAACCTTCACGGAACTTCGAACTACGTCCTTTATTGAATCCACGGGTGTCGCCTGTTTTGATTCCGTTAGCCAAAACCGAGTACAAGTGTTAAGTATTCCTGTATTGTAACTCACCTGCAGTCAGGATTGAACCTGCAACCTCCAGATTATATATATATACATATATATATACTCAGTCAATGATATTGTGGCTCAACTTTTTAGACTGCTCCGTGTTCCAAAGAACAAATTTCCAAGAAAGTATTTTCCAGCAAGTTTAGATTCGTATCTCCTGTCCCGTTATTTCATTTTTCACGGACACGCTTAAACTAATTCGACAGAAAAAGCCATCGTCGAAAAGATTGTCAAAAAAATAAAAATAAAGGCCCAGAAACTTCTCCAATGACTCTCTGAGATAACAGATGTTAAATGCTTTTTCATTAGTCAGATGAGTACCAATATATATATATATATATATATATGTGTGTGTGTGTGTGTGTGTGTGTGTGGTGCATTCAATAGGTTTCCAGACTTTCTTGTACAGGCATTTAAAATTGTCGTAGACTCTTGAAAATTCAGTATCTTATTGCTATACATCTTATGAGTTGACTGACCAATTTTTATGATTTCACGTTCAAATCAACAGCTACAGCAGGAATTGGAATACACCCTACTAAAACCTGATTGTCACAGCTGGTGAATTTCAAAAATTCAATCTGACGCTTTAGAAGAGCGATATGCAATAAAATTCTGTTTTAAACTTGGAAAAAATGATGCCACAGAAACTTATGCAATGCTTCAGACTGCTTTTGGAGCATCTTGCATGAATCGAGTCTCAGTTTTTGAGTGGCATAAGAGATTCAAGGAAGGCACGGAGTCTGTGGGGGATGATGAGAGATGTGGAAGGAGTAAGGAAGTCAGTACACCAGAGTTGATTGGCTAAAGGGTTAGGGTTAGGGTTACTATATTGAGGTTTCAAGGGATTTCAGGAAGAGATTCCGTCAAAAGAGACCAGCACTCTTCAAATTGGGTCAGGGGCATTTCCACCAGGACAATGAACCAGTCCATAACTCCATCCTTGTCACAGACTTTTGACCAAGATAGGTATCAAGACAGTTCCTCAGCCTCTCTCTAGTCCAGACATTGCTCCCTGTGACTTTTGCTTTTTCCCTAAGCTCAGAGGCTGTCGTTATGAGACAATTGAGGGGGTGAAAGAGGCTGTGACGAAGGTCATTGACACGCTCACACAAGAGGACTTCCATGGGGCCTTCCAAAAGTTGTTGGAACGGTACAACAAGTGAATTGCAGCCGGAGGAGATTACTTCGAAGAGGACTAGAATTTCACGTGCGTACTTTCAATAAAAGTGCCCATTCGAAAAAAGTCTGGAAATTTATCGTATGCACCTCGTATATATATATATTTATATATATATATATTAGGATTTCCCTACTCAATCATCTCCGACATTTTTCCCTTTGACGCTCTGGGAAGTGTAGAGAACTACTTCATTGCCATTACTCCCAGGTCCACTTCGACTTAGAATGGTAGTACTTGTCAGAGTCCTATCTATAATTTAAGTAGATCTGATTCAGAATTATCCGTCTTCAATTTGATCTTCTGCAAATGAAGCTCTCAAGAAAATGTAAATATGAACGTACAGTGAGAGTGATTCCTTAATATCAAAGAATAAAATAACCCTAGAAACGTTGCCATGTCGTTAAAATCAATCATTTAAGATGATACACAAACAAGAGAGAGATAGTCAAAGAAAGTCTTGATTCTAATTTATTCTATGATATTTCCCTCAGTGATGTTGCTCAACTTGATCCTTCGAAGCAAAATGTTATCAGTTACCAAATTTTATTTTCTCACTTGTTTGAATTTTAGTTTTGGAGTAAAGAATAAAAAAAAGCTAAAAAAAAATGTTATTATGAAATCATTCGTTTCTCCTTATGTTTCAGTCGGCGTGGCGGTCACTTTTAGCTTAATTCAAGGTGATGCCGTTAATTGAGAAAAAGAAAATTTAAATTTAATTGCAATTAATGATTAAATATCTCGTTTTATAACTACTATGTAAGGTCATGGTTGACATCTGACTTTCTTTAATGAGAGCAATATTTGCTGAATCACTAAATGATATCACCGCCTCTTGAATATTTTATTCTTACTCCAACTTTTCGCATCGGCTCTTACGTTCCTGTTTTTCGGTCTTTAATTATATTGGAATAAATAATCAGTAACAAATTTAGTCAAAGGTGACTGCTAACCTAATTTAGTCCTATTTAAAAGACAGTCCATTTGCTTCTAAGGACAATTTCCATTTTGTTCAATTATTCTTCGTGTGTTTGAAGCGTTGACTCGAAACGGATGCTAACGAGAGCAGGTTTTTCTTTTTCTTTTTTCTTTTGTTGTCTTTTTTTTCTTTTTGGAGTTAAATATTAAGTGTTCATTAATTGAATTTTTTCCAATTTAAAATGTTTGCAAAGGAAAGAAATAACTCTTTCAACGTGGTTAACTTAAAAAAAACGCGAACATCGCTTTGAATAAATTCTTAACTCAAAAGCGGGTACTTTTGCTTCATTTATAGGCCTTTACAAACCCATAATGTGTATATAAGATATTTTCTTTCTCTGTCCACACATCGATTACAAAAAGAGAAAAAAAATTGTCAAATGAACTTCTGTTTCTTTGTTGATAGCATATCAACCTTCGCAGGTTTTTTAATGTCAAAAACGTTCTTGTAGAACGGTGATGATATCATTTAACCTCTAGTTGGGGTATAAGAGGGTTCATGCCTTTCCTAAGGGTATTAGTCTAAACGTGAACGTTATAGCGTTCGAACTGTCTTACTAGGATGTCGCAGCCCAATACATTAGCCACTACACCACGATCGATCTCCCTTAAATAAACTTGGATTCTAAAAAAAATCCAACATCAGAAACGAAAATAAGATTGATGCAAAAATGTCCAGCAATATCTTTTGTACAACGTTTGGGAAATCTTAGAAATGTCTTTGAAATTTACTCATCTCTTAATTGCTTCTAGCTACATTACACGGTGTAATTATGAGCGAATTTGTCTTGCAAAATATTGAGTTCGAATCTACATAAAAGAGAACTTCGTCGTGATGTAATGATGATCAACAAGTGAGTTTTATAAATCAGTTGCTAATGAGTTCAATCCACACGAGATAAGTAAACTTATTGCCTTATTCTAAATATAAAATATTTATTAATTGTACTGTTAATTTACTATTAGACGTCGTTTACGATCAGTTATGATTTAAAAGCTGCAATTTAATAAACTTTGCCAAGTTTGGCTCGTGGATAAAATTATGGGGCTCTGTGAGTATCAAATTCATAATAATTTAAAAGCTTTTAAAATAAACTTACGAAAGCGAACATCAATCAGTTTAAACATTTTTCTTGTTTTTGTAGTTGTTTTTTGCGAGTTGTCTTTTTGTTCAGTTAATTGATTTTAAAGACATAACAACCCATCTAGGGTTATTTTATATCTTAAGGTTTGGGAATTGTGCTCCTTGTACGTTTATATTCATACTTTTTGTTTTGATGTTTCTTAAGAGTTTTCTTTGCACATAGTCATGTCGAATACGACTCACTTTCAAGCAGATCTATTTGACCCATAGTGAACCTGGGATTAATGGTTATAAAGAGGTACTCTATACTCCCCAGATCTCCAGAACTGGAGTCTCTGTATCAGATGCAGTGTATTATCCTGACCGGAACACCCCTTTTCTGGGGGATGTAAGACATACTGCTCCCGCACAGGATACACTGTGATCTTTTTCTTCCACAGAGAAAAACTATTTTTGTATATGGTAGGCATTGCTGTCATTAACTTTATTTAGTTTGCTACCTCGTCCTCAGTGTTTAAGTTGTCCTCTATTTCATCACGGCTTAACTTAGATGATATAACAGAAATCGATACTTTCAATATGACTTGATTGCATTATTGATCAATATAGAATTCATTACAAGACATATTTTAAGAGATAAAGGTATTTTTGATTTTAGTTTCTATACAAGTAAATTAACAGGTACTTTTTGAACGCAACAAACAATCCTGGATCTGGAATCTTCCATATACTGTTTATTCTGCAGACCTGATAGTTTGTTTTACTCCATAAATATTCCTGATTTCGAATACAGCTCAAGTATGTTTCAACACGATATCAAAAAGTTTCTCAAATCAAAAACGGAATTATTCTTCAATAACGAAATATACAATTTATATGAAAGGTGACAAATGGTTGAGAAAAATCCGAAAAAGAACTTTAAAAGATGAATTATAATTCTATCACATGACAGATTTTGAAAAACAAAGTCTGACTTAGTCATATAATAATCCAACTTGATTTGTGTAACAAAATCAGAAAGAGTTCTCTTCCTCTGTATCAGTCACCTGTAAATTTATAAAAGCTCTGCTCTGACTGACCAGTTATTTTATGTTTCAATAAGGCTTCAATTCAAGTTATTACCTCGCTCGATTTTTCATTACAGTTTGATTTGGTTTCGTTCGGTTTCTTTGATTAATGGCATGTAATTTTTCATGGATTACTTATTGCCAAAGCCATCCTTGTAGAAAAACTTATTTGATTTACTTCATTTACCAATTTAGCCCATAGCTGAGTGGGTAATAAGGGGGATCATAAGCTTGCCAAGGGTATTCACCTGAAAGTGAATGTGTAATAGCGCGACTGGTGTTTGAACTGGGTTGCTAAGATTTCGCGTTTAGGCTCGTTAGCAACTAATCCACAAAGTCTCTTCCCACTCATTTCACTTTCACACACTGTAAAACCAAACAACCAACCTATTAATCATTCTTATTGACTTTTTCCTTTACTCTCAACGCAATTAGATTTTTTTTTATTACTTTTTCCTTGATTTCGTTTTCGCCAACCATAACACAAGGATTACCAAATTAATTGAACAAGCAAATTGTGATCCAGAGAGAGTTCTAATGAATACAAAAGTAATCTAAAAGAGAGACACTGAGTTGGAGTTGTGCATTTCACGCTTGGAGACAGCTCATCATCATCATCATCATCACGGCTCATCATCATCATCATCATCACGTCGCTCCTGGGAAGTCTTCTAAATGACACTAAGTGTCCAAATAGAGTTGATAAATATAAATCCTTTATAGTCAACTGACATTGGTATGTCCGTATGTAGGATGTCATATTTGAACGTCGCTAATGAGTTCGTTCTTATTTCGTCAGCAGCGCGCGGCATGTCTTGTTCGTTTTACTTGGATGGGTTGTGAGATGGAAGGTAAGTAGCCGTATAACATCTGTTTTGTAGGGTGAAGCTTCCAGGAATCGTTCCAAACAGCACGCAGCATCAATGTGCAGCTTCCATTTAACCTTTTCTCCTTGCGTTTCGTTTGAGCCCAAGTGGAGAGACTATACAATAGTACTGACACGGCTACACTTTGGAAGAATTTCCCTTTAATTTTGTCAAAGAGAACGTTAACCTGTCAATAGCAATAGCTGCCTAAAGTATTAAAGTTTCTGTTTTCTAAAGTATCACAGGAGAAAACATCATTAGTAAAACAACACGGAAACGTTGTTGGTCACTGATATGAGGTCAATTCTAATTACTCATTGTCACGTCTTCATTGTTCATCCGTATCCGCTTTCCGTTATTTCAACAAAGCGTTTTTCTTCTACAAGAACACTGTCCGAATTAAGATGACAATCATTTCTGATCTTCAATCAAGAGGGGAAATGAATTTGATCTCGATACAGATCAAATTCAATCTGTTACAAAGTAGCAAGCTACTAATCGATATTAAATTCACGAAAACCTTCATTTTGATTGCTTTTTTAATCTTATCTCATCCAGGTTGTTATTTCTTTTGCTGCTAGTTTAATCTTTTATTTTCAATCAAATTACCTCCAGATGAATCAAGTCTGTTGGATGTTTGTTGGTCTCATAGCATGTAAGTTTTTGTTGGATTATTTTATACCATAGTCAGATTAATAGGATTGTTCTCAAATTATGAGGTACAAAAATGTATCTTCACAATCATTTTAAATAAGTAAACACTTCACATTTAGACAAAAAAATCAATGTTTCAAGAATCGATTGTTCACTATCATTTTAAACATTATCTCAATCGGTAATATGATAGAACAGGTACTATTCCTCTAGGTCAGCGGAGACATGAGTGTCGTAATAACGAGCAATTACTCCTCACTCTTGAGAACTTTAGAATTAGAGTCTCATCACCGGATACAGTTGAGTGTTATATCTGTGATACCCTTTTGGAGACGGTTGGGTATCTCTCACTGTTTTCTAGATTCTACCGACTGGGTGGCAGTAGAATTTGTATAAGATTCTTAAAATGAGATATTTAATATCAAACAACAAAATTTTTAGTTTCATGGGAACCAAAATTGAATCATGGACTCAGACTCGACTATTTTTCTATTATTCTTAAAGCAAGTCCTAAAATCACGATTAAACTTTAAGATGTATTTATATAATTTTTTGCGTTTTCTGGCCGCATGAAAATAAGTTATATCTATTATCTAAACTACAATATTTTACGCCGTTATAGAAAAATGCCTTCTCTAAAGAGCGTTCTAAATAATCATAATCCACGACTGATAGTGAATTCTCAGTTTTATTTTAAGGAACAAGTCACCACCAGTAGAACGTTTAAAAGAGTTTTCGGCAGTACGGTCAGATATTGTTTAATTTTTTCCCCGCTTTCTGGATTCAGTAAACATCTTCAGCGGTTTTTAGGGATTTAAAAACACTGAACCTCGGAATGATTACCGAGATAAAAGATTTTTAAAAGTTTTTTTTTCGGGATATCACAAGATAGCCGTATCAGTACTACTGTATGACTTCATCACTTAGACTCTACCGAAACATTTGGAGGAAAAAACTAAATGTGAACTACACAAGGAGCCTGCATGAACAAATCCAAGAGGTAGCACCCCACAAAATGCAACTGTACAACAACTTACCGCCCATTACACCTACCAAATAAATGCAAGACGAACAAGACATGCAGGGCACTGCTGGTGAAGTAAGAACAAACTCATAAGCGACGTTTTCTTATGGACTACTACACATGGACACACCAGTGTTGGGCAACCAGTAAAAACTTATATACAACTCTCTACGGACACTGGATATCGTCAAGAAGACTTACCATGAGAGATGGCTGATTTGGACTGATAGTGAGAGAGAAAGTCAAGGGAATCCATGCAGTTAGCAGGTCTTGATGATGATGATGATGATGATGATGATGATGATTTCTTAGACAGAGTCTTACGGTAAAGTCAATTCTTAAAGTACCAGTTTCTTCCAGAACATCAACATTAAGCAACGATGAACCTGCTCAATACTTAACCGAGTTATCGCATCAAAAGTAATTTAATACTGAGGGTATCAAAAGATTATGAGAGAATGGGACCAACCGTGAGGGAGAGGATGGTAACCTCCCAATGATGGGAAAAGTTGTTCACACACACACACACACACATACACACACATATATATATATATATATATATGTGTGTGTGTGTGTGTGTGTGTGTGTGTGGAGAAACAGAGAGAAAGGAAAACAGGCAGACCGACAAACAAACAGAGACAGTGACAAAGAAAGAAAGAAAGAAAGAAAGAAAGAAAGAAAGAAAGAAAGAAAGAATATTTGAAAAGGCACTGCAAATAAAGTCAGATCTGAACGGTTAACATAGATAAATAGATTGATAGGTAGACGAACGGTTTTTAAACAAACATTTTTCCCAAATAAATAATGTACAAAAATATTTTTGTAATCTTTCTTCTTACTAATGATATAACTGTCATTTCGACTATAAAATCCACTTTTATTCAAGTTTGATTTCTTTTTTTCCTCAAATATTGCCTTTTTTTACACATACCAAGCATTAAACCGAATGAATACAACTTTTTTTTTTTTATCTCCAAAGCTTTTGATTTTGAAATTCAATACCACGTAAGTCGGCCATTAAAAAGACATTACATCTTCTCTACCCTTTGTTGCTCCTTGTAAATCTCCGAGTAAGAGAGATCAAGAAAATTTGACATGCATTTCTAGATATCAAATGGAAATATGGATTTGTTTTATATATGTACAAATCTTTGTTCTCGAATGTTTTTGACTATGCATTTATCCTTTGCTCTCAAGAAAATCAAATGGAATTTGTAAGCCATTTGTCTCTCAGATCGGATTAACTCTCGATAAAACCAGAACCCTAGTCCATGTCAATAAAACTAGATACAAAGCTCGAGTGACCATATTACGCACGCACGTACACACACTCACACACACACACACACACACACACACACACACACACACATATATATATATATATATATATATATATATATATATATATTGCAGACACATACAGAAAGAAAGAAACAGACAAATAAACAAACAAAACAAAACAAAAGTCCCAGCAAGTAAAGTTGAATGTGAACGGGTAAGATAGATAGATAGATAGATAGATTACGGCTTATATATAAGTACGTGACAAGCAATTATTAATAAAAAGTTGATATTCTTTGAAAGTAATGATACCATGCGACAAGATAGAATTGAAAGATTGTATCCAGGTCCAAATGAAGCAACAGTCCACAGACGATGCAAATCTAATGAGGTCAATGTCATTAAAATTATAAGCAATTGGCAAAAATATAAGAGACACCAGACCAAATATTGATTTGAAATAAACTTTTTCGTGGGAGTAATTGTTGATTACTGAGTTTCAATTGGGTAGAATTTTTGTAATGAGTAATACCTAATAATATTTGTTTTGATTGTATAATGTTCCACAAGAAATCCTGAAATTTTGATATTTATGGTTTAGAGAATAAATTTACGATTGAAAATAGTTGAGGTGCACTGATTTATGAGCGATGATGTACATATATACATGCATACATAATGACTACCACATCTTGACAGAGGACAGCCGTCTTTACCACCAAAGTTATTATCTAAACATTTAGATTAATAATTAATTCTGATTCATGCGCTCTCAACTAACTCTTAAGTCCAGCTGCTGATTTACAAGACTTATGAGAAACGTCGGTTGAATTTTGTTCAAGGCAAATTGGATCCGATGGAATATCATTTTTACTAATTTTCATGTGTCTTTTTCATCAAGGACCTGATTTGCACACCTTACTACAAACAAAACATGTATTTTCATGAGGACGAGGTCGCAACGAAAGATTGTATATATAGATACATACATGCATCAAGGTACCCGTGGTGTAATGCTTATCGTCGTAGAAAATGGATACGGCGACACGAGTTTAAATCTTGTATTTCATATTTCACTAATACCCATGGGAAAACTATGAATCCAGTCATTCTCCCTACAGCTATTGGTAAAATAGTTGGGCAAACTGGGTTCTTAAACCTTTTTTAGGCAAACAGCCTAAGAGAAGGGAAAACTGAATTCAAACGTTTTAAACTCCACTTAAAAATTGAATGTGTGTCACATCCTGTCCGTTCGGGGTGATTGGTAAATACACACATCGATATATCGATGACGACCATTATCTACGATAGAGCATAGAAAATGAACTTGTGGGGTTTAAAGTTTTTTAGCGTCGAGGTCACCAATGTGGGGTTTAAAGGTTTTTTTGCGTCGAGGTCACCAATGTGGAGTTTGCAGGTTTTTAGGAGGTCAGGCGCTAAGGGCAAGGCTGTGTTGCCGTAAGTTATCTGACTCCATATTTTGGTTATATTATTTTACCCCACGTTGACTGGCTGGCGCAATGCCTTGCCCAAAGAAAGTCCAAAAGAAATATGCAAAGAAAAGATAGGAACAGATAGGAGACGAAAACATTTCTTTCATACTTTCCTTTATTTACTTGGTGAATGGACTAACCAACGCTACGTCCCAAAACATAGCGTGGTGTCCAAAACACCCGACAGTAAAATCGGTGTTGTCGGTTCGACGTCACTACCCGAAAAGAGGTCGGTTCACAGAAAACCTGAATATTTATCTCTCTTCACCGGCTCCAAATTCGCTACTCCAAAATTCTTCTAATTTTGGCGCGACCACTTCTCATTGGCTATTTTACATTTTATTATTTTTCTTTTTTCTGATTTTAACCGGATGGATGCGTGGAGCCTTATGCGTGGCGACGCGTTTATACATTTTGTATCAGGCAGCCGACGAGTCAATATCCGGTTGGGAGTTTTTTTTGTTAATTCCTAAATCGCCACAAACTACACTGGTGATTTATTTATAGGGGTGAAGGTACTATTTACCAACCCCTCCGCTCGAGCTGGATATGACACAAGGTCAGTTTTTAAGCGGAGTTTAACAGGTTTGAATTCAGAGTTTTCCTTCTCCTAGACTAGTTGCCTAACCAAGGCTGAAGAACCTAGTCTGTCCTACTATTTACCCATAGCTGGAGGGAGAATAATTGGATTCATACCTTTCCCAAGGGTATTAGTGCTATGTGAAATGTAATCAGTCTCGTCCAGGATTTGAACTCGAGTCGCCGTGTTCATTTCCTACGACGATAACGACTACACCACGGGCACCTCCCATTTATAGGGGTGAAGGTCTATGTTGCGCCACCCACACTGGATGAGCTGATATCTGAAGGATAGGTAATTAGCATGAACTGAAACGAAGACAGTTTTATTCAGGAATTGAACTGAAGTCACTGATTTCATTTCCTACAACGATAAATGTGACGCGAAGCACGATTCCTTATTGTCAGTTATTTTACTTTTCACGCTAAGCATGATTCCTTATTGTCAGTCTATTCACAGTCACTTTACTAAACGATCTCACTTTCTGATTCTTTCTGATTCTTTTTCAGTGGGTGTGCGAAGCGTTAGTCATATCATTCCATTATTTCCAGTCCACAAATTTCTTCTGGATGTTTGTCGAGGGACTTTACCTTCACGTGATCCTCGTCTGGACGTATTCAGCTGATAAATTAAGACTTTGGCATTTTCTTCTCATTGGTTGGGGTAAGTATTCAACTTATTTGATTCGTTTCTCTCAATCATCCAGCCCTGTTGATTGTGGCCGAAAATACAGTGTTGAGATGTCAGACATTCCTACCAATTTCATACGATCAGTAAGTAATATATTCCAGCTGAGTTATGTGAACTGCTCAACTAATTTCAGAGGTTTGTTACTTAGAGTGGCTTGTCTCCTCCTTGTTTAAAACTCATTAACTCATTTAATCGTTAAAATAACCTCGATTGCTTCCCAGAACCTCATTTTATCTGGCAAAAAGTTCATAGACGCCACACCTGTAAAATTTTGTTGATTTTTATGCAAAACATGAGAGTAACTAGAGTTCAACCTCTTCGGTTGATGTCGACCTCAGAACATTCAAATCATTTTACGATCGCTACGTTTGAGGCATCGCATTCATAACTCTGCCAGCTACCTTTTTTTAGACAGACTTTTACTGGTAATGAAAAGTGACTCCTTTATAAAAAAAAAAAATTAATCTCCATCGTTCGCGGTTTAATCAAGGAAAAAATCTGCCCAGCAAGATTTTAACTGCTTTTTTTTTTCGTTCGCGTAGAAGCCAATGCCACCGCATACTTGTTCTAGGCTATGCAGTTGGGGTTTTGCTTGGGCAGGTGTAGTTGCGATAAGTGCAAGATCATCTGCGTAGTCTCAATCATAGTTTCTGTGGGATGTTGTCTGGTTCTTGCTTTTTTTTAATGTGAAACCATTTTCTTTTATTTGATCTGTTGACGTTCTAATTATGTTGTCTTGACTGAGTATAAACAGATATAATGTGAATGTATCTCCTTGCAAAACCCCTGCGACAATGCCAAAGAAGTCGGTGTCGGCATTTAGTGAGTGAACCATTGCTTTTGTGATTTTATGGAGTTTCTTTTTGGAGACTAAATGCGAATAGTATTTACTCCATCTTTCTATCTTTTCTTCGAAATTATATAGTTTAACTGTGTATTAGGTAGGACTGCAGCAAGAGACGATCGGTGTACAGGGGGTGCCATTAAATGTACTATACATAATTCTCTCTACGCTATTTAGTAATTTTAAGGTAAGTATCCTCAAGGACCAATAGCATTCCTACACATCCTATGACAACGTTGGCAGAGTCTTTTCCACGCATATTCCTTGATAAATGTCAACTCATTACTGGTATTATGGTATTTTAATTCTATTTCACTGAGCTAATATCTATGCTCCTCGGCGCATATAATGTCTATATTGTATTCGGTTGCTGATGCTATAAACTCAGATTGGTGGTTTATTGTATTTAAAGTTCTAACGTCAAAAGTCGCCGTCTTAACAATATTTTTGCATCAGAGTATCTGATTTTTTTAACACGGGAGGCAGAGCACCAACCTCAGCAAAATTCGACCCTTGTTTACCCACATCAAGAGTGATACAATTTGGATGTACGGGTTGATTTGGTGGTTTGGTTGTGTTTTACGGTATATCAACCCTTATAGGTTCTTTAATACTAAATCCTGTTTATATATAAATATATATTATGTATGTGATTTGTAAACAAATAGTTTCTAAGAAGCATTTATAGCCGAGACATTTGCTCATTTGTTTGCACACAAATTGTTTTAAAAATTGCTGTCTAACAATAATAATTCTATTTTACACTCTTCATTCATTAGATTCGGGTATTTGGGTTTTATGGAATATCAACCCTTGTAGTTTATTAATGCCATATCCTGTTTATACATACATTACATGTATTATTTGTAAACAAATACTTGTAGGTAACATTTTAAACAAGCTAGAGCTCATTTGCTTGCACACAGTCAAGTGGTTTCAAGTATTACTATCTAACACAAACAATTCAATTTCATGAGTCATTTGTTTTCACATAGTTAACTGGTTATACGTATATGATTTGTAAGGGAATAGCTTGTAGGTAATTTTTATTTTTAAATAAGTCTGAAGGAATTTATATGAACACAACTAAATGGTTTCAAGTATTCCTATCTAACACTAACAATTCTATTAAATATTAATCATTTGTTTGCTTACAGCGAAGTGGTTTCAAGTATTGCTAACATTAATAGCTTTATTTGCACCAAGTTTAATTGTTCCAAGTATTGCTATGAAATACTTATAATTCAAATTTTGCACATAGTTAAATAGTTCCTAAGTGCTTCTGTGTACCGCTAACAATTCAATTTACCATCGGTTATTTATTTGCACACAGTTAAATGGTACCAAGTATTGCTGTGTACCGCTAACAATTCAATTTACCATCAGTTATCTATTTGCACACAGTTAAATGGTTCCAAGTGTTGCTGTGTACCGTTAATAATTCAATTAAACATCAGTTATCTATTATCAAATTGTCTACGTGTGTGTGTGTGTGTGTGTGTGTGTGTGTGCGCGCGCGCGCACGCGTGTGTGGTTGTATGCGTATGTGCGGTTGTGGGTTGACCGTAGGTGTGAGTGTGTGTGTTATCCCATATAGATGCTGAGACACATTTACGTGGGAATAAACCCTGCTTGTATAAAACGCAGATGTCAAATAAAAGTGGATCAACGACTTCAAAAATATTCTTACCGCGCCTTTTAAGGTCTCCAGGAGACCGACAGTCTGCCACTAGAAGTGGTAACAGGCAGACGTAGAAGAATACAGATACAAAATAAATGGGGGTGACCAGAGACTGAAGAACAGATTTAGTCTGTTACTAGAAGGGGTAAAAGACAGATTCAGGGGGTCAACCAGAGGGACAATCAGAAGAACAAGGTCAGTCTGCTACTAAAAGGAGAAAAGAGAAGGTAAACAGACACAGATGGTACATGACCAGATCACTGAGAGCTGGGACCACAGATACAGATATGGGCTGAGAGAACAGATACAGAAGAGATAGGATGACCAGAGAATGGAGTCTGAGAAATTTTAAGTCAAGGGATTTCGTTGTAAAGGGTCACGTGAACATCTTCCACTCCTCTTCATTGATTCAACATTTTCTTTTCGCCTTGTTCTTTCCTTGTGGGACTGACCCGGATCATGAATCTTGACTCGACTTCCTGAGAAAGCAAACACAACGAAGATTCACACGATTATGCGACCGAAGATTTTCCTACTGCGGAGATGCATGGCCCGTTGGTATTCCCACATCATACCAAATAGATGTTTTAAAAGGAGATATCGAATTCTACATGTAAAGCTTCTAAAATATTTTAGTTTTATTTGGGGGTGGTCGGGGAGGTTTTCTAGAGAGTATTAGATGTCATACTCTTAGAAATAACAACTGTTTTCATCTACATACTTTATAAACTTATACTTAGCTGTGGAATTTTCACGGGTACAGGTACTACATTCTGATCCGAGACAAAAATGTTGATCTCTGCATGAATAATCTTGTAATATTTTCGCGAATTATGCTAGTACCCATGAATAGAGGTAAACGACAATTTTGTGGTACAAGGCCATCATTATGGAGTAACAAAATAGAAAGTCATATTCAATTATAAGATGAAAAAGATTGGAATAATCAAACATTCGAGTGAGCTGGAATGTTGATCATGAGCCACTCCCTCAGTGTAAGGCGTTTGATTAGGGATAGGAACATGATTATGGGTATCAGACGTAGAGTGATTCTCACACTCTAAGAAAGAAAGAAAGAAAGAATAAGATGAGAAAAAAGAAAGAAAGAAAGAAAGAAAGAAAGAAAGAATTCTCCGTTACGCTAAATAATCAACTAATCGACTTTACTGAAAATAGATTATCAAATTAGTTTGATCCATAAGATTAATTTTTACGTGATTAAATCGATTTCGTCCGAATTTTATCGAGATTAATCGAGTAAAAGAAAAAAAAGTTAAAAAAAGAAAAAATGGATTGTAGAATGATGAGGATTGACAACTTATCGTAGACACTAAAATTCAAATATCCGGTTAAAGAAACGAATCAAAATGTGTCGAATAAAACGATGAAAAGGTGGATTTTTTAATTCAAACAACTTTGCTATTCAAAACATTTTAATTTTCTTTAAAGTCATCAATAAAAATTATTCTAATCCAGCTACTACGGATTTATAAAGATCAATGAGTTAATTAAAAATGTCAATAAATATTCTGACTGTTAGAAACAAAGGAAGATCGTGTTGGTTCAAAAGATTGATAGATATTTAAATTAGGATAGCCTAGACCTAGTGTTATCTGTGTTTGGGGAGTGTCATTTTACAATCATGGGGACATAGGCGAGAAACTGACAGTTACCTAGTCTCGCTGACTATCTCACCATCCGTCCCTATTGGCCTGGTAGTTTCTCTAGATGGTACTCAGTGTTAACACAGAGCTGGTTAATGGAAGTCTTTGCTGGTCGGCTATCACGACTGTGTCTGTGTATAGAAGTCTACAGGAGAACGTCACTTATGAGTTCGTCTCTACTTCCCCAGTAGCGCCAAGTATGTCTTGTCCGTCTTACTTGGATAGTTTCTGAAATGAGAGGTAAATGGCCGTATAGCTGCTGTTTTGTGAGGTGCTGCTTCCAGGATTTGTTCAGAACAGCTTCCAATATCCTTGTGTAATCCCCATCTGGCTTTTTCTCCGTGTGTTTCGTCAAAGTTCAAGTGGTGCAACCATACAGTAGTACTAATACGGCTACAGCTTGGAAGAATTCCTGTTTTAGTATATCTGAGAGATCAGATTTCCATATGTTTAATAACTTGTCGATTGCAGTCCATGCCTTTTGTATGTGAATGGTGAAATCTCTTTTAGTAGATGAGATACTGCAACCGAGGAATGTGAAATGGTCAACTAGTTTCAGAGGCTTACCATTTAATGGAGCGCTATTTTGTTTAAGATACAAGATCTCTGTTTTATTTGAGTTCATTTAGAGACTAATACCTCTTATTACCTGCTGCAGGTTATGCAGCACAGATTCGGCTTGAGCAGGTGTATTGGCGAGAAGTGCTTGATTATCAGTGCAGTCTACATCAGTGATACTTTCTGCAGTATATCGTCTTTTTCTTTCCTTTTTTAGTGAGAAACTATTTTCTTTCATTAAACCAATTGACGTTAATTGTGCGTAATTTTGGCAGATAATGAATACAAATGGTGTAAACGTATCTCCTTGAAAGACACCAGCGATAATATCAAAGAAATCAGTGTCGCCGTTGGTTAAATGAACCACTCCTTCTATGTTTTGTATTATTGTAGCGGGAACAGTTTCTTTGGGGAGACCTTATGCAAGAAGTATTTGCTCTATGTTTCCTTTTTCATGGAATCAGATACTTTAGAGAAATCTACAAACAAGAGTGTGGCCTCAAGATTTTTTTGCGCATACACCTTCGATGATTAAAGAAATTGTAAGAATCAAAGTAATTGATCGATTTCTCTGAAAAACGTTCTGATTTTCCTAAAGATTTTCTCAACTTCAGGGTCCAATTAAAAATTAGAGAATTGATCATTTCATTTATAAATATAAAAATTGATAATAATATGCAAAGATATAAATGTTTACTCAGCTTAGCTTAGTTTAACACGGAGCCATATTTACAACTATCTCATCCATTCTTCTCACAAGAATGATACGGTTTGGATGGATATTTCATTCATTTCCTACAACTGATGATTGTTGATACTAACACCATTTATTAAAATGCTTACAGTCAAGATATTTGCACAATTCCTAATGTATGCTCCTTCTACAACTGGGACGTGTGTTTTGTATTTCCTTTGAAACTGCTTGCTCCATTCACTTTTGATTTACAGTCTTTCGAAAATTATGTTTTCTATTTTCCTACTATTTGTTTAGTTTCTCTATGATGCTTTAGGTTTTAAGGTACTTATTCTGGGTTGTAATCATAAGAGTTTCATTTCCGTTTTTAAGTGTCCTCTGTATGACCATTTTGATGATTGTTTATTTGCGGCAAATGCAACCCTGAAATCAGCAAGAATTACTTTGGTATAAGTCTTACTGCTACAAAAATTTACTATTCCTTTTTTCTTAGTCGTATCCGACCTGAAGTTGAGAAAATTCTGAAACAAAAAAAATGGACAGGGCTTTAGCAGCCAGAAGAAAATAGATATGCCAATTGATAACCGCCAATTAAGGAACTAAAAAAAAAGTCGCTCCAAGAAACAGAACAAACATGGCTTTGCAAAAATAACAATATTTAGTATGTAAAAAGATGTCGTTCAAAGTTTTTACATAAGTGGCAAAATCTATCAGAGACCGCCAGTTACTCGTATAAAACTTAGTACACCTTCCACTTTCTATGGGTACAAGGCAACCTTAAATGACGGTTATGTTTTGTTTTCTTACAGCGTCATATTCTGGGACGGCTTTCTCACTTTCTCCACTCGGTGCACTTTGGTACAAGGTCAATAAAAACTCAGACCTTCGGGGAGCTGCCACATCGCCTGTCTCCTCTGTCTTCCTGTTCTCGGCTTACAACGCCAGTATCGGTATGATTTGCTGAGAGACAGTAAATTCAAAAAAATAATCATAATTCTAAAATTAGAGAAAAAGCTGCTTTGAACTCATGACAATAACCTTGATGTGTCACAGCTTTGTTTTCGAAATTCCCTTTGTCATCAAAATAACTTAGTTGTTACAATTTGCCTTCTCCTCAAAACAAATTCGTAAATTCCTTTTCATAAAAACAAACCAAACGATAGAATTCCCTTTCCTAAAAAAACATAATTTTTTTACACTACTCTTCGAATATCCATTACGCCATTACATATTCGTAATGTATTTCTCAGTTCTTCTAAAATCCAATTCGATTTCTTTTCCCCTGGTTAATAATCTCCGTCTAAAATGTCTCTGACTTCCATAGGGTTACAAGACTACTTTGTTTATTTTTGTTCTTGCATTGATTTTGACTGAATTTGAAAGTATGAATAACTATTTGAATGCTTTCTCTTTATGTCATTGGATATTGAAGAAATATCTTTGTAGGTTAGCAAAAGCAAAAGTTAGGGGTCGTTTATTATACAATAAATGACAAAAAAATACCTCTTGTGGCTTAGAATTATGAGTCGTTCAAAACAAAAATCAAACCTAAAGTCGACTCTATTCGCCGTGAATATTCGTTCATTTCTTCATGTGATTTTGAATCTGAAACGAGAAGGCATAACATCCTGCTAATTATTATATCGCATTCAGAGCCCTTTCCCTACGATTGGACAACTTCCATCTCTTCACTTAACTTCTCCAGTCAATCGTCTTTTCACCATCTTTGGTTTTGTTCATTACAGAAAGTTGTTCCTTACTCCAGTATATAGAGTATTTATTTTCGAAAATTCAGTAAGAATCTTGAATCTTGAAAGAAAATAAATAAATTTATGTTGATAATAAAACACTAAAGTTTTCAACAACAACAACAACAAAATAGAAACATCTGGAATTGGCGGATTGACAATTTCTTGAAGAAACTCTTCAAAGGAATCGGTTTGTTTTTAATGCATATTTCCAACTTATGGATTAATATCTACAGTGGGGTACCAGGTGGCATCAGAAAATTTTGATAGGAGATATTTCTTATGTCCCGAGGCGGACGAGTGAGTAAAGCTTGTTTGTTAAGTAGGTTGAGTAAAAAAAGAAATCCGATCAGGAGATGAATGAGATTGAAAAAGGAATGAACAAATATACGATAATGTGTTAAGACATGAATATACACAAATATATAGATTAAGACACATACGCATACACGAAAAGAAAGAAAGAAAGAAAGAAAGAAAGAAAGAAAGAAAGAAAGAGTTAACGTGGATTATGAATACTAATCGGAATATATTAAGCTATACTTAAGAGTTTGAAAAGAAAGTGCTTAAGAACAATATGGCATAGATTTGAATATCTTGAAATAGATCAATAAACTTTCAAAGAGATAGATAGATAGATAGATAGATAGATAGATAGATAGATAGATAGATAGATACATAGATGCAACCATAAATCAATAAACAAGAAAACAAATAAATTGGTAGGGTTAATACAGAGGTAAATACAGAAGTAGACTGAGGTAAAGAGATGAAAATATACGACTGACTTGAGTGATAAAATCGAAGTGAAATCGATTCTAACCTTTTGAGATGAACATTTGATGTCACTTTCTTTTTTCAATGAGAAAAGTACTTTCTAAATTTTCAAATTTAAATCAATGTTGACCGTACATGTCTCCGACAATTTCCAACTGTTACCGTTGCTTGCACTTTGGCGGGTAACCCTTTTCGATAGGATATCATTTATAAAATATTCGTGACTATATTTAAAATGGAACGTTTGTTCAGTTTAATTAGTTGTTGTAAGAACTATCCTTCTTCGATGGTTACCGTTTAAAAATTGGAAGAACGTTTAAAGTTCATTTAAGTGCAAGCCATAAAATTTCCAGAATCTTTAGTACAGAAAAATCAAACCAAAAATCAAACCTTCTGTCGATTCTATTCGCCATGAGTATTTGTGTGATTTTGTCGATTCTATTCGCCGTGAGTATTTCGTATGATTTTTAATCTGAAACGAGAAGACATAACATCCAGATTATTATTATATAGCATTCATATTCCTTTCCCTACGATTGGCCAACTTCCATCTTTTCATTTCGCCTGTTCTCCAGTCAGTCGTCTTTTCGCTGTCTTTGGTCTTTGCTCATTGTCCTCTCCCGACATCTCCAGTTTTTCTCCTTTTCTGAGATGGGAATGACAACCCAACTAAAATTTCAATGGCACACATTTCTTTCTTATTTCTTGGCGACTTTTCAATCATTATTACCCACTGTGGCCTAAACAAAGAATCAGTGCGAACAAGATAGAGTGTTCAGCCTCTTGTGTTTTGGGTTTCTCTCAAACTGACTTATTTCTAACTCTAGAACTTTTTGGTCAACTGGTTGAAATCATCAATGAGAGTTGTGGTCACAGATTTACCTCGAGTTCAATAAATGTTTCTCATACTGATAGATACGTTGTATTTTCCACCTGTTTAATGACTCGGGACTTTGAATTTGGATTTAAATGCTCCACTACATTTCAAAAATAGATCTCAGTGATCTATTATGCAACATAACAAATACTGAAAACAATGTTCATCCCAAATCTATAAGTTTACTTGACGCTGTTTGCAAATGGAAGATGAATTAAGACTCTTCAGGATTTGACTTAAACTATATCTTGCAAATTTGATGAACAATCCAGCCCATCCAAGACTTTCTAGAGACGCAGATTACTTATTAATCAAGTTAATAAAAGTCACAGATTTTTCTTTATTTTTTCTTTTTGTGTTCCTTGGGTCATGTTTTCAGACAACTACGTCAGTTGTGTCTTGATTAGCATTCTACCCAGTGGGCGAGGCTTAGAATACGCTGAGAGTATCAAATACAAAGAGATAAAACCTCCCTCCTCGAAAAGAGGGTTTCGTGGGTATGATACTAAACTCTATCTGATGGTGAGGCTCCAGTTCTTGAGCTCTAAAGAATGTGAAGAACCCCTTTATGTCAAGCACTCCAAGGTTCACTCCGAACCGGAGTAGTAGTACCCGTTAAGGTCCCATCTATTGAGGTTAAATAGACCTGTTTAAAAATTATTCGTATTCAATGGGACCGTTTGCAAAAAAAATCTACCTAAAAAATATAAATACGAACAAACAATAAACGCGATACCCTAACCTGTAGGCATAAAGTACACCTAGACGAGTTGACATGCCATTAAAAATCTATCAATGAACTAATCAATCATTGGATTAGCATTAAAGTGATAACAATGACGAAGGAGGTAACCTGATGTAATATAAGATTACTTATCAAGCACTGTGTCAACTAAAGGCACCTTCCATCAAAATTTGGTGCAATATAAGCTACTTACATGAGTCACTTTGTATACATAAACTTTGCACTCGAAAAAGAAGTGATACAATTTGAGCAGTTCGACTTTTCTCTTCTTTTTTTATTCGTTTGTTCTTTGGGTGGGAGTCGAGGTTTATAACGGCTGCATCTTTGAATCCTGAATTAATTTGACACAGTTGCAATTAGCTAATAAGAAATTAATTATTCCTTAAATGCAAATGCATACTTCCGTGTTTTTGTGGTGTTCATGCCTTGTGCACTTCTAGTTTTACTGGTTGTTGCAGGATTCACACAATTTCCATGATTAGAAATGAAATTCGAGGGGGAAATAATCGAACTAACGGTTTTCGGGGTTGACTTTTTGTCAACACACAATACAGACTCGTCTGCACGATACCAGTTTTTTTTTTTTGTTTTTGTTTTTTCTGGGGCTTGTAGATAAGACTGTATTTTGCTTTTAGAGATTGCAAAAAAAAATGAAAGTACTTATGTCAGTATAGTAAGTCTCATTCTCTGAGGTTAGTTCATTACTCATTTTATATAATGCATTGAAGGGTGAGAGGGTTTCCTTCGTTGACACGGTGATTTGGTGTCATCTACATAAAGAAAACAAAGCACTCGCTTACATACATACATACATACATACATACATACATACATACATATACCACACTGTAGGCAGGGCTTAGGATATGCGGAGTGCATCTCCTGCAAAGAGGTAAAACAAGAGGGTGCCCTGCGTATGACACTAACCTGTATTTGATAGACTCCAGTTCTGGAATTTTGGATAGTGTTAAGTAGCCATTCATAGCCATTTCACCCCGGTTCACTCTGATCTGGAGTGGTAGCACCTGTTTGGACTACATCTATAGATCAAATAGATCTATTTACAAATTTTTCGTATCAGATAGAAATACTTGATATCATAAAAATGTGTACAAAGAACTCTTAAGAAACTACATCAAATATATATGTATAAATATACGATATATGCAATTCCCAAACCTCTAGGCATAAAATAACCCCAAATGTGACATGCTGTTAAAATCAATCAATCAATAAACCATATTTACATATTAAATGGACACGGTGACTTGACTTCAAATACTGAACGAAACTTTTAATGTTTGTCCTCACGCTAACGCCTATGAGGAAAGCATAAATCCATCACTTCTTCACCTTCACCTCGACCAACTTTGGGTTAACCATCAGGAAGCTCTTTAGCCTTGTTGTTAGGGAAACTCATGTTGGTAAAGGAAAATCTCTGAAGCAGTCTGATACTGTTTTCCAGCTCATTCTGGCGACTCTTGTGAGGATACTTATCATAACTCTGTGGCGTCTAGCCTTTGTACAACATCGATGTCATGAAGTGAAGAAACATGCTGCATAGGTAACTGCTAATCTACCATACAACTTTGTCCAGCATTAAGCCATGATCCCAGCCAGATCCATAATTTCTCGACACAAACAAGTGCCATGACACACACACACACACACACACACACACTTGCTAGTTATATTATATGTTTTGACAGTAAACAATCGCAGGCTGGTTTTACACAGGACCTTCTGAAGCAACCTTCCGGTAGTTTTTATCAATTCTGTGACTAAGTATGTGGGACTGCTGCAGGGGTTTACGTCAACACCAAAGACAATTATTTTGTTTGTCACATATACCGCAGGGCTGGCAATGGTGAATTTAACCGGGGGAGTTGCCTACTTTCCTACATGTACTTTTTGCAGGATGGAGAAAATGTTTATTTTTTTCTGTAAAGAAGCGTTAGTCACTATATATATATATATATATATACGAGGATCATTAAATAGGTTTCCAGACTTTTTTTCGTATGGGCACTTTTATTGATAGTACACGGATGAAACTCTAGTCCCCTTCCAAGTAATCACCTCCGACTGCAATGCACCTGTTGTACCGTTCCAGCAACTATGGAAGTCCTCTTGTGTGAGCCCGTCAATGACCTTCGTCACAGCTTCTTTCATCTCCTCAATTCTCTCATAACGACAGCCTGTGAGCTCAGGGAATAACCAAAAGTCACACGGAGCAAGGTCTGGACTATAGGGAGGCTGAGGAACTGTCTTGATGCCCATCTTGCTCAAATAGTCTGTGACAAGGAAAGAATTGTGGACTGGTGCATTATCCAGGTGGAAATGCCACTGATCCGATTTGAAGTGTTCTGGCTTCTTCCCTAGGAATCTCTTCCTTAAATCCCTTAAAACCTCAACGTAGTAACCCTAACCCTAACCGTAACCCTTTGGCCAATAAACTGTGGTGTATTGACTTCCTTACTCCTCCCACACCTCTCATCATCCCTCACAGACTCCTTGCCTTCCTTGAATATGTTATGCCACTCAAAAACTGATGTTCGATTCTTGCAAGATGCTCCAAAAGCAGTCTGAAGAATTCCATACGTTTCTGTGGCATTTTTTCCAAGTTTAGAAGAGAATTTTATTGCATATGGTTCTTCTAAAATGTCCTCACGCCCAGATTGCGTTTTTTATATTCACTAGCTGTGACAATCAGGGTTTAGTAAGGTGTATTCCAATTGCTGCTGCAGCTGTGGGTTTGAACCTGAAATCATAAAAATTAGTCTGTCATCTCATAAGATGTATAGTAATAACATACTAAATTTTCAAGAGTCTACGGCAATTTTAAATGCCTGTACCAAAAGGTCTGGAAACTTATTGAAAGCTCTGCGTATATATATATATATATATATATATATATATATATATATATATATATTATAAGTTGTAAAATAAGAAACGGGTTTTTAATAACGATTAGAATCAATTAGAAATGAATATAAAACTCAGACGTCTTTCGACTGACACTTTTTCATGGGCCAACCCCGTTCGTATTTACTGAAGAGAATAATGTTTTAAATGGAAGCATCATAAATTTGGAAGGAGACAAAAGAGAACTCAAAAACAAATTAGAAATATTTTGGGAGCCATTGACTTAATCTGGATTATAATTAATTTTTTCTTGTCTCCGGGCTTCAGTAGAGGTCTGTAAAAACAGAAGTCAATAAAGAAGGTCATGCTGACAGTCTTCTGTGATATGAAATGACCCATCACTATAGATTTCCTTTAAAAAGGTGCGACTGTAAACAGTATTTAAGACCCACTCTTTACGGAAAATTCACCTTATTTATTGAATGACCCTCTTCAAACTTAACTGTTATCAGTTAAGATGAAGATTCTATAGACAACTGATCCAGTGGGAAACAATTATGGTTGACTTCACCACATTTTTAATCGCTTACTCAGAATTGTATCAAATTTCGTTGAAAAGAAAACTGCATTTCTGATCGAATTTTAGCGACACGGAAAGTTATTTGGTGCCACAAAAATTGATAAATGACATGTCCATATTTTACGTAAGATTTTTGTAATAAAAGATGAACAAGGTAATTGGTTTAGTTAAGCTTTATTCAAATATAACTTAACTTTTATTTAACAAATAGTTAAATAAATTTCATATTTAAGCACAAAGCCCATGAATTTTGTGGAAGAATGAAAAAGAGGTCATCCATAAAAACATAATTTTCTTTGAATTATCCTTGCTAGCCACATTTGTTGACCTATTCCTACTGTGCAATAAATAGTCGTAAGTTCTCTTCCATTCCGACGATAAGCAAAATACAACCTCTCAATGATTTGCTCAACTTGGGCAACAAAGTCGTTAGTTACGTCAACGTCTCTACGAACAATAGCCCACAACAGATAACAATGGTTGACTATTGCACCAGAAAAAAAAACGATACAAGGGTTACATGGAATTGATTGCGAGAACTCCATGGCAAAGTGTTTAAGTAGATAATTATTGTTGCAGTGGGTTCGTTTCTCATTGGGTATCGTACCAAGCTAATTTGAGAAAATATCTTATGAATGTCTCACTAGGCTGCTTCACAATTCTTTGCTACAACGATAAGTTTGATCTTTATAGTCGGTCTAAACTTGTGGTCATGTGCCAGACTATGATTGGCTATAAAAATTTATTTCTAAGAAAAAAAATCAAGTCGATCACGAGCGGCACTTGACTATAGTGGAAAAAGGAGAAATAATCCCAGACAATACGGCACCAAAAAGCTACCTCCTCTTTTTGTCGAGAACTACAATTGGGACCCTCAGTACGAATTCGGGAACCAGACTGAAGTAAGGAAAATATAGCTTGCAGGAGGGCTTCATCACTCGCTTCTTGAATAGTCGATAAGTATTTTTAAAAGTCAGGAAGCTTCCAAAGAAATAAACGTAAAATTAAACGAAAGTCGACAACTGAAATTCTACCAAGTTAAACAACTGAAAGAAAATTCAACCGAGAATTCTGCCGAAAAGAACTTTAAAGAAGACTCGAAATTAAATGAAGACTGAAACATTTCTACAAAACCAAAAAAAAATAAAAATAAAAATACTCGAATTCAAAGAACTTTGTTTCTCAGACACTCTCTCAGATACGTTCCTGTAAATTGCATTAAAATTTCCAACACTTTATCTTTTCTATCCCTTTCTTTCTTGTTTCTTTTGTATAAAATTCCTTTTTAAAAACTTATTGTCTGTGTTATATTTTCGAATCAGTATCCGAACTAGAAAGCTGTGAAATTTACCGTTTGAACTAACCGTTTAATATTGCACACTAAAGACCCCTAAAAACATTACCCAGTTAAATTCTAAATCTGGCTTTAGTGTCATTCCTTCGTATTAAATTTTATCCCCTCAAAATGTCTTTATATTGCAAATTTTATTCTCTTTAATTTTCTTTTATATTGAAAATTTTATCCTTTAAAATTCTTTTAAGGCTTTGTCAAAATTTTTGAAATGAGCAGTTGTTTACAATGCTTAATCAAATTTTTTGCAATATTTTGATAACGTGAGGCAAAAGCTCTGAATGTTTTTGCCGAGGTCGTGAATATGACGAAGCACACTGGACTGTGAGATGCCAATCTCATCTGATACTCTCCGAGTGTTATTCGATGGATTTACCTCTACGCTTTGGAGGCACGCCTTTCGAATCCACGACTTTTACTCTACCCGACCTTACCTGATCGTCGAGGTTCTAGCAACCCGAGCAAAATACGGAATGAATGAAGTAATGCTCAAGTTGTCAGTGCACAACGATTCTACCAACCACAAAGAGTAACTTGAACTGCTCCAGTCATGTGATCTACTTGCCGCAACTAACCCGTACCAAAATATTGCAAGATTTTTTATTCATCCAAGTATATTTACATACCTCGAACTACTTTCCTCGTTGTTGATTTGATATTCACTACATTTCGACCACTGTAATGTCCGACCTTCTTCTGGTGTCTTTGGTCATGGTCGAAATTTTTTGAAGGTTACCGACTACGATAGAAGTCGTCTGAAGAATGCTCGAGGGTAGAACGGCCGAAACGTTATAAATATAACGATTAAGGCAACAGTCCGAAGTGTGTAAATAAATTAAAAATTTTATGAAACGGTTGTAAGATAGTCTTGCACATTATTATTACTTGTGGAGTGAATTTGATTTTTGCTTGTAGCTACACACTTTTGACAAACTGCCATACTATGTTATGTTTTTTTTAATACGGGGTGTCAGAGAAAACTTAATGTCCCTCTATCAGAGGGCATTGAATATACTAACTCAGCAGAAAGGTAAGAGCCTCCAAAATGGAGTGTCCTAGGAATGTGACGAAACTGTATCTGTCGGTGAGGCTTCAGTTCTGGAGACCTGTAGAGTGTAGGGTACCCTCTTATTGCCATTACTCCCAGGCTCACTCTGACCGTAAGTGGTAGTACTTGTTAAGGCGTCATGTATGGGTCAAATAGATGTGTTTAAGAATCATACGTATTTGATAGGAATACTATCATATAATAACTCTCTCTCTCTCTCTCCTAAAGTGCTAAACTGCGTTCACTTTTGGACTAATACCCTTTGAAAAGGCATGCACCCACTTATATTTTTTAGCTATGGGTTATGTAGTATCACCGTTATTCTGCAACAAATTAGCTTTGGCATTAAATAACCTACGAAAGTTGATATGTCATAAAACAAAGAAAGAATTCCTCTCTGCTTCTATAAAATATTTTTTATTTAAACCGAAGTACTACCAACCACCTTCGAAAATTATTTTTTATCAATTTATATTTATATAATTATATCTTTTATTTTAATTATTTTTCCATATGTTTCAGGCCTTCCAATTCCATTTCTCATCGTGTGGGCAGTAATGAAAACGCGAATTGAAAACAATGTGTAAGTTGTTTAAATATTGTTTTTCCTTAATGGATTATATTGACTCTCCGGTAGAAAAGAGGTTCCGAGCACAACGGTCAACAAATAAGCTCATACTGACAGTCTTCTGGGATATGAAAAGACCCATAACTATTGATTTCCTTGAAAAAGCTGTAAAAAGTGCTTTCTGTTGCCAATTTTTTGACAAAACTCATCTTATTTATTGAATGACCATAGTATATATATCTATATAGATATAGATATAGGTGTGTGTGTGTGTGTGTGTGTGTGTGTGTGTGTGTGTGTGTGTGTGTGTGTATTGATAGTCTTGCATGTGAGGAACCCGCCTATGGGTATTCCTGCTCGTGATTAACACGTGCAGTCAAAAAATTCCGAGATCATGGAAGAAATACTGAACTCCAAAACAGGATAATAATCAAAGACGGTCGAAAGTACTCGTAGTAGGGCTACATCAATAGAGACTTTGGACAATTTTAAAATCATATATATATAGAGAGAGAGAGCTCTCAAGTGAGAGAAGTAATGGTTGTCACTAACGTAAAACAAGGCTCTTCAAATGAATCTAGCTCTCGGTAGCCGTTAAGCGGATATATGTAAACAAAACAAATGTGATACATAAGCGTTTAAATTCCCTTCGGTTGTGCTGGTTTCCTCGTTGCTGTGTGGTAGAATCTTCGATTGGTGTTTGAGTCAGCCAGTTTTCGATTCCATCTTCGGGAATATAGTGTCTAGCCACACTGAAGATTTGTGGTACAACGAAACAGTCTGTCTGTGGATGACTATATATATAATATTTCTTTATGTAAAAATAAGAAATTCACCTCTTTGGTATCATTATGAATTTATTTCTGGTCGTGATGACCATCATCAGATGTTATAAGAAAAAACCGTGTGGGTGTTCTTCCAGTGAAAATAGAATTTGAAAAAAATTTAATTTTCTAAATGAAATAATTTTTTAATTAAAATATTTTTAATGACCCACCTAAAAAAGGCCTTGTACCTCACTCGTCCGTCTGGTGGGATGTTCGTCAAATATCGCTTGATTAGCCACCATCTAGTAGCTAACCTTGCACATCACAACAATGGCATCGCTTATAGGATACCCATTGTCTCTTGATGATCCCGATTTTATCGATACGTGTCTACGATGTTTTGCTTCGAGTGCAAGAACTAAAAAGGTAAAAGACGACCAAGTAAGGGGGGAGAAAATGAAATTACAGATCTCCTTTTGGCTACAGCTGGATGCGAGGTGATAATGAAAGTCTCCACTATGACGTATCCCACAAACCTAGAAGACCAGATTTTTGAAAAAATAAGTCACAGCATAAGAAGAAATATGAGACCCAAGAAAAGGTTGGTTGTGGCAGAAAGAACAAAGTTCATGTCGATGAAACAAGAAATTGACAAACCAATCATAAAATATTTACACCGTCTCCTAAATGCGAGTAGATATGGCGTGTTTGAAAAATTTAGACAAGAAGAACAGACGATTGAAGAGGATTTGATTCAATTGAGGATAATTGAATGTATCGTTTGCTCATTGGCCTAGTGGGTAGAGTGTCCGCCAATTGTCCGAGAGACCTGGATTCAATCCCAGGTCGCATCATACCAAAGACTTTAAAAATGGTACTTGATACATACTTGCTTAGCGCTCAGCAATATAAGGTACGTATCAAGGATAGAGTGGAGTAATCCAGGGAAACGAGTGGCGCCCACCCCTACACCATGGTGTAATAGCTATTGAAAAGGGAGCTTTCAGGTCACCCTCGACTAAAGGGAGACAACTTTACTTACTTACAATGTATCATACCGATGTAAAATAATGGAACAACTATAAATACCTGCATTGACTTTTCACAGTAACAAGAATTAATAGAGAAATACAACCATAATAAAAGTCAACCTAGCGAACAAATATTCGCCGATACTTACATGTTAAAAAAGATTAAAAAATGTTCGTATTTTGGACGTGAACGGGAAATAAAAAGGGAAAAAGTGTCCAAAATTTGGGAAAATTTGTACAAATTGCTTAAAAAAGAACCATTTTCAAGCATTATGCAAATCCCAAAAGAAAAACGTTGAAAGAGTTGAAGAAAAGACGAAACCAATATAGAAGTCTTTTCAGTAAAAACAAAAATGTAGAAAAAAATTGAACAAAAGAAAAAAAATATTTTACTAAAGGTTAAAATCAACAACTTCAATTTGGATATGCGAATAGATACAGGCAGTGAGGTAACCGTTATACCAAATATTTTCTGGGAACCCAATGGAAAGCCAAAATATACGGACTTGATTGAGCCGTTTGCAAGAAAAAAGAATGTTGAATTTATCTGGTCAGAGAAACCACAAAAACCTTTTGATAGTTTAAAAGTAATCATGGCAAAGAAACCAGTGGTGAAAGTTTTTGATCCGAAAAAGGCCATTACGTTAACCACAGATGCAAGTGAACACTCAATATCTGGAATGTTATCACAAGAAGGACATCCGATAATGTATTTAACACTGAATTTAATTATTCAAATATAGCAAAAGAAGCCTTGGCCTTTGTGTGAACAACCACAACAGCCCGACAATTTTTAATTGGAAAAAATTTCTTTTGAGAAGTGATCATAGATCATTAAAGTTTATAATCAATCCAAGAAAAGGATAACCCGAAGTCACGACATCGAGAATACTAAGATGGGCAATAAGATTAACGGCATTTGACTTTGATAGAGAATATGTCAAATGAAATTCAATTCCACACGTAGATGCACTATCAAGATTGCGATTTTACAAGGAGACAAAAGATAAAATAGAAGTATTTGAAGATACATTTTTACATTGGATCGGGACTGATGTTTTATCTTTAGATAGAATGGCTGCAGAAACTAGATATGATCCAATATTAAGTAGGATCACATCAAGAATAAGAAAAAACATATAGGGAAATTGTTTCAGGGTGGAAAGAACCTACAAAAAATAAGACATAAGTTAACGATAGAACATGGAGTGATTTGTTATGGGGATCTGATAATTCCGCTAGAAACACAAAGAAAATTAGTGATAAAAAAGTGTACATGATGATATACACTGTGGAGTAGCGACCACACAAAAAAGGATAAAACTAGAAGCATAGTGGTCGAGATATTCACAAGGTGTCAAAGAATATATAAAAAGATGCCAAAAATGTAAAGAATTAAGAAATTTTACACAGACTACTTTACATTCCTGGCCCAAATAAGTGGAGTCATGGAATCGTGTGCATATGAATCATCCATACATTAGTGAAGTTGATTCTTTTTCTAAAGTAACCCGTGTACTGGACAAAAAAAGTTCTACAATAAAACAGATTCTAAGGGTCATATTTTCCAGAAACGGTATACCAAAATCCCTGGTATCCAACAATGCACCAAAATTTTAGGGTGTAAACCGTTTAAGACACCGTCATATCGCCCTCAATCGAATGAGTTGGCGGAAAGAATGGTGCGGACCGTAAAAATGGGACTGAAAGCATGTTTTGAGCAAAAAAAAAAAAGTTTTTCTACCAAGTCTACTTTTAAGCTATCGTACAATACCAGACGCCGGAAGACTAGAAAGCCCATCAACTTTATTAGCAAGGCAAATAAGAGCTCCGATGACGATGTCGTATTCTACAAATGAAAAAGTGTGATACAAAAAAAACAACAAAGAATCAAATCCAGAAAGGGTAGAATTTATCATGCAAAAAGGCCACAACACAGCTATAATAAATAAAGAAAAGAGGAACAGTATATTAGCCCATGCAGATCAAATAAAGCTCCTAGGTGAATAGGAAGAGAAAAATGAGGAAGAAATCTCTATGATTCCTTCCGTTAATGATTTATTAGAACAACCTTTACAGAATGAAACGTCAGAAGACGAAATAATGCATGATCAAGTGAGCTAGAATGAGTTTGAAAACTCGGTCGAAGATCAAATAATGCAATAAGATGACCTTGATTACAGCTCAGTGCGGAACAGATCTGGCTTTCCCAGTGAAAGAAATACGGGAGAGAGACAAGGAGAGCAAAGTAATCCCGAAAATGAAACAATCACTTGAAGAAGTACAAGACCTACTTGGGGCATAAGACCCATACGTTTCAGGGAGATGCAGTAATACTGGCTAAAACCTGCCTAATTTACATAAATGTAAGAGAGAGCCTATATAAGTCTCTCACTGAGAATCACTGCAAAGCGTGATTAGCCACTGTGCTTTGCGCAGAGGCTTTTCTACGTCCTGTCTGGCATCCGTGCCGGATGGTATATGTTTAATGGAAGACTTGAGGCCGAAAGGCCCCCGGCTTCGGCTGGTCCACTTTCGGGTGAGAGAGCTGCATTATTGACACCTTTGTCACCTTTGTATAACGCTGGACCTTGCTGTCCAGTTTAAGCTATAATCAGGCATCTGTGCCTGGACCCAAATTTGGATCCATGTCCAGTTAGGCTCAACAGGCCCACATTGCACCAAGAGGGCTGATGACCAACATAGTCCAGCAAGGCTTAAGCCTTGGCTCGTGCCCGATCTTCCTTTCCCCTAACCCTCACTATAATCCAACTTTCGGGTCATTTGACCTTGTGTCAATTCCTGTCTGATGAGAAGCAGAAACAAATATAAGCTTGATTAGCCACTAACTAGTGCTAACCTTGCACATCACAACAGTCCCCCACCCACCCCAAAAAACTTACTCCTAATTTAAATACAACTGAAAATTTAAAAAAAAATAATTTTGGAAAAATTAAATAGTGGCATGTGACTCCTTTAAAATTGTTGAGGAAATATGCATTCATACTTCCGTTGAAATTATTATGCATTATAAATATTCAATAATATAATTCGTGTTATCAGGAAATAACAATTCAATGCTGATATCAATTCAAAAAAATTTATTTCTAATTATGAAAACTATCGTAAAAATCCATGTTATTTATATTAGGTAGAAATTAACATATCGAATGTCAAGTTCATCGTAATAAGCAAAGAATTAATATGTAATTGATATTTATTTAATGTGACTAATAATCCCTGACTTTTAATATGAATAAATTGCATATTAGTTTCATAAATTTGTATTTACATATAGAAAAAAACCTATTATATCTATGTATTTACGCACACATATACATATGTACCAACATTTATATTTATATATAATTATGAATGGAGGAATTGAAATATTAAGTTAGAAATTACCAAGACAAGAAAATCCGGCACACACCTACATGTGAAATAGGGAGCACTGAATAGCTGTTCGACCTTATTAGGTCTCATCAGTAGTGCACGCTGTGGTCTTCACCACTGGAGATCGACTCGTAACTCCGACTTGGGAAGACGGAGCCCCGGAGGTGGCCGTGTCCGCTGTAGGGAATACGTACCTATAAAAAAAGACACATTAAGTCAAATGGTCGCGCAATTTATCATGACTTGTTAAATCGGCATCGCTTATATGTGGCATGAACCAGTGGCCCGGTGGTAGAGTTTCGGCTTCAGCAGGTTGTTGGTTCGATCTCCAGAGGTGGAAATCACGGAGTGCGCTGTTGATGAGACCTAATAAGGTGTGTGCCGGATTTTCTTGTCATGGTAATTTCTAACTTAATATTTCAATTCCTCCATTCATAATTATATATATATATAAATATTGGTACATGTATATATATATATATATATATATATATATATATGTGCGTATATACATAGATAAATAGACGTACGAATGTTGGTATATATATATATATATATATATATATATATATATATATACTATAGATGTTGGTATAGCATTAGCCTTATTATATATATAAGATTTTGTTATAAAGCAATTAAATATGTATAATTTTTGCTATATTTCAATGAAAACAAAACAATGCATTTATGGAAACAAATTCTAAAAACTTTTTTCTTTTTCAAAATAAAATACCCTTATTAATAGAATGACATTCGTGTATATATATATATATATATATATCATCATGTCGTGCCGCTAGCACGGATATCCCTGACCCTCTCTCGCCATTTCTCCCTATCGTTCATTGCCTCTGGCAGGTCTTCAGGGATACATCCCGTATCCTCACATAGCTGCTGTATGTATGTTCGAGCTGGCCGTCCTGCTTTTGCTCGGCCATATGTGGGGGTCCATAGGGGTACATCACTTATGAGCTCGTCCCTGCTTCTCCAGCAGTGTCCTGCGTGTCTGGTTCGTCTAACTTGGATAGTTTTCGTGATGGGAGGTAGGTGGCCGTATAGTTGGTGCTTTGTGGGGTGTTGCCTCCGGGACTTGTTCAATATTGCTCGCAGCATTCTTGTGTAATTGCCGTCTAGCTTTTTCTCCAGGCGTTTTGTTAGTGTCTAAATGGTGCATCCATATAGCAGTATCGACACAACCGCTGCCTGGAAGAAACTGCGTTTCATTTTATTGGTCAGGTCTGATTTCCATATGATCGATAGCTTATCGATAGCTGTCCATGCCTTCGTTAGCCACGTGTCGATGTCTTTTTTGGTTGATGAGACACTGCTTCCTGGTTAGGTGAATTTGTCTACCAGTTTCAGAGAGGTTCCCTCTAGTGTGGAAATGTCGCCTGTTTGATTAAAGCGCATATATTTAGTTTTGTGTACATTGACATGGAGGCCAATGCCAGCGGCGGCTTGTTCCAAACTTTACAGTAGTGTTTCGGCTTGGGTGTATTTGCCAGAATCGCTATATCATCGGCGTAGTCGGCGTCGGTAATTATTTTTGCAGGGTACCTTCTGCTTCTTTTCTTTGTCAGCTCGAAGCCGTTTTCTTTGATTTTAGCAATCGATGTTCTAAGCTGGTAGTCTAGTCAGATAATAAAGAGGTATAGGGCTAGCGTGTCCCTTTGTAGTACTCCTGCTACAATATCGAAGTATTCTGTCTCCATCCGGTAAACGTACTTTCACTTTGGTGTTTCTATAGAGAATCGTTATTGCTTGTACGGTCTCTTTTGGTATGCCGTATGCTTGTAGGATTTGTTCCATTTTCCCTCTGTGAATGGAATCAAAGGCCTTGGTAAAGTCGACAAATAGTAATGTCACATGTAGGTTTTTGTGAGGTCGAGGATCTATTTCTTCGGAAGCCATTTTGGTTTTTCCTAAGAATGTTGTCGATTTGGGGTTCTATGCGGTTTTGTAGTAGGGCATTGTAAATTTTGGTTGCTATGGATGTAAGTGCTATACTTCGGTAGTTCTTGGCTAATCCGAGGTCACCCTTTTTAGGGAAGGGGAGGATGCATCCCTTCATCCATCTGTCTATCGAATTTTGATTATAGACTGCGTTGCAGTGTCGGAGCAGTATGTCGTCGAATTGTCTGGTCTTCCATACTTCTGGGGGAATCTCGTCAAGCCCTGCGGCTTTCCTTTTTGTAATTTTTCTAAGAACCGAGTCGAGTTCTTCTTGAGTAAACGGTTCTAGTTTAATGTCAAATTGCTTACTAATAATTTTGGTGATTGGTTCATGTGTAACTTTCGGTGGGTTTCCTAGTAGATTTTCGAAATGCTGTTTCCACCGTTTCATTCTTTCTTGTTGGTTTGCCGCTTTCAATTTAGCTTTGGCTGTGCTCTTCCTTCTACTCACTTCATTTATTGTTTGAGCTCCTTTCTCAAGGAAATTAATTTACCAGAAGACTATTAGCATGACCTTCTTTACTGTAGTGTCAATATATATATATATATATAATCCGAGGAAAACAGTGGAGGGGTTGAACAGCTCAGTAGTAATCCAAGGTGAATCGTAATCTCCGGTTGAGTGCTCAATGTCAACAGAATATATAATTAATTTCAGATTAAGAATATATCGAAACTAACGTGCAGAAGGAAAACATTTTTATATATTTAACGAAGAAATGCAATTCAGTGTTTTTATTATAAATTTATTTGAAGTTTAGATTGACCTTCATCGGATGGAGTTTAATACATTTATATTTTGAATTTTGAATATAATGTTGAGCCTGTAAATGCATTAAACTCCATCTGATAAAAGTTATTCTAGACCTGAAATAAAATTATAATGGAACCACAGAATTAAACATTTTTCGTTATATATATATATATAATTGGGGATTTGCTTACCACAAAAGCAACTTGAAGAATACAGTCGTAGCAATCATTTAAATACAACAGCTTGACATGACAAGCCAATTGATCGGATCGTGCTAGTCCAATCGCACGACTATCCTAGTAAGAGCCAAAGTGAGGTGTTCCAAGTCACTTGATTATTCAGTTACCGGGTCAAAGACTCCTCAGCCACCATGATACCGTCTTTAAGCATTACAGGTCACCATCCATGGCCAACAGGTTGCCTCGTTTGAGGGGGTGGTCTTACCCCACTGAAGAGGTGCAGAGGGTGTATTCTACTTCACCTGCTGACTGGGCAGACGCAGTATAAGGAAAAAGTACAAAAATGGAAAAGGTTTACTTGATAATCAGGGAAAGTAAAATGACAATAGCTATGTGTCTTTGGGGCAGTACACCCGCCTCCCCCGAACACTTGGGTGATTCCGCTTTCAATCCACTGACCGTTTAACCGGTTGGTTATATCATCGGATGGCACGACGGATCCGCTTATCTGCTCACGTTGTGTTTTTGATGCAGGCAGTAGATCAATCGCTTATCGGAGCCACCAGTCGATGTGTAGATGGAGGAGACCGTACAATTAAGAAAGTAAAGAAAATTCGAATACCAACAAGCAGAAAACATGACACTGTTTTGTAACAATAATAATTAGTTAAAAATCTCTTTAAAATGGTACATACATTCCCCCTTCCTTGAAGTGCCTCTCAAATTATTGCTTTAATCTAGGCTTTTTTCTTGCTTTCTAAAGTCTGGCACAAGGCAATCTCAAATAGCGATTACTCAGTCTTTGGCTCAGTTTCTCTTGGTTCATTAATAGTTTGGTACAAAGCGATTTCAAGTAGCGTATTATGTTCGCTTTACTCAGTATTTAGCCTTTATCTTCTCGGTGTTAGACAATGTGGTAAGGGGTCAAGATTCAGAGTATCATGGAGTCTGTTAGCTGATTCGAACTGGTCTTTCAAATGAATCCTGTTATCTCGATTTCTCTTCGTTTCTTCACATTCGTGAGTCAATTCATCTCAAAAGTCAGTTTAAGTATCGTATCATCTCACACAATCTCTGACTCTCTCAATGTGTCGTATTATCTCAGGTTTTCTCAATCTCTCTCAATATGTCGTACTATCTGTGGCTTTCTCTGCGTCTCTACTATAGGCAGTCTGGCGGAAGGTCAAAGGCCAGTGGGACGTGATGTGTAGTAGCTACCTTCGGCCGGTCTCCGCTAGTCTTCCTAAGTATCGTATTATATATGCATTTCCTCGCGTCCAAGTGGCTGGCGAAGTCATCAACAATATCAATTTTCTCCTAATTTGGATTTCAATAGTTAATTCCGCCCCTTCAATTGCTGCGCCTTCAAATATTCGATTTCCTCTCACTACTATCCAAAAAGTTGGTCTTTCTTACTACTTGGGCTCTATTATTTAATTCTGTTCCTTCCACATTCAGTGGTTGGTTTCCTCTTACCTCCATCTGAAAAAAGACACGTCTTTTTTCTCCTTCTGATGACGTTAGTAACCGTCAAATCGTATTATGTTAGTCCAAAAATGTCCACACTTGAATTTAAAAAAAATGTTATTTCAGAATTTTCTTTTCCAAGACAGCCAACCTGGATGTCGTGATCAGCCGACATTAATCTCCGAGTTGAACTCGCTTGCAGATTTCGCTTGACACTTTTTCGTATGCATAACAATCGCTTCCTTTCTTTTTTCCTAGCTAGAGCACTACAACAATAAAAAAAAATATTTTTCGAGTTTTCTTTCTTATCAAAATAACATATTTTTACTGTTGTAACCTCATCACAAGATGTTTTAAAATATCCTCGATTTATTCTTTTTAGAATTCATTTTCGTTAATTTTCACTGACCTTATTCTTCAAAAATCCATTTCGGTCGGTTCTTATTTTTCTGGTTTATAAATTTATTCGACTAGGTCTCCGTTCTACTATGTTATATTCCACTCCCATATTTTTTCCTATCATTCACTAGTAAATGACACGCACATAACTCTACCTTTTTGTCTCTTATGAAGTTGAAAATTCTATTCAAGCCAAAAAAAAATTAATGAAGCGATTCTTCTAAATTTATAAGTTCTGTAGAATTTTTTTTTCTTTTCTTCTGTGGCGGAATATAATACATTTGACTACGTGGGGGTTCGTAATGTCCCCTTACTAATTAACATTTACGTCATATCATGCAAAAAGGAAAAAAATTCTTTTTTTAAACATGCAAATGGGCAGTTTTGCGATTTGAAACATCCCTTACACATTACTTGTAAATGATAATATCTGAAAGTCTGTCTGTTTTTCTTTTCCTTTTTTTTATTTTTTCTTGGGAAGTTTCTCTTGGTGGGGAGACTTCGCCTTCTCCTCAATAGATATCGCTATTTTTAACTGTTTTAATCTCATCAAAAATTTTTTAAAATATCTTCAATCCTTTTTAAAATCCATTTCCATTAATTTTCCCTTTTCTAATGTACTGACTTTAATCTTTTAAAATTAATTTCGGTCGATTCTTATTTTTCTAGTAAATAAATTTATTTGATCAGGTCTCCGTTCCACTATATTGTATCTTTGCTATTCCATGGCAGGGCAAGAGCCAACTTTTCTGCTGTTCAAAAAACAAAAACAAAAGAGGTTAAGAATGGGTTTCTGTAACTGTCATGTATACTTCGATAGCCACCATTCTCTCTGAGTGAGATAATTATTGTCTCTCTACAGTGATGTTGATATCACACTAGTTATCATTTGTCGGCGAAAATAATACTTCCTCTACTTGTAGTTCCCCAACACTCCCCTTCCCTAAAAAGGGGGACCTCGGATTAGCCAAAAACTACCGAGGCATAACACTTACATCCATAGCTGCCAAAATCTACAATGCCCTACTACGAAACCGAATAGAACCCAAAATCGACAACATACTTAGAAAAAACCAAAATGGCTTCCGAAGAAATAGATCCACGACCTCACAAATATTAACCATCCGCAGAATCCTTGAAGGTGTACGGGCAAAGAACCTACAAGCGACATTAATATTTGTCGACTTTACCAAGGCTTTCGACTCCATTCACAGAGGAAAGATGGAACAAATCCTACTAGCGTACGGCATACCTAAAGAAACCGTAGCGGCAATAACGATTCTCTATAGAAACACTAAAGTAAAAGTACGATCACCGGATGGAGACACAGAATACTTTGACATTGTAGCAGGAGTACTACAAGGGGACACGCTGGCCCCGTACCTCTTTATCATTTGTCTAGACTACGTACTTAGAACATCAATTGACAAAATCAAAGAGAATGGCTTCGAACTGACGAAGAAAAGAAGCAGAAGATACAACAATTACCGATGCCGACTACGCCGATGACATAGCGATACTGGCAAATACACCTGACCAAGCCGAAACACTTCTGCATAGTTTGGAACGAGCAACAGCAAGCATAGGCCTCTATGTTAATGCACACAAAACGGAATATATGTGCTATAACCAAACGGAGGACATCTCCACTCTAGAAGGAACCCCACTTAAACTAGTAGACAAATTCACGTACCTAGGAAGCAGCGTCGAATCAACCGAAAAGGACATCGAAACGAGGCTAACGAAAGCATGGACAGCTATCAATAGGCTATCGATTATATGGAAATCAGACCTAACCGATAAAATGAAACGCAGTTTCTTCCAGGCAGCGGTCACATCGATACTGCTATATGGATGCACTACATGGACGCTAACAAAACGGCTGGAGAAGAAACTAGATGGCAATTACACAAGAATGCTGCGTGCAATCCTGAACAAGTCCTGGCAGCAACACCCCACAAGACACCAACTGTACGGCCACCTGCCCCCTATCACGAAAACCATTCAAATTAGACGAACCAGACATGCAGGACACTGCTGGAGAAGCATAGATGAACTCATAAGATATGTACTCTTATGGATCCCCACACATGGCCGCGCAAAAGCAGGGCGACCAGCTCGAACGTACATTCAGCAGCTATGTGAGGATACAGGATGTTGTCCTGTAGACCTACCTAGGGCGATGAACGATAGGGAGGAGTGGTGAGAGAGGGTCAGGGATATCCGTGCTACCAGCGCGATATGATGATGATATCATATCCGGTGAATTGTTTTGTAAATCTTTCCTCTTTGGTCTCGGGAAAATTTTACAATGACCTCGTGATGTATCTAGCGAGAACAAAGTTGTCAATTTGTCAGTTATATGTAACTGTTTATATTTTTTAATTCATCAATGGCATGTCATTAAATCTATCAATCATCTTTAATCGATATTGCAATTTTTAAACCCATCAATATAACGCTTCTTTATTTTTTTCTGCAGATGCTTGACTGTTGAGACACCTTTTGACTACATACAGCACGTACCTATCTTCACTGTTCTGTTTGTAAGTAGACAATATTTTCTTCTTTTTGACAATATATTATAGTTTTGCTTCGTGAATAAAGATTAAGAAATAGGAGCTCCACATTGAGTGCAGGCACACTGGTGGCTGACAAGGCCAATACAAGACAGACAGAAACAGTCGCGGAGGCTGCATTTGAAGGTCTGGTTAGAGTGTGATGACGAACTGTTACGGTTTTTCTCTCTGTGTTTTGTCCTTGAAGATGGCCCTTTGGGTGTTTTCGAAGGTAGAGACAACACGGAGGATGGTGAGACGCCAGGCGTTACGGTCCCTAGCTAGAATGGATCATCGGTGATGATCAATGGCACAAACGCCAAGAAATTTACAAACTATAATTTTTAAACGAAATATATATATATATATATGTGTGTGTGTGTGTGTGTGTGTGTGTGTGTGTGTGTGTGTGTTATGACCTTGTAATTATACCCAGTGTGTTATGTAAGATATTCTGAATTACTTCGGAACATGCTTGGTTTTTATCCATCAAATCCATCGAATCCATCGTAAGAAAAGACAATCATTATATATCAATTTATATATTGGAGAAAAATGGAAATCCTACGATATGTAAATATAAATATATGAAAAAAATATTGAGAGTCTGTATTTTTTGTGCATGATATATTTCAATATTTCGGGGTTTTTTAAACATCTTCAGGACGATGTAATACACGTTAAATGTTTTTTAATTCAACACTTTCAAGAAAATTAATTTTTTAATTCTAAAAAATAAAAACTATGTTTGGAGGTGCTCATTGGCTAATGGTTACAGTCGAAAGAAAAGGAAACGTTGACCCGAATTCAAATCCTGGACGAAGCTATTTACATTTCACATTACAGTAATATCTTTGGGAAAGGTATGAATCCAAATATTCTCCTTCCAGCTGTGGGTAAACAGGACAGACTTGTTTTTTAACATTGGCATGTCAATCGATCGAGGAGAAGGAAAACACTGACTTCAAACCTATCAAACTCCACTTAGATATTAAACTTGTATCGTACCCTACGCGTGCAAAGAGGATGGATATATATATATATATATATATATATATATATATATATATATATATGAAAATGTAGATGAGCGCCACTCCATAGAATATTGGTTTGCAAGGTTGTCTTATAAACTGTTACTAATATAGTGAATTTATTCTTTTTTAGTTGTCCCCGTTCTTTTGACCTTATGCTGTACTTGTTAATATTATTAGGATACTTGGCTATAAGAGTAATAGCAAACTTATCTTTTAGAACGTTATCGTTCAAGCAAGTTTTGTCATTTCGAGGTACACCGCACGTTGAATTTTCAAGCATTTCTTCATTAAGCAATATTTAGTTTATTTTTCGCAATTATTGCTATAGTTTGTTTATCATTTGGAAATTCACATATATAACATTGAATAAATAGTTTAAACTACGTGAGGTTCAGCGATGAAGCCATTTCTTCACTCCGTAATTTTTACTTCTATAGTTTCCCCAGACTTTCGATCGATATACTCTTCGATGATGAAATCGCAGCAATGTTGAACGAGTTTCAATCAAGACTATATTACAAGTGCTTACTTTGTCATCTAACAATTCTTACACAATCTGGGGAGGTAAGGAAAAAACCCGAAATCTTAAACCTAAGTCTTTTGAAAGAAAAACAGCAAAGTAAAAAAATTTTCTTTTTTAGTCATGTTTGGATTTACTGATCGGAATCGAAATTATTCACTTAATCAAAATTTCCAATTGTTTATCTTCCAACAGGCAAATGTCGTCTTCTTTATCAGCATAATTTGGATTCTGATTACAAAACTGCGCATGACTCACACACCGGAAGCCAGAGATTACAGGTGAGAACTTCTTCTTCTTCTTCTTCTTCTTCTTCTTCTTCTTCTTCTTCTTCTTCTTTCGTGAATAGGTACTTATATAAAGTAATTTATCAGATTTACTCCATGCCATATTTCTCGTTTACAACAGGGTGTGTATTTACCAACCCTTTTGCCAAAGTCAACCCCCAATTGATATTCAATTTTTAAGTAGAATAAACCTGGTTTTTATTTTCTTAGACTGGTTGCCTTACCAAAGCTAAAAAACCTGGTCTGACCAACTATTTACCATAGTTGAAAGGGAAGACACATAGATTCATGACTTTCCTAAGGGCATTAACGCTAAGTGAAATGCAAACAGCCTCGTCCAGGTTTTTAATTCAAGTTACCGATTCATTTCTAACGATGATGATCGTTACGCTAAGCGCGCATTTATTACCCAGTAGTAGTAGTAGTAGTAGTAGTAGTAGTAGTAGTAGTAGTAGATATGATAGTCTAAATTTTCCAAGTTCTTTAGAGGAAGTAATTTTATTGTTAATTTTGACAAGATCTTTCATTTCTTCTCTGTTGAAGAAGGTCGAATAGCTTAAACTACAATAAAGATTAAAATATAAATAAACTAGTCAAAATTAGTAATGAAAATACTTCATCTTCGAAATCAAACCTATAAACTCATCCCTTAGTCATATCTTGATATCTCAGTATATTGTGATTATACCACAGTTCATTAATCATTGATCTTTCGAAAATTCTTCGAACAAAACGCTAAAGAATACGAAACTGCTTTGAAAAAATATTGGGTTCTCAGTAAAACAAATATAAGGAAAATAACTGGAAAAGGAAATATTATTTAGTTAAACCCACAGCAAAAACATTGGATAAACATAAGCATGGCTTTTTGCTTTTGCAAATGATTGAACTAATATATTCAATGATCCAGTTTCATAAGATATTTAATAGAAAAACTCTAAAAGTTAGCTATAGTTGAAAAGAAACCATTTCACAAATCATGCAAAAGTAAAAAAAATCACCTCTACAACACATATATCAATGAACTCATCCTGTCACTGTAAACTGAAGGCCAATTGCCCTTGACGATAGAAATTACCACCGTCAAATTAAAGTATTATACACCCTGAAAAATCGGAGCTATTGACGTAAGCTTGAATATTTCTAGATTCAATAATTCGCTCATTCAAAATTTAGAATTTAGCTCAAGGAGTTTTGAAAGTCAGCAACGCCAACAAGTGAAACGAAACGCAAAGCTGACATATAAAATTAATTCTAACGAAAAAAAATGCCAACGCACAAGCCGCTTCGCTTTTCAGATCATGTCATATAAATCCAGTTCCGTTTCATATTGATTGCTTTCTATGTACAGTACATTCATCCCGCTAATAAGATTCTTCAGAATACTAGAGTATTGCCGACAAAACGTGAAACTATGAGTAGCATTATTTTTCATTTTCTGTCTTATACTGCCTGAACATGTTTTACAACAGATATCGAAAACACTTTTTACAGATATCACAACCTTGCCGATTAAATTTATTAACCAGAAAAATAAGAATTGATCGAAATGGATTTTTGAAGAATTGACACTCAGTACCTTACAAAAAATGAAAATCAACGGAAAGAGATTTTAGAAAAATAGATTTTTGAAGAATCATCATAGAATAAATCGGGGATATTTTTTGATTTTTTGATGTGACTAGAACAAGTAAAAAACAGGGAAAATATATTGCTTTTCTTTCTTTTTTTTTTTTTTCTTTTTTTTTTACTGAAAGAAGAAAAGAAAATTCTGACGAAGATAATTTCGTTCACGAGGGTTTTTAGTTCGCATTTGAGCCTGAATAAAATTGTTGGTTGGAAACAAACATTTTTGAATAACATTTTTTCGAAGGGTGGAAAATGTTAGTTAACCGTTATGATTTAAACGTTAACTGACGTCATCAAGAGAAGAGAAAAGACCGGCCCTTTGGGTAAGGGTAGGAGGAAATCGCTTATTGAACGCACACCATGTCATTTAATTATTGAAATTCAAATTAGGAGAAAAATTATATTATCAATAGCTTTGCCAACCACTCCCTCGTTTGAGAGAAAATACATTCAAGCAAGGGTTTTGTCCCTCGAAAGACACCAAGGAAAAACAGCTAAGACACTCTATGATAGAGTATCATAGAGTGTCTTGACCATTTAACCGAGATAAGCGAGAATCTAGTGATTGAGAAAAGCGAACATAATACACTTCTTAAAATCACCTTGTACCAGACTATCAAGAAACCCTGAGAAGCTAGAAGTCAGAAACTAAGGAAGGTGAACATAACAACCACATGAGATTGCCTTATACCAGACTATGGAAATCGAGAAAAGTGAAACCTAAACTTTATACGATAATTTGAGAGGTCTTGTGTCTGACTTTGAATGCCGAAAAATTGACTGTTAATTCGGGAATTAGGTAGCCGTTTGATTATCATCATCCACTGGGAAAGGTGAATGTATGTACCATTTTAAAAGAAAAATAAATATTATTGTTGTTACAAAGCCGTGTCCTGTTCTCTGTTGGCGTTCAACTTTTTTTTATTTTCTTAATTGTGCAGTTTCATCCGTCCACTCACTGACTGGCGATTCCAATTAGCAATTGATCTGCGGTCTGTATCAAAAATCCTATGTGAGTAGAGAAGCGGATCGACCGTGCCATCCGATAACATAACGAGCCAAATGGAACGGTCAGCAGATTGACAGCGGAATCCCATCAGTGGTTTGGGAAGGCAGGTGTACTGCCCTATATATATATATATATATATATATATATATATATATATATATTGCGGTATCTTTAGTGAAATCTAGTGTGAAATCAAACATTTAGTATGTACGTGGGGCCTTCAATAATTTCCAGATTTTTTTGTACAGGCATTTAAATTTGTCGTAGACTCTTGAAAACTATGTTATTGCTATACATCTTATGAGATGTCTGACCAATTTTTAGGATTTCAGCTTCAAATCAACAGCTACAGCAGGAATTGAAATACACCCTACTAAAGCCTGATTGTCACAGCTGGTGAATTTCAAAAATACAATCTGGACGTGAGGACACTTTAGAAGAACCATATGCAATAAAATTCTGTTTTAATCTTGCAAAAAATGCCACAGAAACGTATGGAATGCTTCAGACTGCTTTTGGGGCATCTTGCATGAATCGAGCATCAGTTTTTGAGTGGCATAAGAGATTTAAGGAAGGCACAGAGTCTGTGAGGGATTATGAGAGGTGTGGGAGGAGTAAGGAAGTCAATACACCACAGTTGATTAGCCAAAGAGTTACGGTTAGGGTTACTATATTGAGGTTTTAAGGGTGTTCAGCAAGAGATCCCTAGGGAAGAGGCCAGCACTCTTCAAATTGGGTCGGTGGCATTTACACTAGGACAATGCACCAGTCCACAACTCCGTCTTTGTCACAGAGTATTTGACCAAGATGGGCAACAAGACAGTTCCTCAGCCTCCCTATAGTCCAGACGTTGCTCCCTGTGACTTTTGGTTATTCCCTAAGCTCACAGTCTGTCGTTATGAGACAATTGAGGGGATGAAAGAGGCCGTGACGAAGGTCATTGACACGCTCATACAAGAGGACTTCCATGGAGCATTCAAGAAGTTGTTGGAACCGTACAACTAGTGCATTGCAGCCGGAGGAGATTACTTCGAATGGGACTAGAGTTTCATGTGTGTACTATCAATAAAAGTGCCCATACGAAAAAAGTCTGGAAACTTATCAAATGATCCTCGTATATGTCTGCTGCATTATCTTCATTCTTCGCTACACCTTTGGTGATCTATCAAATTATTGAAAACGATTTTTTTAAGGAAAAAAATAACATAATTCTTGTTTGTATTTTCAGTAGACTTTTAGGGAGATTCTTTTTTTTTCTTTTGCTTTGTTGTTTTTTAATGGATTATATCCCCTATCATTTCTTTTACGCTTCAACCATGTATACTCTGGTCATCTTCTGGTGGTATTGGATTTATTCATTCAACAGACGATATATATTGGTAGCTGATGTCTAATAATTATTGAATTCCAATGAATGAGATAATCCAATTAACTATAAATAAATGTGTGTGTTTGTGTGTGGTGGGATGAATTATCCAGATGAAGGTATTGAGCAGAAACTCGTAAAAAATAGAAAATATTCGACTTTGTCTGAACTTTCTGCCTTGATTATCTTGATGAATGTTTTAAGCAACATTTATCAAACTATTGCCTCTTGTTATTATTGGGGGATGATACAATAAATATTTTTATCTTTTTTCTTTCAGATTATAAGAATATTGTTGTTAATCTTCTTCGGTATTCACCCGTACGTCCCATCTAAAGTATATATTCGACATATTTTACACTAAGTTTTATGAAGGTGCCAATGCAAATCAATTTATAAAAATAATACATTGAATGAAATAAGTTGCAGAAGGTGGTTAACCCGATTTTGAAGTGAGGATTTCAGTCTAAAAAACGAGTCAACAGAGTGGGAGTCATCCTCAATTACGATAATACTCGTCCTCACACAGCTCAGTTGACTAAAGATCTCTTAGAGGAGCTTGGTTGAGAAAGATTTCTTCATTTTTCATCTACTTCTGACTTTGCTCCTTCTGATTCTCTCCTGTTTAGGGGATTACAAGATTGTTGGGATGATTTGAGATTGACATTAACAGTGGAAGTTGAACACGAGTTGGTCTCATATTTTGCATCGAAAGAATTTTTCAAGCTGGGCATTCATAAACTTATCAACTGATGGAATGAGGTTCTCGGAAGCAATGGAGGTTATCTTAATGATTAAATATTTCTATAGTCTTAAATTCTTTTCATTTACAATTGATACTTTAAAATCGGACGTTGCATTTAAACTTTATAATAATTTAAATTTGATAATTAAGAAAATGTACCTTTTTTTTCTTTTTTTCAAATATTTGCAAATAAAATCTTTATTTTCTTGACAGAAAAGCCGTCAAAGCAGCCATTGTTTTACTTCCTCTCCTCGGCATAACGTACGCCATGTTTATTTTACGTCCAGAAGGTCACACTACTTTCGGTTTAGTTTTTATTTACACCGATACAGTCTTACAATCTTTCCAGGTGAGTCCTTCTTATTTTTATTTCTATATTCACGTGCAAGAACACAAAAATAAAACTGAAGTGTCGAATTCAAATTTGAACAATAAATATAAGTGCTGTATTTTAATGGAGAAAAAATCAGACGTGCAGATCAAAAACTATACTCTGCCTCTTTTGAAGGATAAGATATTATCATGTTTCTGACTCTAAACTGGTTCAGATGATGAGGATCCACTTCTGGACAGGTGAGAAATACCTTTTTGTTGCCATTACTCACTGGTCCATTCTGACGCTTTGTGGAAGTTACTTGTTAGGGTCCCATCGATGGATTAAATAGATCTGTTTGAAAAGAATTAGATAGAAATATTTGAAAACAAATTGAATCTATTTTTAGAAACGATTTTTAAGAAAAAACTGACATCGGTATAAAAACAACCCAAAAATGGTTGACTTGTGGTAAAACCAACCAACTAAATAACAAGACTAATTTTGGTATTAAATAACCAATCAAGAGTTGTCGTGCCGTAGAATCAGCCAACCAACCAAGCCACATGTTCACATGATATGTTAAATTGTGCGTAATACAATGTTTGTTTCAATTAAATAATAGCCAACCATTTGCCACAGATATTTAACCTATGTGTTAAAGCGATTGATTGATTGACGCCATGTCAACCTGTCTCGGGGTATTTCATTTATGGAGATTGGGGAATTTATTGTACGTTTTAATTATATATTTGTCAACTTGTTTCTTTAAGAGTTGTTTTTTTACAAACGATACTATTATAAATGGATAATTTTTAAACAGATCTATTTGACCTCTTGATAAGACTTTAATAGTTACTATTACTTTCGATCAGAGTGGAACTGAGAGTAATGTCAATAAAGAGGTACTCCACATAGACCATCAGATGCAGTTTAGACTCATACCCAGGACACACCTTTTTTTTGTGGGGGGGGAAGTTTTGCACCTATGCAGGGGACAGAATGTCTTAAAATGAGTGTATTCACCATTGGTAAGTAAAAAGTTAATATTCTGAATATATAACTTTCTCAATTCGGGGGTTTGTCTTTAAATTTTTATACAATTAATACTAAATTCTTCTTTTTCTCTCTCTCTCTTTTCCCAGGGTTTCCTTGTTGCTGTCTTTTACTGTTTCTTAAATGGTGAAGTAAGTTTTAACTTTTTTTTTTATGAATGTACAGTAACAAAAATATGCGCCCTCCGCCAGTTTTAATGTTATAAAATACGTGTATACTCTAAAATTAGAAAGACTGAAGAAACTAAATAAGAACGCATATATAAAAATTAAACTTAGTTTTACGTTTATCTTTTCTATATAAATCATACATAGAATTGCTTTTAATACGTTTGGGAATAAAACAATATTAGAAATTAGTAGTACCGAATGATTATTTATTAAACTCGTTTTTTTAACTAGTATACAAATTAGCCACACCTTATATCTAAACTTTTAATTCTAAGTGATATATAGCACACATGGCAGGATTTTAAACCCATTCATCACAAGTTTTAAGGAAAATCTCTTAGATAGACTTCGATAATCTCCATTATAATTATAAATACTTTTTGTAAACCATCCTTTTTTTTAGGTGGGGGTGTATTTCTATTCAGCTTTTAGGGAAAATCTTTTCTATGGTAGTGTCAATTTTTTTATTGAGAAACCTGATAAGTCGTTAAGATTTAAACTGGAACTCTATTTTCAATATCAAAGCAAGTTGTACCTGCTCAGTCCGGCTCTTTGGTTTCTTGCAATTCCCATGGCCTGGCATGTTTTCAATCTGCAGCCATTAATTCGTGGATCTGCCACTAGAACTTTTCGATGCTAAATTTAGCCTGAATATACACTTGCTTAACTTTTTTATCGATTCGTATAGATTATAAAGAAAAATCTGTATAGTTTACATTAGTGTGTGTGTGTGTGTGTGTTCTCTTTGGATTTCTTAAACGATCTCTCCGGCCAAAATTCAAATCATTTGCCTGAAAACCTTCTCTGAATGGTTAAAAATATTTCTGTCACTTAGAATACGCAGACTGTATCTCACCAGAGGAGCCTCCAGTTCTGGTGCTCTGGTGAGTGTGCGGAGTACCCCTTGATTGCAGGTCCTCTCTAATCCAAAGTGGTTGTATCTGTTAGATTTTTTATCCATGAGTCAAATAGATCTGTTTAAAAAATTCTTTATATTAGACAAGAATACTTGCGCAAAAATTCTTTAGAAACTTGTAAACAAAATTTTTTAAATATAAACGTACAATGTACGCAATTCCCTAACTCAGAGGCATAAAATAACATCTAAGTATAAAATTAGCCGAGACGGGTTGACAATGCCGTTAAAATCAATCACTCATTACATAATTACTTACTTGTACTGGTTTTCAAGAAATTTCATGTTGAAATGTCTCTGTGTGTATACTCACATATATTACGAGGATATACACACACACAAAAATGCACATACACACACACACACACTCATATATATATATATATATATATATATATATATATACGAGGTGCATACGATAAGTTTCCAGGCTTTTTTCATATGGGCATTTAAAATTGTTGTAGACTCTTGAAAATTCACTTTATTGCTATATATCTTATTAATGACTAACCAATTTTTATGATTTCAGTTTTAAATCAACAGCTACAGCAGGAATTCGAATACAAAGCCAGATTGTCACAGCCGGTGAATTTCAAAAATGCAATCTGACACTTTAGAAGAACGATATGCAATAAAATTCTGTTTTAGACTTGGAAAAAATGCCACGGAAAAGGAATGAAATGCTTCAGACTGCTTTTGGAGCATCTTGCATGAATCGAGCATCAGTTTTTGAGTGGCATAAGAGATTCAAGGAAGGCACGGAGTCTGTGAGGGATGATGAGAGGTGTGGGAGGAGTAAGGAAGACAATACACCAGTGTTGATTGGCTAAAGAGTTAGGATTAGGGTTAGGGTTACTATGTTGAGGTTTTAAGGGAGTTCAGCAAGAGATTCCTAGGGAAGAGGCCAGCACTCTTCAAATTGGGTCAATGGCATTTCCACCAGGACAATGCACCAGTCCACAACTCTATCTTTGTCATAGACTACTTGACCAATATGGGCATCAAGACAGTTCCTCAGCCTCCCTATAGTCCAGACGTTGCTCCCTGTGACTTTTGGTTATTCCCTAAGCTCACAGGCTGTCGTTATGAGACAATTGAGGAGATAAAATAGGCTCTGTCATTGACACGCTCACACAAGAGGACTTCCATGGGGCCTTGCAGACGTTGTTGGAACGGTACAACAAATGCATGGCAGCCGGAGGAGATTAATTCGAATGGGACTAGAGTTTATGCGTGTACTATCAATAAAAGTGCCCATACGAAAAAAAAGTCTGGAAACTTATCATATGCACCTCGTAGTTCCTATTAACCCTGTACCGAATTTTAGCCTAGTTTGTCATATTTGTCTCAAGTCTTGAAAGTCAATATTTAGGCTGAAGCGATATAATCGGTGATCACAGCTTAAAAGTCAATATGTTATCAATCAAAATGTTTGATTTGCCGTTTTGATGGTACAGATGGCAATCATCTGTCAAGATGTGACAGCCATCATTATCATCTGTCAAGATGTCAAGATGTGACAGAAATCCTCATCATCTGTCAAAATGTGAAAGTCATCATATATGTATTGAAATAGATCGATAAAAGACAAGACATATATGTGTGTGTGTGTCTCTCTCTCTCTCTCTCTCTCTCTCTCTCTCTCTCTCTCTCTCTCTCTCTCTCTCTCTCTCTGTATCAGCAATTGTGTAAAAGATCTCGAGCAGTTTAAATCCAATTTAAGTAAAATCGGAAGACGGAAAAGTCGTTTTTATTTCCAAGCTAAGAAGTAAATGCTAAGAAAAAGTTAATTTGTGTTCCCATCATCATCACCATCATGAAAGCGTGCTAACAGCATGAATTTCATTCTCTCTCTCTCTCTCTCTCTCTCTCTCTCTCTCTCTCTCTCTCTCTCTCTCTCATGGCACTTTGTAAGTACTCTAGACGGCATCAAGTGTCTACACAAAGATGATGATTGCAAGATTTTGCCGATCGGATAACACTGGTGTGTCCATGTGTAGGAGTCCATAGTAGAAAGTCGCTTATGAGTTCATCCTTACTTTACCAGCTGTGACCCGCTTATCTTTCATGCGTTTCTTGGGTTCTTTTGTAGTGGAAGTTATTTTTATTAACCCCTCCGTACGAGCAGGAATTTTTTAAGCAAAGTTTGATAGATTTGAATTCAGAGTTTTCCTTTGCCTAAACTGATTGCCATCTTATGGTCAAAGAGCCCAATCTGCCCCAATTATTTATCAATAGCTGGAGAAAAAATAATTGGAGGCATACCGTTCCCAAGGGTATTAGTGCTATGTGAAATCCAAAAGGCCTCGTTCAGGATTTGAACTCAGGTCACCGTGTCCATTTCCGACAGAAATGCTTCCTTGTGTGATGGTAAGTGGCCGTATAGCTGCTGTTTTTTGGGGATGCAGCTTCTAGGATTTGTTTAAAACAGAATGCAGCATTCTTTTCTAGAAGCACTTTTAGTCGCTTCTAATGATGTTTTCTGTTAGAATTCTTTTAATCCTTTCCGACATCGTCATATTTTGGAAAAAACTGATAAAACTGGTCCTTTTTATGTTGTGCATTATTATTTTATTCCTTGCGGGTTGTTTTTTCTAACACCAGCAGCAGCAGAAGCAGCAGCAGCTGATGGTCTTCCACTAAGGTCTTAGTGACAGCAAGTTTCTTCAGCTCTTCAGGACTCTTCTCAGTATTCTAACCGATCTCAACAATGCTATAGTTTAGATGATCTCGATTCGTCCTCTGATTTCCGATTGTTTCACTCTCCTTTCCCAGCTTTTTTTTTTTTTGGTGGGGAGGGCCGTTCCAATTTCAAATGGTATCACCGTCACCTTTTTGTTCCTCAGCATTTTTTGTTCACTGGTTCAAGAATTTGTATATCGTTTCGCTTTCTTTGATTTTCTCTCTGTGATCGACCGGAACGGCAAAATCAACTAGATGGGGGGTTATTATTATTATTATTATTATTATTATTAATGTAATATACTAATAATCGAATCAAAATTTATTTTTTGTGCCAGTAACGATTGAACTAACTCTAATCTCAATGGAAGTCCCTTTCTTTCTGATTTTCAATTCATTTCTACAGTAAATTCCCCATTAAAACATTTAAAATAAAATCATAATAACCGTATTTTATAAAGTACTGCTTAAAACTATTTGAACAAGCAGAAAAAGTTTTTTTTCTTGCCAAAGACTGAAGGAGTTATCAAGAATTGTGTAGAATGAAGAATATTAATGATCTAAGAAGTTTGGCAACTTTTTCAACTAGAAGTATGAAGTCGCTTTTTCAGTCTCTTTCGGTGATTCTCTCTAAGATTTTAGGAGGATAGATAAAAACATTTTTATCTAAAAATTTAATTCTAAGAGAAAAGAATTTTCCATATCTTATGCGGATTTTGATAAATTTTGATTCTTCTTAACGAATGTTTCTTATATACATATAATTTATTTGATTAAATTTATATAAAAAGTATTATATTATTTTTTGTCCAATGCTCTGTCCATGTATAGTTATTACTGATTGCATGTACATTGTTTGGTGTTGTGTGTGACTCGCTCTGTTTTATTACAGGTAAAACTGACCGTGTCCAAGCGTGCAAGACAGTCGCATTTGTTTTCATATTTAATTTCCAGTCCCGCGTAATTATATTTCTTGCATTAATTATTCACAAATTGCATTTCTTTTCGTCACTCTTCTCCTTTTCACTCTGTCCCACTCTCTATTTATCTCTCTCTCTCTCTCTCTTTATTGGTGCATGTCTTATCGAAGCACAATTATGCCGTCTTATTCGTATTTCACAACATTACCTTGGTGTTTGTTTGGTTATTTGTAAACGGTTATTTTACTGCTTTGCATTTGCCACATATGTGTTTTTTGTTTGTTTGTTGTTCTTTTTTTTTGTTTGTTTTTGTTTTTTTTGTTTTGGGGTTTGTTTTTTTTTTGCCGTCTCAACTTCACTACTTTAATAAAATCCCATTTTCTCTGATATCTTTTTGCAAAAATTGTGGTTATGTGCAATTTTTTAATTCAGCGCTTTTAAAATAATTTTTCCTATCTTTGTATTCATTTTATCTTTTTGAATTGTTTTTAGACAGCTATGAACCACTTAAAATACTTCATATAACTTGTTTTCTGATATATAATGAAAGAATATTATTCAAACTTATATATATATATATATATATATATATATATATATATATATATATATATATATATATATATATATATACAATTGGAATAAAAACTCAACAGACCGTCATTTGGCTATTATAGATTTATTTCAGTTGGTTCCTCCTTATGAGAAACCAATCTCTTCAGATAGCTATCACATAATGGAGAGAAAAAATTATGAAATTATTCTTTCAGTGGATTCTTACTTGTTTAAAAAAAATTAATAAATAAAGAGGCGAGACAAAAGATATGGGCTAGAAGTTGGTGTCAAAACTGGATGTAATGTCAATGTCTGGTGTAATGTATCCTAAAATAATGACTCACAGGACCGTCAGCAACTGAAATCTTTTCAGTAAGTTAACCCATTTTACGTTAAGAAAAATTTATCTATTTTTTTATCTATATATTAAGGAAAATGTCGCAATAAATATTATTACAAACATCAAACTTATCTTTAATTAACATTTTTTAGAGTTTTATCTGATTTCAATTTAAGATTAAAATTCAGTCTTTATTTAATGTCTTAATATTTTTATATATTCTTATTTTGAATACTGTTGTTCTAATTACCGTTAAAATCATTCAAATTAATATAATAATTAATCATTAATAATCATAACACTAATAAAAAAAAATATTATTATTACAATTATTCCAAATTTATCATTATTAGTTTACTCTTTGAGAGTTTTTCACATCAGCATTAACTGACAGTCGTTCATTGGAATCTGAGTGACAGCAAGTCTCCTCAAGTCTCTAGCACTCTTCTCCGTATTCTGGCTGATCTCAATAATGCTGTAGTTTGGACAGTCTCCACATGTCCTGTTATTTCCAAGACCTTCAGTCCTTGTATCAATCCTTTGGTGACTGTACCAAGAGAACCAATTACAATTGGTATAACTGCCACTTTCAGGTTCTTCAGTTTTTTTCAATTCTCTAGCAAGGTCGAGGTACTTATCCGTCTTTTCACTTTCTTTCAATTTTACCCTGTGGTCTGCTGGGACAGCAAAGTCCACAATTCTGTAAGTTCTCTCTTTTTTGTTGATTGTAATAAGGTCTGGTCGTCTGACCGAGATTATGGGATCCGTTTGTATCTTAAAATCCCGATGGAGTTTGTATTTCATTCTCCAGGCTCCTCTTGGATTTTATTATCATTATTATTGATATTAATAATATTATTATTATTATTATTGTTGTTATTGTTGTTGTTGTTGTTGTTATCACATTACCAACAATACCAATAGTAATACTGATACCATTAATTTTATCTTACGATTGGCCTAATGAGTAGAGTGTTCCAATGGTCCGGGAGACTGGGGTTCAATCCCAAGTCGAGTCAAACCAAAGACTCGAAAAATGGTACTTAATGCTGCCTTGCTTAATACTCATCATTATAAGGTGGGGATCAAGGGTAAAATGGAGCAATCCAGGGAATGGAGTAGCACCCTCCCCTACACCTTGGTGTAGTAGCAATTGAAAAGGGAGCTTTCGGGTTACCTTTGACTAAGTTCTCTAACTTTACTTACTTTATTGTTATCACTATCAATTTTTCTAACCGTAACCTTTATCATATGAGTTTAAATCCATTTTTGTAACGGCATTTAAAAATTATATATATATATATATATATATATATATATATATATATATATATATATATATATAATGTAATTTGCTATGCTTTTTGATAAAAAGTGATTGAGCGTATAAATCGGAAATAAAGCATATCTATTCAAGCAAGGATAGTGTTGACAAAGAGTCAACAATGCTTATTGACCGTCAGTTTCTCGTCTATGTGATCAAACTTGATCTGTAACACTACGGGGTCATAAATATAAATGAGGGTATCACTTCATAACCAGATATAAATAAAGTTTTACATGACGAGACCCAAATCAAAGGTGTGTAACGTTACCTCACTGACCCGGCACCATTCTCACTATCAATAGGTGTTACATTTTTCAAAGTACAAAACAGACTTGTGGTTTCTTTAGATACGAACATTTATTTCACACAACAGTCGTCATCCAAAACGAGAGAGAAAAATAGAGTAAACGGTATTAGTTGTTATATAGAAACACTAAAAGTCTCATTCGTGAGAAACGAACGATCAAAACACCGACTTTTCTTTCTCGACCAAATCCTTCTTCCCCAAGGGCTGTTGTCTCTGGACCAGAATCTCTGAACTGCCTCGACTGCCTCCGACTACCTCTGATCTCCAAAATACTTTTATATTTTCTTCCAATATTTCCCTTAATTACTGCTTACGTAATTATTAAAAACTTTTCATAAACGCAACACTCCTAAATCAGCTGTCATTAACTTTCAATGTTACGTCATCTTATCTTTACCTCAGCTGACGGAATATATATCTATTAAACATTCTGTCTACGATCGATTTCATATCAAATCCCTATTTTGACATGAACTGATATCCTGTAGTACTTTAGGTAACTCATAATTTATCATTAGAAATAAAACAATTTACTAATATAATAAATTACCATCCTTAATTATATTACAGATCTAATTATTGTTTACGCTAGAAATGTGTCTAAGACACCCGAACTTTATATATATATATATATATATATATATATATATATATATGTGTGTGTGTGTGTGTGTGTGTGTGTGTGATGTGCCTGAAAAGTAACGGAACTGATGTGCAAAAAATTTATTTTAATTCCAAACAACAAATCATATGGTTTCCCTTCAAAGTAATCCACCCTCAAATTTAAGGTACTTTTCCCATTCTTCACAGCCACACTTCTGTGCGCTACTGAAAGGATTCTTCAGGATTTCCCCACAGCTCCGCCGTTACCACCCTCTTCGATAACCTCCATGCCTTCAATACGGGTCCGCTTGATGATCCCCTTGAGCTTTGAGGGAAAGAAAAATGTCATACGGAGCAAAATCTGGGAAATAGGGAGTTTGTTCCCGTACAAAGATATTCCTTTTGGGCAGAAACTGCCAGATATTCAGGGCGTTATGAGCAAGTGCATTGTCGTGGTGAAGCGGCAACGATTTGTCCCTCTACAACTCTCGTCTCTTCTGGCATAATGAGCGAAGCATACGCCGCAGAATCTCCTTGATTTTGACTCTCTTGCTTTCTTCGACCTCAGCAACGTCGCACACTTCCACTGAGTGTACTCAAAAATCCATGTCTCATCATCAGTGATGACTCTACAAAACATGTATGGTTCATTTTGATTTTGTTGGTTAGTTGGTTTTATGGCATATCAACCTTTGAAGATTATTTAACGCCAAATCCATTTTTATCTAAATAATCAGTTCTATTTCAAACAATTCAGTTTAGCATGAGTACACAGTTTAATTGCGAAAAACATTTCTATTTGAAGCTATTCAGTGGTTCATTTGAAGACGCTCGTTGATATCTTGACACACCTGCATGCCCTTCGGTGATTATCTTACAAAAATTGTCTGCTTTCGTGACCAGCTGACTTGATATCATTCGAGTCAACCAACGATCGCTATACACTACCTGCCTTATTAGCGTGATTTTGACCTCAGTCTGTTTGTTGAAGACCTCCCGCTCCTGGACGTTCACTTCCACTCAACTCTCTTTGAACCTCTTGGATTGCTCAAAATTTTATGGGCACGACATGGTCTTATTTCCATAAACTTTCTGAAGCATTTCAAGGGCTTGAGACGGAATTTTCCACCAACTGGACAACAAATTTCAAATTTATTTGTGGCTCCATATCCATTGTCCGTTTCTCAGTATTCATAGCTGAATGTTGAAAAAGCATGTGAAAAAATGCATTAGTTGCAGAAAACCTAGATTATAAAAAACTCCCAAGATATCCACTTAGATTATAACATAATCCGCTTAACCCTCTTTCACCCATAGCTCACACAGCACACCCACTCCTGCGGCTTTTCAGACAGATCTTATATATATATATATATATATATATATATATATAATCAAACAGTATAGACATCTTTTTTCTACATCTTTTCCTTTGATCCTTTCAAGTAGCTGTATGGATATTATAATATCCGACCGGAATTAGCTAATAAAGCTTCTGTGATTAATTAGTTCCCAATTACTTTCGGACCCATCTTGGGCCTTCATCGATGGGATGTATATTGCACAAAGTGATACAACCTTTGCAAATACATTAAAACTTTGTAAGAATTAAGCGTTTAGTGGTTATACTGGTGTTATGTTGTAGCGTTTGTTTTTAAATTTTGTTCTATAAATAACAACGGAAGCTGAAGACATTTGAGTACATTAGTACTGCATTCGAATTTAATTCTATGGAGGTGAGGAATTTATTTCTAATGTGTATGACTGAAAGAATCAGTAATACGTTTTCTACTTTGTTGCTATTATATTGTTGTGTTATCAGTAAGAATTTTCCGAAATTCATTAATTGGACAGGAATGTCTTTTCGATGTTGTGCTATGGAGCTGCTGTCGGAAAGATGCATGGTGAGTCGCTTCGACAAAATAGTTGAAGTTAAATCAACGCATATATTTTTGTTTTCAGAGATACAATCTCCTAAAGGCCATTTAAATTGATATATAACTTTTGATTTTTGGCAAAATTCCAATCAACGGGGATGAATTCATGTTAATAATGTTAATAACCAAGAGGTTTTGAATTTATATGATAAGTTTTTTTTTTGTTTTTTTTTTTTTAGAATCAATGGGGATTAAGTTTTTTAATCAATGGTTTGAAAATATTTTCATCTAATTTGTAACTGTAGTGCCTTAGTTGTGATGAAAAGTTTGATAAATGCTAGTTTTTTGGGGTGGAGTTTTGCGGTGTTTATTTTGTTGGGTAACATTTTTAATTGTACGTTTAATTTGTTCATTAGCAATATAATTAGGGAACCCATTATTGATGAGAGTTTGTTTTATGTTTTTTTTAATTCTTTATAAATTATTATTTTGAAGGAGAAGATTAGTTTTTCATGGGGTAATAGAATATTAATGATTGCTTTTTTTAAATGGGATGGGGCATTCACTTTAAAAGTTGAGGGGACAGTTGTTGTTAGTGGGGGTTTTGTAAATTGGAGTAGTGAAGTATTTAGTAGTAGTAGTAGTAGTAGTAGTAGTAGTAGTAGTAGTAGTAGTAGCAATCAGAACATCTAAAAGGATGATTTTATTGTTTTTGTTTAGTTTAAGAACTGAATCTTTCTTCTACTATGTTTTTTTTTCATTTGTATCTTTAGTAAGAATAAGTATATCGTCAACTTATCTTAGGTAGACTGAGGAGGTTTTAATGCTGTTAAATATTATATTTTCAAGATCGAACACGTAAAAATTACTAAAAAGCTGACCCAAAACCGATCCCATAGACACATCGTCTTTTTCTATGGAGATTTTACCCAGATGGTCGTAAAATGGAACTTCAGTAGTGCTTGTTAAGACTATTTTACGAAGTATATTACGGTTCCTTTTAAGAGGAAGGAAGGATGGGTTATTATAGATTTTATTCATAATAATATTTATGGTTCCTTTGACTGGTACGTTATAAAACAAATTTTCAACATCGAGTGAAGCTAATATTACAATATTGGGGTTTTGTGTAAGTAGTATTTGAATTAATTCTTGTGTTGGTTTTATGCAGCATTTACTGAGTAAGTATAGTGTAAAAAGTTAATTTATGGTTTTAGTGAATTCATAAATAGGTGTAGGTATCTGTGATATAATTAGGCCTAGAGGATGATTAGGTTTATGTATTTTGACAATTCCGTATAAATAATGGGGTTTATAGTCACTGATTATTTTGGGTAATTTCATGTTATTACGTTCGGTATTATTTGCAGAGATTACTTTGTTGATTTCTTATTTAAGTTAGTTTGTAGGATTCTTAAGAAATTTTTTTGAATTTGGTGTAATCATCTAAAATATTTTGTAACTTTGAATAGCAGTCTGTTATATTAGTCTGTTATGCTACAAACATATTTGTTTCGTCAGCTTTATATATATGTATATATATATATATACGTGCGTGTATGTGTCTGTCTGTTTGTCTTCATTCAAGTTTTTTAATTCATCAATAGATTGCAGAATAACTGAGTGATATGATGAAAAGTAACTCAAATTAGGTAAAATATAAACCCTTTAAATTTTATATAATTTTCAAGAGTTAATAATAATAATATCAGTTCGTCATTTAAAAACAAATCTGGCAATTCTATTTAAATCAAACGGTATGACAACCTTGATTAAGTAGAAAAGAACATGATTTTAGGACTAATTTGAATGAGTCTTAAGTATCATGAAACCTGGATCGAATCTTGCATCTTTAACAAGTCCTGGCGGCAACACCCCACAAGACACCAACTGTACGGCCACCTGCCTCCTATCACAAAAACTATTCAAGTTAGACGAACCAGACATGCAGGACACTGCTGGAGAAGCAGGGACGAACTCATAAGTGATGTACTGTTATGGACCCCCACACATGGCCGTGCAAGAGCGGGACGACCAGCTCGAACATACATTCAGTAACTATGTGAGGATACGGGATGCCTAGGGCGATGAACGATAGGGAAAAGTGGCGAGAGAGGGTCAGGGATGTCCGTGCTACCAGCACAACATGATGATGATGATTATCGGGAAAATTTGTTTACTTAATGACTGTTTAATAAGAATACGGCCCAGTTGGCTGGGATTGTAGAATACATCAACTCCATCTCTTCAGAAGGGTAAACGCCCCCCCTACGAAAACTAGTATCCTATTATGATGTTAGACCATCTGTTGGCCCAGTCGGCTGGGGCTATACAATACACTGAATGGATCGCTGCGGAGGAGTAAGACCCCGCCCAACGAATGTCCCAGATGGTGAGTCTCTCGTGATGGATCTTGGGAGAATGTGCCATTGCTCCCTGGTCCACTCTGGTCGTAGCACTTGTGTATGATAGCCAAATAGTCCTATCGATGGATCAAATAAAACTAACTTTTAACCTGTATGTAAACAAATGAGTTATGTTAAATCGAATTGCTAGAAATAGAACTCTGACCATTTAATAATTTACAAAGCTCTTTGCTTCGATGTGGCACAAGGCCGAATGAATGGGGCGCCCAATGAGACTCGAACTCACTCGTGTAGGTTTGCTAGTCCAGCTTGCTAACCGTTACACCACCACACTCTGACCATTTACATGTGTGTAAACAAATAAGTGTCTAATTTAATTGTTAGGGATACTTAGAAATACATAGAACCATTTACCTGTGTGCAAACGAATGAGTAACGTTGAATAGAATTATTACTGTTAAATAGCAATACTTAAAACTCTTTAACTGTGAAGTAAAATTGAATTATTGGTATTATATAGCAATACTGGGAATCCTTTGACTGTGTGTAAATGAATAAATAGTATTGGATACAATAATTTGTAATAAATAACAATACTTGTAAATACTGCACAGTCGGCAAACAAATGATTAATATCGAATAAAATTATTTACATCATTCACTTTCAAATATATATATATATATATATATATATATATATATGTATGCATGTATATATATATATATATATATATATATATATATATATATATATATATATATATATATATATATCCAATTAAATGTGAGCAAACAAATGAATAGTTATTATTTTATAGAAATGCTACAAGTCATTTGCGTGACAAAAGATGAGCTCAAACTCATTTTAAAAAGTCATCTACAAAATGTCTTTACAAATCATATATATTTAATATATAGGGATAAGAGGATTTGAAATTAAATAAGTTATAAGGATTGATATACCATAAATTTAAAAAAATCGAACAATAAGAACATTAGTGTTGCAATATAAAGCAAGAGAAATAAGATGAAAGAATAATAGACAATGCTTTATCTAAGAAAGTTTAAGTTTATTACATCTAATACAACTAATATAATAAAAAGCAAAAGAAATAAGATGAAAGAAATTGACAATGCTTCACAAAGAAATTTGAATATTATTGCAATTAGTATTTAAAAAATGGTTTGAGTGTGGGTCATTTACTCCAGTGGACCCCTTTACATGGACGAGCAAAGACAGGACAGCCAGCTAGAACCTATATACAACAGCTCTGTACCGATATAGGATGTAGCCTTGATGACCTACCGGGAACGATGGACGATAGAGACGGGTGGCGGGATAGGATCAGGAAGATCTGTGCTGGCAGCGTGACATGATCATGATGATGATTTAAAAAATCAATTTATTATTTGAAAGAGAAAATCAATGTAGTATAAACTAGTTTCGATTAATATTAATATTTGATTTGCTTTCTTTCTTTGATTAATGGCATTATCAACCTTCGTGGGTTATCTAATTCCAAAGCCATCCATGTAGAAGAACAGTAAGGATACTATTTAACCCATGGATCATACCTTTCCGAAAGGGGATTTGTCTGAAAGTAACTGTAATAGCCAAACTGGTGTTTGAACTAGCTTACATTATGCCACGGTGACTCCTCTGTGAATGTTTGATTATTCATTATTGATTATAACTAATCATTCTAAACAAATCAAATCAACAGCGACATACTGAATGCTAGAAACAATTTTACATTTCTAAATGTTCTGAATATCGATTGACATGAATGACTGTGGAATAATACGTAAATTTATTTGAGTTAACGATAGAATATTATATAAAATCAGATGGTGATCTATCAACACCAATTTCCGTCACATCTTTCAAAAATTTGATGTGCTGTCAAACTTTTCTGAAAACTATTAATAACACTCCTGAAAATATTTGAAAGTCTCTTTGAAATCATCTTCAGATTTTTCATTTTCATACATTTTCGTGTTTTTGTTTTTGTTTTTGTTTTTCGGAGTTTTTGTTTTTGTTTTGTTTTTTGAGTGTTTTTTCTTTTGTTGTTTTTTTCTTTGTTGTTGTTGTTTTCTTTTGCTTTTTTCTTTTCAAAATAGAAGTTATTTATTTTATATTAATTTTATACATTTGAATTTTATATTAGTTTATTTTAAGTACAAAGTGCAACAGAAATAATTCCCACATTTTAAACTGCAAGTGAACTAAGGCAAGTGGCAATAGTAGCCCCATTTAACTAATGTCTTACCATATTTATTATCCCATCTCCAGTGTGCAACAGAAATACCTCCCACGTTTTACAGTGGCCCCTGTTTAAAGTGGAAGTGAAATTAAGTAAATGGTCACGCGGTAGCTTCATCTAGTTAATGCGTCACCATTTAAAAAAGAAATGTTTTTTTTTTTAGATCCGATCTGTAACGATTGGTGCTCACCGCGCATCAACTGTTGAAACATTTTCTATTATATTCGATATGCATATTTTTTTCTTTTTTTTTTTTGTGTGTTTCGTACCATAATTATTTGTTTATAAAACGCACTCATGTATAACACGCTCCCTTAACTATGTATAACGAAATTTTGGAAAAGAAAATTCTTGTGTAATACGCACTAACTTTTCAGAATTTATAACTGCTATATTTAACCAAAATTTCGCATTTGTTCAACATTTTATTGGTTCGTATTGACGAAAATAAGAATTTATGTAGTTTACGTTCTGTCTTAAAACACAAAATATACACCATATTTAGAGCAAACGAAAAGACATGTTCACAGAAAACTTTGAAAAGCTTACTGAGAAACAAAATTATAAACAAACACTCATTCCAGCGGTTATTCCGCAATAATGTCGTAAAACAGTTTCAACAATGAATATAGCTTATTTTCGGTCATCCCATCTCGAATATGGTGAGGCACATCGCCGGAAAAAAGTTAATTCTCATTGGTCTTGTGGGTAGAGTGTTCGCCTAATGGTCCGGGAGACCTGGGTTCAATTCCAGGTCGCGTCATACCAAAGACTTTTAAAATGGAATTTGGTATCTCCTTGCTTAACACTCAGCAATATAAGGTACGTATCAAGGGTAAAGTGGAGCAATCAAGGGAAAGGAGTATCGCCCTCCCCTACACCTTGGTGTAGTAGCTATTGAAAAGGGAGCCTTCGGGTCACCCTCGACTATGGTCGCTAACTTTACTTACTTACTAAGTGAATGGTAATGAGCTTCTATCGCCAACAACTCTTGTGTGTAATACACATCCCTAATTTTAGGGCAAAAAAATCGAGAAAAATAGTGCGTCTTATATACAAACAATAATGTGTACAAATATATTTGAAGAATACTACAATTTCCTATGTTTATTTTTGGTCTGGTTTGGTTTGGTTTGGTTTGGTTTGGTTTTGGCATATGAACTATAGTAGGTTACGCTATGCCAAATCTTGTTTATGCATATATATTAGATGTATATGATTTGAAAAGATTTTGTTGATAACATTTTTAAACAAGTTGAAGCTCATTCTTTTTGTACACAATTAAATGGTTTTAAGTATTGCTATGTAAACAGTTCTATTTAGGGTCCTATCAGGTGCTCCCATTCAGGGGCAGAGTGAACCTAGGAGCTATGGCAATGAAGTGGTACTCCACATTCCCTAAACTCCAGCATTACTGGAGCCTCACCATCAGATTGTTTAGTATCATATCTAGGATACACTTTGGGAGAGGGTTTTACCCCTCTACAGACGCAGTCTGTGTATTCTACAGCCCAAGCCGACTGGGTTATGTTTATTTTGGTATAAAAATAGGTTATGTATTCAATAATATTTTTATGATTCTTATAAATTATCTTAATTGAGCCCGAATAAAAAGCGAATAAATATCAATTTTACTCATTATCATTGGCTATTTTGAGTCGACTACTGTATTAAGGCCTTTTTCAATTCTTTTTATGGAGACTTTATACTTGTCTCTGTCATATCTTACCAACAAATTCCGCTATCTCTTCAGTTAGATATTCAAATACACAAATAATTACGGTAAATATTGTTCATTACCAAATTCCATGTTCACTTGTGCACCCTACCCACCCCACCAAAAAAAAGAATCCCGTTAAGAAACGACGGATGTAATTGTCTTAAAAACACTTTCTTAAACAGTAAGTATAGACAAAGATCCTTCGTTGATTCTTTGCATCGACCACGAGAACAAAATTGGCCAAAACTGAGAAGAAATTTCGTTTTATTTTATGAGAGATCAGATTTCCATATAATAGAAAACCTGTCGGTACTACTGTATGGATGCACTACATGGATTTTAACGTAACCCAATGAGAAAAATCTAGATGAGGATTACAATAGAATGCTGCGTGCTCTTTTGAACAAATCTGGGAAGCAGTTCCCCAAAAAATAACTGCTGTAGGGCCACTTGCCTCTTATCACCAAATATATATAGGACGCACTCGTAGTGTAATGGTTACCTTTGTAGGAAATGGACATAGTGAATTGAGTTTCACTCTTCGACTAGACCATTTACATTTCACATACTGCTCATTGCTACCCTTGGAAAATATATAAATCCAGTTATTCTGACTCCAACTATATTAGAGCAAACAGGGCTCCTTAATTTTAGCATGACAACCAGTGAAGAAGAAAAAAACAGAAGAAAGAACATTCAAACCTGTTAAACTCCGGTTAAAATTGACATTGGGTTGCATCCTATTTGTGCAGAGGGTTGGGTAAACACACACACACACACACACATATACTGTTATCCACAGACAGACTGTTTTGCTGTATCACAACTCTTCAGTTTGGCTAGACTCGTAGGACGCTTGAAGCTGGGATCGAAACCCGCACAACTTTACGTTAGACTTAGAATCAGACCACTCGGCCAACAAGCGTACCACGTCAGCTAGGGAATTATAAGGTATTAAGTACCAACAGCAGCAGCAGCGTTCGTTTGTTTACATTTTATACCTTACCGGATACCAGAGGGCTCAGTTCGTTCGAAGAGCTTTGCATTATGCGAGCGGCAGCCGTAGATTTCTTCACCAGAGTGCTCAACCCCCATGGGGGAGCATATATATATATATATATATATACGAGTATGGGTGGATATATTGTCAGGCAGACAAGTCATTATCAATGAAATTTTGAACAAAAACCTTGTATTTTTATTAGTTTGATACTGCCATGTGCTATTATTAACCCGCCAAGGTTTGGTTTTAGATGGGTTTTTTTTTTATTTTTTGCACTTTTACGTATATTAAAAGTATAATAATTAGCGAATTATTTTCTACATATTTAGAGGTTATAAATGGATTCGTGATAAAATGAGCCGTTTGTCTGCTTGCAATTTTCAATCCAAAATTTCACGAAACAGCCAATTTTGACCACAGAATGGTTTTGATTTCAAATGAATTTTGAGGTTCACTTTGACCCGATTCTAACACATTCTGATATGACACTGGTGCCAAGTTGCATTTATCGTTTCTTTTTTTAACATCAATGGCAGCAAAAGAAAGGTGTGCTGCGTGGACAACTACCATTCTTTCTGCGTCTGAATCCAGACTTGCATTCATAGATTTCGTGAAACATTGATGCCACTACCTTAGACGTTGCAATGGATGATTTGAATTGTTTCTACATGAAAAAAAAACACTCACTTTCTTTATGGGTTGTACCGCTGAAGAAGATAGGGTAATGGATCAGACGAAACGTCATTAAAACAATCTAGATGACACAAAAAAGAAAATCTGTGCCATAAACAGCAATACAATAGAATTACTGATTGGTGTACGAATGGGGTGTGACAGAATCATACCCTTTTTGTTGTTATTGCTATTGTTGTGTATTGATGTCTTCTTGGATGTTGGTTGGTTGTTTGGGTTTTATAGCGTATAAACCTTTGTTGGTTATTTAACGCCAAATTCTGTCTATATGTATATACATTCATCCAAAGATTTCTGAACGAATACTTAGTAGGTAAAATTTTCTATGAGCAGGATTTCATTTGTTTTCACATGATTAACCCGTTTTAATTCGTCATATTTTTTCGTATAACCCTGCCTTTCGCAAGAAGGACAAAACGTCATCTATTTTGGCGTTTTCGAACAAATCGGTTAAACTATTCACTTTGAAAAATCGTTTTCTGATGACAGAAAAAGCTCTATATTCTATAAGAATGTGTTTAACCGTGCGTGTTGTCTGACAGGTCAAACTCTGTGGTTGGGGTTCCTGTTTCAGTATGAAAAAGTGAGTAAGCCTTGTATGACCAATGCGCAATCCGGATATAATGACTTGTTCTCTTCTTTATTTTCTAAAAGGTGGTCTCCATTCTCCCAAGGTGGGCTGAATTTGGAAGAGTTTATTATGGATGTTAATGTCCCACCGTTGTTGCCATTTTGTGTGAAGGAATTTATTGATTGTCTTCTTGGAGACTGATTGAGTAATCGTTAACCTGATATACATGCGTTTTTGAGTTGTTTCTAACGTAGCCGTTATAAACCCACGCAGGTCTTTATAATGCACGAACTGATCTTAAAATTAGCTTATGTTTATTATGTTTTAAGATGAATCGGATAAAATCGGGTACTCTTACTTGTTTTATGAAATTGTTATAATACATTCTCATCTACGTTTTTCTCTCTTTTCTGTCTGTCTCTTTTAAGGTTCGGCAAGCGTTACGCTCCAAGATGTGTTGCTTTACCAACAATAACAGCCGACACACAGCCACCCGTTGCTCACGTATATCCTCAATGAGTCTTCACAAGCAATCCATAACAGTCAATTTCGCCATGCAACAAGAATTACTTCCAGAACAGAAGCTAAATGGCTCCAGGGATTTCATGTCCGTGTCGGACAGCGGCAACGAGAGACTTACTGTTATCGAAGACGACGAATTGCACACCTTTGTAGACACAAAGGTGTGAAAGAGCAAAGACTAATCGTAATAGATGAATAATAATAATGATTATTATTATTATTAATTGATTTATCAATTAATTAATAAAGAAATGAAGAGAAGATATGTATTTGCTTTGGGGTGTCTTCCAAATGTCGACTGTGTGAAGAATAATTTTTACAATGTCTTTGTTTTACTCATCATCCATGCTTGAACCAATTATATTCAATATTTCTGTTCAATTTCATTATTATTATTATTATTACTACTATTATTATTATTATTATTAAATACAGAATTCTAGTAAGCACAAAGTTAACGAAGCTTCCATTTGGTTTCTTTCTCTGAACATAGAATATACACATTTCTTAAAAGAACATTTTTTTGAAAGATATTATTTTTAAAGACTTTAACTTTATAAACGATATTTCAAAAGAATATTTTAGAAGATATTACTTTGAAACATACTATTTTAAAATACATTATTCTGGAAGACTTTCTTCTAAAAGACATTACTTGAAAGACGTTAATTTGAGAAAAATGTTAATTTTGGAAGATTTTTCTTTAACATATTTCGAAAGACGTTTCTTTAAAAGATATTATTTCGGCAGATATTGTTTTATAAGACTTTAAGAATTAGTTTGAAATAGTTTACTTTCAAAGTTCATTTTCTTGTAAAACAAAATTGTTGTCTAAATTCACTAGGAAGCATCAACATGGCTTTTAAATTCTTTGACAGTAAACAGCATTACTGAAAATACTTGATGCAAAAATTCAGACATCTTTAGACTAGAATAGAACATGAATAATCCGAAAGGAAGGTCAAGATTGTAGATTTGCTTCTGGCGAGTTCGATGACCAAATAAGTAATGGCACCGTCCATATTAGACGAGCTCCCACAATATAGGATTTGAGTTCAAGTTTCATCAAAGGCTGCTTTTTCATATATGATACTCGCTTTTATCTTCATCAGGAGTATTTCATCAACACTCTTACTGGAGCCATCATCACAATTTTATCAATTGTATCTGATTTTGTGGGGGGGGTGATACGATTGCTAAGTTTGATAATTCTTAATTGAAATTGTAAAAAATTTTCTGTTTTTATAATGATTTTTTTTTTAACTTTTAGGAACTAGTTTTCACTGTTCCTTAGCAAATGAAAAAATATCTTGCATACATTCCGCTTTTTAACTTTTTCAAACATTTTTGTTTGGTTTTCAATGCACACGCTTTCTTTTATCGCACCTTATTTATGTGTGCTGTTGGCTTTGCTGTAAGGGGGAACAGCAGAAAGATGTCAGTGACTACGGTGTCAAAGAAGTCAATTTGCCAGAAAATGTTGCCTAACAAAATTGATTTTATATGCCGTAGATTTGTTCCTGTCCCGCAGAAGAAATATACAACAAATACACAGCAATGTTACAAAAATACAGCCACTTTTCGCCAAATATTTACGAAGAGAAAACAAATGTTTGAACGTAATTAATGGAGTTAAACTAATTGGAAATTAAAACTAAAAGTAGAACGCATATATATACATGTGTATGTGCGCGTGCGTGCGCTCTCTCAGAATCCTTTTCGGGTCTGTCATCATTTATATATATATATATATATATATATTTTTTAGAGCACTAAAAACGCTTAATAGCATAGAGAAAATACAACCTAGAATGATGGTAGCTACATTTAACGGAAACCCCAGAGCAACAATCGTCTCATGCTACAGCCCCACCAATGTTAGTGAAGAAAATGAAATAGTCACCTTCTACGATGAGTTATCCTCATTAGTGCGTAGCATCCCGAAACACAACATGTTAGTCATTGGCGGAGACATGAATGCACAAATCGGGAAAAACGGAAACAACAAAAACAGCCTCCACAACACGTCAAATAGAAATGGGCAACATCTAACAGATTTCATGATAGAAAATAGATTAGCATGCCTCAATACAAACTACCAAAAAAGAGAGGGCAAACTATGGACATACACGTACGCAAACAATACTAAAGCTCAGATAGACTACGTCCTTATAAACAAGAAATGGAAGAATAGTGCATTGAATTGCGAGGCATACTCCTCTTTTGAGGGTGTGTCCACCGATCACCGAATAGTCACGGCGAAAATACGGTTAAGCCTACGAAAAAACGACAAACGAACAGCGACCACCAAACACTATGACTGGGCCCTATTAAACAACAAAGATGTAAGAGATAAATACGTATTAGAATTAAGAAACAGATTCGAAACACTACAAGAAAAGACGGAAAAAAGTACACCAAACGACGAATACGAATATTTCGTCAATGCACACCTCGAGGCAGCAGCAAAATACATTCCAACAAAAATTAAAACTAAATATAGAGTCCCATGGGAAACTTTAGCGGTGAGAGAAAAACGTGCACTAGTGAAAACAGCCTCCAAAAACTATCGAAAAAACCCAACAAACACAAATGCCTTAAAACTAAAAACGGCACAATATCAATTAACAGGCATATATATAAAGGAACAGACAGAATACATTCAAAATCAGATAGATAAGATTAGAGACTCGGTGGAAGATAGACAATCTAGAATTGCCTGGCAAACAATAAACGAAGTGAGCAGAAGAAAGAACACGGCCAAAGCAAAACTTAAAGCAGCAAACCAACAAGAAAGAATAAAACTGTGGAAACAGCACTTCGAAAACTTACTTGGAAACCCACCAAAAATAACGCCTGAACCAATCACCAGAATAATTAGCAAACAATTAGACATTAAACTTGGACCGTTCACACAAGAAGAACTCGACTCGGTTCTCAGAAAAATTAAAAATAGAAAAGCTGCAGGACTGGACGAAATTCCCCCGGAAGTATGGAAGACCAGACAATTCGACGACATACTGCTCCGACACTGCAACGCAGTATACAATCAAAATCCGATAGATAGATGGACGAAGGGATGCATACTCCCCTTCCCTAAAAAAGGGGGACCTCGGATTAGCCAAAAACTACCGAGGCATAACACTTACATCCATAGCTGCCAAAATCTACAATGCCCTACTACGAAACAGAATAGAACCCAAAATCGACAACATACTTAGAAAAAACCAAAATGGCTTCCGAAGAAATAGATCTACGACCTCACAAATATTAACCATCCGCAGAATCCTTGAAGGTGTACGGGCAAAGAACCTACAAGCGACATTAATATTTGTCGACTTTACCAAGGCTTTCGACTCCATTCACAGAGGAAAGATGGAACAAATCCTACTAGCGTACGGCATACCTAAAGAAACCGTAGCGGCAATAACGATTCTCTATAGAAACACTAAAGTAAAAGTACGATCACCAGATGGAGACACAGAATACTTCGACATAGTAGCAGGAGTACTACAAGGAGACACGCTGGCTCCGTATCTCTTTATCATTTGTCTAGACTACGTACTTAGAACATCGATTGACAAAATCAAAGAGAATGGCTTCGAACTGACGAAGAAAAGAAGCAGAAGATACCCCGCAACAACAATTACCGACGCCGACTACGCCGATGACATAGCGATACTGGCAAATACACCTGACCAAGCCGAAACACTTCTGCATAGTTTGGAACGAACAGCAGCAAGCATAGGCCTCCATGTTAATGCACATAAAACGGAATATATGTGCTATAACCAAACGGGGGACATCTCCACTCTAGAAGGAACCCCTCTTAAACTAGTAGACAAATTCACGTACCTAGGAAGCAGCGTCGAATCAACCGAAAAGGACATCGAAACGAGGTTAACGAAAGCATGGACAGCTATCAATAGGCTATCGACTATATGGAAATCAGACCTAACCGATAAAATGAAACGCAGTTTCTTCCAGGCAGCGGTCACATCGATACTGCTATATGGATGCACTACATGGACGCTAACAAAACGGCTGGAGAAGAAACTAGATGGCAATTACACAAGAATGCTGCGTGCAATCCTCAACAAGTCCTGGCGGCAACACCCAACAAGACACCAACTGTATGGCCACCTGCCCCCTATCACGAAAACTATTCAAGTTAGACGAACCAGACATGCAGGACATTGCTGGAGAAGCAGAGATGAACTCATAAGAGATGTACTCTTATGGATCCCCACACACGGCCGCGCAAAAGCAGGACGACCAGCACGAACGTACATTCAGCAGCTATGTGAGGATACAGGTTGTTGTCCTGAAGACCTACCTAGGGCGATGAACGATAGGGAGGAGTGGCGAAAGAGGGTCAGGGATATCCGTGCTGCCAGCACGATATGATGATGATGATGATGATATATATATATATATATATATATATATATATATATTAAAAATGCTAGGTCCACGAAGAGATTTGTATTTTTTAGAATTCATTTATTTTGTTCTTACATATGTGTATGTTTCCAGGTTGTTGCTTTCATCAGAGAACATATATAGCACAAGGCATTGCTAATATGGTACTCATTGAGACCTAAACTTACTCGTGTTTGCAGTTTGAATGATTTTCAGTTAGTTATGGGTTTATATAGGTCTTTTTCTTAGAGTGTGTCTACCTTAATCTGCTTAATCTCTAATTGTTTTTGTCGTTGTGTGTGTGTGTGTTTTGGAGTGTTTTTTTGTTTCACTAACAATTATTTTTCCTCTGTGTCTGTGTGAGTGTGTGTCTTGGAGATTTTTGGAGAGTCTGCATATGTGTTAGTGTGGTTTGAATGTAGTTTGCTATTTTTATATATAAAGAGTAGCTTTTAGAGCATATATAGATCACGCCCCGCTTTTTGGTCTGGTGATTTTGCATTGGCAAAAAATTGCCGTCAAGTGTCATTAATTTTATGCATACGCAATACTAACACACACACATGCACACACACACACACACACGCATACACGCACACATATATATGATGACGATCACTCAAGCTCACTAAACTCGTTAATGAAAAAACTTGTTAGTACAAATGAACTTTCGAATGTCCTGTTATTGTTTATTAATTATCCTACCAGAGTAGAGTTCAGTGGCACCAAAAAAAAATTCTTTATCCATTTTAGTTGTTTAACAGTACTTGGTTAGGACGTCCTAAAACCCATAAGAACATAAGTATGGCGTCAGAAAACACTCGAAAAATAAGATTTTAATTTCTTGTCATTTTTATTACATCTTTTAAGGCTTTCCATCGTTGCACAAGTGCTAGAAAAAATGTAAGTTAAAAAGTCCATTTACGGAGAATTACATATATATATGTGTGTGTGTGAGTGTGTGTGTGTGCACGCGCGTGTCAATCTGGTTGGGTTTTTTTACGTTTCTCTATGGATTGATGATGGTTGAATATAAGTTAACTTTGATAAGTCGGTCTTATTTGTTTTCTATAATAGATTTAAAATATATCTTTGTGATTCATCAGCTCCTAAGAAAGTAGTTTTTGTATTAAATATTCCATCTCTTTATATAATCTCTCACAAAAGTTTGTTTCTTACTGTCTTAAAACTACCACGTGACTGCTAGCTGATGCATTGACTCTTGCAAATGTTTCCCGTTTTTCACACATGCAGTTCATATATATATATATATATATATATATATATATATATATATACTGAAGAGTGTATATTTAGACAACAAGTTATTATTCAAGCAAGTTTTGTTAAAGACGATGGCACTGCTTGTTTATTATTTTTAATTTTATTTTTTCCAGACTCCTTGTTATTTTTCAAGCGTCGGCATGTAGATGGTAAAAGAATTGTCCCATATCTTCTGCTCAAGCACTTTCGACCATGCTTTTGGTCGTCAACAACGGAAACACTGGACGTCTATTTCAACCATATTAGGTCTCATCTGCACTGTATACTTTGATCTCCACCACTGGAGATCAAACCAGCGACCACAGATTGCAGAACTGAAACTCTATATCGCACACAAGTGACGCCAAATGATTTGTGTGCGATATGGATTGGTAGCTCAGTTGTAGAGTTTCTACATCCCAACACTCGAAAAATAACAAGAAATCTTGAAAAAATAAAATTAAAAATAATAAATTAACAGTACCATCGTCTTTAACAAAATATGCTTATATATATATATATATATATATATATATATATATATATATATATAACCAAACAATAACGAAGTTCACTTATCTCTCTTTGTCTACTACATTAATACAAGTTTTGATCAACCATTTTGAGAGAGTAAGAAGATTGTAATTTTTTTACTTCCTCAAAAAAGTTAGATTAAATTAGTACTAATGTGGCGACCAAAAAAGGGTAAGTGAATCTCTTTATTTTAGTATTTATTCTGCTATGCCAACTGATAATGAGCCTTTTTTATTTTCTGAAAGGACTACCCACCATATATATATATATATATATATATATATATATATATATATATATATATATATGCGTGTGTGTGTGTCTGTGTGTGTGTGTATGTTTACAGGAATCAGACGTTTATTGAAATTCCGCAACATTTCAGAACTTTCATCAAAATACAGTTTTGATAAGAGATTTCATGAAGTCCATAAATCTTATAGAGTCTAATAAATTCACTAAATGTAATAACCAATGATTTCATAAAATCCCTGAATTACGTGTAACAATACATTCAGTACGGATAATACTTCAAGTGTAAAAAAATGAGCAGCAACAACAAACTTTAATTAGATTTAATTCGTAAAAGATTGTTTCTCCCTATTTCAAATCATTTGTAATTTCATGTGCTCAAATTTAAAGTCTTTTAAAAACGTATGAGAGCATATAACAACAATAATAATAATAATAATAATAATAATAATAATAATAATAATAATAATAATGTGATCCACTAGGAATTATGCAAAAAAATTGAAGTTTTGACCATACGAACAAATGGCATATGCACAACCCAGAATCTGTCCTGAAGAATGAAACACACAAACTCCAGTGGAATTTTGAGATACAAACGGATCACCTAATCTCAGCCAGTCGACCAGACCTTATTATAATCAACAAAAATGAGAGAACTAGTAGAATTGTGGACTTTACTGTTCTAGCAGACCACAGGGTAAAATTGAAAGAAAATGAAAAGAGGGATAAGTACCACACACTTACTTGGGAATTGAAAAAACTGTGGAACCTGAAAGTGACGGTTATGCCTATTGTAATTGGTGCTCTTAGTATAATCACCAAAAGATTGGAACAAGGACTGGAAGATTTTGAAATAACGGGATGGTTTGAGACTGTCCAAACTACAGCATTATTGAGATCGGCCAGAATACTGAGAAGAGTCCTGGAAACTTCAGGAGACTTGATGTCACTCAAACTCCAATGAAAGACAGTCAGCTAACGCTGATATAAAAAAAACTCTCAATGAGTAAAGATAAAAATGAAATAATAATTTGAAAACTTTGCTGTTCCGGTTGACCACAGTTTAAAACTGAAAGAAAGCGAAAAGAAAGATAAATATAAGACATTGTAAGAGAACTGAAAAAAAAAACTGTGGAATATGAGAGTGACGGTAATATCGTTTGGGATTGGTACGCTCGGTACAGTCACCAAAAGATTGGTACCAGGACTGGAAAACTTGGAAATGGGAGGACGCACGGAGACCGTCCAAAGTATAGCATTGTTGATATCGGACAGAATACTAAGAAGAGTCCTGGATTGAGAAAACTTGCTGTTACTCACACTCCAGTGAGAAACCATCTGCTAGTGCTGGTGTGAAAAACTCTCAAAAGAGTACAATAAAAATAATAATATCTTGCAAGAATTGAAACTATCCAGACCACAGCACTGCTAAAATTGGCTCAGATAATTAGAATTGCTGTCACTCAGACCCTAGAGAAAACTACACCTGGTGTAAAAATATTGTTTGATGTAAAATGATAAAAAGTAATATATCAAAACAAAAATTGATTATAAACAACAAAATAGCAAGTTTAGGTAATGTGGTGACAAAGATTAAATGGTTAAAAATATAATAAGCAAATTCATCTCCGTAAAAAGGAATACAAGACAAAGCAAAACATGATGGGCAAGGCGATACACTGTGAATTGTGCAAGAGAATCAAATTTCACCCTACCAACGTATAGCAAATGCAAAAGCCAAAATCTGTCCAAAAGAATAAGACCTAGAAAAATCTCAGCCAAAACTTAGAGTTAGTGTTAATTAACAATTTTAGCAATTTTGTAATTTAAATGGTCTCTGCCTATCCTCCGATTTCCAACTCTTCCAGTCCCCTTACCTAGCCATTGAGGACAATTTCAAACGCACCAATTATAATTGTTATCCCCGTCATTTTAATGTTCCATAACTTTTTTAATTCTCGGACAAGGTCCACGAACTTGTCTCTCTTATTTTCTTTGGTTTTCACTTTGTGCTCTGGCCGGGTGGCAGGTTCCTTTTATCATTATTATTATTATTTACTCATTAGAGTTTTTCACATTAGCTTTATATGATGGTCTTTCACAAGAATTTGAGTGACAGCAAGTCTCCTCAAGTCTCCAGGAGTCTTCTCAGTATTCTGGTCGTTCACAATAATGTTATCATTTGGATGGTTTCCATTCGTTCGCTAACTTCATCCAGGCCCTTTAATAATCCTTTAGTTACTGTTCCAAACGCACCAATCACAAATGGTATTATTATTATTATTATTATTATTATTATTATTATTATTATTATTATTTCAGTCTTTGCAATATTTTTATAGCAGCATTAACTGTTGATCTTTCACTGGAGTCAGAGTGACAACAAGTCTCCTCTCATCTCCAAGACTCTTCGACAGTATTCTAGCCGACTTTACCAATGCTGTTGTCTGAATGGTCTTGATTTTCTCCAATCTCCAAGCCTTTAGCGACTGCACAAAATGTACCAACAACGATTTGCATCACAGTCATCTTCATGTTCCACAGCTTCTTTCACTTCTCTGGCAAGATACAAGTATTTGTCATTTTGCTTCCTTTCATTTATACAGTGGTCTGCTGCAACAATAATAAATAATAATAATAATAATCATTATTATTATTATTATTATTTACTCATTAGAGGTTTTCACATCAGCGTTAGCTAATGGTTTTTCACTGGAGTCTGAGTGACAGCAAGTCTTTTCAAGTCTCCAGGACTCTTCTCAGTATTCTGGCCGTTCTCAATAATGTAGTAGTTTGGATTGTCTCCACTCGTCCATTAACTTCCAAGTCCTCCAGTCCCTTTCGTAATCCTTTAGTTACTGTTCCAAATGTACCAATTACAATTGGTATAACTGTCACTTGCATGTTCCATAGTTTTTTCAATTCCCTAACAAGATCGAAGTACTTATCCTTCTTTTCACATTCTTTCAGTTTTATTCTGTGGTCAGCCGGGACAGCAAAGTCGACAATTTTGCAAGTTCTCTTCTTTTTGTTGATTATTATTAGATCTGGTCTTCTGTCCGAGATTAGGTGATCCACGTCTCCAAAATTTTCGAGGTCTCCGCTTAGTATTCAAGGCAATCTCAACAATGCTGTAGTTTGGATGGTCTTCCAAATCTTCCCGGTTCTGTACCAAAACTTCTATGTCTGTACCGAGCGTACCAATTACAATTGGTATCACCATCACTTTCATGTTCCATAGTTTTTATTTCTCTAGCAAGGTTTAGGTACTTATATTTCTTTTCGCTTTCTTTCCATTTTACTCTGCGGTCAACCGGAACGGTAAAGTCTACTATTTAGCAGGTTCTCTTTTTTTGATGATTATCACTAGGTCAAGTCGGCAGACCGAGATTAGATTATCGATTTGTATCACAAAATTCTAAAGAACTTTGTGCATCTCATTTTCCATGACGGATTCTGGGTTGTGCATATACCATTTGTTCATATGGTCAAGTTTTCTCGTGTGAGATATCACTTGTTTGTCGCTTGAATTTTTCTTCCCATTTTTGTTTTTTTGTTATTTTTGTTCTGTTGATGTTTGTGCTGTCTGTAATGTTTCTAGTGGCTGTAATCAGTCTTCCACCGCACTTTTTATGTAGTTTTCTAGTCGTTTTATCGATGCATCGACGCTATCTTGAATGTTAGCGATTTCTCTTCCCTCTTCTTTTCATGTCACATACAGTCTGTCTACATCATCTCTGTAATATAAGGCCTTATGCATCGTCCTGAGTTTTCTTGTTCTCTGATTGATTTGTTGAAGCTCTTTTCTCGCCCACTTCAAAACTGGTCCCGAGTATCTTACAACGGGGACAGCCCAGGTGTACTTTTCTCGTTCTTCTAAAGTATTCGTTTTGATTTTTAATGTCGGCTTGTTTGATGGTGCCCGCTTTCAATATTCCCAAATATTTATAAGCTTCCTTTTCTCAGAGTGTTCTGATTTTTTCTTGATTAGGTAGTTCGATTCCTTCCGTCATGTGTCGATTTCCTTTTTTCATTTTTCTATGCCAAATACCATCCCTATGTTGTCACTATATATCCTCTCTGTCTGTAGTAGTGTTTCCAATTCATTTTCACTTTTGGCAAACTGTTTGATGTCGTCCATATACATTAGGTGGTTATTTTTTTCTTGCATTATTATTATTATTATTATTACTTCTTGCAATACTTTCACACGACCGTTATATGATGATCTTTCAATGGAGTCTGATTGACAGCAAGTCTTCTCAAATCTCCAGGACTCTTCTCAGTATTCTGATCGATCTAAATAATACCGTGATTTGGATAGTCTCTGCTCGTCCTCCGATCTCCAACTCTACCAACCCCCTTACCAACCTTTTGAGGATCATTCTAAGGGCACCAACTGCCGGGACAGTAAATTCAACTATTTGTTTGGTTCTCTTTTTCCTTTTTTTTATTTTTTTCTATCAAATGGTCTGGTCATCTGGTCGTCGGGCCGATAATTGGCAATTTGTTTGTATCTCAAAATTCCATTGAATTTTGTGCGTCTCATTCTCCAGGATAGATTCTGGGTCGTGATTTTTACCAATTGTTTGAATGATCAAATGTAAACTTCTAGCTCTGTTCTCAGTGGTTGATTTATTCATAATTTGTGTACCTGAAAGAAGAACAGCCAACATTCACAAGATTCGATCGGGTCCCAGATGTTGGCTATCAAGGGAGCACCTGATGTCTGGGTCCAACGTTAAATTATGTTTCTATTTGTCATTGTTCTTGTGTGGTAGATTGTGTCTATACCAGACGCAGGGGTTGTTTATAATCTGCGCGCCTGACACAGATGTGTCCAAGAACCCTTGTGATATGAGTGCTATTCAGCAGGTCGCAAAAAATGTCAAATTGGTTGAGTTTTAACTTAGTTAAAGTTCACAGCGAGGTAATTTTTACAATCTACCGCCAACAATTAGCCCCTGAGATATTTGCAGGAATTCCTGTATCGTCATTTTGTCCTTTGCTTGCCTTGCCGTAAGTTATTAGAATCTCGTTACTACTAAAACTGGCCCCTTCAGGATGGGGATTATACTTCTTCCTACCTATTTTGCCGGTCTCATCGTGGACGTTACTTGTTCACCTCTTGTCTACGCCTTCAAACCATCACGTAAATAAATTATTTTTCCTTTACCTCAAGGATTAATAGACAAACAATATAGAATTTCCCACAGAACAAAAAATATAAAATCATTCAAATCTAACCCATTCCTTTTTTAATCGTATGGCTGAAAAATAAGGTTGTAAATTAGTCGAGTTGTCTTCATTTAATTAACAAATATTTTTATTTGAGGGACTCGAGATAAAATCCATCATGCATTTTAAACTAAAGACAATTTTTACAAACCGAATTTCTTCATTCAAATTGCAGATAGTAAGCAGCAAAGATTTGTTCTTTCTACTGCTCAGCAATGATAAAAGGTCACGTGATATTCGCGAACATTTGATTCTACATCAACCATTATCCCTAAATATATTAATTTTCCTCTACCCTAAGGATTCAAAGACTAACAATTTACACTGTGGTGACATTTTTGGTTACACTTGAGTTTTTGTACTGCAACAATTGTACTGATTTGTTTTACAACGTTTACAACTTCTGGTACGTTTAGCGTAACGGTTATCTTCTTAGGAAATAGAATCGGTGACCTGAGTTCAAATCCTAGACGAGGCTGTTTGCGTTTGACTTCACGCTAATGCCCTTTGTGAATGGTATGAATCCATTTCTTCTACCCCTCCTCCAAGTTATTACTTAATAGGAAGGCAGACTGGGTTATGTAGACTTGGTTGTGTAACTAATCTTGGAAAACTCTGAATTTAAAAGAACTTCAAAAGCTGACCTTTTGTCACATCCTGCCCATGACGGAGGGGCTGGGTAAATAAACACTTGTTCTTCAATTTAAGTTAACCCTGATGATCAGATAGATATATGCTTGACCCAGGTTCATGGAGAGAGACAGGCTTTTTTTCAGATATCCTTTCCATACGGAAGAAACTTTAAAGAATAGTTCAAATTGATTTCTTAAGTGAAGTCTGTAATGAATTAAACACCATTTCGCTGAATTGATTTCTTACTGATCACTATTAGTTTTGTTCACCACGACTCTTCGATTGTTTCATTTATCACTTGCCTTTATCTACAACAGGAATAGGTACTGCAGTATTGTCAACTATGACTCCTACTGCCAGATCAATATCATTATCTTCTGGAATCTTCGGACAACAGATGCTTCATGTCAACGTTGGATGATTTCATCGGCACAGTGATCAATACTTTCAGGTATCCATGGTATGACATTAATCTGAATTTGGTGGTGAGACTACTATTCTGGAGATCTGGGAAATTTCAAGTTACTTACTCATTGCCATTACTCCCAGGACCACTCTGACTCGGAGAGGGTTCCATCTATGAATCAGAATTATTGGTATTAAATTGGTATACTCGAAATTATACCATTGTGTGCAAACAAATGATTATGAAACGGGAATAGTTTCTACAAACAAAAAAGACTTATTTCGTCTTTACAAGGTTTGACATGCCATAAAATCAACCATTATTTTCGTTGTTGACTGTGGGATCTCTGATTCACTCTCTGTATAATCTTACAACTGTAAATTTAAGTTGATTTTACTCTCGATGCAAAAAATATTGACTCATTTCAGAGATGTTAAAAATATTCGTCAAAAAATGTTCATCACGATAAAAGAGCAAATTGAGAATTTTAAAAATGGACAATAAATAACAACTCATGATCATATATAAGTAAGTCTTCATGAACAATTGTTTAGTTAAGAGGAGCAAGGGGATACAATCACTTCCCCTTGAGTACATTCTTCAGGAAGGGCAACGTTACATCAATATTGTTAACTCGTTCGACCCGCCATAAAAATCGAATTTACTTCTATTTTATTGATATTTTTCGTTTCGTTTTGTTTTGTTTTTTTACTTTATCACATGAGTTTCAAAGAACTTTCTATTTTCAATATCTTATTCGACCAATCGACCAGTATTTTGCATTCTCGGTTCAATCCTAGTCGCGAGCTGAGAGTCACTGGCATCAGGAAAACCATAAAATCTGACTTCTTCTTAACGCTAATCGGTCTTGTGTATTCCCATAAGTGCCAATCAATACTGGATTAACCGTTAACCAAAAATGAAGGAAGCAATTAGGGCTGGATTTTCACGGGCTGAGACCCTAAACTATTATAAAATTTAAGGCTCTTCTCTAAAAAAAATTTGAGTAAAAAAATTTAAATCATTCTACATGATTATTATTCATTAATGATTAATAATAATAATAATAATAATAATAATAATAATAATGAATGGTAAACTGATAATATTTTTTAAAAGAATTAGACGCCTGAGGGTGTGTGACCCAAAGCTTATAGGAAAATTCACTACTGGGTGCGATACAGTTTGTTTTGTTTTTGTTTTGTTTGTTTGTTTGATTTGTGTAGGGAGGGGTTATATGAATATATTATGTCTTGCGATGACTAAATCATGTGTGCCGTAAAACCAAATATGCTTACATAAAACCGCTGTAAAAGATTGATGTAAATTATTTATTCTAGTTTGTTCGTTAATTATTTCTTAAATATTCCTTTGTCATTTGTTTTGTTTTGTTTTCTTTTTGTTTTTGTTTTTTTTTTTTGTTTTTTAGATAGCTTTCCTAATGGATAAAGATTTGATTTCATACATACTTCAGAAAATTCCTGAATGTCGGAACCACTAATTTCATTCCCTCAACTCTCGTTCTGCACTCGGTCCGTTACAATATCAGCAAAATATGTCTAGTTTAACATATGATATGCATTCGTTGAAGTAAAAAGCAATTTATTTGAATTACTTTGCCACAAAAAATATTACCAATAAACTCGAGTAATGAACGACTTCATAGATTGAATGACCCCAAATGTTTAACTACAAAAGGGTGTTTTCTTCATATATAGCGTATAACGAACAACTCCTAACTTTTGCCTAAGCCAGGCATACAAAAATATTTCTTCAGCGTCCAATGACATAAAGAAAAAATGTTCAAATACTTTTTTGTACTTTCAAAACTTCTGTAATACAATCAAAATCATTGCAAAACTGTTAATAAACAATGTAGTCTAGACCTTGATGTAGCCTTCTGTGTTTACTTGGATATTCCAAACATACTAAAACCCAACACTGATATACAATAGCATTGATAATATAATAATTAAATATATAATTGATTAAGTATGTTTAGGAGACTTTATTTACTTTTTTATAAACAAAATCTCAGGACATCGTCATGAAAGTTCTAGCAAGCTCAGCTGATTTTGACGTTATGCGCGCGCCATCTCTCAGCGAAAAAGTAAATTGTCGGTACTCTATAGAGAATTTCATGTTTTTTATTTACCCTATTTTTCTAATTGCCTTTTTTATGTGTAGGCTATGTAGGGACACTTTGATGTACGGCAAGGTTTGGCCAAGAAACAAGGTTCGATTCGACATTTCAAAAACATATCTTATGTAATGAATGTTTTTAGGTGAATAATGAACCTAGAGTTATCTTATCTATATAATCCTATTGTAGAACAAAATTTTAAAAACTGTAACTTTTCGTCCAGTTTTTATCAGGGGAAAAATAAGGGAGGAACGTTGTTGGACTGTGTCCATGGTATCAATGGCTCTAATCCGATCCTGATAACAGTCTGAGGTTTCTACAAATTTCCATTCCAATGACACTATTGGGTAATTCGTCAGATTTGGTACTTTTCACAGCAAGTCGACATATGTTGCTAAAAACGCTTGAAACTGATACATGTTCATTTTATCATAAAGATTATGTATTCCCTTTCAAACTGTATCTTTCTTTTTTTATTTGAAATACAAAATAAAAATGTAGAGTCCATTTTTGACACATGTCTCACGCCTTTTTTTCTTTTTTTTTTTTAACCCGCTACCCCAAAATTTAAGAATTTGACAACACTCCCGCTGAACAAGTGTGTATTTGCCTAAGCCGTTTGGCAAGATTTGATACAAGGACATTTTCAGTGGGTTAAAGCTAGTTTGACTTCAGGGTTTTCCTTTTCTTAGACTGGTCGCCTAAACAAGGCTAAATAATTCTGTTTGCCTTAGTATTTACCTATAGCTGAAGGGGAGAGATGAGATGAGTTCATTCCTTTCCTAAAAGAATTTGCGCGAAATGAGATGCAATCAGCCTCAGGATTTAAACTCGTCGCCGATTCCTTTTTCTATGACGATAACCGTTGTTTTAATCGTGCCTTTCTTTGATGAGCAAATATAGTTAACATGTTCTTATACTTGTATATTATTTATCTATATGAGAAAAGATTCCTACAATCTTTTTTTTTAATCTACACTCTCCAATTGGAAGAAAATTGAGAAAAAAATGTAAAAAAAATATTTTAGGAAATGAAATAATGGTGAATAACGATGAAGAAATGAATAAAATTTCAATTGATACGTTAAAATTTTTTCGAATATATTGTCACATCTAAGAAGTGATAGATTATCAATGTGATATTTTAATTTGATCAAATACCCTTTGAAAACTTCTTAAAATTTCTGTTCTTTATCTATCTTTCAGTACCTATATGTCTGCGAACCCCTGAAGGACCTCGTTTTACCCCTCGCATAATCGTCGAGTTGCTATTTAATTCATCGGAAACTCCCGTAGCAACTAAAATATAGTCACCTAGTCTTTCCTATATCCATTTGTTCACCTCACTGACTATGCACAAATCCAGAACATCAATCAGGACCAAAAAACCTGAGAAATTACCCACCATTTGTAACCCTCGAACAATACTTTAAAACCTAAAAGCCATGGAACAGGCTTTACGGTCATTTTTCTCTTTATTCCGTTGTTTTCGGAACTCCAAGTCATCGGAAAATTCAGTATGTCAAAAGCCTTCCAAAAATCATTACCCAATTTTTATTGGAAATCTTCCAAATCAGGATTTCACTCATAGAACGGTGAGTTCTTCCCACGAAAATTCCAAAAACGAAACTATTAATCTTTTTTCCTTCAAAAAATCAAAATTAAAATCACCTCTTGTCAATAGCTGAGGAAATTTTTTCATGAAAAGAAGAGGGAAACAATCGAAATGGCGTTGTGATTTTAAGCAATTTTTCCTTGAATGAAATTACTCATTTTCATTCCACTCAAAACATAAAAATTCCCACATGTTAATGGCTGAGGAAAATTTTTCATGAAGTAAAGAGATAAAAATATCAAAATGGCATCTTGATTAAAAACAGTTTTCACCATATTAAAATTACTAAACTTCATTCTTTCTAAAAAAAATTAAAATCAAAATTAATGGCAATGGCAGAGGAAAATTTTTCTTGAAGTGAAGAGATAAAACAAAATGACGCCTTGATTCAAAACAATTCTTCGTCTTATACTCTAAAAAATGCTTGTCAAAAAATTATTTTGGCGAAAAGTTCACAAATGTCCAGATTTTTATGTCTGTTCTAAAAAATTTTTTCTTCCTATTCTTCATTTTCTCTCTCTTCTTTCTTTCTCATACAAAAGTACAAAGTCTGTGTAAATCAATTGTCTTATTTTTCTTCCTTTTTTTCTCTTCTATTTTTATTTTTATTTTAATTCTCAGTTGATTTTTTGTTTGTTTTTTTCAACTCTTTTTATAAGTTGTAAAAATTCTTTATAATTACCATCGTTTCTCTCTCTCTTTCTAAATATATATATATATATATATATATATATATATATATATATATATATATATATATAACCTGTGAGTGTGCATGTGTATGCCGTACTTACGATTTCCTTTTTTTTTTCTTTTGCTTCCTTCTCTAGTTTTTTTTTTTTTTTCATTATTTTCCTTTCATTATTTCTTTCTTTCTTGTCTAGCTATCTTTTTTTTTTTTCATTTTTCTTCTGTTAGGCTGGGTTTTTTTCTTTTCTTCGTCTTATGATTTTCTTCTTTCTGTCTTTTACTTTTTCTTTCTTTTACTGTTTTTTTTTTTCTTTCCATTCTGTAACTCTTCCGTTTTCTTTCTCCTCTCTCCTCTCTCTCTCTCTCTCTCTCTCTCTCTCTATTGTTACTACTGTCCGTGAGTCATTCTTGTCTAGCCGTCTTTTGCTACTTTTTTTTTCTTTCGCTCGGCGGTGTCTTTCATTCTTGCTTTCTTGCTTCCTTTTTTTTTTTTTTTTTTTTTTTCAAATGCTAAAAATGTTGTTTTTTTTTTCACTTCTGTTTCTTTTACTTTATCTTTTCACTTTGTTTCCTTATACGATGGTAACAAAGTTTGTTATGAATCTATGTGTCTTTTGAAAACACATACACACAGCGATTTATTGTGTACCAAATAAATGAAATGTTGTATATCGGGAAAGAAAGTGACAACAGCACTTATTCATAAAAATATAAACTCACATTTTATTTATGAAAGTCGTGATAGATGTGAGAGAGAGAGAGAAGTCGATCAGGAACTCCTTGGATTTGACCCACATTGAGATCCATATCCAGTGAGCCTTGCTTCCTCGTTCTTTCATGGGAGTGGGTGATATAGAACTAGTTCTCAACCCGAGGGCCACCTAGCCCCTCCGGGTAACTCCCAGATAGCGTGACTTGTCTACTCTGCTGACTGCTCTTCCTGACTGACCGACCACTAACTCTGAATGACCACTTAGGTCAAAAACTTCCGTCATTACATACTTTCTGGATATCCCCACATTTCGTACTAGCAAACCACCTACGCAATTCTTCCTACGCAATTCACGTTGCATGTCCGCTGTTCATTGCTTACCTTAAGACAAAGCTGCACATCTTGTTTTTGAAATCCACACTAACTGGCCAGTCAAAGGCCAATATCCGCACTAACTGGCCAATCAAAGGTCACTATGTAACACACACACTCACACACACACATATATATAAAATAACAAAATATTCAAAGGACTTATTTGTTTATTTATTTATGCATGCATGAATAATAAACTACGTTAAACGATTCATTCTTTTAAACTATCATCAGGGTGATATGTTTCAATGATTTTGTCTCATCTGAAAAATTATTTTTTAATGAAAAAATGAAATCAAAAATGAGAAAATTCTTAACTTTCTATTATCGTCAGTAGCGTTTTGTTTCGAAATGTATGTGATGAAATTAGTGTTCGAAAATTTTTATTTTCATGAGAAAATAGAAATTTTTTATTTTTACTGTCTTTTTTTTTTTTTTTTTTTCCTTTTTTTTTTTTAGACTGCATCACTTAATAACATCGAACTGGTGTTGATTTAAAAAATTATTTTCAAATATAAATAAATACATCTTTTTATACCGTTGGATTTATTTCCCCTTTTCTTTAATATATACGTGGGGCCTTCAATAGGTTTCCAGACTTTTTTGTACAGGCATTTAAATTTGTCGTAGACTCTTGAAAACTATGTTATTGTTATACATCTCATGAGATGACAGACCAATTTTTAGGATTTCAGCTTCAAATGAACAGCTACAGCAGCAATTGGAATACACTCTACTAAAGCCTGATTGTCACAGCTAGTCAATTTCAAAAATGCAATCTGGACGTGAGGACACTTTAGAAGAACGATATGCAATAAAATTCTGTTTTAAACTTGAAAAAAATGACACAGAAACGTATGGAATGGTTCAGACTGCTTTTCGACCATGTTGTATGAATCGAGCATCAGTATTTGAGTGGCATAAGAGATTCAAGGAAGGCAGGGAGTCTGCGAGGATGATGAGAGGTGTGAGAAGAGCAAGGAAGTCAGAAGACCAGTTGATTGACTAAAGGGTTAGGATTAGGTTTAGGGTTACTATGTTGAGGTTTTAAAGGATTTCAGGAAGAGATTCCTAGGGAAGAGGCCAGCACTCTTCAAATCGGGTCAATGGCATTTCCACCAGGACTATGCACCAGTCCAAAACTCCATTCTTGTCACAGACTATTTAAGCAAGATGGGCATCAAGACAGTTTCTCACACTCCCTATAGTCCAGACCTAGCTCCCTGTGACTTTTGGTCATTCTCTAAGCTCAAAGGCTGTCGTTATGAGAGAATTGAGGAGATAAAAGAGGCTGTTGAGAAGGTCACTGACACGCTCACAAAAGAGGACTTCCATGGGGCCACCCAGAAGTTGTTGGAACGGTACAACAAGTGCATTGCAACCGGAGAAGATTACTTCGGAGGGGACAAGAGTTTCCTATGTGTACTATCAATAAAAGTGCCCATACAAAAAAGTCTAGAGACTTATTTAATTATCCTCGTATATATGTATATGACCAACTTTTTGGCACGAGCGGGACGCGACACAATGTCAGTTTTTAAGCGGTATTTAACTGGTTTTAAGTCAGAGTTTTCTTTCTTCAAGGCTGGTTGCCATGCCAAGGGTAAACAACCGATTCTGCCCTACAATTTAACCACAGCTCGAGTGAGAATAGTTGGATTCTTACCTTCCCCAAGGTATTAGCGTTATGTGAAATGCAAATAACTTCGTCCAGGATTTGAACTCGCGTCCTGGTATCCATAATTTTAGACGAACCTAATATACAATAGGTGAGTATTTTCTAATTATTTCTCGTTTTTTTTAACGATATTTAGCTTTAGCTATTTTAATATGGCAGAGATGGTCTTTATTCAAATTAGTCTGGTACAAGTTAGTAAGTATTGATCACTCACAAGGAAATAGTGCAGTATTAATGGTCTGAAAGATTAGCTTGGACAATTATTGTTCTACCTGAAGATGTCATATTTACTAAACTTAACTCCAAGTGTGGTCAGAATAGAGTTCCTTGCAACAAGAATTACATTTTAAATTAGTTTTCTAAGAAATGTTCAATGATAAATCTTTTGTATTTCCGTAATTAAGCTGTATATCTTACCATTCTCTGCGAATTGAATTTCCGGAAGGATGGCTTTGACATTAAATAATCTACGAAGGTTGATATGCCATTAAACAAAGAAACCAAACCAAACCAAAAATTATTCATATTCGATATGACCGACTACAAACAAAACAAATATGTAATTCTTGGATTTTATTGATTTATGAAATATTTTGAGTTCCAGAAAAAAAAAAAAACCAGACAGAATTCGAATCAATCAAAGTTCTATATGCAACAGCCATATCATGGGTAAATTCATCGCATGGTAAATTTATCGCACATTGATTATTCGTGGCTGAATTCAGAATCTAAACATTGTTTTTAAAAATTTGATTAAAAGAGCTAAAGGGGGTGAAAAACTTTATATTATAAGAACAATTAATCTGATTCGATGAATTTACCAGAGGTTTAATTTATCTCGATAAATTTACCGAAAATCAAGCCATATATTTACTTGTAAAAAAGTCTATAAATAAAACCACATAGAATAAACTGCCCAAGAAAAGAAAATGCTTCGTAGACAAAAACGTAAGATGTAGAAAAAATATTTTAGACTAGCAGAACCCATGGAAAATCCACAGAACGAAAAAAATTTAGAAAGTCAATTTAGATTAGAAAGGATGATATGCAATTTTATTATATATAAGTCCTTTTGTTGGCTTTGCAATGAATAATGCAAAAATATGCTTTAACAATCTAGATCACACTTAATACACATATCATTTATTTGTATATAATTCTATCAATATATAGAGGCATATTCTATTTTGTGAATAATAGTTTTGCTGGTATCGTGAAATCGTCGAAGCGCTTTGTCTTTTTCTTTTTCAGCCTCCGAAACATCACATTGTCGAAGCTTATCGAAACTTCAGAGCTCATCCTATCTTTGGAGCTCATCACTTCTTCAGTAAACCAATATTACAATATGCCACTCAGTGATGATCATTGAAATTAGCTCAGGCCAATTCTATCAGAGCTGAACACTGGGTTTCATCTAAAGAAACAACATCAATGTAGAAAAATTTCCCAATTGATTGAGAGAGAGAGGATAGAAGAATATCCCACTTAACTGCGGGGAGGATATATTGAATAATGACTCATTTGGTCGAGGGGAGATAGAAGGATATGCCACTTGGCTGTGAGTAGGATATGTGGAAGAACATAACATACGAACAGAAAAACCAAAAGCAGAATTATAATATTGATAGAGTATAAGCATTTAAACAGAGGTTACTCCTTTAAATGTTATAATATGTCGACTAATACAATGATTGGAAATCATCATCATCAAGATATGCCGACATCGCGGTTTCACATGAATCTCTCTTTCCCTCCATCCCTATCGGCTATCACTCTTCGTTGATCCATGAGATGACCTCCAGTATCCACAAAGCGCTGGTGAATGAAAGTTTTTGCTGGTTATCTTTACTGTGGGCATATGTAAAAGTGCATAATCGAACGTCGCTTATGATTTCGTCCTTAATTGCCAAGCTGTGCCCAGCATGTTTTCTTAGTCTTAGTTGGATGGTTTATGTGATGGGAGGTAAGCGGCCGTGTAGAAAAATGTCGCTTATGATTTCGTCCTTACTTGCCAAGCTGTGCCCAGCATATCTTGATAGTCTTAGTTGGATGGTTTATGTGATGGGAGGTAAGTGGCCGTGTAGGAAAACGTTGCTTTTTACTTCGTCCTTACTCCTCCGCTGTGCATTGGTTGTCTTACAAGTTATAATGGAATATTATGTGTGATGGGAGGTAAGTAGCCGTATTACCGAAAGTAACCTATGATTTCGTCCTTACTTCTGCTGTGTTCAGCATGTCATGCTAATCTTGGTTAGGTAGTTTTTGTGATAAATGACCGTGTAGGAGAACGACACAAACAATGTCTTTCTTAATTACGCAGCTGTGCCCAGTATGTCTAACTAGTCCTATATGGATAGCTTGTGTACTGGAAGATAAGAAGGCGTGAAGGAGAACGTCGCACATGATTTCGTCCTGACTTCACCAGCTTTGGTTCAGCATGTCTTGGTGGTTTAAGTTGGATAATTTGTGTGATAGGAGGTAAGTAGCCGTGCAGGAGTATCTCCCTCAAGATTTCGTCGAAACTTCTCCGGCTGGGTCCATCATGTCTTGATAGTCCTTGTAAAAGTTTGTATGATGGGCTGTAAGTGGCCGTGTAGGAGAATATCACTTATGATTTCGTCCCTACTTTCACTGCTGTGCCCAGCATGTCTTCTTAGTCTTAGTTGGATGGTTTATATGATGGGAGGTAAGTGGCCGTGTTGGAAAACGTCACTTATGATTTCGTCCTAACTTCCCTAGCTGTGTCCAGCATGTCTTGCTAGTCTTAGTTGGACAGTGTGATGGGAGATGTGTGATTTTACAGATGCTGTTTTTAGGGTGCTTCTTCCAGGATTATAGAAAATAGTAACATTATTGTTTAGTGCCTATCTAGCTTTTTGTAGGTGTTTCGTTAAAGTCGAAGCGGTGCAATCTTACAGTAGTACTGACACGGCTTCAATTAGGAAGAATTCCCGTTTTATTTTATAAAAGAAATCAGATTTCTATATGGTCGTTACCTGTCAATAGCATTCCATACTTTTCCAAAGTGAATTTTGATTTCATTTTCAGTTGATGAGATAATGGTACCAAGGTATATAAACTGGTCTACTAATTTCAGAGCCTTGTCACTTAAGGAGGATATTGGGCCATCACATAAAGAAATATAATAAAAGCCTTACGTATATAAATAAATAAGGAATAAGATTATCCTGATGATTATTATTTCTTTGAGAGTCTTTCATACCAGTGTTAGCTGATGGTTTCTCACTTGAGTTTGAATGACAGTAATCTACTCAAATCTCCAGGACTTTTCTCAGTATTACGACCGATCTTGATAATGCAGTAGTTTGCTTGGTTCCTACTTGTCCTCTTATTTCAAAGTTTTCCAGTCCCTCTACAAATCCTTTGGAGATTGTTCAAAGTGCACCAATCACTGTTGGTATTACCGTCAATTTCATATTCTATAGTTCGTTCTCTTTTAAGGCCTAGGTATTTTTTCTTTTTTTTTTTTTTTTTTTTTTTGCTTTCTTTTATTTTTACTCTGTGGTCTGCAAAGTCCAATATTTGACAAGTTCTCTTTTTTTTTGTTGATTGTCACAAGGTCTTGTGGACTGGCTAAATTAGGTGATCCGTTTGTATCTAAAAATCCCAGAGAACTTTGTGTGTCTCCTCCTCCGGGACGGCTTCTGGGTTGTGCATATACCACTTGTTCGTATACTGAAATTCCACTTTTTTGCACAATTCCAAGTAGATTACCTTCTCAGCCCAATCATGCCTATCTTGTACTCTTTTTTGCGCTAATTTACTACATTCGATTATTATATGATTGATTGTTTCATCTCAATCACCACATATCCTATATTTACCTTTTTTTGTATCTTGTCCATTTTTGTCTTAACATAGTTGGTCCTTATGGCGTTGTTTTGTGCTGCTAATTGCCCTGTCCAAGTTTTCTCGTATGAGATTTTACTTGTTTGTCGTTTGAAAAGTCCATACAATTTCTATTCTTTCCATTTTTGTCTTTTAGTTATTGTTGTACTACCGATTTTTGAGTTGTTTGTGTTGTCTTTGGTCACTGCAATCAGTCATTCTTTGCTCTTTTAATTTAGTCTTCGAGTCGTCTTATCGATGCTCGAATGCTATCTTCAATGCTGGCGAGTCCTCTTCCTCCTTCTTTTCTTGCCACATATCATATATCTATGTCATCTCTGGGATGTAATGGCATCGTCATGCGTTTTCTTGTTCCTTTGTCCATTTGTTGAAGTTCTTCACTCGTGCACTTTAAGAATGGTCCCGAGTATCTTACGTGAGGGACAGCCCAGGCGTTTATCCTTTTGATGAGATTTCTGCTATATTCTTTGGTTTCAAATAGTTTTCTCGTTCTCCTGTGGTACTTTTTAAAAAATTTTTCGTTTATCTTTGCTTGTTTGAAGGTGTCCGCTTCCAAAATTCCCAAGTACATGTAAGTTTCCTTTTCTCTGAGCGTTCTGATTTTTTCTTCATTTGGTAATTCTATTCCTTCCGTCATTTCTTTTTTCCGCTGTTCATTATTAGTATGACACATTTTTCTATGTCATATTCAATCCCTTTACCATCACTGTATATCATCACTGCTTGTATTAGAGTTTCCAATTGTTTTTCATTTTTGGCAAACAGTTTGATGTCGTCCATATACATTACATGGTGGATTTTTTCTAGCGATTTTTGAAGTATGTTTCCGCATGTGCATTTCCTAAGTATGTGATTCAGTAGCAACATCGCTATTACAAATATTATAGTGATGGCGCATCTTCCTAGATCGTACTTTTCTGGGTTTTCTTCTTAGCTAAGCTTTTTCCTCCTGCTGTCAGTTCCACTATGCAGTTTTTCATGGTTTTATATTATTATTAGTAGTAGTTTTTTTACTCTTTTTAACTTTTCTCTCAAACACGAGTTATTTAGTCGGCCATAAGACAACAGGTAGTAAGATTTCCACATAAGAACTTGTTTAGTACTTCTTTGTTGAATATTTTCAATGAAAACAGAAATTGATATTTTTTACGCTTATTATTCAATTCATTCAACAAAACTAAATATTCAAAAAAAGTTTAAAATTCAATTTATTATCTTACTGTTAACTAGTTAAACGTTTAACCAATGAAAAATATAATGAAAATCAAGTTTCAATGTGGAAATACTTGAAGCGTAATGCTAAAAAAGTATCTTGTTAGATAAAATCCATTGTTATTTATTTACTCGCTTATTGGTCTGTCTCCTGCAATCGATCAATTTGAAGAGTTCTTTTCGGTTCATTCCAGACCTTATGCAATACCAATTAGCACACCAGATGTCGAAATAGAGAAAACTTCTCTGCTTTGTTCTCTGCAAATTACAGATGTTGTATAATATCAAATATCAATCAGGTACAGAATATTGCTAATTCCAAATGTGACACCAGATTTTGAGATAATATCTAATAGAGAATTTTTCTCTGTTCCAGACATAATACCAGATGTAGAATTATACATGTCAGATTATTGAATAGTCAACAATGAACTTACTGTAAATATGGTAACAAATTGTAACTAGTGCAGTTGATTGGAATAAAGAAAATTTCTTTTAACAGCAAATTCTAATTCTGTGTTACCCCCTTCCAAGTTGGCTCTGAGATAACCACGAATTATACACGTCGTCTCTCTCTCTCTCTCTCTCTCTCTCTCTCTCTCTCTCTCTCTCTCTCTCTCTCTCTCTCTCGTCCTTATTCACTTGATTTGCATTCAGTAATTGGGCCCTCGTCAGAAGCCTACAATAGATTTCCTTTCCAGGTATATGATTTTTTTCTTTACCTTCACGGGATCATCCTCAAAACACCACATCTCACAACCGATTGCAAGCAGTGACCTCAAAAATGTTCTCACAATACTACTCCCTCTAATTTTTCAAAGTGCTAACTTTTCAAAAGATATTAGCGTGTAATGAACGACTTTTAATGATTATCTTTTTACCTAAAAAACAAGGGGTCGCTCATTACACGAGATATGCTTTTGAAACGTTGAAGCTTACTTAATTCTTGGCTTAACCTTGTCGTAACTTTGATCAAAAGTCAGGATCGTTTTATAAATGAATGTATAAAGTATACAAGATGTCAGAAACTAAATGTCTATCACATCAGTAAGTTGAAAGTAAAAGACGAAGAAGTATGTGTGTGTGTGTGTGTGTGTGTGTGGCAGATAAAGAGGAAAAGGAATGAATAAAAATTTGATCTAAAAATTTGTAAATTTTATTTCTTTAAACTGAGTGATAGGTTTGCTGAAAAACAAATGTGCAATTTCTTTTCTTGTAATCAAAAATAATATTAGTCAGAGCGAAGATCTATATTTTGATAGACAAGTTTCATGAAATGTAGTATAACGGTAATTGTTAGCTTGAAATAAATATTTTATGTATGTAAAAACCTTTGTATAAGTTTGTCACTGTGCAAAAGAAAAAATGTATTTATGCCTTTATGTATATTTAGTTGCTACTGATATTTTATCAACAGGCAAAAAAAAAACGCTACAAAAATGTAAAGAAACATTCTTTCAGCTTATGAGAAATTAAACTAAGTTAAAATTAAATCCATTCTTAAAAGAAAAAATGTAAATCTTCACTCAAAAGAAATCAAAAAATTGTGTAAGTAATGAAATAAATTCCATTTATGTTGCTTCAGTAAGTAATAATTTCTTACTGGAGGAATATTTATTTCTTCGTTTCTTTATAGAATTTAGGTTGACTTGAAATAAGATTTTTAAAAAGTTGATGACTTGTCTATGATTTTAATTGGCTAAAAACTGTATTTTTTTTTAATTTTTGGAGGAAAAAGATTTCTTAAATTATTTTGGGTTTTGATTCTCTAATTTTTTTTTGCAACAAGTCAAATATTGTCGCCTGCAAAGTATCTCGAAATTTAAAAACTAACACCGACATGCCGATTGGTCGAGGGCAAGAAATTACTGCTTCTCGGGCCTATTTTTGGCACAAAAATTAACGTTTTTTAGAATGAAAATCGATTGAGTTTCCATATATATATATATATATATGTGTGTGTGTGTGTGTGTGTGTGTCTGTATACATCTATATATGCGTATGTGTATCTATATACCTATATATATGCCTATGTGTATCTATATATCAATATAATGAATATGTATATTTAAATACACACACGTGTGTGTGTGTGGCAATAAAATTCCAATGTATACTAGAGAGAAAATAAAATCTAACAACCGTAAAAAAACGAGGAAATCTATACAGAATGTAATAAAAAATGACCAAGCACCGAACCTATGATTTAAATGTCAATATTTTCTTGAAAAATACATCTTCATTAATGCTGTGAAGAAATGTATCGCTTCTGAAAGTGAAGATTTTTGTAGGCACTGCACATTGGCACTTGTTTATTCCTGCTGGTAAAAATAGAAAAATACTGTTTCATTATTAGAAAATTGTTCTATCCAACAAGCTTTTTGTGATCACAGTATGTGTTGCAGTTTCAGGAAAACCATAGTTGATTCATTCCTTTCGAATCGACATCACAGTATATAGACTGAAGAAATATGTTTTTACAATGTTTTTTGAAAGGTTTATAGTCCAGGTGAAAAGCGTATCAAAGTGTAACTCAAAAGCCGTAACTTTAGCCCTTATTTTTTCGATGTGGAACAGGAAATGTTTTGATAAACGGAGCGACCCAAAACTTTTCTCGTTCTGCAGTGATACATGTTCGGCTTTGGGCTACCTTTACCACATGTTTAACTTGGACTACGAGAACCATGTAAGGTTTTGTTCTTATTTAACGCTACTAATAAGGTCTTGTAATTATTTTAGAATTATTTCGACTATAAAGAGATGAACATAAAGGAATAATGTAAATTTTGTAAAGTAAATTTTGATCGCAAAATATTTGACATTGTAATAAAAGATGAATAAGGTAATTGTTTTACTTAAGCTTTATTTAAATATAAATTCCTAGAGGTCGGCTGAAAGGTTCATAAGGTGACCAAGAGAATCTCATAAAATGTGACCAAGTTTGGTTTATTTTTCAACATAGTCTCCTTTGTGGTTAACACACTTCTTCCATCGGTGTTACCGTACTGGAATTTCATTTGTCAAAAAAGCAATAGCAGATTCAATGTTAGTATTTAGAATTTTCAGCCTAAGAACTTTTCAGCCCATTCTTGTTCAATCAAAGTGGAGATTTTTTTCGTATTTAGAGTAGCTGATCCAAAGGGGACAAAATAAACAATACCATTCAAATGAATTGAATTGTTCGTAAGAATTTTTAAAGTTTAGAAGAAATAATGTTTTTTAGTAAATCATAATGCTTGAATTTACTTTGTGTAACGAGGCTGTCGCCGTTGTCAAACACTGGGGAGACTCCGGCTTCATTCCGCTGAATGTTCGACTTGTCGGAAATATTTTGGAATAACACGTAATGAGCCGTTATCTGCCTACGTTGTGTTTTTAAGATCCGAACTACAAATCAAACGCTAATCGGAGTCGCTGCTTAGCAATGGCACCACACAATTTAGTGGGAAAAAATCTGCGCCCAGAAATAAACAATACAGCTTTGAAACAATAACATTGTTTTGTATATAAATACAAATGTTAGGCTGTTTAGTTCAAGGTCAATAAAGTTCAGAGCTTCAGAAAGCTGTTCCGTCTGCCATTCTTCCTATGAAAATTACCTCTGCTTCTACAATTTCAAATTCTCACTGCTTCTACAATCTCTGCAATGAACGAAGTCTATGAATTTATGCATATTCATAACCAGATTAGGTGCGGTGTGTGGGTGAACTTCAAAAGACTATCGGTCTTCAGTTAAATTCAATACCGAATTCCACGACTAAATTTAGCTAACAAAATTGCTTTGAACTCATATCGTAAATTCTTTTTCATAACTATGATCTTGAGGTGTCACCACATTGTTTTCGTTATTCTCTTTGTCACCGAAATTATTCCGCTATTATGACAGTTAGCCTTTTCAATAAACGAATCGTGCATTCTTACTCATGACAAAATTTTTGCGATAAAATAAACAGACCACATTTTTTCCTACACTACATGTCGAAAATCCATTACGCTATTACACATTCATAATGTATTTCTCTATTCTTCTAAAATCCTCTTCAATTTCTTTCCCCTTTGTATCATAGGCCCTTTCTAAATGGTCTCTGTCGCCCGCTGGATTACCCAGAAAATCAATAAAAAGCTTACGTGATTCTTATCTTTTAGTTATATTCATTGATAAAAAGTTTTGTTTTATATTTTATGTTTTCCCTGTAATTTATCAAGATTTATTGTTCTAGAGTGAATCAAACCTTTAGTAATATTTCATAGTAACCTGAATCACAATTCGGCAGCTCCCGATACTTTTGCTCCTGAGGTCATGAAGTTAAACTGACTGGACTATGATATACCGAATTTGTTTGATACTCTCTTATTTGATACTCCCTTATTTGTTACTCCCTTATTTGATAATCTATTGTTTAATACTTTCTGAAATGCAGCTCAGCAGATTTACTGGTGTCTTGAAGGATGATGTATACGCCGTAAATTGGCACGTACCAACAAATTGCAAAACATTTCACTTATCCTAGTAGTTGGTCTTCTGAAGAGAAAGAAGGTGACTTAGTATTTTTATGTGTTAGAATGTCCTCCTCATAGAATTGACCGTCCCCTGGGAAGAAAACCGGGAGGATGCACACGAGCGAAAGAAAAACCAATACGAGACATTGCGTGCCGGCTGCGTGGAAAAGAGTTGAATATGCCGTGAGATTCTTATTGAGTTGTAGTTTTCGAGGACACTCAATCATTTCGTTTCTTTCAAAAATTGGAATCACTGGCCGCAGTTTGAAAGTTGCCTCATATTGTTTTCAGATCACGGTGCAATATGCAAATAGGTTGTACAATATTCATTAAAAATCCCTTCTGTTTTATCATGAATTGATAATTAGATGAAATATGCTCAATTATTTTTTTAATTAGCACTTCATTCTTTTTAATATCAATTTCTTTTTATTGAAACTTCCATTGAAACGTAGAATATAATGTTATGGCTATCACCAGAACAAATTCATAGATAGATAGATAGATAGATTTTCATAGATCACTGCCATCCTCATAACCACACACCTCCACCATCAGCATCCTTATGCTTAGGTGAGCAGAACCAAGACCATCGAAAGAGAAAGCCATCTCTGTGGAGAGAGGAAAACACGTAATGTCACAATTTTGAGTCTTTCTAGCTTTTAGGAAAATTTTGTTAGTGTTATGGCCCCAGAAAGGGTTTCTAATGAAAACGCAGACACGGATCTTAGATAACAGATTATATTACACAAGAAAGATAGAGTTACATAGAAAAGGTAAGAAGTCTCGTACTGTTCGGATAACAGCGATATTGATCTGCTTCTCTGACAGCGAAATCTCTCAGTACTAATAACGGTGAGAAGAGTCCATTATGGTGAGATGGGTAAGGCTCCCACAACAGTTAGTTGATTAGATTTTTCTCAATGTTCTAAATTATTTATCTAATTTTTTTCTTTTGAATAATAAATTCATTTTTTTTATCGAAATCAATGCCTTTGCAAAGAAATTATAAAAATTTACCTAAAATCCATGTTTTCTTTTCCGAAAGATAAAGCATTATCTGATATATAGATGCATGCAATCAAAAGAATGGAATTTATTCCTACAAAATTTAACTGTGTGAAAATTATTTTGTATAAAAAGTAAATTTAACAAAGATTTTAATGATTAAACTAATTTCAGGTACTTGCAATTTACAATTCGTTAAGACAAATGTACAACAGATAAATCTAGCAAAGTTTTTAAAACTTCATTTTTTCTTAAATAAACTTTAAAGAAATTTTCAATATGAATTCATAAAGGCATAAAAATAATTTTAATAATTCGGAAAAATTTGTTACAATTGTTTTATTTGTAAAAATGTTTTTTTTTTATATATTTTAATTCTAAAAATGTATAAACGTTTAAAATTCTCTCTTTATTTTTACATAGTTTTGTTGAATTAATAAATTAGATTATGTTCCTAAAATGTCAGAACAATCTCTTCATTTTTCTTAGAATAGTAAGAAAAATACTTCATATTACAGTTTCTTGCTTTCAATCTTTTCTTAGATTTTTACAAGTATTTAAAATAGATTTGATTTTAAAAATTTTATGTTGACAACTACATTTTCAAGCTGAAGACATAAGGAGAGAATTTGACGTAAAAAAGGGGTCACAAATGCAGTTAGACTTCAAAAAACTTATCTTCATAATGGTGCTATCCCTAGATTTCTACCAAACTGTACTTCATATTTATCTTCATCGAGAGTCACCATATTCTCGGAGAATCCAACTGAAGCATTCTGCCCTTAAATGTGATTTAGATTAAGTATTACTGATGACTTAGCATACAAATAACAGAAGAAATTCCATAATATTGATGATGTAGAAAGGAAATTAAATTTTCTGGACATAAATGACTAGAAAGTTGTTAGGCAGCAAAAGACACTTATCATTTTCGGCGGCATCAAATCCCCATATCCAAAAAATCAATCTGTCTTTTGTAATTGAATTTGATTTTGCAGTACATATGTTTTGTAGAGATTTGGAAATGAATACAATAGGGAACTATAAAATTCCTAAACATGTAACTGATCAAAATACCCATGAAATTCTGATGGAGAATACAAAGAAAATGGACAAAGAACAGCCGCAAACAGTTATATAATTGCGGAAGGATTTTTTTTTATATTATCATTTTTCGTTGGTTATATCCTGTCATTCGGTTTGGATAGGCTTAGAACCATTCGGCTTTGAGTACAGTTCACGCTCATGCGCGGAGGATGTGACAATCACAAATGTCATAATAAAAACTCCAGATAGGAAATAAGACTGGGGTGTGAATGATGTCAGGCCCGGAAGCGATGGGCTGGGAATTTTAGTAATTTTTGAAAAAAATCAGTTAGTTGAGATCTGATGCTGGACGAAGCGAGTTGAGATTCGGACCTGGGCGAGGCCAGTCCACTTGTGGACTACAGGATGCGCGCGCGTTTGTTGGGTCAGTGAGTTGAGATTTTGACTTTAGGCCGAGAGTTCAGTTGGGGTTGACTGAAGAACGATGTAGAAACAGTCAGCATGGTAAAAATTGTGTCTCTCTCTCCTCGTGTCGGGGGGTGTCCTCGTGGTGTAATGGTTAAAGCGATGGACTGCGGAAATACCCTTGGGAAAGTTATGAACCCCGTTATCCTCTCAGCTATGGGTTAAATAGTACCACTACTGTTCTTCTAGGAGAATGGCTTAGGCATTAAATAACCTAAAAAGAGTTGATATGCCATTAAACAAAGAAACCAACCATCTCCTCGTGTCGAAAAACCTAAAAGTCAAGAAGGTAATAAAAGTTTCGTACCTGAAGAAAGAGAGCCGTCAGTGTTTCGGTATTCCCATGCATACACGTATTTTGCCTATGTTACAAAACCAAACCTCAAAATGTGGTTTCTATATCAAAATTGGTTGAGTCATTTTTGCTATTGGTGCAAGAAGAAACAACATTTTAATTCAGACAAATTTGTATATGAGCAGCTAAACTTAATGACACAGAATAATTTGATTATTCAACAGAAACGATATTATCTTCATTGTTGTATAACTGCTTCCCTAAAAGGTACAGGTTTTAAAGAGACAACAAAAATATACTTCTACCAAGCTATTCAACTATTAAAAGACTAACCTTATCAACATATATAAATCCTTTGATTGAGCAATAAGATAACAATTTTCTTATGTATATTAAAAATAAATTTAAGTTAATCGTACAGTAATACAGTGTCTTAACTTGATGATGAAATTCACCTTAAACGTTATTTTGATTATAAAGCTGGTAATATTGTTGTCTTATCCGACTGTAGCACTGAAACTGCAACAAGTGTTTCTGCTTTTATGCTAAGCCATGTATTCTCATTGGATAAGGATGTTGTGCATGGTATGCCAACTAAACGTCTAGAATTTATTTGACAAAGTTATAATATAATAATTGGTTTAGAGGTGATAGAATCCAAATATTAGCAATCATAACAGATAATAATGTTAAAAATAAAAAATCTATATCTTTCTTTTGCAGTTATAAAGTCTAGCCCTCTTTTCTACCTATTTTATTCAGTTTATGTATTAAAATGCAATAGAAACAATTGACTTGATCAAAAATATCTAAGTAAATGTATGCTGTTCCCAAAATTTGGCCATAATGAAAATCATGAATGAATATCCATTCTGAACCTTACAGAAACTTCATCCCTTAGAATCTCAGTCAATTCGAAATATTGGTATAAATTGACCACAAAGGTCATCATCATCGTGTCGCGCCATCAGCACGGATATCCCTGACCCTCGCTCGCCACCCCTCCCATTGCTTCCGGCAGATCTTCAGGACTACATCTCGTATCGGCACAGAGGTTCGGGCTGGTCAGGCGACATCACACTAAACGTTAGCTCAATGAAACTTGTAGACTAGTTCACTTATCTAAGAAGCAGTGTCTCATCAACCGAGACAGACATCAACACGCGACTAGCAAAGGCGTGAACGGCTATCGGTAGGCTATCGGTCATATGGAAGTCAGACCTGACCGATAAAATAAAACGCAGTTTCTTCCAAGCAGCAGTCGTGTCGATACTGCTATACGGACGCACTACATGGACGCTAACTAAACAGATGGAGAAAAATCTTGACGGCAACTACACAAGAATGCTGCGAGTAATAATGAACAAGACCGGGAGGCAGCACCCCAAAAAAGCAGCAGCTGTACAGCCACCTATCACCCATCACAAAAACTATCTAAGTAAGACGGGACAATGCTGGAGGAGTAGGGACGAGCTCATGAGTGATGTACTCCTGTGGACCCCTTTACATGGACATTGAAAAATACTTTCTCCTATTAATCTTAAAAGACAAAATTTTAATTTAGTTCTGCAAATTTTTAATGAGTACTCTCTTCAGGCATTATTTAACTTAGGAAAACAAAAATGTCAACCTAATTGTTATATAGCAACTGATAATCCGAGTGGTAAAGACTAGACAACACATTAGGTAGGAGGTATAACTGAAAGGCTGGCTTATTTGTACGGGTGTACAGATATAACAAGTAGATTAGTTTTAATATTACTCTCCTCGCAAGGGTTAGGATTAAGTCCAAGCAATGGTCGATCATGTGAATCCCGCGCTAAAGTACTACGTTGAGGGCTGTTCACTTGAAGTCCTGCGCAGAGTGATCTGTGTGTACTTGAATAATGTTGGAGTACGGGTAAGAAGGGTCCTTCCATTATATCACCCCCTACACACCCCGAGCTAAATTCTTCCGTTGGAACTAAGCTTTTAATATTTCTTCTTTTTTGGATTTACTGCTTTCTTTTTTCTCCAACTTTTTCTCCTCACTACTGTTAACGACGGTGATGTTCGTGAAATTTGTGGAAAATAAAAAGTTGATGGTGTAGGCGGCACATCCACAACTACTTTTTGGTTAATGTGAGGTGTGATCTAGAATGTGTTCCATAGGAAGCTCCACATCGTTCTGCTCGATACTTTCAATATGTCGTTATTTATATGTCTCTTATGAACTAACCACTTTCCCTTAATTATGTAAATCATTTTTCCAATTCTCTTGGTAAACATACCATCCTCCCAGTATCTCTTTCCAGTTCGTTGACTCCTAAAAAACCTATAGCACCCGGTTTGTAAATGTTTGTATTGAAATTCACTTTTTGGGGAATTTTCTTTCTCGGCCTTGGTAGTAACCTGTGGAATATGGATCTTATCTTTCGTGCAAATATTAGTTCTGCTGGTGATAGTTTTGAACTTGTGTTTGGATTTGGTGTCATCCTGTATACAGTAAGAAATTTCTGTATGCAACGTTCGTCCGTATCTAACCCTTGGTTCTTTCTTAAATTTCTTTTGAACTTATTAACGAACCTTTCTGCCTACCTGTTAGACCTTGAATTGTAGGTAGGGGTCGCGATATGTTCTATGGCCAATGATGAACAGTAATCTTTAAATTCTTTACCCGTAAACATTGTACCATTGTCACTAACCAGTATCACTGGAGCCCCAAAGCAACTAAATATTTTGTCCAGTGCTTTGATGGTATTCGTATATTCGTGTCTGAATTTGTAAATTTCCGGCCACTTAGAAAAACTATCGATAATGATCAAGTAATAGCATCTGTTCAGTGGTGCTACATAATCTATATGCACAAGTGTCCATGAGATGTCGGTTTTTGACCAGGGTTCAGTTTTAATTGGAGGGGCTTTAGCAGCTAGTTGGCAACTCTTGCATTCTTTCATCCTATTCTCAATGTCCTGGTCTATGTGTGGCCAATAAATATAACTTCTTTATCAAGGATTTCATACGAGACATACCCTGATGGCCTGTGTGAAACTCTTTTAGAATCTTTTTTTGTAAGGAGCGTGACATTACCACCCTGTCAACGTATATAAGCGTTTGATCGCTGATTGAAAATGGAGACACTTTTGTTTTCTTTTCGTTTCTTTCATTCAATCTGACTAGCTTTTTTATTTGCTGAATAGAACCGTCCGTTTCCATGGCTTTTCTAATGTCTTCAGGAATGACCGGCGACTCTCGAATGGTATTAATCAGTTACCCTGAAAGCTCTTTTTTCCTCTTTCAACAACGTCATCACAATTTCTTCCAAATGTTTGGCATTCTTTGGTATTAATCTCGAGAGACCATCTGCATCTCCAATCTTTTTAGATAAGATATATTCCATTTTGAAATTGTAATTTATAAATATAATACTGCACCGTTGTAACCGGTTCGCAGTGTGTGTCGGTATCCCTTTCTTTGAGCCGAAAATAATTAGAAGGTATTTGGGGTCTGTTTGTAATGTAAATACTCTACCGTGTAAAAATCTATGAAATTTCTTCATAGCATAAATAATTGAAAGGTTTTTCTTTTCAATGTGGCAATAATTTCTTTCTGCTGGTTATAATGTTTTTGATGCATGAGCGATTAATATTGTTGTCTCATCTTCAAGTCGATGTAGTAGAACGGCTCCTATTCCGTTGTCACTTGCGTCTGATGTTACGATCAGTTCTTTCTTTGGGTCGAAGTGTGCGAGGTCTGATAGTAAATGTCTAGCGCCATTTTACCCATTTTTTAGTTGTTTGTTCAATGAAGATTTTACCTCATACATTTTCGCTATGCATATACTGTAGTAACTTGCTAGACCCCAAAATGCTTGTAGCTTCGTTGTCTGGTGAGGGCCTATTTTTTTTTATGGCTTTCGCTCTTTCTGGGTCGGGTTTTCTGCCCTTTTGATCAATCATCTGTCCCAGGTATTTCATTCTTTCCATAAAAAAGTCACACTTTTCAAGTCCGAGCTTAAAATCGTATTCGTTGATTCTTTTGAATACTTCCCGAACATGTTTCTTATCTTGTTCTGCATTTTCGCTTTTTATCAGTATGCCACCCAAATACGCCATCGCGTAATCTGGACCGGCCAGCATAGCATCCTTGATCTGTGGGAAAAGACTCGATGCCTCTTTTAGTCCAAATGGAAGATATCTTAGGACGTACAAATACCGGTGCGTATGGATGGTTACGTATTTGGAACATTCCTCGTCGACTTTAACTTGTAGGTATGGCTTCGATAAATTATTACTAAAAGTAAGTTGAGCAAAAACAAAAAACTTCAAACATTCAGTTAAATTTTCTATCTGTAACATATTTTTCAATATGAATTTTTTTATAAATCTATTTATTGTTTTTATCTAATTTATTTGCTTCTTTGTATTTCATTGATTTCTTTCTTATTCCTATTTATCTTTTATCATTTACTTGTAATTTATTTATTTATTGTACCATTATTAATAATTCAGTTGTTGTATTTGAGTAATAATCGATTAATCATATTGTAACTTTACAGATTAATTATAAGAATTGAAATAAAAATTTGTAAATTAGAACAATGCTGATTATAATCTTGTAAAAATTGTTTCTAAATTTGAAACAATTAAAATGATGAAAGAATTTCAGACTTTAGAATTTAATGGCATGTAAAATTTAATGGCATGTAAAATTTAATGGCATGTCATGCGATATTGAATTTATTTACTTTACAATCGGCAACAGCCTTTTTTTCTTATTAATCATTTTTTAAATGAAAATTGAATAAAGCTTAGTATAAAATTCAACCCTGTTTCTTTCTTTTTTACATATGATTTCAAAAAGTTTTCTCGAACCTTTTTTTTTTTAGTTTACAATCATTTCTTATCAACATCAGATTACGATTACAGCTTGTCTTGCTCATTTCAAAAACTACATTTGTGATAGCATGTCACAATGGAACAGGGTTGCATAGAACAAGAAGTGATTTAAGCAAACTGACACTAAAATACATGCATACATGCATATATACATATGCATATTGTAATAGATTGCGATAGATAGATCAATATATACAAATATACTGTTGTATACTGGCTCGTACCACGTGACTTTCGGTATCGCGGAAGCAGAAAGAGAAGCGGAAACAGAAGTAAAGAGACAGCTCTGAAAGGATCTCGGTCAGTAGTAAAACCAACTTCGGACGTAACACCAACAGCGCGAGACTTAGAACACTAGTTGAACTGTAACACTTTAGTTAATAAACAATCAACTTTATTTCGCAGTGTATCGTTTGCTTGCCACGATACAACACATACATACATAAGAATCGGACAAAAAAGAAATCTTTCTAACTATAACGTCTTTACTCTTTCATAATCAAGTCAAAAGCCTCAAAGCAAACGTCTTTGTATTTAATAGGAATAATTTTACCATTAAATTCCAATAATTCTGTAAAGTCCTCTGGTAATTTTTCTTTATTTTTCTTTACAATAAATGGGCTGTTCAGTGTAGAGTTCAATTCGACATTGTACTCGGGTTGGATAGAACATAAAGTCAAATCCATCTGGCTTTGGTACCTTTCAAAAGTAAATAAGAATAACAATAAATAATGACAGGAAAAATAATACAATTCGTTTTCAGAAACTTTTTGGTAGAATTCCAAAACAAACTTCTTCTCACTTTTTTTAAGACCTGTCTTTAAAGACCTACGTGTATCACTCAGTTTTAAAAAAGACCGATGTGTGTTTTAGTAGAAGATAATGAACAAGATTTGATTCATTCTAAAATTGTTATTATCATCATCATTATTATCATCAAATATTACTGATTAAGAATACATAAGAAAATTACCAATCAAAAAAATTATTATTTTTTAAAAATACACAAAAAAATTATTGCTATATAAATGTATAATATTATCATAAAGCAAAAAAAACTTACCTTGACGCGTGAGTAATAAGATCCACTGTTCACTAAATTCAAACAATATCTTCTTTATCAGTTTTATCGTTTAACAGTTTCATAATACCATCCATTCTATCATTAATAAAAGTTTTTATATAAGTTTCTTTCATGTTTAAATTAACACATAGTTCAAATTTCCTTAAACAACATTTTTCCAAATCTTAAGGATCTAATGTTAACGGTCTATGCATATGTAATATTTTTTAGATAACCCAGATAAAGTACCATTTAATCATCTTCATCGTGAATATCATTGGTAGACAATTGTTTTTCATTATTTTTCAAATAGACTTCAAAATATGGATTTAATCGGCAATGTGGTCGATGCATAGCAACACGCTTAAACATTTTATGACAATCCGGGCAAGCAACCATTTCATAAGCTTCATCGCCAGCATCTTTAGTAGACAATTGTTTTTCATCGCTTTTCAAATAGACTGCAAAATATGGATTTAATCGGCAATGTGGTCGATGCATAGCAACACGCTTAAACATTTTATGACAATCCGGGCAAGCAACCATTTCATCAGCTTCATCGCCAGCATCTTTAGTAGACAATTGTTTTTCATCGCTTTTCAAATCTTTATCATCAGGTTTTGAGCGGAAACTTGGAGTATGTTTTGCTAAACGTTTAAATTTCTCATGACAATACTGACAAGCAACTATTCCATCATCTTTATCGTGTGTATCGTCAGTAGATAATTTTTTTTCATTGTATTTCAAATCTTCTTTATCATCAGGTTTTGACCGACAATATCCTTTATGCTTTGCTAAACTTTTAAATTTCTTATAACAATATGGACAAGGTACCCTTCCATCATTTTCATCGTCACTATCATCGGTAGACAATTGTTTTTCCTTGTATTTCAAATCTTCTTTATCATCAGGTTTTGACCGACAATATCGTTTATGCTTTGCTAAACTTTTAAATTTCTTATAACAATATGGACAAGGTACCCTTCCATCATTTTCATCGTCACTATCATCGGGGGACAATTGTTTTTCCTTGTATTTCAAATCTTCTTTATCATCAGGTTTTGACCGACAATATCCTTTATGCTTTGCTAAACTTTTAAATTTCTTATAACAATATGGACAAGGTACCCTTCCATCATTTTCATCGTCACTATCATCGGGGGACAATTGTTTTTCATTGTATTTCAAATCTTCTTTATCGTCAGGTTTTGACCGACAATATCGTTTATGCTTTGCTAAACTTTTAAATTTCTTATAACAATATGGACAAGGTACCCTTCCGTCATTTTCATCGTCACTATCATCGGGGGACAATTGTTTTTCCTTGTATTTCAAATCTTCTTTATCATCAGGTTTTGACCGACAATATTGTTTATGCTTTGCTAAACTTTTAAATTTCTTATAACAATATGGACAAGGTACCCTTCCATCATTTTCATCGTCACTATCATCGGGGGACAATTGTTTTTCCTTGTATTTCAAATCTTCTTTGTCGTCAGGTTTTGACCGACAATATCGTTTATGCTTTGCTAAACTTTTAAATTTCTTATAACAATATGGACAAGGTACCCTTCCGTCATTTTCATCGTCACTATCATCGGGGGACAATTGTTTTTCATTGTATTTCAAATCTTCTTTATCGTCAGGTTTTGACCGACAATATCGTTTATGCTTTGCTAAACTTTTAAATTTCTTATAACAATATGGACAAGGTACCCTTCCATCATTTTCATCGTCACTATCATCGGGGGACAATTGTTTTTCATTGTATTTCAAATCTTCTTTATCGTCAGGTTTTGACCGACAATATCGTTTATGCTTTGCTAAACTTTTAAATTTCTTATAACAATATGGACAAGATACCCTTCCATCATTTTTATCGTCAGTATCATCGGTAGACAATTGTTTCTTATTGTTTTTCAAATCATCTTCATAATATGGTTTTGACGGGAAAAGTTGTTTATGCTTAACTAAACATTTAAATTTCTCAAGACAATACGGAAAAGGTACCATTTCATCATCTTCTTTGCTTTCCTTTGGATTCATTTTCCTTTTTTAGAGAATCTATAAAACTTGATATTGATATGTTTATTTGTAATGTATATTTCATCAATTGAGTTCTTTTATTTATATACTTTGAAAAGTGAAAATAAGGAAAATGCCAAATGTTTTTAGTCTCTTAATTTGGCACAGCTTCTTTTGGAAATTTCTGTAACATTTTTGAGATTCAGAATGAACACATGGATTAGTTTTTAGATATATTAAGGTAATATATATCTATCTATATGTGTGTGTGTGCTCTTATATATATATATATATATATATATATATATATATATATATATATATATATATATATATATATATATATATATACGACTTTCTTCTGTATATATTCGTGTGGGGGATGTAACTGAAAGAAAGAGAGAGATAGTCTACGTGTGTGTGTATGTTTGCGTGTAAGAAAAGAGATATGTGTCTGTGAGTGCGTGTGTATGTGTGTTTTTAGAGAGAATGGTTTCTGTATGCGCGTAACGGTGGAAGTGACACCTTTACAGTCCAATTTCCATATATTTCTTCTTGTCATCAATATATCCACTTTTCATCTGAAAAGAAAAAAAAATTGGCACGAGGTAATTTTTTTTAGAATTAAAAAAGAACAAGAGAAATATTTAGAATTGTGCATTTTCTTACACCACAAAAAGTATGTTTCCATAACTAAACATAAGAGTCTGAATTTCTGAGAAAAGATTGTCATTATTATTCACTGATATATTCTGACTAGTGTCTCTCTCTTGGTTTGGAGACATCCTCTCTTGCATCCTGTAACCTTTTTTGGATGTCCAATATAGTAGTAAGTTTCAGGGCATTTTTAATTGAACCCACTCTATTCCATAACGGTGGAACGAGGCTGGGCTGAAAAGTTCATATGATGTCGAATACAAATTCTCGAGGCGCTTCACATCAGAATGAAACAACCGAAACTCAATAGAATCAGTTTCGAATCCAGTACTAATCTACTTAAATGTCTTTTGCTACTACTGCTTCTTACAGAAACAAATAAAATGGGACAACACACCATTACAAATAATAAACACTTACAAATTAGTAATGTACATGCAAAGGTCACATCACTTTTGCAATATACACAATCCTGATGATGGCCCATGATCGCGCGCAGAAAGTACTAGGGTAATTATTAATTATGGTGATTTCATCAACCAACTCACGCAAGACACCATAAAATCATTTCAGCAATTGAAAAGGACATATACAAAAATATGTAGACAAAACATGTCTATATTGTTCAATAATATATATATATATATATATATATATATATATATATATATATATATATATATATATATATATATATATATAAGATATTATTCATCCAGTAAATCCGGAGTAGGGAACAATTCCAATCAGAACCAATGAAATATTCAAAAATAGAATATTAAATTTAAATAATCCTGGTGAAGAGCTCAATGTAAATAAAATCCACAGAGCAAATAATTTTCTCTTAAAAAAACAATAATCAGTCATAAGATAATAAATTTATTTCCATCTTATTAAAAGCACTGATATAAATCAATGCACTAAAAAATTAACCGAACTTCTTCAGATCAAACAAGAAATGGATTAAGATAAATTTTTTTCACATTTACAATCAGACAAAAAAAATCAAAAGACCTTATTTCTTCTAAATATTAAAGCCTAAACCTTCACGTAACAATATGTATCAAAATATTTTGGCATGTAAAACAACATCCAGTTTCATCATATTTCAAATTTAACAGAGGCAAAATTTACAGTTACAATAATACATGTCAAAAATTGAAACATTTTTTAAAATATTCATATATATCTAATTTTAGAACATCAATTTTCAATCTTAGAATATCAATTTTTATCATTAAAATCAACTAAAAAATCTAAAACTAATGTTAATTATGGTACCCTACCTCCCAAATTACCATAATAGAGTAAAAATCACTAATATAAATTCACACCTCGGGGTGTGGTTTCTGTAATCCCCCCCCCCTCCCGATGATTGCTCTTTGCGGCTATTAGTCCAGCGTTTCAAGTGGCTGGCAAATCGGATCCATGTATTCAGGGGTCTGGACCCCATAAAAGAAGATCCCGAAAAGAGAATAGACAGATTGAAAGCTGGTTCCGCAGACCGAAGACTTGAAGCCCTTTCCACCTTCTTCACTATCACTGCCACTTTACCCAGAGTCCTCAACTTGACCGTCCCTAGCAACATTAATTTGCTTAAAACGGACTCGAGGCAAACTGTTATCGCCAGTCAACTTATCTCCGAACTAAAAACCCCTTGTTGTTGTTGTTGTTGTTGTTGTTGTTGTTGTACATGCCCTTTTTAAAACATTGTATAATAAATCATCATCATCATCATGTCGTGCTGGTAGCACGGATATCCCCGACCCTCTCTCGCCACTTTCCCCTATCGTTCATCGCCTCAGGCAGGTCTTCTGGACAACATCCCGTATCCTCACATAGTTGCTGAATGTATGTTCGAGCAGGTCGTCCCGCTCTTGCACGGCCATGTGTGGGGGTCCATAAGAGTACATCACTTATGAGTTCGTCCCTGCTTCTCCAGCAGTGTCCTGCATGTCTGGTTCGTCTAACTTGAATAGTTTTCGTGATAGGAGGCAGGTGGCCGTACAGTTGGTGTCTTGTGGGGTGTTGCCGCCAGGACTTGTTCAAGATTGCTCGCAGCATTCTTGTGTAATTGCCGTCTAGCTTCTTCTCCAGCCGTTTTGTTAGAGTCCATGTAGTGCATCCATATAGCAGTATCGATGCGACCGCTGCCTGGAAGAAACTGCGTTTCATTTTATCGGTTAGGTCTGATTTCCATATAATCGATAGCCTATTGATAGCTGTCCATGTTTTCGTTAACCTCGTGTCAATGTCCTTTTCGGTTGATGCGACACTGCTTCCTATGTAAGTGAATTTGTCTACTAGTTTAAGAGGGGTTCCGTCTAGAGTGGAGATGTCACCCGTTTGATTATAGCACATATATTCTGTTTTATGTGCATTGACATAGAGGCCTATGCCTGCGGCTGCTCGTTCCAAACTATGCAGTAGTGTTTCGGCTTGGTCGGGTGTATTTGCCAGTATCGCTATGTCATCGGCGTTGTCGGCGTCGGTAATTGTTTTTGCGGGGTACCTTCTGCTTCTTTTCTTGGTCAGCTCGAAGCCGTTCTCTCTGATTTTGTCAATCGATGTTCTAAGTACGTAGTCTAGACTAATGATAAAGAGGTATGGAGCTTGCGTGTCCCCTTGTAGTACTCCTGCTACAATGTCGAAGTATTCTGTGTCTCCATTTGGTGATCGTACTTTTACTTTGGTGTTTCTATAGAGAATCGTTATTGCTGCGACGGTTTCTTTAGATTTTTAAGGTTTTCCTATTAAATATTTGATGTAATACATTATACCGATTAAAGTGTTTATCTGTTAGTTAAAAATATTTTCCTTTGTTTATTAACAAGTTTACAAAAGTGGGGGGTGAACCATATAATTTTCCTTTTTCTATTCTTATAACAATTTACTTTAATATTACAATTATCATTAGTTTCTTTGTCTTTATACAAATTACTATCATTATTATTAGGCTCAATCTTTTTTTGTCTCTGGATAAGTAAACTCTTCTTTCAAGCCGCTTTTCTTGAGGGCTTCAATATACATTTTACTTCTTTCATGGAACATTTTCTTATTTGATGATTAATCTCCTTATTCTTGTATTAACAGCTTTTGGAACTTGTTTAATTATAGAACTTGGCTGATTAGAATTTACATTGATATAGAATGGATATTGGTTTGTTTTAAGGAATGGCCATAATCGTTGTCTGAGAGGTTAGAAATTTAGCTATTTTAATAGAATAAATTTCAATTTTAAATCCTAAGAATTTAAAAGCTCTTATAATCTTTTTCTGTATACTAGAACACTTAGGACCATCACTATTGGGGATGTATAAAATACCATCATTATGGTATAATCCGATTTGTATAGGGTCAACCATTCTACTAAGGATATTTGATATATATATATAAACCCACAAGATCTGCTATTTGAGCAGAATCATATCCACCCAAAGGAACATCAAAATTATCTAAGCCAGTTTTTTATCCAAGTAGAATCATTATTCTTGAGTACAGTTTTCCGACATGCAAATATAGTTTGGTATTGTTTATTTGTTATTTCTACACACTTTTTTCCATAGTTAATACTATCAATTGAAACTTTTAGAGATAGAGAGATCAAAATCAATTATGTCAAGTTGAATAAAAGTGGCCTTACTCTTATTTTTAATATTTCTAAACCATTCAGTTGTACCTGTTGAATTCTTCCAAAGATTGTTATGGGGATTTTTTGTGTATATTAAGAAGAATATTTTGAATAATATTTTTTTATATTATCCCTAACTCTTTTTCAGAGGAATTAGTTAACCTAGATTGTAATTTATTTTCAAAATTAGGTTTATGGTCTTTAAATATGATGTAAGAATCTTTCAGGTTAAATTTTCAAAACCTATCTTCAATATGTAATTTATGAGCAAATTTAAGAGTATCATTATTTATTTGAGAAATACTATCATTATAGTCCATTCTGTAAGTATCCGTCATTTCATTCCTCAGAATTTTATGGTAGTTAGAAGGGTTAATTTTATATATATTTCTCAATTTATCGGCTCTCACCCATATACATTTCGAATTTTTTAATTCCTTTCTATCTTTGTTTAATTTAGTTTGAAAATGATTCTGATCATTTCTAAATCTAATTTTCCTAATTAACTTAAATAAATCAGCCTCAAATGGATCTAGCAGTTTATTGTTTGTTAGATTTAAAGTATGATGTTCTTTTACATGCCACAATAATTTGAGACTGATTGTTGCTTGAAGGTTTAGGCTTGCTTTATTATTTAGGAGAAATAAGGGTATTTTTTCTTTTTTATATATTTTATACTATATTATATTATATTATAAAATAAGAAGATCCACGAAAAGATTTGTATTTTTTTAATTCATTTACTTTATATTCATATATATATATATGTGTGTGTGTGTATGTGTGTGTGTGTGTGTTTGTGTGTGTGTGTGCGCGCGCGCGCACAAGCGCACAAGCGTATATAATGCGTACGTGAAATTTTATTTCCAGTTCTGATTTTAAGAAGATAATTCTCAGAAATTACTTTAAAATCAAAGAAGCCTCATTTAAAAAATAGAAAGTAAAACATTCTAATAATAAAACAGTGGAAAATTTTATTTTCATTTTGTCAATAAGTGACAATCTTTTACAATGTCTTTTCGTTGTTTTTTTCTTACGTAGAATATTTGAACATTCCCGTGACTTTTTATTGGTGACTAATTCCCCTTCCAAATAAGAATAAGTTTTGGTCAGCTACTTATTATTTATGTTATATATATATACACATATATATATATATATATATATATATATATATATATATATATATATATATATATTACGTCTGCAAATGAATGTCTGTACATTTGCATATACATTCGGTTATCGGATCTCTCCCTCTCTCTCTCTCTCTCTCTCTCTCTCTCTCTCTCTCTTTGTGAGTTGAATGTATATGAGAACGTATTCAGATATATTCAATGTATATTCGGTTGTTATTTTTTTCTTTATTTTCTCTCTTTCCCTCAAAGTTAAATGTGTCATAGATATGTGTATATGCTTTTGTGTAAGTGTGTGTGTGTGTGTGTGTGTGTGTGTGTGTGTGTGTGTGTGTGTGTGTGTGTGTGTGTGTGTGTGTGTGTGTGTGATTTTAAGAAGATAATTCTCAGAAATTACTTTAAAATCAAAGAAGCCTCATTTAAAAAATAGAAAGTAAAACATTCTAATAATAAAACAGTGGAAAATTTTATTTTCATTTTGTCAATAAGTGACAATCTTTTACAATGTCTTTTCGTTGTTTTTTTCTTACGTAGAATATTTGAACATTCCCGTGGCTTTTTATTGGTGACTAATTCCCCTTCCAAATAAGAATAAGTTTTGGTCAGCTACTTATTATTTATGTTATATATATATATATATATATATATATATATATATATATATATATATATATATATATATATATGTATGTATATATATATATATTACGTCTGCAAATGAATGTCTGTACATTTGCATATACATTCGGTTATCGGATCTCTCTCTCTCTCTCTCTCCCTCTCTCTCTCTCTCTCTCTCTCTCTCTCTCTCTCTTGTGAGTTGAATGTATATGAGAACGTATTCAGATATATTCAATGTATATTCGGTTGTTATTTTTTTTCTTTATTTTCTCTCTTTCCCTCAAAGTTAAATGTTTCATAGATATGTGTATAGGCTTTTGTGTGTGTGTGTGTGTGTGTGTGTGTGTGTGTGTGTGTGTGTGTGTGTGTGTGTGTGTGTGTGTGTGTGTGTGTGTGTGTGAACATCGGAGATGACATGAAAAGCAATTGATGAATAATGAAGGAGAAAGAAAAAGGAATAGAAATAAATGATTTTTTGTTTAAGAAATCTACTTAGGTTCAAACTACGTATTACGTCTATTACTTGCTATGAACAAACAACAGAAATAAGACGAAAGGAAAACTTGTGAAAAATAAATTAGATCATCAATAGTTATTTAAAATATGTGTTACATACGTATAAAAGTTTCGTAAACATAATTTGTTGGAAAACCAATCCTGTTCCAGTATTTAAAATCAAACTAGTTGAGAAAATTTAGACAAGATTGCCTGTGCCGTAAAGTTGGTTAGAAAAAAAGGCGACTTTCAATTTTTTCCGACAAAAAAAAACCATACGTTAAAAAACGAATAAAGCAGACAATAAATAAATAGATAAATAAATAAATAAGAAGACAAATAAAAAAATCTTCTACTGAAAGATAAATGAAATTCTTTTTCAATAAATTGTATTATTATAATTTTGTACGTACCTTGTTAAAATGTAACACTTGACTTGCGTTGTCCACTGATGAATGAAATCGGAAAATACTGTCGAGGAGAAATGAGATCACGTGTCATTAACAACCAATGAAATTTACTCCGTCAGACAAAACAATAAAAATGTGTCATTTCCCATTTCATTGTTGATGATTCTCAGAAAAAAAGAAAAAAACTTTCCAAGAAGAACTTTTTTAAAAAAATAAAAATGTACAGAAATATTCAGTTTTCTTCATTTCATAAACAACTATTATTTCCTTTCAAATATTAATTGAAGTAAAATGAATTTAGAGAGAATAAAAGGATTATGTCTGTTACGTGCTATGAAAAAGCAAGAGGAATAAGATGAATGAAAATAATCTCATCAATAATTGTGAAAAATATGTGTTAAAGGAATCATACATATCCACTTGAAGATTTGTTAGATTTTCACTTTTGACTTTCGAAACATTACAAACTTCTTCTTGGAATGTTATTCGGATTAAAAGATGTTTTCTAAATACCATTCTCTGGAAAATCGATCCTGTTCCAGTATTTAAAATCAAACTTGTTCAGAGAAATCAAAGAAGATGGCCAGTGAAGTAATGTATGTCGCACAAATGCAAATTTGAAATATTTTTTATGACAAAAATAGTAAATAAATAGATAAATAAATAAAAGGATTAAAAATAAATAAATGAATAAAATCATCTAAAAAATAAATGGAATTCTTTTTCAATAAACTATAGTATTTACTACGTACCTTTTTTAAAATGTGACACTTGACTGGTCTTGTCTGCTGGTAAATGAAATCGGAAAATACTGTCGATCAAATTTATATCTCGTGTCATAAACAACCAATGAAATTTACTCCGTCAAACAAAACAATAAAAAATGTGTCATTTCCCCTTCGTAATTCTCAGAAAAAGGAAAAACCTTCAAAGAAAAACATTTAAATGAAAACAAAAATGTTTTTTCATTTCATAATATTTGTTAAATTTAATTTATGAAATTTAGGTGCTAATGTAACAACTATTATGGGACTGAAAGTGAATTGTGATTTTTCTTTTTTTCTTTTTATTATTGAATAAAGTTAAGAGCTGTTAAGTTAAATTAAATACATACATCAGGATAGAGACGTATCCTGGTTGTAAAGTTAAAGGTCGACTTTGTTGAACGACTCCATGGCACATAGCAAATTAATTGGAATCCATTTTTCTATCTTTCTCTTTCAATAATTTCATTTTTCGGATATGTCCTCAATAAGATAATTGGAAGATTTGGGTTTTTCAACATCTGACTTCTTCACTCAGTTTATAAAAAGACGGGAGTTGATGATCAATATTTCTGATGGATAAAAGTAAAAGACACATTGATATGAGAAGTGAAGTATGTACCTATTTACGAGAGATACTCGGTAAAGAATGAGAGGGGCGTAGGTGTGAGCGGGACAAGCCTTTATGAGACAAGAGAAAGGTATTGCGATATGAATAAAGGTAAAAAATCATAGTAAATTGCAATATGAACTTAGGTTTAAAAAAAAAAGTTCACACTGTATTGTAAAGCAGTACATATGGAATAGCGGAAAAGTTTTGGTTAGAAATTGCATCTGAATGAAATCATCTAGAAGTTCCAAGTTCAATCCCACCTGAAGGAAAGATATCAAAGAATACTTAATAAAGCTTAACACTTGTAGCCCCTGTTATGGTTAACGGAATTGGAACAATCTATCCCCGTGGATTAAATGTTCAATTTGAAGTTCTGTGAATGTACCCAAGTTCGACATGATACACCTGAAGAAGTCTAAAGGACATATCGGCCGAAATGTTGTGAGAATCACGATGAAAACAATAGTCCGAATATTCTAACTAAAAAAACTATCAGTTTTCATCTCAGATATTTAAGCAAATAGCAATCCGGAAACTTCAATAACTTCCACTGCCCGACCATAATAACGAACTTCCACAGCCCAACTTTAATGACGAACTTCACTGTCCAACCATAATGACAAACTTTCACAACTTTACCATAATGACGAACTCCACTGGAGATCATTATAGTCATCACAACTATCAGGACGTGTTTTAAATGTTCAAGTGGATTCGAACGCTTTTCGGTCGTTGTGGCTTGAGTTCTTGTTTTTTGTAGTTGTTTACTTTTTTGTCATTTATTTTGGGCCTTTTTTTTTAGAATGTTCGAATCAACTTTGCATATATTCTTACTCAGCTTATATCGAGGTTTTACTTTCTTTTCGATTAGCTTTGGTAGCTCGTCCTCAGAACTTGGTCTTTTATTGGTAGGAGCTGGAACTGGTTGAGCTAGTGTGGGTGGTGACGCTGCTGCAGTCGGGATGCCTTTCCTTCACTTTGATTGGTCACAGGGAAGATATAGACTGGAGATTTAATAAGAAATTTGAAAAAAATAGCATAAAAGATACAAATAAAGAAACACGAAATAAAATAAACAAATACTAAAATAACAATTTCCCGTGAGTTCTCTGACAAGAACCTCGATCTGCGCATGCCTGAAAAAGATGGGCTTCCTGGCGCCAAAAAGAAACGCTTGGTCAGATCTCTTAATACTGTTTTTCTTGATAGACAGCTTTTTCCTGGCTCGAGAAGAACGTTTCCCACCTCGAAATAGTTGCAGACCTGTGGAATAACAGTTGAGCTTAAAAAGATCTATGTCTTTGTCTTTTCCGTCTTAAATTCCTTTTACAGGTTCAACTAACACAAAGAAAATAACCAGTAAAAGAAGAAAAAGAGACACTTACCAAACCTTAGAATTTCTCGACAAGACACCAATACCCGAAAAAACTTAATGTGTCCCATTCTGACGTTGTGAATCCAGCCCTAGCCGATGCGTCTAGTTCCGCTTGGGAATTTTCGCCGACATTCAATTCCTGATAACTCCTACCATTCCCCACGCTGTGTCTTTTGATTCGAATGGCAGTGTTCTAGCTAACTTAGATCGTTTCCAATTTTGGCTGGAATCCACGCCGAAATAAAGTTGTTGTTGGGAGAGAGATTGTATCTGTTGCAGTTCACAAATGCACAAGAAGAAGGAAACCAACACTTTCAAATTTCTCAAAGCTATTGTCTTTATCAATGATGTACGTATTTACAAAATGTGTAGAATACAATGGGGAAGAAAGAAAAGAAAAAGGTCTTACGAACTTATTCGTTTGTTCGGAAATGTGACAGATCAAACAAGTGTAAGGGAGACAATTATTTCCCTTGGGTTTCTTAGCAGAAAAAAATAATCGGTTGTCTCTGCTTTACTTCGGACTTTCGGTTCTAAACTAAACTTGGTCTGGAGTCGAAGTTCTAAGATGGGTGCTGCACTGAATTCTTCACTGTCTCTGTTCTCCGTCGACCTCAACTTGATCTGACTCTCCTGAAACCGAACTGAACTATCGATCGGTGTCGTGCCTTGTTTATATAAATTGGGGGTGGAGCTTCGATGATCCCCGGGCACACCCATGCATAATGATATGTAAATCGCCAAGTTGACCAACTTTTTCCACACACGGCCGACGCTGCGTTTGAAGATATACTTAAGATTTTAACTTCGATACCCCCTACTGATCCCAAGCAGACGGTCAATATGGGATAAATCCACTTACCTCGTCTCAATATCTAGCCAAATCTTATTCTTGCTTCGACCACGCAGACGTTATAACTATTTCCACCGTCAGATCCACTTAAGTTGGCTATACCCTTAGGTTTTAATTTATTCTTTTTTTTTTTTTTTTTTTTGACCACACAGACATTATTACAATCTCCACTGGAAGACCCACTTAATTTGACTATAACTTCCTTTACTTTTCCAAACCATATGGCCTCTGTTGTTATCTCCGCCGTAAGATCTACTCAAGGCTTTCTTTTATTCTTATTTCTAATTCATGTCCAGTATGAACTTTAGTTCACCTCTTAGTTCGTTCAACTTTTATTACCTGCTCCCTCTCATATTAACGCAAAATTCACTTTCAAAGAACCTCATGACATTGGTCGAAAGTTAGATAAATAAAACAGGACAGGAAACAAAACAAGAATAAGAAAGAAAGGAAAAAAGTGAATGTCCTTAATTACTTCCCTAGAATCGCTAATTAATCAACCAATCTGGGGGGAGTTCTCTCTGTCACACAGAGTTAGGAGCTGACCATTGAATAGAATGGATTGAGAAATTTCGTCTGCCCTTCCCGTCGTGATAATGAGAGATCAACACCAAGGTTTTACGTTGTAAAGTATCACAAACGCCTCCTGGCCAAAATTAACCAGCAATAATGTTATTGATAAAAACACACTCGACGTTGGCCCTTACTCTACAAAACAGTTGGTTGGAGAAGCCCGATCCGATCCATCGGTTAGTCGTGATAAACCATTGCACCATATGTTTGTCGCCACTGTTTTCTTCAAATTACTCTTGTGGCAAACAAACACATAACTCTTTTTACTTTAAAAGTGCTAGAAGTCGATGGCTGAGGGCGAATCAAGTTAAGAAAAATAAGACTTTGAGTGTCCTGGATTTAACTCTAACCTACATATTACGGTGAGTCTCCAATCCTGTAAATTTGGGGAGTGTGGAGTACCCTTTCTTTGTCAATGCTCCTGCTTCCACCCTGACCCGGATTGGTAGTACATGTTTGGGTCCCATCTATGGTTTAAATAGAACTGTTCAATCATTTTCTAAGGATTATTATCATTTTTAGTAATTGAAAATATGCGGCTATTTGCAAATTATTCATATTACATAAGATTACTTGATAAATAGAATTTTTACTGTTTGATAGAAATACTTGATTTGGCATTGAATAACCCATTATGGTTGATATGTCGTAGAACTTCAGTCTACCAACCAAAAATCATTATTAATCGCACTTTTTTATTTGCTTAAATAATAATCATGTTTTCATACATTGGTCTAGTGGGTAGAGTGTTCACCAATGGTCCAGGAAACCTGGGTTCAATCCCAGGTCGCGTCATACCAAAGACTTTAAAAATGGTACTTGATACCTCCGTGCTTAACACTTAGTAATATAAGGTACGTATTAAGGATAAAGTGAAGCAATTCAGTGGAAGGTGTAGCGCCCCCCCTACCCCTCGGTGTAGTAGCTATTGAAAAGGGAGCCTTCTGGTCGCCCTCGACTATGATCACCAACTTTTTACAAATAATTTGCACACAATCATATGATATCAAGTACTTCTATCTAATACAAATAATATTCTTACAGTTGTAAGATATTAAGTATTCAAGTATGATACGAATTTTTTGCATACATTTATATGACACCAAGTATTCTTATCAAATACAAATAATTTCAAGTATTTCTATCTAATATTAATAATTCATTTGCAATAATTTGGTGTCAAGGAAGTATTCTAACAACTATAAACATTTCTTTGCCAACAATTAAATGGTATTAAGTATTCCTATCCAATACTAATAATTTCTATGCAATTTAACTAATCCAATTTATAAGAATGAGGAAGAACGATGGAATATGTTGAGACATAAAGAAGAAAACAACACAAGAAAAACAGACAATACAACCCAAGGAAATAAACCAGAAGATACTGGCCAAAGAAGAAAAACTAGAAAGATATTGTGACTGGGTAAAAATATAAACAAAACAAGGCATTCCAAAATCACAAAAAAAAATATCAACTAGCAAGAGGGAGGAGAAGACATACCAACAAGCGGATGACAAAGAAAGAAAACAATTTTGGGGACAAATATGGCAACCAAGAGAACATAACTGAAAAGTGGAAAGGACAAAGAGTTTGAAAGACTCGAAGAAAGAGCAAAAGCAAAAAAGTAGTAAATTGGAAAATGCGAAAACATGATGGCATACATAGATATTGATTTTAAAAATTCGCTTCAATCCATGACAGACGGGCTATTAATATGAATAAATTCCAACAAGAAAAAAACATACCCGAACGGAGGACAAAACGAAAGACCACAATGATCCAAAAAGACTTCCAAAAAGGAACCGCCTCTAACAACTACAAACCCATAACGTAACTATCAATGATGGAAGAAATAATAACGACACAAACTATGAAAGAGATTTTCGATTCACTAATCAGCTGCAGACTTTTCCTCGAGAAACAGTAAAGATACCGTAAGAAAAAGTGTGGAGGAATACTGATTACAGCGACCAGAAACATAAAAGACGACAAAAGCATCAACAGAACAAAAATATCCGGAAAACAAAAATTTGAAGAAAAACAGCAGTATGGACATTTCAAGCAACAGACAAGCAACATCTCGACAAGAAAACTTGGACATTGCTAAGAATGGGAAACCTTAAAAGAGAAAATGATTTTCTTCTAATAGCAGCACAAAACAACGCCATAAGGACTAACTATATCAAAGCAAAAATAAACAAGACGCAACAAAATAGCAAATGTAGATTATATGGTGACAGAAAGAAAATGATCAATCACAAAATAAGCAAATGCAGCAAATTAGTAAAAAATAAGTAGACTAGACACGACAGTGTAGGCAAGGTGATCCACGGGGAACTGTGCAAGGAATCGAAATTTGACCATAGGAATTAATTGAGATTCCGTCCTAGAAAATTAGACGCACAAAATTTGGGGGGATTTTGAGATACAAACGGATCATTTAATCGTGGCCAGACCACTAGACCAAGTGAAAATCAACAAAAAAAGAGAGAAGCTGCCGAATAGTGGACTTTGCTGTTCCAGCTGACCACCAGGTAAAACTGAAGGTAAGTAAAAAGGGAGATAAGTTCTAAGACCTTGCAAGAGGATTGAAGAAACTATGAAACAAAAAAGTGACGTTTATAACAATTGTGATTGGTGCTTTTATGCACAGTCACCAAAGGATTGATAAAGGGACTGGGGAGTTGGAAATAAGACGACGAGTGGAGACCATCGAAACTACTACATTATTGAGATCGGCCAGAATACTGAGAAGAGTCCCGGAAACTTGAGAAGACTTACTGTCACTCAAACTTCAGTGAAAAACCATCAGCTGAGGCTGATATGAAAAACTCCCAAGGAGTAAATAATAATAATAATAATAATAATAATAATAATAATAATAATAATAATAATAATAATATCAAGGTGAGGATAGATAAGACGCAACAAAATAGCAAATGTAGACTATGCGGTGGCGGGGATGAAACCATCAATCCCATAACAAGCGAATGCAGCAAATTGGCACAGAAGGAGTACCAGGCGAGACACGACAGGGTGGGCAAGGTGATCCACGAGGAAATGTGCAAGAAATTTAAATTTGACCATACCAACAAACGGTATATGCACAACCCAACACCTGTCCTAGAAAATGACACACACGAACTCCTATGGGACTTTGATATACAAACGGAACACCTAATCTCGACCAGAAGACCAGACCTTATAATAATCAACAACAAAAAAAAAGAGAATCTGCAAAATTGTCGAGTTTGCTGTCCCGGCTGACTACAGAATAAAACTGAAAGAATGTGAAAAGAGAGATAAGTACCTCGACCTTGCTAGGGAATTGAAAAAACTATAGAATATGAAGGTAACAGTTATACCAATTGTGATTGGTGCTTTTGGTACGATAACTAAAGGATTATTTAAGGCCAGGAAGATTTAGAAGTTGGCGGCCGAGTGGAGACCATCCAAACAACAGCATTATTGAAAACGGCCAGAATACTGAGAAGAGTCTTGGAGACTTGAGGAGACTTGCTGTCACTCAATCTCCAGTGAAAGACCATCAGATGTCGCTGTGTGAAAAACTTTAATGAGTAATGATAATAATAATGATAATATCTAATGACGATGTATATCGCCTTGCATCCCAGGGATGACGTTGACAGAATATGTGTCAATAAAAGAAGGAGAAAGAGAACTTACCAGCATTGTGGATAGTGTCGATGCATCGATACATCGACTCGAAGACTACAGAGAAAAACACGGAGGAAAAGTGGTGACAACAACCAGAAACAATACTGACAACACGATGATTAACAGAACAATAAGAAAACATAAATGGGTAAAAAAAAAACAGCAGTATGGACATTTCAAGTGAAAAACTAGCGACTTCTCACACAAGAAGACTTGGACATCGCAAAGAAAGAGAAACTTTATGAGGGAAACTGAATCTCTTCTTATAACAGCATAAAACAACGCCACAAAGATTGATTATAACAAGGCAAAAATGGATAAGACGCAACAAAATAGCAAATGTAAGTTATGTTGTGATAGAGACGAAATAAGTAAAGTAAAGTTGGCGACCATAGTCGAGGGTAACCCGAAAGCTCCCTTTTCGATAGCTACTACACCAAAGTGTAGGGGAGGGCGCCACTCCTTCCCTGGAAAGAGACGAAATAATCAATCATATAATAAGCGAATGTTGCAAATAAACTCAGAAAGAGTATATGACGAGATACGAGGATCATTAAATAAGTTTCCAGACTTTTTTCGTATGGGCACTTTTATTGATAGTATGCACATGAAACTCTAGTCTCCTTCGAAGTAATCTCCTCCGGCTGCAATGTACTTGTTGTACCGTTACAATAATTTCTAGAAGGCCTCATGGAAGTCCTCTTGTGTGAGCGTGTCAGTAACCTTCGTCACAGCCTCTTTCATCTCCTCAATTGTCTCATAACGATAGCCTTTGAGCTTAGGGAATAACCAAAAGTCACAGGGAGCGGAGGTCTGGACTATAGGGAGGGTGAGAAACTGTCTTGATGCCCATCTTGGTTAAATAGTCTGTGACAAGGATGGAGTTATGGAGTGGTGTATTGTCCTGGTGGAAATGCCACTGAGCCGATTTGAAGAGTGCTAGCCTCTTCCCTATGAATCTCTTCCTGAACTCCCTTAAAACCTCAACATAGTACCCTAACCCTAACCCTTTGGCCAATCAACTCGGGTGTACTGACTTCCTTACTCCTTCCACAACTCTCATCATCCCTCACGGACTCCCTGCCTTCCTTGAATTTCTTATGCCACTCAAAAACTGGTGCTCGATTCAATGCAAGATTGTCGAAAACCGTCTGAAGTATTCCAAAGGTTTCTGTGGCGGCATTTTTTCCAAGTTTAAAACAGAATTTTTTTGCATATCGTTCTTCTAAAGTGTCCTCACGTCAAGATTGCATTTTTGAAATTCACCAGCTGCGACAATCAGAGTTTAGTACGGTGTATTCCAATTACTGTTGTAGCTGTTCATTTGAAGCTGAAATCATAAAAACTGGTCAGTCATCTCATAAGATGTATAACAATAACATACTGAATTTTCAATTTTAAATGTCGGTACAAAGAAATTCATGAAACTTATTGAATGCACCACGTACGAATGGATGGGCATGATGATCCACTTCGAACAGTGTGTAAGAAATTTAAATTTGACCATGTGAAACAATGGTAGATGCACAACCCAGAATCTGCACAGAGAATGATACTCACAAACTTCTCGGCGATTTTGAAATACAAACGGATCATTTAAACTCGGCCAGACCATTTGACTTGGCGATTGCCAATTTAAAAAAAGTAAACTTGCTGAGTTGTGGATTTTGCAACCCTGCCAGACCACAGAATAAAATTTATAGAAAATGAGAAGCGGGTTAAGTACCTGGACTTTGTCTGGGAAATTTAAAAAACCTGAAATATGAGAGTGACGGTGAAACCAATAGTAATTTGTGTTCTCAATATAGTCACCAAAGGATTGATACAAGGACTGGAAGACTTAGACATACGAGGACGAGTGGAGACGATCAAAATTACAGCTTAAGGTCGGCCTGAATTCAGAATTCTGAGAAGGTTCCAAGAGTCTTGAGGAGATTTGCTGATCAGAGCTTAATGTTTTTGTCTTCGTCGAAAAATTGGGAAAGTTCACATTCAGGTTTCAATCTTTGAATCATTGGGGCTTTTTATTTATTCGGCCGTCGGATTTCGTATGTGAATTGCATGTTTGCATTGCATGGGTGAAACGAAATGCAGATAAGAAATTCCATTTTGTGGAGTTTGGCCAAAACTGCGGAATGAACGCATCTGTTTACCCTTGTGGACCACACATACACATGCATCTAAAACATAGACAGGATACAAACATTAGAAGTCTCTGGATCGTCACTACTTCATATTCTTATTTGATTATTTTGGTCACATGTATTAAATATACCATATATTCATCCAGATTCTTCTAGAGCGAAAACGAAAAAACTTCTTCCCAATCAAGTCGAATCCTTTTATATCACGGCTTACAGACAAGAGAATAAAAACTGACTTACTTCGTTCGTAAGAAACACAACAAAAGATGATTACTGAGAAAGCAAGCGACGATAACTTGTCTGATTCGTAGCCAATAAAAAAGTTCGAGGTATCAGAATGACCATAGATTCGAAATGAGTGGGACACATCTAGACAACAGCAAAGTTGTACCAGAGAGGTCCAGAAGACGTGTAAAAGCGGCTTATGGTTATACTATTATTTCTTTTGAATTTTAATGGCGTCTCTAACTCTTTGTTTCTTTAAAAAAGACACATTATTCTTAGCCTATGACTTTCCTTGTTACCAAAAAACGGTCTTAATGGGGATAATCGTCTCAGTGGAATTGCACGGACTGATATTCTTTTTTACTTTCCTTCCCTCCAGGCGTTTAGTTGGCCGAATCGGGTTGTTGAAACTCCAAAATATATCGGTTTTATGGTTTTACTTTTAGGAGTGAACTTAGAGTGGATTCAGTTGAATTATTGTGTAGGTGTCCAGAAAGACAGAGATTTGAGTTAATCAACGTATTTTCGTCGAAAAATAATAACCAAATTAACTTGAACTAGAAAACGATATATCTTTCATGGAATTTTCAGAGAAAACGTCGTCAAATTTGTTGAGTGTGTAGATGATGTTTACTCACGTTATGACCCCTCATCAAGATCACAGAGATGAACGGAATGATTGTTATTATAATGTATTGATAAAAATGCTTTATTGATAAAAAAAATTATTGACAGTAGGATTTTCTTCATGATATCTAGATATTATTGTTTACGTATATATATATATATATATATATTAAATTTAAGTGACTGTTTAGTTTTTTCTTTTGGTTTTTACGACTACATCTCTTTTGTATGATCCATGCAAAAAAATACCAAAAAAGAATCACTCGTACATCTGACAGTAGGATTGTACCCCACTTCAACCTAGTGTCTTTAACCGGATTATCAGACATTTCTGTCCACCCATCGATCACTCAACGGCAAGACCGCGATGGTAGGGAGTTGATATGGACTATCTCTGTAGCATTCACAGCCATCACTCTCCCTGCTTACGTTGTGTTTTTTATCAGAGCTAGGTGAGAAGGACGCTGTTGGAGATGCTGGGTGATGCTGGGTGATGCACGGGTCGACGGCTAGTTGGGGTGCAGTACAATTCAAGAAATTCTTCAAAAAGAAGTGATATAATACGAAGGACTCGACTTTGAAGAATTGTAATAGTTCTATGATTTAAATAGGATTAAGATTTATTACAGAAATACAATTTCCTTTCCCAAATGCTGTTAACTTCAGTGAGATGGACTTATAACTGTGTCAAAACAATTTGAGTTCTTGATTCGCTATTCCGGCAAAAGTTCTGGATCACAGGATTACTTCTCAAATAATGTGAAATCCAGTGGAGGCAGGGTGACTGGTAATATGCCAAAATCCGTAGCTTATATGGAGGAAAGCCTCGAACCGGGTTGAAACCGAATAAGTATGGGATTAATCAATTTCTCCTTTCTAGATTGGCAATCTATTTCAATGACATTAATTTCCTTTTTACCAAAAGTCAACATCTTACATATGTAGGATTAATTAATCCCTTTTTAGTAATCAGAGGGTTAGTTCACCCCGTTTAAATCCAACTTACCTCTTACTTTAACTCGGCCAGGCAGTATCTTAGGGTGCTCGCGTATTTCCCGCACACCCTCTATATCTAATCAGCCCTTTTTCTTTGGAACCGTTCCAACTGTCTTTATGACAAAACTGATCAGCCATTTATTGATGTTTCGTATCGATTCTTCTTTGACACAATAATCTTTTGTCATCTGCGGTATGTCAAATGTATTTTGCCGGAACCCGAAGATATAGATCATCTACTTAACAGCCTTATCTGCTGTGAATATCTTCTGTTCATAACATTCCTTTCTCTTCAAAAAACACATTTCGGATAGACTCATTAGTATATCTACTTATTTATGTTTTCCAAAAGAAAGAGCTAGTCAGTAGTTTTATCTTTTATACTTTACACTTGCATTGAGAATTCCCAGTTTTGTGCCATTGTTCATTTACTTGTAAATTATCAAACTTACCTACCTAAGCCCACAGGTTAGTTATGATTTAGGATGGCTTTACTGACCATGAGTGTATAACTGATGGTCATTAAAGCCATCCCAAGTCAAAAACAACATGCAGCATATTACTAATTGTTAATAGATCTTTCTCAGCATATTTCTAACTTTTAAGACATTTTTGTGTATTTTTTCAATATTACTTGTATTCATATTTATGCATGTATATTAAATGTTTCTGTAAATGACCTTATTTTGCCTTTTCTTTCAGTTGAACTCACTGGTAGTATATCACGGATATGTAAATGTTAGTATTGGTACTTGATGAGCAGAGACTTGACTAATTATCTTACACATCTCCAAACATCACAATATGCTGTTAATCTGACGTAGATCCTCCCATTTCCGTTACGTTTTAGGGGTACTTAACATGGTTGAGTGCCAGTCTGCAGAGAATAGTACTGTTAAGATGATATTCTAGCCGACCACCTTGTCTTTTAGTTCCTATTGAAATGAATACAAATAATTTAGTTGACAAATTCCTTTAATGGTATCCTGAATTTTTCCTCCATTAAACCTAATCCTTCAAAAGCCCCAAGAAATTCTGCCTTAAAAGTTTGGAATTTCTTAACATTGCATACATCTACCTTAGGATAAACATTTAAAGTTCCTGTATCCGCAACTTGGACATATGGTTGTCTGGCTTGTTTCGAATTATGTAGATTTCTCTTTATGGACCCTCTTTCCAACTGTCAGTATCGTATAACTTTAATTGGTGTTTCAATAAGTGGGTCAGTTTTATCCTGCCTTGACTTTGAAATTCATTCCTTAATTTTTATAATTTCAGACCTAATGAAATAAAACGGAAAATCTTCCAAGCTGTTGCTGTATCAGTACTATTCTATGGTTGCACCACTTGTACTTTTACGAAACGCATGGAGAAGAAGCAAGAAGGAAATTACGCTGGGAGGCTGCACGCTGTTTTGAACAAATCCTGAAAGCAACACCCAACAAAACAGTAGCAGTAACCTCCCCCCCCGCTCTCGCTCTCTCTCTCTCTCTCTCTCTCTCTCTCTCTCTCTCTTGCTCCCACTACACCACCGAAATGAATAGTACTACAAACTGCTTTTATTCGTGTTGTTTACTAACCGAATGAGTCAGTACCGTTTCGCTTCGAAAGGAATTAGTATCTTTTCACTTTTAAGCAGAACCAGAGGTTGAAAGTAACAAAAAAATAAAGATCTCTCACTCAAAACCGGATTTAAAAACAGTGACAAACAAACGAAGAGACGGCATATGTTATTTGTCACTTTTTTGCAATCTATTCGTATTATTATAGAGAGTGTTGTTGCCACGATATCGTCTGTTTTTACCTTTAATTTTCCTCGCTAATTTGTGGCTAAAACATAGTATTTGCATGGATTTATAGATTTTAAAGGTTCCAACTTCTGGTGGTTTCAGTTGAAATCTTCTGTAGGGGCATATTCACATATAATAACAATTGTTAAATAAAACAAAGAACAAATACCTTGTGTTTTACAACAGATATTTTATTACTTTTTATAAGGTTCAAGGGTGGCAGATATCAGCCTATTATAAGGTAAAGATAATTTCAAACACAACGTTATAATCTGTCAATCAAATGAATAATAATGGCCAATGCTTTCTATGATATATTCAGCCAGCAAATTCTTGAATCAAACATTCTCTGAATTCTTCCCAACTGACTCCATAAAAAAAGAAGAATCCAAACAAATGGGTCCCTTATTCCTCTAGAGAAGTTAAGAAGAAACAGGGTAAATGTACTTTAACGTTCACAATACATTAACTGCAAGTAAATATGCTTCTTTATGTCTAAATATAACTTCAGTACAAAATACTTTACACTAAAATATTCTTTCTTTAAGGAACTATCTTTAGATACAGGAATATCTAAACGCCTAAATTACTTGTGACAGTATTGACAATGTAATATCCCATCTCTTTCACCCAACTAATATTTCTATACAAATATAAACTTTTAAATCTCTTATGACAATATGGACAAAGCACCTTTCCATCATTTTCATCATCAATATAATCGGTAGAGAATTGTTTTTCATTGTTTTTCCAATCTTCATTATCATTAGGTTTTGACCGACAATGTGGTTTAGGCTTTGCTGAACGTTTAAATTTCTTATGACAATACGGATATAGTACCGTTACATCATCTTCTTTTCTTTCCTTTGGGTTCATTTTGCTTCTTCGAGTATAAATAAAAACTGATATTCATATGTTTACTTAATCAAATATTCTAACCATTTTGTTCCTCAATTTTCATGCTTGTTAAGTGAAAATATGAAAATTGCCAAATTTGGGAACAATCCGTTGGAAATTTCACTATCAATTTTTAAATGCACACTGAACGTTTGGATGCATTTCTATATATAGTAATATCATATGTATGGGTAACTCTCTGCGCATATATATATATATATATATATATATATATATATATATATATATATATATATTAAGGTAATTGATCGAAAAAGCTTTTATATTTGAATATAAAGAGGTTTCGGTGTCTATTTTACTCACACACACACGCACACACAAAACACACGCACGCACACACACACACACACACACACACACACACACACACACACACACACACACACATATATATATATATATATATATATATATATATATATATATATATATATATATATATATATATATATATATATATTAAAGAAATTTAGAAATAGTATTCCATTTTAAACAAAAATCTATATTTTGCTCTCCAGGTTTATTTTGTGTTAAATAGCAGTTCATTGAGTACTCTTTCTTGGATATTCACAGTCATTTTTACTTGATGTATGTACCTATGTATGTATGTATCTATGTATGTATATATATATATTGATTATTCTTTATTTATGTTTATATCCTTGTGTGAGGGTAACTATGTTTTCGTGTGCGTATGCATGACTGCATTACCAGTGTGTGTGAGGAGGTGTCAAGATGGAAATTAGTTAAAGGAAGACGTCTTTATGGTTCAATTTCCATATATTTCTTCTTATCATCAATATATCCTACTTTAATCTGAAAAGATAAAAATTTGTCATCAGAAAAAAAACAAGAAAAACCTTTTAAAATTGCACATTTTCTTTGACCACAAAAAAACCTGTTTCAATAATTAAAGGTAGTTGTCTGAAATTCTGAGAAAGAATTATTATTATTATTCACTGATATAGTCTGACTTGGTTCTCCATCTTGATGATTATTATAATCCTCCGTTCTTGTATTCAGTGAGCTTTAAGGGTGGGTTTTTCATTATAGTAGGTAAGTGTTAGGGAATCTTTGACAGAACGCTTTCTTTAAACAGAAGAACAAGACGAGGCTGAAAAGTTCATATGATGACGTCATATATAGTGTTGATAATGAGGTTTTGGACCAATGTTTTTCACCGAAAATTGCTGATGAAAAAATATCGGGAATTGGCCCTGACTGAATCGATATAATCATTTTCTGATGAGTTTCTCAGTTGGGAAAACATGAGTTGTCATTTAAATTTCAAATTTCAATTTATAGTTTAGATTTAGATTTTCATGGGAAGTTACTCTGTTATTAAAGCTGAAGTTATTTCCCTTGTTTTTTTTTTTTTTTAGAATGTTCTTAGCTGAAGTTAATAAAGTTTATTCATTTTATTAGAATTATCTATAATCCTCGCTACTTCTTCACAGTATTTCCAATTCCTAAAGTCTATACTCCAAGTCTTCGGGAACCGTTCCAAGCACAGCACACCAACTACAATTGGTATAATCGTCGGCCATATGTTCTATAGATATTTTGTTCTTTGTCGACGTCAAATATTTGTTTATCATTTCGCTTTTTTTTTTTCTCACTCAGTGAATTTGACGTATTGTTAAATTTAAATTTCTTGCTCAATTCCATGAGAATCCCCTTGCCCACACAGTCGTATCTAATCTTATACGTTTTTGTGCTAATTTGCTGCATTCGCTAATGATGTGATTAATGTTTCGTCTCTATCACTTCACAACCTACATTTGCTGTTTTCTTGCGTTTTGTCAATACTTACTTTGATATAGTTGGTCCTTATGGCATTGTTTTCTGCTACTATTAGAATAGATTCAGATTCTCTCTCTTAGGACTTCCTTTAATAGCCACATCCAAGTTTTCTCGTGTAAGATGTCGATTGTTTGTCGTTTAAAATATCCATACAGTTGTTTTTCTTCCCATTTTTTCTAGTTATTTCCGTCTTTTTATTTCGTGTTGTCAGTATTGTTTCGGTGTTCCCCTGCACTTTTATATGTTGTTTTCGAGTCGATGTATCGATGTTATCTTGAATACTGGCATGTCTTGTTCCTCCTTTTTTTTAAATATGTTGTCAGTCAGCATCATCCCTGGGATGTAAAGCCTTATGCATCGTCATGAGTTTTCTTCTTCTCTGGTCCATTTGTTTAAGTTCTTCTCTGGTCCACTACAAGAATGGTCCAGAGTATCATCCGATGGAGATAGCCCAGGTATTTATCCCTTTTATAATTTTTTCTCTCATCTGCACTTGTTTGATGGTGACTGCCTCCAATATTCCCAAGTATTTGCAAGTTTCCTTTTTCCCGTGTGTTCTAATTTTTTCTTAAAAATTCTGGCTTATAAAACATACCTTTAATTAGATTGAATTCCTTACATCAATTTTTTGGGGTGCCACCGTTGGGTAGTGGCTCAAGTGCTGGACAGCGACATTGCATGGAGGAAAATATTATGGAATAACCCTACATACATCCTGATGTATTGTGCACATTACAAAACTGACTCTTACAAATATGTAGATTTGATAGCTTTGTCTTGTTCTTTGAGTTGTGGCCTGAATACTATCAGCTTAAGTCATTGAAATTCAATTTGATATTCACCTGACATTTGAAGAATGATTCCAGACTTTGATCTCAGTATATGGATAAGCTCGTGCATCCCCTCTCAATTCTCTCTCTCTCTCTCTCTCTCTCTCTCTCTCTCTCTCTCTCTCTCTCCACTTATATATATATATATCTCACACATATAGACACAAAGAATAGGAATAAGAAAAAGAAATGTTTTTGGTAATAATTGGCAATGCTTCATCTAAAAAAGAAAATCAAATAAAATATACAATTAATAATAATAAAGTATAAAAAAGGGTCAGTGTCGGATGTATAAATCAGAATTCTGCAAAACGCTATTGATAATGTTTTTGTGTGTTTAAGATTTTAGAAGCCTTTTTAAGTAGTTCGATATTTTCTTTTTAGATGCAGGGAGTTTCCTCTTTTCTATGAAAGTCAACTTGGAAAATCAAAAAAATGAGTGAGGCGTATTTTTAACTCGTTAATAAGCGAGAGAATCTAACTGTAACATCTTTGTTCTTTTGTCACCTCGATGAAGTGATATCTTCGTCTTGACCAACTTTTTGAGACACTAACTTGGCGAGTACCCACAATATACCCATGTTAATTGGTACACATAGGACCTTTATCAGGTGCTACCACTCCGGGTCAGAGTGAACCTGTATATTAGAAGATCAATAAACTTAGGACCACAGTAAGATAAGCTTTTAACGATAAGGAATGTAAGTTCATATCTCAGTAGAAAATTATCGTTTTTTTATCCCTTAAATATGTCTCTACTTAATCGTCATGAAATATGAAACAAAAAATGTGACAACATCAGAGTTGACATAAAAAGCAATAAATAAATAATTAAGGGGAAAGAAAAATTAATAAGAATTAATATTTTTTGTTCAATAAATCTAGCTGTGTTGAAACTATTGCGCTATAACAAGATATGAACAAGCAACAGAAATAAGATGAAAGAAAATAATAATCTCATCAATAATTGGTTTCTTAAAAATGTTTTAAAGAAACCAATTATTTGCAATAAAAAATGTTTTAGTTTTTCATCCTGGACTTTTGAAAAATTAAAAGTTTTACCAGGAATTTTCTCAAAAAGTGAATTTTTAAAAAATAAATAAATAGCGGTGTAAAAATACTGGTGTAATGGTTATCGTCGTAGGAAATGGACACGACGACACGAGTTCAAATCCTGGACGAGACTGATTGCATTTCACATAGCACTAATATACTTGGGAAAAGTATGAATCCAATTATTCTCCCTCCAGCTATGGGTAAATAGCAGGGCAGACTGGGTTCTTTAGCCGTAGTGAGGCAACTAGTGTAAGAGAAGGAAAGCTCTGAATTCAAAGCTGTTAAACTCCGCTTAAAAATTGACCTTGTGTCATATCCTGCCCGAGTAGTGGGGCTGGGTAAATATGAATAAATAGATAAAAAGAACGAATAAATAAATGAATAAATCAATAAAAAATGCTTTTCTGAAAAATAAACGAAAATCTATTCAAAAAAACTGTATGAGTATTCTATACGTGCCTTGTTAAAATGCAGCACTTGACTGATCTTATGCTCTGATCAAGGAAATGGGAAAATACTGATGTTAAAAAATGAGATCACGTGTTGTTACCAACCAATGAAATTTACTCTGACGAAAAAATTAAAAAATATGTCATTTTACTTTTATTATTGACAATTCACAAAAAAAAAGAAAAATTTTCAGAGTTGAACTTTTAAATGAAAATGAAAATGTACAGAAATATTTTTTCCCTTTTTCCAAATATTTGTTATATTTAGTGCATGAAATTTGTGTGCAAATGTAATAACTATTATGGGACTGAGAGGACAGTGTTTGTTTGTTTGTTTGTTCTAAAATCAAGTTAAGAGGGGATAAGTTACATTAGATTCATAAACCATGAAAAAAATGTATCCTAGTTGTAAAGTTAAAGGGCAACTATGTAAAACGACGCCATGACACTTAGCAAATAAATTGAAGTCTATTTTTTTATCTTTCTATTTCAATAATATTATTTTGCAGATACGTCCGCAATAAAATAATTGGAAGTTTTGGGTTTTCAATATCTAACCTCCTCCCTCATCTTGTATTTTTAAAGGGATGGATGATAAACATTTCTGATGAACAAAAGTAATTAATTCACACACTAATATGAAAAGTGATGTGTGTACCTGTTTGCGATAGATACGATATATGAAATAATTCTTTTTATGGAAATTCTCACAGGTTAATATGGCAGAAAGGGAATGATAAAGATGATGTTGAGAATTTGAACAAAATAAATGTGAGATCATTCCTACATCTTCGTAGAATTTCACTGTCATCTTACATGGAAGGAAAAGGGAGGTTTTTGGATTGGGCCTTAAAAAGGGGTCAATGCATTTACCAAAGTTGGTTGAAAAGTTCATTTGCATATCAAGATATTCTCAGAGAATAGGGGAAAATTAAGCCTTTTTTTTTCAAGACAGTTTGCATTGCCGTTCACACACTTCTCCCATTGGTGTTGTAATACTTGGGCCCCATTGGTAAACAAAATCAACAGCAGCAGATATGAAGAAAAAGTAAGAAATAAAAAAAGCAGATAGAAAATTATTCTCACATCTCTGGAGAACTTCAATATTTGTTATCTAACAAGGAAGGAAATAGGTGTTTAAAAAATGAGGCTAAAAAAGGGAAGGGCCGATATACTTTAGTTCTCTAGCGAAAATAAATTTTTAAAAAAAGATCGAGAGCCAGTTTTGATTTCCTTGGGCTTGGGGGGACTGCCTTTTTGAAAATTCAGTTTTTTTTTTTAACCTTAACGTTCCAGATTAGTCTCTTTCATTTGGTTCGAACGCGTTGCTGTCATCCACTTTTTGACAAATAATAACGAAGACAGCCTTTTTCTCTAAGGCCTAATATTTACCTTAAGCTGATGCTAAAACCAAACAATTCACATACCGAGGTAGCAATAGCTTATCTACTGAAAGTGATGTCACCATACATATAAGAAAGGTATAGAGAGCTTTTGATAGGTTATCGACAATTCAGAAATCTACTTTCTCAGATAGAATATAACGGAAATTATTTCAAGCAGTAGCCTTGTCAGTACTACAGTATGGTTGCTCTATTTGGACTCTAACGAAACGAAACGAAACGTACGGAGCTAAAACGGGAAAAACATGCTGAGCACTGCCGCTAAAGTAGAGACTAACTCATAAACGACGTTCTCCTGTGGATTCCTGCATATGAAGACACCAATGTTTGTCGACCAGAAAAAACTTACATTCATTAGCTCTGTGCAGACACAAGGTGCCATCTATAAGACTAGTTAAGAGTTATAGTCAATAGAGAGGGTGAGTGAGAGCAAGAGAATCCGTCTTCAGTACATCTTGATGATGATGACGATGAAGATGATGATGCTATCTATATTTTTAATCTATATCTGTATGTCTCAGTCTTGGCGGTAACCGTGCGGTATTGAGTACTTTTCTTAACGTATCATATGGAGATTAAAGTAATTCCCTTCCTTTAAATTAAAGACGTGGGTTCTAACGACACGTGTCCATTAGTCACGCTGGAATTTATAACATTTTTTCCTTCTGCCTTTTGTCTTCGGTTAAGACCTTCCGATTTTTAGTCCTCGCTCTTAGAGCGAAATGGAAATGATTCTCATTTTAGTTCGTTGATCAGAGTAGAAACCTCTGTCTTAAATTCCGGTGTGGTAATTTATTTCCCATTGTCAAAAAAACACCAGAGGAAGTAAGACATTTTGGTTTAGCCTTTTTTATACCGATATTGTATATATTATATACATTATTATCTACATTATTATGTACACTAATATGTATAGCATGAATATTTTGAGCATTATTATTTAGATTATGCACATAATTATATACATTATAATGTACATTATTATATACTTTATTTTCTGTCAGAATTAGTTGATCAATTGACAAAAATATTTTCTGCTTTCTCTGTCATCTCATAATATGTAGCATTATTGATGAAAGCTAAAACACATTTTAGGTTAGTCACTTGTAATGGTGACGTTATGCCTCTACGCACTTTCCCACATGACTTCAGACTCAACATGAAACCTTACATCAAATGTCTAGTTAGGGTAATGCTCATCTAGATCGACAAGGTAACTGCTCGAAGACCATACGCACCACGCTACACAAGGTGTAGAACCCTTATCTGAATATCTTCTGTTTATAACATTCCTTTCTCTTCAAAAAACGCATTTCAGATGGACTCATTAGTATATCTACTTATTTATGTTTTCCAAAAGAAAGAGCTAGTCAGTAGTTTTATCTTTTATACTTTACACTTGCATTGAGAATTCCCAGTTTTGTGCCGTTGTTCATTTACTTGTAAATTATCAAACTTACCTACCTAAGCCCAGAGGTTAGTTATGATTTAGGATGGCTTTACTGACCATGAGTGTATAACTGATGGTCATTAAAGCCATCCCAAGTCAAAAACAACATGCAGCATATTACTAATTGTTAATAGATCTTTCTCAGCATATTTCTAACTTTTAAGACATTTTTGTGTATTTTTTCAATATTACTTGTATTCATATTTATGCATGTATATTAAATGTTTCTGTAAATGACCTTATTTTGCCTTTTCTTTCAGTTGAACTCACTGGTAGTATATCACGGATATGTAAATGTTAGTATTGGTACTTGATGAGCAGAGACTTGACTAATTATCTTACACATCTCCAAACATCACAATATGCAGTTAATCTGACGTAGATCCTCCCGTTTCCGTTACGTATTAGGGACATTTCACATGGTTGACCGCCAGTCTGCAGAGAATAGTACTGTTGAGATGATATTCTAGCCGACCACCTTGTTTTTTACAAGGGAAGAGGAAACGCGTGACGATGCAAAAGGCCTAACATTCCAGAGATGACATAGATATATGATATGTGGCAAGAAAAGAAGGAGGAAGAGGACTCGCCAGCATTGAAGACAGCATTCGAGCATCGATAAGACAACTCGAAGATTAAATTAAAAGAGCAAAGAATGACTGATTGCATTGACCAAAGACAACACAAACAACACAAAAACCGGCAGTACAATAACTAGAAGACAAAAATGGAAAGAAAAGAAATTGTATGGACTTTTCAAACAACAAACAAGCGAAATCTTACGCGAGAAAATTTGGACTGGGCTAATAGCAACACAAAACAATGCCATAAGGACCAACTATGGTAGAACAAAAATGGAAAAACAAAAAAAAATAATGGTCGGATAAGAAGTGATAGAGATGAGACGATATATCATATAATAAGCGAATGTAGTAAATTAACGCTAAAAAGAGTACAAGACCGGGCGCAGAGGTAATCCAAGGGTAATTGTACAAGAAAGTGAAATTTGACCATACGAACAAGTGATAAATGCACAACCCAGAAACCGACCTGGAAAAGGAGACGCACAAAATTCTCTGGGATTTTGAGATACAAACGGATCACCTAATTTAGCCAGTCGACCATACCTTGTGACAGTCAACAAAAAAAAGAGAACTTGTCAAATATAGGACTTTGAAGACCACAGAGTGAAAATTAAAGAAAGCAAAAAAAAAAAAAAAAGGAAAAAAGTACCTACCCTAAACTAAAAGAACTATGGAACATGAAATTGACGGTAATACCAATAGTGATTGGTGCACTTTAAACAATCCCCAAAGGATTTGAAGAGGGACAGTAAAACTTTGAAATGAGAGGACAAGTAGGAACCAAGCAAACTACTGCATTATCAAGATTGGTCGTAATACTGAGAAAAGTCCTGGAGATTTGAGTAGATTGCTGTCATTCAAACTCAAGTGAGAAACCATCAGCTAACACTGGTATGAAAGACTCTCAAAGAAATAATAATCATAATGATAATCTTATTCCTTATTTATATATATACGTAAGGCTTTTATTATATTTCTTTATGCGATGGCCCAATATCCTCCTTAAGTGACAAGGCTCTGAAATTAGTAGACCAGTTTATATACCGTGGTACCATTATCTCATCAACTGAAAATGAAATCAAAATGCACTTTGGAAAAGTATGGAATGAAATTGACGGGTATCGACCTTATGGAAATTGAATTTCTTTGATAAAATGAAAAGGAGAATTCTTCCTTGTTGAAGCCGTGTCAGTACTACTGAAAGATTGCACCGCTTTGACTTGAACGAAACACCTACAAAAAAGCTAGATAGGTACTAAACAATAATGTTACTATTTTCACTAATCTTGGAATCGACACCCTAAAAACAGCAGCAATAAAATCACTCATCTCCCATCACACCATCCAACTAAAACTAGCACAGCTAGGGAAGTTAGGACGAAAGCATAAGTGACGTTCTCCTACACGGCTACTTACCTCCCATCACATAATCCATCCAACTAAGACTAACATGACATGCTGGGCACTGTTGCAAAAGTAGGGACGAAATCATAAGTGATGTTCTCCTACACGGCCACTTACAGCCCATCATACAAATTATCCAACTAAGACTAGTAAGAAATGTTGGGCACAGCAGCAGTGAGGACGAAATCATAAGCGACGTTCTCCTTCACGGCCACTTACATCCCATCATACAAACTATGACTAAGACTAACATGACATGATGGACCCAGATGGATAAGTGTCAACGAAATCATGAGCGAGATTCTCCTACACGGCTACTTACTTCCCATCACATAAACTATCCAACCAAGACTATTAAAACATGCTGGATATACCAGGTGAAGTAAGGGGTGTCCTCATGGTGTAATGGTCAAAGCCATGGACTGCGGAATCGTAGTAAGCGAGTTCGTACTCCAGTAGCGCTATTACGTTCACTTTCGGGCAAATACCCTTGGGAAAGGTATGAACCCCCTTATCCTCCCAGCTATGGGTTAAATAGTACCACTACAGTTCTTCTAGATGAATGGCTTTGGCATTAAATAACCTACAAAGGTTGATATGCCATTAAACAAAGAAACTAAACTAAACCATACTAGTGAAGTAAGGAGGAAATCATGAGCATCGTTCTTCTTCACGACTTCAAACCTTCCATTTCACAAACCATCCATCTAGGACTAGCAAGACATACTGAGCACAGCTGCGGAAGTAAGGAAGACATCGTTTATGTTGTTCTCCTACACAGCCACTTACCGCCTATCACATAAACTACCTAACTAACACTAGCATGACATGCTGGACACAGCAGAAGAAGTAAGAACGAAATCATGGGTTACTTTCGCCAACACGGCTACTTACATTCCATTACACATAATATTCCAGTAGGCCTAGTAAGACATGCAATGCACAGCTGGGGACTGCTTCGGAAGTAAGGATAAAATCCTAAGCTACGTTTTCCACACGAGCACTTACCACTTATCGCACAAACTCTCCAACTTAGACTATCAAGATATGCTGGGCACAGGTTGAGAAGTAAGGACGAAATCATAAGCGACGTTTTCCTACTCGGCCACTTACCCCCCATCGCATAAACCATCCAACTAAGACTAACAAGACATTCTGGGTACAGGTTGGGAAGTAAGGACGAAATCATAAGCGACGTTTGATTATGCACTTTTACATATGCCCACAGTAAAGATAACCAGCAAAAACTTTCATTCACCAGCGCTTTGTGGATACTGGAGGTCATCTCGTGGATCAACGAAGAGTGATAGCCGATAGGGATGGAGGGAAAGAGAGATTCATGTGAAACCGCGATGTCGGCATATCTTGATGATGATGATGATTTCCAACCATTGTATTAGTCGACATATTATAACATTTAAAGGAGTAACCTCTGTTTAAATGCTTATACTCTATCAATATTATAATTCTGCTTTTGGTTTTTCTGTTCGTATGTTATGTTCTTCCGCATATCCTACCCGCAGCCAAGTGGCATATCCTTCCATCTCCCCGCGACCAAATGAGTCATTATTCAATATATCCTCCCCGCAGCTAAGTGGGATATTCTTCTATCCTCTCTCTCTCTCAATCAATTGGGAGATTTTTCTACATTGATGTTATTTCTTTAGATGAAACCCAGTGTTCAGCTCTGATAGAATTGGCCTGAGCTAATTTCAATGATCATCACTGAGTGGCATATTGTATATTGGTTTACTGAAGAAGTGATGAGCTCCAAAGGTCGGATGAGCTCTGAAGTTTCGATAAGCTTCGACAATGTGATGTTTCGGAGGCTGAAAAAGAAAAAGACAAAGCGCTTCGACGATTTCACGATACCAGCAAAACTATTATTCACAAAATAGAATATGCCTCTATATATTGATAGAATTATATACAAACAAATGATATGTGTATTAAGTGTGATCTAGATTGTTAAAGCATATTTTTGCATTATTCATTGCAAAGCCAACAAAAGGACTTATATATAATAAAATTGCATATCATCCTTTCTAATCTAAATTGACTTTCTAAATTTTTTTCGTTCTGTGGATTTTCCATGGGTTCTGCTAGTCTAAAATATTTTTTCTACATCTTACGTTTTTGTCTACGAAGCATTTTCTTTTCTTGGGCAGTTTATTCTATGTGGTTTTATTTATAGACTTTTTTACAAGTGAATATATGGCTTGATTTTCGGTAAATTTATCGAGATAAATTAAACCTCTGGTAAATTCATCGAATCAGATTAATTGTTCTTATAATATAAAGTTTTTCACCCCCTTTAGCTCTTTTAATCAAATTTTTAAAAACAATGTTTAGATTCTGAATTCAGCCACGAATAATCAATGTGCGATAAATTTACCATGCGATGAATTTACCCATGATATGGCTGTTGCATATAGAACTTTGATTGATTCGAATTCTGTCTGGTTTTTTTTTTTTTCTGGAACTCAAAATATTTCATAAATCAATAAAATCCAAGAATTACATATTTGTTTTGTTTGTAGTCGGTCATATCGAATATGAATAATTTTTGGTTTGGTTTGGTTTCTTTGTTTAATGGCATATCAACCTTCGTAGATTATTTAATGTCAAAGCCATCCTTCCGGAAATTCAATTCGCAGAGAATGGTAAGATATACGGCTTGATTACGGAAATATTAACGATTTATCATTGAACATTTCTTAGAAAACTAAAATAAAATGTAATTCTTGTTGCAAGGAACTCTATTCTGACCACACTTGGAGTTAAGTTTAGTAAATATGACATCTTCAGGTAGAACAATAATTGTCCAAGCTAATCTTTCAGACCATTAATACTGCAATATTTCATTCTGAGTGATCAATACTTATTAACTTGTACCAGACTAATTTGAATAAAGACCATCTCTGCCATATTAAAATAGCTAAAGCCAAATATCGTTAAAAAAAAACGAGAAATAATTAGAAAATACTCACCTATTGTATATTAGGTTCGTCTAAAATTATGGATACCAGGACGCGAGTTCAAATCCTGGACGAAGTTATTTGCATTTCACATAACGCTAATACCTTGGGGAAGGTAAGAATCCAACTATTCTCACTCGAGCTGTGGTTAAATTGTAGGGCAGAATCGGTTGTTTACCCTTGGCATGGCAACCAGCCTTGAAGAAAGAAAACTGTGACATAAAACCCTTTAAAAACTGATATTGTGTCGCATCTTGCTCGTGCCGAAAAGTTGGTCATATATATATATATATATATATATATAAACAAGTCCTGGCGGCAACACCCCAAGAGACACCAACTGTACGACCACCTGCCTCCTATCACGAAAACTATTCAAGTTAGACAAACCAGACATGCAGGACACTGCTGGAGAAGCAGGGACGAACTCATAAGAGATGTACTCTTATGGACCCCCACACATGGCCGTGCAAAAGCAGGACGACCAGCTCGAACATACATTCAGCAGCTATGTGAGGATACGGGATGTTGTCCTGAAGACCTGCCTAGGGTGATGAACGATAGGGAGGAGTGGCGAGAGAGGGTCAGGAATATCCGTGCTACCAGCACGACATGATGGTGATGATATATATATATATATATATATATATATATATATATATATATATATATATATTAAAGAAAAGGAGAAATAAATTCGACGGTATGAAAAGATGTTTTTATTCATATTTGAAAATATTTTTTTAATCATCACCATATCAATGTTATTAAGTGATGCTGTCTTAACAAAAAAATTATTTTCTCGTGAAAATAAAAATTTTCGAACACTAATTTCGTCTCATACATTTCGAAACAGAACGCTACTGACGATAATAGAACGTTAAGAATTTTCTCATTTCTTGTTTCATTTTTTTCATTAAAAAATAATTTTTCAGATGAGACAAAATCATTTAAACATTGATCACCCTGATGATGGTTTAAAAAACCGAAACGATTAACGTGGCATATTATTTATTCATGCATGCATAAAAAAATCTTTTGAATATCTTATTTTATAAATATATATATGCATATATATGTGTGTGTGTGTGTGTGTGTGTTACATAGTGACCTTTGATTGGCCAGTTAGTGCGGATATTGGCCTTTGACTGGCCAGTTAGTGTGGATTTCAAAAACAAGATGTGCAGCTTTGTCTTAAGGTAAGCAATGAACAGCGGACATGCAACATGAATTGCGTAGGAAGAATTGCGTAGGTGGTTTGCTAGTAGGAAATGTGGGGATATCCAGAAAGTATGTAATGACGGAAGTTTTTGACTTAAGTGGTCATTCAGAGTTAGTGGTCGGTCAGTCAGGAAGAGCAGTCAGCAGAGTAGACAAGTCACGCTATCTGGGAGTTACCCGGAGGGGCTAGGTGGCCCTCGGGTTGAGAACTAGTTCTATATCACCCACTCCCATGAAAGAACGAGGAAGCAAGGCTCACTGGATATGGATCTCAATGTGGTAAAATCCAAGGAGTTCCTGATAGACTTCTCTCTCTCTCTCTCTCTCTCTCTCTCTCTCTCTCTCTCTCTCTCTCTCACACACACACATCCATCACGACTTTCATAAATGAAATAAGAATTTATATTTTTATGAATAAGTGCTGTTGTCACTTTCTCTCCCGATATACAACATTTTATTTATTTGGTACACAATAAATCGCTGTATGTATTGTGTGTGTTCTAAAACATAGGGTGAAAATAAAAAATCATGAAAAAAAAAGGAATAAGCGAAAGAAAAAAAAAAAGAAAGCAAATCCGAAGTACGTAGGTTTTGACCGACAATATGGTGTATGCCTTGATAAACATTTAAATTTCTTATAACAATGTGGACAAGGTACCCTTCCATAATTTTTATCGTCATTATCGTCGGAAGAGAATTGATTTTCATTGTTTTCCAAATTTTCTTTATCCTCAGCTTTTATCCAACAATGTGATTTTTTCTTTGCAAAAATTTCAATTTCCTGATAACAACACGGACAACGTAGCTTTCCACCATCTTCATCGTCAGTATCATTGTAAGACAATTGTTTTTCATTGATTTTCAAATCTTCTTTATCCTCAGCTTTTATCCAACAATGTGATTTTTTCTTTGCAAAAATTTCAATTTCCTGATAACAACATGGACAACGTAGCTTTCCACCATCTTCTTCGTTTTCCTTTGGATTCATTTTGCTTTTAACGGTATAAATAAAAACTGAAATTCATATATTTACTTGAATCATATGTTTTATCCATCTTGTTCTTCAATTTTCATGCTTGGTAAGTGAAAAAGAAAATTGCCAAATTTGGGACGACTCCGTTGGAAAATTCACTTACAATTTTTAAATGAACGCTGAACGTTTGGATGCATTTCTATATATAGTAATATTTGTGACTGTCTGTGCGCATATACATATATATACCTATATATATATATATATATATATATATATATATATATATATATATATATGTATTTAAAACACAAGAAATTTAGAAATAGTATTCCATTTTAAACAAAAATATATATTTTGCTCTCCAGGTTTATTTTGTATGAAGTAGCCGTTCATTGAGCACTCTTTCTTTGGATATTCAGTCATTATTTACTTGATATATATATATATATATATATATATATATATATATATATGTGTGTGTGTGTGTGTGTGTGTGTGTCTCTCTGTGTGTGTGTGTGTGTGTGTGTGTGTGTTTTGTATATATATATATATATATAGAGAGAGAGAGAGAAAGAGAAAGAGACTATTTTTTATTGTTTATATCCTTGTGTGAGGGTTGTTATGTGTACGTGGGCGTATGCATGATTACGTCACCTGTGTTTGAGGGAGTGTCAAGATGGAAGTGTGTTGAAGAAAGACGTCTTTACGGTTCAATTTCCATATATTTCTTATTATTATCCATATATCCTACTTTCATCTGAAAAAGAGAAAAATTTGACATCAGAAAAAAAGCAAGATATATTTTTGAAAATTGCACAATTTCTTTGATCACAAATAAAAATGTTTTAATAATTAAACATCATCATCATAATCATGTCGCACTATCAGCACGGATATCCCTGAACCTCTCTCGCCACCCACCCCCATCGTCCATCGCTACCGGCAGGTCCGCAGGGCTGCATCCCGTATCGGCACACAGCTGCTGTATGTAGGTTCAAGCTGGTCGTCCTGCCTTTGCTCGTCCATGTGAAGTGGTCCACAGGAGTACATCACTTATGAGCTCATCCCTACTTATGCAACAGTGTCCCGCATGTCTGGTTCGTCTAACTTTGATAGTTTTCGTGATGAGTGGTAGGTGGCCGTACAGCTGCTGCTTTGTTGGGTATTGCCTCCAGGACTTGTTCAATATTTCTCGCAGCATTCTTGTGTAATTGCTGTCAAGCTTTTTTCTCTATACGTTTAGTTAACGTCCATGTAGTGCATTCATATATCTGTATCGACACGACCGCTGCGTGGAAAAAACTGCGATTCAGTTTGTCGGTCAGGTCTGATTCCATATGACCGATAGTCTATCGATAGCTGTCCATGCCTTTGCTAGTCACGTGTCGATGTCTGTCTCAGTTGATGAGACACTGCTTCCTAGGTAGGTGACCTTGTCAACTAGTTTCAGAGAGCTACAACATACTTGTCCGAATTTCTGAGAAAGAATTATTATTATTAATCGCTGATATAGTCTGACTAGTGTCTCCATCTTGATGATTATTATAATCAAGATATCCTTCCTTGTATCCTGTAAGATTTTTTGGTGGGTAGGGTCCATTATAATTGGTAAGCGTTTGGGAATTTTTAACAGAACCCTCTCTTTAAACGGAGGAACGAGACTAGGCTGAAAAGTTCGTATAATGACGTCATATTTAGTGTTGATAATGAGGTTTTGGACCAGAGTTTTTCACCGAAAATTGCTGATGAAAAAATATCGAGAATTTGCCCTGACTGAATCGATATAATCATTTTCTCAGTCGGGAAAACATTAGTTGTCATTTACATTTCCAAATTCAATTTATTCTATTTAGATTCATATTTTCAGGGGAAGTTACTCTGTTATAACAGCTAAAGTTATTTCCCTTGGACTGAAGAATACTCATATATCTTTGGATCCGTAGTTAGAATCGTGGAACGGTTTCGATGTTTGGAAAAATTGTGGAAATTGGAAGTGTTCTGTGAAGTTTCCCTAGAATGGGATCGATATTTTGGGTAATGGTAGAAGTCATACCGGGTTTTGTAAAGGTCCCCCCCTAGAGAGGGGTCGAGAAAATTTGAGGTACTGGTTAGTGGCCAGTGTTTTGAGAATTCCCCTAAGAATGGGTGTGAGATTTTATTTGAGGTACTGGTTAGTGACCAGACCGGGTTGTGAAGGTCCCCCTGGAATGGGATTGAGAATTTTGCGGGGTTTGGTAGGAGGCTAGACTATTGTAGGGATGAAAGATTGGGAGTATGTGTGCAAAATCTTGACGTATCTCGTTGTATGTACCGAAAATTTTATGGACTTGGTTTTGAATTGTGTTTGAGGGAAAAATATAATTGACCATTATAGATGGATAGATAAGTAACCTCGTTAACTATTGAAAAAGTAAAAGACAGCAAATGGTTTAGGTTGCTTAGGAAGGAACCCCCGGGATATTTTATTTCGTGTTTGGAAGTAAGCAAGAAACTAATATTGTGTTGTTGTGGTCGGAATAAGTAAAAATGAAGAAATGATGGCTGGATACGAGTCATGCTTTAGTAGAGATACTTGCTGAAAGAAGAAAGAATATTACTGGAAAAGTTTGATTAACAAACCATGCTTGTTTGTGGAAATACTTGTTAGAAATTGAATAAACGGGGTTGAACGAACCCGTAGTTACTATATTAAGGTAAAGACAGAGAGAAGCCGATATAAGGATAAAAAAAAAGTAGTGAATGAGTGATTATAAAAAAAAGAGAAAAAAAGAAAAGAAATTTGGACACTGTTGAACACAGCATAAAAAAAGAAAGAAAAAACGAACATTTTTAGGCAAAATAGACAGAACATAGATTGAACAAAAAAAAACTGAACATTTGTTTTAACTTTGTGAACCTTAATAGTAGACATATTGTTATTATTGTTTTGACTTGTTCAGAATGGTTGAAAAATTAGTCGAAAAAAAGAGTTTGAGTTTAAAGGCGACATTAGAAATTTTTTTCTGTTTCATATTATGAAATTTTACGTAAACCATTGACAAGGGATTGATATCAAGTTTATGTAGATTTTAAAATTCATGTTGATTCTAATTTTTTTTGGAAGAATAAGTTTTCGTGAAATAGGAAATACTTTTTTTTAAGTTTCTGTTTTCGAGCGAATCACGGGCTGATTCTAGATTAGGACAGAGATTCATCCAAGTTGTGTTACGGATTATTTTAAGGTATACGGTAAGAAGTAATTCTATAGAGGAATTCACCGTCTCGAGGATTTGTTGAAGGCTTGTCATGGCCAGAATTTTCAGGTTGGAGTTCCAAATTGATGGAATAAAGAAAAGAAAGGCGTGGCCTGCTCCAATATTTTGTGGATGATGTCTGGACCTTTCAGTCCAGATGATGTTTTGGATTCGTGCTTGATTTGGCGAAGTGAAACGAATCTGGAAAAAGTGAGGTGACTATATCTTGGTAGCCACGAGGGTTCCTGATTAGATTGAAAAGCATCCCGGCGAGGGTGTGATCAGGTAAAACATGTCCCTTAAGGGTTTACAAACCAATAGGCACGGTAACAGAAAATTAATAATGAAAAAATGAGTAACACATTGCTAATAAATATTTTGCATGGTCTATTTTTGGTGGTTTACTGCATGCGTGTCAGATTGTGTGATACATTTGGATGTATTGTTATTTTATGGAATTGTGATGCATCGTTTTGGGCCATGATTTTTATGGATTTATGAGGAATGTTTTGGGCCTTAAACATATTGTTTTTTAGTTTGTGGAATTCTCCAGTTACTCCAGGTAGGAACCTGTTGAGCGAAGGAATGGGGCGTGGTCATAAGGAATTCAGGCAAAATTTATTGCTGGAATGACCAGGGTCACTAGGTTTGTGACTAGGATTGGGGACCAGAGTATGGTCCTTTTATGGTTTTGAGATTCTTCAAGGAATTGCAGAGGGCCCTATTGTGTTTTTAAGGATGAAAGATGCATCTGTATTGTACTTTGATGCATACATGTCGGGATAGCCAACCGCGCAAAGAATAATATGAAATAAATTTAGATAATAATTAGCCTGGGCAAGTGTTACATAGTGAAAAGGTCGTCTTCTAATTGTTTTAAGATTGTCTTATTTTTGCTGTTAAAGTATTTTTTTGTGTGTGTGTGTTTGTGAGGTGTTGAGGGAAGATGGAGAGAGACGTGAAGAAAATGTCCATACGTGGACATTTTGAACTATGGTATTGAGAGGAATGTTATATTACATATAACATGGATTTTCGGTTCGTTCCTAGTGACGCCGTGTCACGCTGTCACGCTGTGATGGTAAACAGGGATATGACTGCACATCAGGACAGTCGGGTACAACAGGTGTGTAACCGGAAGGAGACCACGAGATGAGAATCACACAGAGAATTGGAGTCGAGCGTGAGACACGCAGCCGATCAGGTCATCTCTGACGAGCTTGTAAGGGAGTGCAAGCGTTGGCACCTGAAAGAAGATATGGGAAGAAGTCCTCTCTCCATCTCTCAACTAATAACAAACGGTGCCCCCTTTTGGGAATAAAATGAGAGATATATATTTATAAAGAAGTGTTGCGTTCGTTCATTGAAGTCGTAAATCATCTTTGATTCTGTTTCCGCTTGTATTTGTATGAGAGTATACAACACACACAGTCGTATCTAGTCCTCTACGTTTTTGTGCTAATTTGCTGCATTGTATTATAATGTGATTAATCATTTCGTCTCTATCACTTCACAACCAACATTTGCGATTTTCTTACGTTTTGTCCATACTTGCTTTGATATACTTGGACCTTATGGCGTTGTTTTCTGCTACTATTAGAAGAGATTCAGTTTCTCTCTCTTAGGAATTCTTTTTATAGCCACATCCAAGTTTCTCTTGTGAGATGTCGCTTGTTTGTAGTTTAAAATATCCATACAGTTATTTTTCTTCCAATTTTTATTTTCTAGTTATTTCCGTTCTTTTGGTTTTCGTGTTGTCAGTATTGTTTCAGTGTTCCTCCGCGCTTTTCTATGCTGTCTTAGAGTAGTTGTATCGATGCATCGTTATCTTCAATAGTGGCAATGTGACACGACATGCGGTTGAGTACTTAATTAATATGTAAAAATTAGTATTTATGAAATATATTCTAATTGATATATATATATATATATAAAACAAAACAAGATCCTTAAAATAAGTATCTTTTTGTTCAAGGCTTATATTGTGCTAAAAAGCTGGATGATCGTTCCTAAAGGTCAGTTAAGTGCGAGACAATTGTTTTCGATTTTAAAGGTCAGTTAAGTGTGAGACAATTGTTTTTGATTTTAAAGGCCAGCAAATTTATTTAGTTTTTCGGTTGTCAGCTGAAACTTCAATCACAATGATGAAACGGATCATTTCGTAAAATATATTTTTCTAGTTCTTATCTTGAAGGTCAATGTCAAAAGAGAGATTTAATTTTGCTCCACCCTAAATAAAGATGAGTTGGGCATGCCTTATCCAGTCGGGTGAGGCTGATAATTTTTTTGTTCAACCCCATTGCTCTAAACATGTTTCCATTAATCAAAGCATCTAAAAAGAATTTTTCCTATACCTGTAAGATATAATCCTGAACTAAGATTGGCTCACCAATGGGAATATGACTCCTAATTGTCTCTTATTAGCCAACCAATCAGAAACCATTTTTAGTCCAGATATTGGTCTATAAAAAAATGGGATAATTAAACGAATCCTCAGAGACGGTAAGAAAAAGGGACCAAGAAGAAACTCAAGACTGCCACTGAAGTACTCTGAACAACCCTCATATGTTACAAAAATCAAAGTCCCAGACTTTAGAGACATCAGCTCATCGTCACTCCTCCTCTCTCGATATTCTTTCTTCTTCAGTTGCCAGGAAAGCAAACCTCGTTTTTTTTGTTATTTATTGTCTCACAAACGTGTTTCAAAAAAAAAATGTTGTTGTTGTTGTTGTTGTAAAACAATGGGTTTTCTCAATTCTTTGAGTTGCTAGACAATCTAGCCAGTCATATTACCTGACCGTCAGAAGAAGATCCGACTGAATTGTGTCAACCCCTCTCCGTAAATCTTTCAAACACAACGTGGGCACGGAAAGATTTGACGAAGCAAACAGCCGGAAGCTAATGCGGTAGTCACGAACACAATAGCTACAAGTACTGTCACTCGTAGTCACACCACATTGGGCTCCGTGACTAGCATAGGACCACGGCAAGTCTTCTCCCTCCTTTTTTTTTTAATATATAGTCATTCAGCATCATCTCTGGGATGTAAAGCCTTATGCATCGTCATGCGTTTTCTTCTTCTCTGGTTCATTTGTTTACGTTCTTCTCTGGTCCACTTCAAGGATGGTCCAGAGTATCTCCCGATGGAGATAGCCCAGGTATTTATCCGTTTTATGAGGTTTTTAGTGTTTAATGGTTTGTTTCCATATTACTATGAATTAATATGTAGTACAAAATAAATAAAGAAACTTCTTTTAAACACAACAACGAAAGGTTTATTCTTATAGCAGAAGTAAACTTGAGTCAGAGTGAGAAAAGGTTCTTTTTTTGGTGTCGCCAGATAGTATGGTGGTTCTTGAGTTTGTAGGAGGTGTGTTACTGTAGTATGTAGCTCGTGTGACAAGCCGCAGAGATGGTTCTTTTGTATGTGTAACTAGTAGCAGCTTTATCTTCAGTGAAGATCTTCCATGTAGAATGTCTGTAGGAGAAGGCGCAAGAGATGTCTTTCTTGACAGCTAGTCGGGTGCTCTCTGACTGTCGAGACATCCAAAAAAGGCTAGAAGAAAAATTTCTTGAGAGGTGGATGGAATCAATGCACTCTGCCCGCTGATTGGTCAGTGTGTGGCTGAATCGCTTGACAGGGGCATTGATTCGCGAGAGAAAATAGATTTGTGACTGATACGTCACCTCCTGCTTAGGTAGAAAGCCGACAAAGAAAAAGGTAGCCGTCGCAAAAACAAGTAAGGGTTCATTTTATATATATACATATTTACACAGTTTTTTTTTGGGGGGGGCAATGTACCCGTAGACCACTACGTGTGGTGGTAACGTAAATGTCTTTTGTCGTTGTTTTCCATTCTACTGGTATAAGGGTATGTTCATGTGTATGTAGGGGGAATATGTGGCTTTTGTATGTTAGTGTCAAGAAAGGCTCTTTTCATCCTGTCAATAGATACCGTCTCTTTTTTGCCACAAATATCAAAAGGGTGAAAAGTTTGTCAGTGCGTAAAAGCACGCGATAAGGACTGGTATAAGGTGGAGTGAGGGGGGCCTTCACAGCGTCTTTTCTTAGAACAACATGAGTCCATGAAGAAATTTTTTGGGGACCGATGGTTTGATTGTCTGTTCCCACTGATTGGTCAGTGTGTAGCCGAAGCACTGGGCGGGGGCATTGATTCGTGAGAGAAAATAGATCTATGACTGCTACAGTTTTCTGCAATATAATTTTGTTTCGAGTAGTTTTCTTGTTCTCCTGAGATACTCTTTTTAAATTTTTTTTTTCATCTCCACTTGGTTGATGGTGACTGCTTCCATTGGCCCAGCGGTTAGGGTGTTCGCCAATGGCCCGGGAGACCTGGGTTCAATCCCAGGTCGAGTCATACCAAAGACTTTAAAAATGGAACTTGATACCACCTTGCTTAACACTCAGCATTATAAGGTACGGTTCAAGGGTAAAGTGGAGCAATCCAGGGAATGGAGTAGCGCCCTCCCCTACACCTTGGTGTAGTAGCTATCGAAAAGGGAGCCTTCGGGTCACCCTCGACTATGGTCGCTAACTTTACTTACTTACTTGTAAGTTTCCTTTTTTCCCGTGTGTTCTAATTTTCTTGAAAATTCTGGCTTAATAAAACATACCTTAAACTAGATTAAATTCTTTACATCAATTTTTGCGGTGCCCCCGTTGTGTAGTGGCTCAGGTGCTGGACAGCGACATTGTATAGGGGAAAATATTGTGGAATAACCCTACATACAGCTTGATATATTATGCGCATTATAAAACTGACTCTTACAAATATGTAGATTTGATAGCATTGTCTTAATACTTAAAAACCTCTGTCCAGCTGTTGTAGGCAATGGTTTCTTTGTCTATGGCACTTGTTCTTTGAGTTGTGGCCTGAATATTAGCAGCTTAAGTCATTGAAATTCAATTTGATATTCACGTGACATTTGAAGATTGGTTACAGGCTTTGATCTCACTATATTGATACGCTCGTGCATTATCTCTCTCTCTCTCTCTCTCTCTCTCTCTCTCTCTCTCTCTCTCTCTCTCCATATATATATATATCGTACACATATGGACACGCGCTCGCGCGTGTCTGTGTCTGTGTGGATAAAATAACACTGAAAGGATTTTCCCTTATACCCTCTTTGGTTATAAAACGAAAGTTTGAAGAGAAAAATGGGACATTTTCTTTCGGCATAGGTAATTGAGAAAGAAGAGCAATAAGAAAAAGAAATGGTTTTTGTAATGATCGGCAATGCTTCATCTACAAATGAAAATCAAATAAAATATACAATTAATAATACTAAAGTGTAAAAAAGGGTCAGTGTCGGAGGTGTAAATCAGAGTTCTGCAAAACGCTAGTATAATGTTTTTGTGTGTTTAAGATTTTAGAAGCCTTTTTAAGTAGTTCGATATTTTCTTTTTAAGATGCAGGGCGTTTCCTCTTTCCTATGAAAGCCAATTTGGAAAGTATAGAAGATGGGTGAGGCGAATTTAATAAGCGAGGGAATCTAACTGTAACACTTTGTTCTTTTGTCACCTGGATGAAGTGATATCTTCGTCTTGACCAACGTTTTGAGACACTAACTTGGCAAGTATCCACAATATACCCATGTTAATTGGCAAACACATATATTTGGGCCATAGATAAGATTAGTTGGTTAGTTGGGTTTATTGGCATATCAACCTTTTTAGATTATTTAATGCCAAATCTGTTGTTTATACAAATAATCAGTTCTATTTCAAACAATTCAGTTTAGCATGAGTACACAGTTTAATTCTCAAAAAGATTTCTATTTCAAGCTATTCAGTTAATTCAAACAGTTCGAATTCAGCTTATTCCATTTAGTATAAGTACAGATTTTGTTTACACACAGTTGAATGTCGAAACAATTCTATATTAAACAAGTCAGTTTAGTATAAGTAGAGTTTCACTGTCAAAAACAGTTCTGTTTCAAACAATTCAGTTTAGCATAAGCACGTAGTTTAAATGTAAGTACAGTTCAATTGTCAAAAACATTTCTATTTTAAGCAATTCGGTTTAGTCACACAGTTCTAATTCAAACAGTTCAGTTTAGCATAAGTATGCAGTTAGTTCTATTTAACCCAAATCAGGTGCTACTATACGCAGTTTAAATGTCAAAACTGTTCTATTTTAAACAATTCAGTTTAGCATAAATACGCAGTTTAAATGCAAAAAACAGTAAACACAAACCACAGTTTAGTTCTATTTAAACCATACATAGGTCCTTTATCAGGTGCTACCACTCCGGGTCAGAGTGAACCTGTATATTAGAAGATCAATAAACTTAGGACCACAGTAAGATAAATTTTACTGGTAAGGAATGTAAATTCATATCTCAGTAGAAACTTTTTTTTTTGTTCCTTAAATATCTGTTTACTTAAACGTCATGAAATGGAAAACAAAAAATGTGACATCAGAGTTGACATAAAAAGCAACAAATAAATAATTAAGGGGAAAGAAAAATTAATAAGAATTAATATTTTTTGTTCAATAAATCTAGCTGTGTTGAAACTATTACGCTATAACAAGATATGAACAAGCAACAGAAATAAGATGAAAGAAAATAATAATCTCATCAATAATTGGTTTCTTAAAAATGTTTTAAAGAAACCAATTATTTGCAATAAAAAATGTTTTAGTTTTTCAACCTGGACTTTCGAAAAATTAAAAGTTTCATCAGGAATTTTCTCGAGAAATGTATAAATACATAAATAAATAAATAGATAAAAAGTACGAATAAATAAATGAATAAAAAATGTTTTTCTGAAAAATAAACGAAATTCTTTTTCAATAAACTGTATGAGTATTCTATACGTACCTTGTTAAAATGCAGCACTTGACTGATCTTATGCGCTGATTAAAGAAATGGGAAAATACTGATGTTTTAAAATGAGATCACGTGTTGTTACCGACCAATGAAATTTACTCTGACGAAAAAATTAAAAAATATGTCATTTTACTTTTATTATTGACAATTCACAAAAAAAAAAAGAAAAATTTTCAGAGTTGAACTTTTAAATGAAAATGAAAATGTACAGAAATATTTTTTCCCTTTTTCCAAATATTTGTTATATTTAGTGCATGAAATTTATGTGCAAATGTAATAACTATTATGGGACTGAGAGGACAGTGTTTGTTTGTTTGTTTGTTCTAAAATCAAGTTAAGAGGGGATAAGTTACATTAGATTCATAAACCATGAAAAAAATGTATCCTAGTTGTAAAGTTAAAGGGCAACTATGTAAAACGACGCCATGACACTTAGCAAATAAATTGAAGTCTATTTTTTTATCTTTCTATTTCAATAATATTATTTTGCAGATACGTCCTCAATAAAATAATTGGAAGTTTTGGGTTTTCAATATCTAACCTCCTCACTCATCTTGTATTTTTAAAGGGATGGATGATAAACATTTCTGATGAACAAAAGTAATTAATTCACACACTAATATGAAAAGTGGTGTGTGTACCTGTTTGCGATAGATACGATATATGAAATAATTCTTTTTATGGAAATTCTCACAGGTTAATATGGCAGAAAGGGAATGATAAAGATGATGTTGAGAATTTTTTTTTTCGAGACAGTTTGCATTGCCGTTCACACACTTCATCCATTGGTGTTGTAATACTTGGGCCCCATTGGTAAACAAAATCAACAGCAGCAGAAGAAAAAGTAAAAAAAGCCGATAGGAAATTATTCTCACATCTCTGGAAAACTTCAATATTTGTTATCTAACAAGGAAGGAAAGAGGTGTTTAAAAAATGAGGCTAAAAAAGGGAAGGGCCGATATGCTTTAGTTCTCTAGCGAAAATAAATTTTTTAAAAAAGATCAAGAGCCAGTTTTGATTTCCTTGGGCTTGTGGGGACTGCCTTTTTGAAAATTCAGTTTTCTTTTTTAACCTTAACGTTCCAGATTAGTCTCTTTCATTTGGTTCGAACGCGTTGCTGTCATCCACTTTTTGACAAATAATAACGAAGACAGCCTTTTTCTCTAAGGCCTAATATTTACCTTAAGCTGATGCTAAAACCAAACAATTCACATACCGAGGTAGCAATAGCTTATCTACTGAAAGTGATGTCACCATACATATAAGAAAGGTATAGAGAGCTTTTGATAGGTTATCGACAATTTAGAAATCTACTTTCTCAGATAGAATATAACGGAAATTATTTCAAGCAGTAGCCTTGTCAGTACTACTGTATGGTTGCTCTATTTGGACTCTAACGAAACGAAACGAAACGTACGGAGCTAAAACGGGAAAAACATGCTGAGCACTGCCGAGACTAGTAGAGACTAACTCATAAACGACGTTCTCCTGTGGATTCCTACATATAAAGACACCAATGTTTGTCGACCAGAAAAAACTTACATTCATAAGCTCTGTGCGGACACAAGGTGCCATCTATAAGACTAGTTAAGAGTTATAGTCAATAGAGAGGGTGAGTGAGAGCAAGAGAATCCGTCTTCAGTACATCTTGATGATGATGATGATGATGAAGATGATGATGCTATCTATATTCTTAATCTATATCTATATGTCTCAGTCTTAGCGGTAACCGTGCGGTATTGAGTACTTTTCTTAACGTATCATATGGAGATTAAAGTAATTCCCTTCCTTTAAATTAAAGACGTGGGTTCTAACGACACGTGTCCATTAGTCACGCAAGAATTTATAACAATTTTTTTTCTTCTACCTTTGGTCTCCGGTTAAGACCTTCCGATTTTTAGTCCTCGCTCTTAGAGCGAAATGGAAATGATTTTCATTTCTGTCCGTCGATCAGAATAAAGACTTCTGTCTCAAATTCTTGTGTGGTAATTTATTTCCCCTTGTCCAAAATAAAACACCATATGATGTCCTCAAATCTTTCGGTGGGAAGAAAATGTCACACAAACTGAAGGTCTAGAGAGCAGGAGGGTGATACACTTGCAAAATCTTGTTTTTCACCAAAGAATGTTGATGAAAACATATCGAGAATTGGCACTGAATCGAAATCAGTTTCTTAGAAGTTTCTAACCTCTGCAGACGTATGAGATAAAAAGATAGCAAAAAATAAGAAGAAATAAACCTAATAAAAATTATCATTTTTGATAAACAATTCTCATTTTAGTTCGTCTAAATGTTACCATTTGTTACTGTCTCATCTATTGGCTGTTTTTGTATTTGTTGGAAGTCACGTGAATAAGGAAAAGATATTCAAAAGATTGATGGCATAAAAAATTGAATTGAAGGTTTAAAATAGAAAAAAATAAACATAATCAACATGCATAGATATTGAAACAGAAACACGGATGCGTACATACATACATAAAGACGGATATATATATATATATATATATATATATATATATATATATATATATATATATGTGTGTGTGTGTGTGTGTGTGTGTGTGTGTGTATGTATATATATATATATATATACCGACTGACGGACAAGCAGTCAGTCGAATATTCATTATTTCAACATCTGATTAGCTCTCAAGTTTTCGGATGAAACCCATTGATATCTAGTTATGTATGTTTCTTCTATCTATTTATCTTACTCTCCTCTCACAACCTCTCCCCGCCTCTTCTCTCTCACACTCGCTTGCTCTCTCTCTCTTTCTCTCTCTCTCTCTCTCTCTCTCTCTCTCTCTCTCTCTGTATCTATCTCTCTCTCTCTTTCTCTCACACACACACACATCCTTTTTCTCTCCTCCCTCATCCTCTCCACTCCCTGTTTTGTTCTTTATCTCTCACTCATTTCACAATATATATATATATATATATAGATAGATAGATATAGATATATATTAATGCAAAAGGACATTCATATTACACTATAAATATTCAATTTCAACATAATTTCCTTCCTTGTCAATGCTCATTCTTCAATCAATCAACTGACCTGTATTTGTTCTTGATTTTATCCCATTTAGTTGTTAGTGTTGTGTAGCAATAGCTCAAATCCTTTAACTCTGTGCAAATAAAACAATTTGTATAAAATAGCCTTTAACTGTGAGCAAATCAAATAATCAATATTAAATAGAATAATTCATGTCAGGATTATTTGAAACAGTTTAATAGGGAACAAACAAATGATTGATATCTAATGGAATTTTTCGTTATACATAGCTAAACTGGAAATATATTAAATGTGTGCAAACAAATAATTAATTTTAAATAGAATTATTAGTGTTGCATAGGAATACTAGAAACCATTCAAATGTGCTCAAACAAAGAGTTTTGGGTTTTTTCAACATCTGAGCTCCTCACTCGGCTTACTTGGTCATCGCTAATCAAGCGACGGCTTGTATCCAAAAAGTAGTGGACTTCTGTAATCCGTCCATATTAAAGATTAGAAATAATATTTATTATACATAATATATATATATATATATATATATATATATATATATATATATATATATATATATATGTGTGTGTGTGTGTGTGTGTGTGTGTGTGTGTGTGTGTGTTGCACAAGGCCGGTTATTTGAGGGTAGGGAAACGATGCTAATCAGCACAATCTTAACATAAACTTAACTGGTAATATTCACTGATCCAAACTCGCTGATTCATTCGAAAACACTTCCACACTGCTATCTGCAAAATAATCGCCCTAGTCTGTCCCCTATGTACATATACTGTGATGGGGGTTGATGATAAACATTTGCCCGTCGACCCCCGAAATTATTTGAGTCATGCGTAGGAGTATAATAAATATGACAATTTCTTTGTCGAGATTACAAAAACAGATGTAAGTAGTTGTTGGTGTAGTCAGCTAGATTATCGATGTGAATAGCTGGTATTGGTCGTACTTGGTTGAGATATTTGTGGATAACTGGTATTGGTGATAGTTGGTAGATCGATGTCCCGGTTTTTGAAGTACGTTGGATTAACTGGGGGTATATCGATGTAGTTGCTAGTCCGTACAGTGAGTCGTACGTGGACTAGATCCTGCAATGCTGGAGCATATCATCGATGTGGTCGGTAGTCTGTACAACGAGTCATATGTGGACTAGATGCTGCATTGCTGGAGCGTCGTGGTCGAAGTTGGTATTGGCAGCTTGGTCGCGTAGAGTCGAACGAGCGTGGTGACTAAGACTTAATCGTGTCTTAGCACTGCGGACCAATTGAACGGACAGGATAACCGTGGCTAATATTTGCCATGCCTTAGCACATGTAAAGTCGAGCGAACGAATCGGGAGTTGTGGCTAAGGCTTTGCCGTGCCTTAGCTGTGCGGACGAATCGGGAGTTGTGGCTAAGGCTTTGCCGTGCCTTAGCTGTGCGGACGTATCGGTAAGTTAGGCTAAGTCTTTGCCGTGCCTTAGCTGTGCGGACGAATCGGTAAGTTAGGCTAAGGCTTTGCTGTGCCTTAGCTGTGTGGACGTATCGGTAAGTTAGGCTAAGGCTTTGCCGTGCCTTAGCTGTGCAGACGAATCGGTAAGTTAGGCTAAGGCTTTGCCGTGCGTTAGCTGTGCGGACATATCGGTAAGTTAGGCTAAGGCTTTGCCGTGCCTTAGCTGTGCAGACGAATCGGTAAGTTAGGCTAAGGCTTTGCCGTGCCTTAGCTGTGCGGACGTATCGGGAGTTGTGGCTAAGGCTTAACCGTACCTTAGCCGTGCGAACGAATCGGTAAGTTAGGCTAAGGCTTTGCCGTGCCTTAGCTGTGCGGACGTATCGGGAGTTGTGGCTAAGGCTTAATCGTACCTTAGCCGTGCGAACGAATCGGTAAGTTAGGCTAAGGCTTTGCCGTGCCTTAGCTGTGCGGACGAATCGGGAGTTGTGGCTAAGGCTTAACCAGTGCCTTAGCTCTGCACAATCGAGAAAACGGACCGGGAAGCCGCGGCTAAGATGTGCGGTATCTTAGCGCTGTGCAGATAGGGAACCGATAGCTAAGGCTAACCCGTGCCTTAGCGCTGCCCAGCCAAGCGAACGAACGAACGGTGGAATCGACCGAGTTGGTTAAGACCGGGTGGTCTTAGAGTCATCTTCGTGTTTGCCTCCAGGCCGTCTGCTTCGACGTGTTCGTAAGAACCGTCAGAGATACTCCAGCCCGCAGAAAGAGACCTCTAGTGGTCCTTAAAAGGACCTTTATCTTATACCTATGTAATGTAAGGTGAATACGACTACGAGAAGTAGGATTGCGCCTGGAAGGGCCTCTCTCCGAAGAAACCTGCGAGCCCTCGGCCTGAACTGCCGAAAAAGGCTTGTTGTCACGCAAAAGGGCTGCGTAGGTGTAAAGTTCGTTTATTCAAAATAGATGTGGAAGTGCAGTCCTTCTTTAGCCTGAGATAGGCTCCACAAGATAATCCACTTTATTAATAGAGTTATTTTGACGGCTCTATTATGTTGTGAAATGTAATTTATTCCCTTTTTTTTTTTTTTAGCTGTAACGGCAGGTGAGGGTCATGTAAGGTTTCATCATTTCCATTTGTAGCCGTATGTAATGTTTTTAGGGGTTTAGTAAGTAAACCGATCTGTTTACGTTTGTAAACAGGTCACGACAATGATCCAGTCGAAAATTCTCACTTGGATTGTCGCATTTTTTTCTTTTAAGTTTGGATTGGCAGCATGAATACGTAGTTAGTTACACACCAGAACAGAGACTTATTCTGGTTGTAAAATTAGGGAGCGAGTATACTAAAAACTTTTCACTCTCCTCAAAAAAAGTCTAAAAATTCCAAAACAAAAATAAATCATTATTCACTGTGATTTAAATACTCGTAGTCATTAACTCGAAGGAGTAATGTAAGGTATGGAGTCCTTGTTGCACACGATACCAGGAGAAATAAATGAGAAACCAGCATCATCATTCAAAGAGAAACCAAACGATGGAGCAGTAGCAGTCTCAACAAAGACGCGATCACAACAACAATATGCCATGATAAGAATGCGATAGCAACAACGATGCTATAATTTTAACTATGATTAACTAATTGATTATTCTCAATTGATGTACAGAGATCATCGTACCAATGTACGATGATCTCTGTACATCAATTGAGAATAAAATCTGTATTTACTTAATCTTAAACACTTTGCCTTTCTTTTGTTGTGTTACTACTTACTTTTTTACAGTTGATTTGTTTTATGATATTCAAAGACGACGATATTCACAAAAGGCCTATCCTCTCCAACGAGAGAAATCCCGTAAAAACGAAATTAAATCCCTTAGTCACTTGTAGGTTATTTATAGTTGACTAACCACGACCTCTCATTAAATAGACATCAATACTAAACCAGAACGCAGCGTAAAATTCTTGTTAGGAGACAATAAATACTTGGCACCTTTAGATTTGTGGGACGAGTCCTTTTAACACTTCGTGATCACATGAGGATCCCAGAATCTCTATCTATTTCACTTTTGTTTCCATTCATTCAATAATAAAGACGTTCTCTTCTTGTGACTGTTCTTTGAACAGTTAAGATTTGTCTTCTTTGTTTGTTGAACCGTGGAGACGTTGTCAAACCACCAGGTAAATGACATTGTTTCTCACCTCGCCATTGAAACTTAAAGCTACGATTTTCACTCACATGATCTGTTTACAACGACGTCCGTATGATAAGAGAAGCAGTCATATAAAAAATCTTGGAAACGCCTCACAGATAGAGCAGCTCTGACATTGCGCTCAGAACCAACAGACAGATACACGATATAAATTTTTAATCAACTCATTGGTTAATTCTCTTATAAATTCTGGTGAATTTCACTGGACTTTATTATGTTAAGTATGTTTAAATTTAAATCGTCTCGCAATAATCGGAAACATTTCTTATATTCGTGTATGGTAACGCAAGGAACAGGAAAAGCGGAAGAGGGGCAATTTAACGACCAGGCTGTCGTACTTCCTACTTAAAAGAAGTGGTGGAAGGAATTGTAAGAAACAACAATAGAATCAACAAATGGAAAGGACTTTATAGAGAGAAATATAGAAAAAGATTACTTTTCTCTTTGTTGACAAAGAGGGCGTACAAAGAAGATAAGTTCTTGAATGTCTGTTCTATAGCATTGAGTCTCGGTAAGTGTTCAGGGATAACTTTTGGAAGGTTATCCTTTTCTATATATGTGATGTAAGATGGCTTCGTCTGAGTATTATGTGTTTCTAGCTGTATAAGCTAGTAAAGAAACCACTGTTCGTCGAAATCACACAGGAGCTGCGAGAATAAGAACTGCCTCTGTAAGTAAAGCGAGGTGCTATTCATATGTTTTGGATGAGATCAAGAAAGCTTCCACAGCTTCAGTCTGCAATGTCTTCTAATTGACCAAAAATGAGACTCCTTGTCACATGATTGCCCATAACTACATTTGCCAGTGATATCAAACAGTGACCCAAACAGCCTACAAGTCGTTTTATTTTTTCAATTACCACGATGATGTGTTTATGAATCCCGACGAAATTTGATTTGAGTGTAATGCATTCAAAGAAACAAATCGAATTAAAATGTACAACAAATAATTTTAATTTATACAAATATAGCAGGACAAACAATCTGATTTTTTAAATCTAAAACCTTTCTGGAAAATTCAAAGATTATTGTATTATTAGTACTTTCTGAAGGATGAATTTTCTGAAAGATTACTGAGGGTTGACATATATAGTAGCTCTTGCGACAAAGGAGCAAAAATAATTCTTTTCTGGCTCAATACTCTGTAAGAATAATATGCGTTTATTCTGTCTATAGAATCCCTCTCGGACTTTTTTTGCGCCATCCACACATATACAATGCCGCGTTGTACCGTTGACACATTACCTAATCTGGACAACAAAACATTGTAGAGTTATCCTTCTTATATTGTTTTTATTGCTGTTTGTTATCACTCTTGTATTTTAAAGTTAAAAAGAGCTACTTCCTGTAATATAATAAAGCTAGCAGCCGCTATTGTTAACAGCTAACATCAGTCCCCTCTCTTCATTATAATTCTTTACACAAATACATCCCTCAAAAAACAGCACATAGTGTCAGGAGTGGGATAAAAAAAATAAGAAAGAAGAAATTCAAATTAACCCTTGATTAATTGAAGAAAAGAAAAAAAGTCGAAACGAAACAAATCAGTCGAAACTGCTACGTCCTGTTTCAGATATCGAAAAAAAGCACGATAATTTGAAAGGAAATACATTTTTTTGGCACCTATAGGTCAGGATGTACTCGACATATATGATGGCTTAGAATTTGACAATGAAGAAGACACAATGGACTTAGAAATCGTCATGAAAAAATTAGAAGATTTTATCGCGGCCGAAACGCACGAGGTGTTTGAATCGTATAAATCTCACCTACGGAAACAAGAACCAACAATAAATATTGAAATATGCGTAGCTGCTTTACATAAATTAGCAAAAAACTGTCAATTTGGCCAGCTACGAGACAAACTGATTATTGACCAGGTCGTTGTTGGAGTTAGAGTCGATTGTATCAGAGAAAAACTGCTATCAGATAAGCAACTCACTCTCGACAAGTGCCTACAAATTGGTAGAGCCCACGAAACCTGTAAACAACAGACAAAAGTTATTTCCTCAAGCACTGATACTGACGTGCAAATAAACTGAGTGAATAAAAATTTTAATAAAAGGTACCCTACTAAAAATAAAACCGAAAAGAAATGCATACGATGTGGAAAGTTTCCCACCCATAACAGAAATGACTGCCCAGCAATTAATGTACGCGGCAGTTCAAAAATTGGACATTATGCAAAGTGTTTGCAAGAACAAGTCTTAGGTTAGAGAGCAAAAAGAGGACGATTTTCTGGGTTGAATTTACACTGGATAAAATTAATTCAGTCAAAGGAGCAGAAGGATTAAAATAGCAGGCAAAAATAAAGGTCACCCCTAAAGTCTGCAGCAAAATCACCAATTTTCGATTGGACACAGGCGCAGACGTGACTGTTATCCCCGACCGGTTTTTTTTAAATTCCGCAATTGTATGGGAGACGAATAAAAAATTATATGGACCTGGTCACAAGGAAATTCAGGTCATAGGACGTGTAGAAGCTATGTTAGATAACGGAAGAATCTCTTCACAACAGGACCTATACGTCGTGAAAATGTTAGATGAACCACTACTGTGAAGACCAGCTATTAAAGCATTAAAAATATTAGGGAAAATTAATGCTATCAATAATAAGAGTCACTGATACAAAAAAAAAAAGACTTTCCAAGAGTATTCAAAGGCCTTGGGAAATTGAAGAACGTATACAAAATACATTTGGATGAGACAGCCCAACCATTTCTATTACCACCCCCGGAAGATTACCACTCCCTATGAAACAAAATGTAGGAAACTGCAGTGTATGTGAGAAGGAAAGAAAATATCATCCAGAACTACTAATATCCTCAAAGTTACCAGACTACCCATAGCAAAAGGTAAGCATGGATTTGTTTCAATTGAAAGGACACACGTACCTGATAATCATTGATTATTATTCTTGGTGGATAGAAGTGTCCTCCTAACAGAAAACCACTTAAGACAGTATAGTTAATAACTTCAAATCAGTATTTTCCAGGAATGGAATTCCAGAATTAGTGATGTCGGATAACGGCCCACAATTCACATCAAAAGAGTTCTTGGACTTTTCAAAAAGGTTTGGTTTTGTACATCTTACCAGTAGCCCCCATTATCCACAAGGAAACGGAAAAGCAGAACAGGCGGTACAAACCATTGAGAACTTATTAAAAAGGCAAGTGACCCATATATAGCACTACTAAACTATCGCAGTACTCCTCTCCAGCATTGTAAAAATAATGCAGAATTATTCATGAATAGAAAACTCCAAATTAGAATTCCTACCATCTCTGCAAACTATACATTCTGCCAGTACAATACTGAGAAATATAAAAACAGAGACACTAAAATAAAAGAAAGACAAAAAAATGAATTTCGACAAGCGTCATCGAGCTGTAGTTTGAAAGTCGACTTCAATAGCGTCACAGACAATCCTCTTGCACGCATCTGTCCACGCAACACGCCTTCTTTCCACTTCTGCCCGTTCCGTCGAGGGCTCGTTTTATAATACCTGACTATCTCATTTGCATCGGAGAGCCGAGAGTCTGCGTTACTTCACGCGAGATAAGCAAATACAAAAGCGACTGTGTGTCGCCATTTTAGCTTCTTTTTTTTTCTTGTTAAGCGACTGAAACGTACGTAACGCAGCGATACGCTAGTCCGGTAAGTGATGATTTTTCTCTACACTCCCCACTGATCTCATGATCACAAACAGGGCAGGGAGGTAGTTTTCGTCTTTGTCGGGTACTTCTTCGAAGGGGAATCACGCAGGCTTCACCCTCATCCGTATTCTCGTCTGCTGTTCGGGTTTCAATAGATACTTCATCAGTTGGGAGGCTACTGGCTTCGGAATCACTGTCGAGTGGATTTGAATTCAGATAGATTAAACGCTCACTATCCTCGGAATCGCTTTCGTCACTCGATGATAATTGCGTCTGCATTACAGATCGGAGGTCTTTGACGTGACGAGGCACCCCATCAATTTTCACAGACTGCGGGCTGATCACTCCAGTAACGCGACCAGTGCTATATTTTGTCGTGCAATGCCGCGTGAATTCTTAACCCAAACCACGTCTCCCTTTTCATACATCCCTTTAGTCACCTCTGGTTTCGTGGAGCGGGTTATCTTCAACACCTTTTATTCGGATATGGTATCTATGCAGCGCGTCAGCCGGCGCGGTGCAAAGTGAAACGTCATCCTTTGGGGTGACGTTGTGCCAATAGACCGCCTCCACTATTGAACAATTCTTTCTGGCTGCGATAGTCTTAACGGTCCTATGACTTCTTTCCACAATTCCACTTCCACTCGGTGAGTAGGCACATCGAAACTGCAGATGCACGTCCCAATTTCTCGCAAATTCTCGAAAGTCTTTACTAGTGAATGCAGTGTCGTTATCGGTCAATATTTCTATCAGTGCGCCGTCGCTCGAGGAAAACATTCTCCAACTGTCGGATAACAGTGGGAGTATCTTGTCGGCGCAGTCGCCGCCATATTGCAAATCTAGAGGGGCCGCAGTCGATGATAAATAGAAAATTCTCACCATTGTGGTGGGTTATGTCCATCGCCAATCTGTTCCAGTTACCCGTTACACCGAGTTTTCCTTTTTTCCAGCGAACAGGAGCCGGATCTATCGATCGACAGGTTTCGCAGGCTTTCACAACAGAGTTAGCAGTTTTGGACACTTGCGGGTCGACCAACCTGACAAAGTATAAAGTCCGCTTCGCCCCCGAATGTCCACTTTGATGATGGATGTTAGCCACCTGGTCCTTGTCCGGTCGCCTTCCCACCATTGCACAACTCTCGAGCACCGGCTCTTTTCCTTCCTTGAGCAAATCTATCCACCTGCGCAGCACTCTGGTGAGACTATCTGCGTGGTCCTGATAGGACTTCACGAGTTTTACGTCGATGGTCAGTCAATATTCTTTCGCCAGCGATCGCAAGGTTCCTAGCCAGCTGCCCTCGTGTTCACACGTGCTTTTCTAGTTAAAGTGTCGGAAATCCACCGGTGCACACACGCCGAATCAGTGACCAAGTGTAACACTGTCGCCTCCCACTGAAGGGCCAAATTGGTTCCTTTGAGGGCCGCGTCCAGGTCAGCTAGATTGATGTGCTGAGCGTCGTTAATTGGACGTAGCCAACATGCATCCTCAATGACCGTCCTGTTCGTTTCTAATGCCACTCCTGTAGCTACGGAACTTGCATCCACCCAGACTGTAATTTCTTTACCGTCCATACACCAGTTTCCCCCAACGGGATCTGCTTCTCGTACTCTGGTCAAAGTCTCTGCTAATATCTGACAGAGAGAAGCGTTTTTGATTCTATCATCCCAGCCTTTTGTTACTGCAGTTGCCAGACGCTTTATAAATGCAACTGCCACACTGAGCCACCCACATACTGGGAAGTGACCAACAAGTTTCCCGCAGAGAGAAAATACGCACCGACGTGTTAATCTATCTTGGATTTCCGGAATTTGACTTCCTCGTTTCCATCGAAGAGTGCCAGACTTTTCCCAGACCTGCAAGCCAAGGACTCTGGCTCCGTCTCTCAGTCGCATCGAATCCTTGGAAACCAAACCATAGTCCAGGAAATGTACGCACGACGCAAGAACTCGGTTTTCATTAATCAAAATGTCATCAACATAGGCTGATGTGGCACTTTTGATCGTATGGTCTTGAGATACGATAGCGTCTATAACAGACTTCATAATAAGCGGCGCCACATTCAGTCCAAATCCCAAATCTGTAAGACAGAAGCGCTGACCCCTAAAAATGACTGTTTGAAACGGCCATAGCGCCTTGTAAACGTGGATTTGAAGCCCAATGTAGATCGAAGCCCAACAGCTGTTTTATTTTGCCGTATCCAGGCAATTCAATGTCCTTCCGTCAGTTGTTAGGACTCCCGCTGATTTCCGCTTCCAAAAGCGACACACGGCTTTACTCACCAACGGAATCAATCAACGCCGTGCACTCTTGCCCATCAAAGATTGACCGTTAAAAGAGGAATCGGAATGTAGGTCAACTCATCGGCCTGCCTGATGAACGAAGTAACGAATCCAAGTTGGAAATGTAGGTCAAGCTATCTGCACTCCATGACCAGATAGGATGAAGAAGGGAATGCAGGTCATCGAGTAGCACGACCGGATGAGGATGAGGCGGAGGAAGGAGCCAAATGATTGGCCGAAGCCTAAGCACAGGAAGTAGTACCCTTTTCTTCAGAGGAAATAGGGATAAAGAATTTTAGTTTTCAGGACGGGGGTCGCCATGAGAGGACATGCGGGCCTGATGCCGAAAAACTCCCGGGTATCTCGGCGGTGAAAGGAATAGAGTTTTAGGACTGCAGTTGGCGTGACAAGATGGATTGAAACTGTCGCCGAAACTCCGGGGAAGAGCGGAAAGAATTTTGGACAGAAGATAATCGATTCCTTCCCGCCAAATTCTACAGAACACCGCTCACCCGTAAAAGAAAGGAATCTAGGAAATGAACTCCTCGAAGAAAAAAAAAGAGAAAGAGATAAGTACATCTTAAACTGTTTTTCCTCCTAACCTTCCCAAATATTGGAACTTATATGTATTCCGAAAAGGAAAGAAATAGACTGAAGAAATTCGTTTCGTAAACTGTAAACGAATGAGTGGACTTAACTACCTTCCCAAGTTTTAAAAGTAAAGAAGGAAAGAAGAAAGAAAGAAAAGAAAAAGAAAGAGAGACATTTGTGTTCAAGACTGTCTGCTGGTAATATCGCCGGCACCTTAAGTATTTGTTTGGACAGCACGTATTAAAAACCTGGCTATATTTTAAATGTCCCCTCGTGTCGAAATTTATTCGTTGTGTTGTTTACCTATCGAGTTGCCTTCTTTTGCATATTTCCTTTTTCAGCTTCATTCGCTTCAATTTATTCTCGTTAAATGTCTTACTCGCTTTTGAAAACATTACACGGGAAATTGGAATTGCCGACTACAATGAATAATATTTTATCTTAACCTAGAGGTCCATGTCTTCCGTTATCCTAGCGGGTAGGAAGATGAAGTGGCCTTGTGGGTGTGTGTAACGTGAAATTTGGAAACCCCTTGCCAGCGGCGTTCAGTCTAGTCCCAAATTAACCCCCACATTATCTGCCAGTTCCCATGTGCCCGAAATGTGAATCTTAACTAGGACTTGTTTTGCGAGGGGTCAAGTGCCAGACGGCTCCGACATCACACGTGCGTAAAATAAACTCCCGTCCTGGGATAAATATTTATGCACCGTTACAATAATATAATGATTAAAATTAAGTATACATAACAAAGGCTTTCAGTTTTAAAGTTGGAATCCCCCGGTCTGGGGATTCTTTAGCTCAGGGTAACAAGTTGACTGTTGAAAATGTGCATGGCTAATTAGTCTCAAATCATTCCTCTATCCTGAAAGTAGTTACGAAATTCTGGTTGAATGGTCAAGTCGGCGCAAGGGCTTTGGTTTTCTAGCGATGGAACCAACCTCCAATCTGTCTCTTCCTCTTTTGGTACCTTCTTTTATGGGGTTCGAACCTCCGACTGTACGAGATCATCCCTCTCCAAGTCTACAATTCAGTTTTCCTTCTTCTAGATTAAACGGCTGGTCTGCCCTACTATTTGCCCGTTGCTGAAGGAAGAATAATTAGATTTATACCTTTCTTAAGGTTATTAGCGCTATGTGAAATGAAGATACCCTTGTTCCGGGTTTGAACTCGGGTAGACCATGTCCACTTCGTACGATGATAACCGTGACGAAAGTATTAATTGATCAAATTGGTAAACATGTTTCAGTGACGTCATTGCTCTTTCTAAAGATTCCAGAATGAGACGAAAATTTCAAGGAGTACCACTGTCATAACATAAACTTTTTTTATTTAATAAAGGTAAGTTGTTTAAAAGACATCACTGTTACCACCTAATTACAAGTTAAAAGTATTACTATATAGTAATATCATTTAGTTCTTTATCTATATTCCAAGAGCCCAATCGGCTGAGATTGTAAAATATACCGATTGCATCTCTGCAGAGGAGTAAGACCTCCCTGTAAGTGTCCTGAATATGACACAAAAAATTTGATGGTGAGGCTTCAGCCCTGGAAATTTGGATAATGTTGAGTACCCCTTCATTGCCATTGCTCCCAGACCCACTTTGACCCGGAGTGGTCGTATAATAGATCTGTTTGACATTTAAACTGTGAACAAACAAATGATTTATGCCAAATTGAATTACTACAAATAGAACTGCGAGATCAGTTAACTGTGTAAACAAATAACTGATACTTAATTGAATTGTCAGCGATATATAGCAATACTTGGAAATATTTAACTGTATGCGAACTACTGAGTAATGTTGAATAGAAAAATTAGTGTTAAATAGCAATACTTGTAACCATTTCACTGTCTGCTGACAAATGATTAATATGTACAAGAATTATAAGTGTTAGATAAGAATAATTGAAACCATTTAATTGTGTAGAAACAATAGCCATACTAGTGTGCAAATAAATTAGTTGTAACTCCTTTAAAAATGAAATTATCAACAAACCCTTCACTAACAAATGATATATGTATATCCATTTAAATGTGCACAAACAAATCATTTATAATAAACAGAGTTATTTGATCGAAATACCCGAAACTATTTAACTATTAACAAAAAAGAGCTCAGACTCATTTAAAAATCTTATCTCCATAATGTTTTTTCAAATCATATATTTAATATATATGTATTAAGAGTATTATGTTAGTATAGCATTTATTCTAAGGCCAACAGCAACATATAAAGGAATTAATTCTAACAATTTATTAACCAGCATGTGAAACAAGTAATTACAATAGACAGTCCTCCTTGTGTATTCAGTTCAGTCAAACAATTCAGTTTAGCATAAGTATACCGTTAGTTCTATTTAACCCATAGATAGGGCCCAATCAGGTGCTACCATGCCGGGCTTGGGTGGACCTGGGAGCAATGGTAATGAAGGGGTACTCTGCTTTCCTCAAAGCCCCAGCATCACTGGAACTTCGCCATCAGATTGTTTAGTGTCATATCCAGGATACTCAGTGGGAGGGGTGGGGGTCTTACCCCTCTGCAGAAGTGCAGTCAGTGTATTCTACAGCCCCAGCCGTCTTGCCAATACACCTAGTTAAATGTCAAAATAGTTTTATTTCAGATAATTCAGTTTAGCATAAGTACACAGTTTTGACGTCAAAACAGTTCAATTTCGAGCAATTCAGTTTAACATAAGTATGCAGTTTAAATGTCAAAACAGTTCTATTTTAAACAATTCAGTTTAGCATAAATACGCAGTGTAAATGCAAAAATCAGTAGAGTGAAGGAAGCACGGTTTAGCTCGATTTAAACCATAGATAGGACCCTTATCAGGTGCTACCACTCCGGGCAAGAGTGGACCTGCGACCGATGTCAATACAGGGGTACTCCGCATTCCCCAAAACTCTAGCATTACTGGAATCTTACCATCAGATTGTTTTTTGTCACATCCATTACACTCGTTGGGGGATCTTATCCCTCTGCAGAGAAGCAGTCGGTGTATTCTACAGCCCAATTCGACTGGACAACGGTAAATAGGGGATTACAATGTAGGTGTACTATTTTGGATTCTTGAAAAGGTTGCGCCATATGATGACGTATAAACTGATTTCAGCAAAGAATTTACAGTACAGTTTTATGTGTTGAACAAGTCGTACCGGAAATTCATTTATTTTAATTAATATACAAAAACGTCTGACATACATTTTGTTCACCCAGTAATTCATGCACATATATTAATTCTGTTGGAAGCATTGAAAAAAGAAACAGTAAAGACGGTCTTTTTATCTTTGTTCTTTTAACAATTAAGTCGTCTTTTTTCTCCTCTTTTCTTTACGTAAATCGACTAATTTTGTCTTTCCTTCCGTTTATCAAGTGCTAATGAATCATTAGATATACTACTACTACTAATATTAGAGCTTGATGAGTAGGAACTAGTCTAATATTCTCCTAACGCCACAAATACCGTCCAAGCTCTAACTGACAATGCTCTGACTGTTATGAACTTATCCAGCGGAGTATATTAAAAGAGCAGCAAACATTCACAGCGTTAAACCAGACAAGCAATAAAAAAATTGATTCATTTAAGGCCACCTTACAACTTGAATTTTATAGTGCTTTCAGCTCTCGAGTATTGTTCGATTTTCAGACTGTATATTTTGCTCCTAACATTACATTTACACAAATTTGTTGCGGTCGTTTATATTAGTCCTAAAGTAATGTTTCGAATTCCTCATTGTAACAATTTCAATTTTTTTGCAGTTTTAAATCGTAGTAGAATAAATTACGAATTATATTTTAAATAAGATAACGTCATTTATTTATTCTCGCTAAATAAAATTATTTTTTACATCATGGAGACGTTAACACATGTCACCATATGAGGTACCATATATTCAGATAAGTACCAAACTTTGGTTAATTTTCTGTAATTAATTATTGGATTAATTTGTTTTTACACTTTAAACTCTTAGTAAAAGGTGGAATTTATAAGAATTCACCAAAACACTGACATGAAATTTTACTTAATTAATTCAGCGAATTTTCATAAAAATGCTTCTTTCACTTCCTAAAAGTCTAAAACCTCAAATTATATTTTTATTTAATAAGTTTAGCTTTGTTTGGTAGAAAGACATGGGCTTGAGACACCAAGTGAGGATTGAACTCGCCATACTTGGTTATAGGGAGACTGCTATTTACCACAATATCCTACTAAAATATGAAATTTCGTGACATTCACGAACTATGTTACATAAATAAATAAGATGCGATTGTTTATTAAATAGCGAGTTATTTACACAGTTTAAAAAATTTCAGTTTCAACAGAAAGACTAAGTTTCACCGAAAATGTTTAACTTAAGAGCTTGGAGGTTCTTAGGAGAAAAGACTGAAGGGTTCATTAGCTGAAACGTTCATATGATGATGTCTTATCTAGTGTTAATGACTTTTTGACCAATGCTATCCAAACACTGCAACACTGATTAAAGAAGTATGTGGGTCATAAGGGAGATGATGTTAAAAAGTAAACCTCATTTGATCACATTCTATGAGAGTATCGTGGCCACGCCTTAAGGCGCTGATCATGGTCACCCAATGAACTTTTCAGTCGACCCTCGTATAACTCGTTTTTAGGGCAGTCGATCTAAAAATAAAAAATTAGAATAAATAAATTTGTTGTCCCCAATTCATAGTGTCGAGGTCACCTATTTGTGACGGCAAACCCATCAGAGTTACATGTTTTGTCTGACTAGCCTGTCGGTGGGTCTGTAGGGTTACTGTGGTTTGGTTTTGGTTATTACTTCGCCCACCATTTACTGTTGGTTTATATTTAAAAAGGCAAATGAAGTATACGATGTAAAACGACGTGTACAAAAGAACATTCAAAACAAATCAGTACAAACAAAATTAAATTTATATATGCACTTAAAGAAAATAAAGTCGATATTTAAGATTTCGGAAAAAATCTACTTCTATTAAAGATGTATCCGTTTTATCGCTTTATTTATTAGATAGAGGTAGGGTAGAAATTAGATTTTTTTTAAAGTTAATTATTTGTCATTCTAATTGGCTAAAAAATGTATTTTAAATAATCTTAAGAGATTTCTTAAATTATTTTAGATTCTGATCCACCAAAATTTGTGAGTCAAATCAAAATATTATCCTCTTGTAATCACAAAGAAATTCAAAAAAGTGCAAGTCTCAAACGAAGGAGTCAATTGGTCGATGAATTCAAAAATATAGATACAAAATATCACAACTTCTTGAGCTTGATTTTTTGCACAAAAATTAATCCTTTTTTTTTTTTAGTATGGAAATCAGTTGATTTTTTACACACAAGTATATATATATATATATATATATATATATATATATATATATATATATATATATATTTATTAGGTGTGTGTGATACTTTCTATGTCAACAGAAGAGTCTACTATAGGATATAAAATCCTATATTTTATGATCAATAGGCGAAGTACAAATAAGTAAGAAACGCCCACATATAAAACGGATTGGGATCACTAAAACGAAAACTTCAGTGAAAAAAAAAATAAAATTGAATAAGTGGTTTCTGGAATCTTATAGGACAGGATAGCCACGTACTGTGCTTTCACCAACATCCCCACAGTCTCCAAATGAACTTGCCAAGTGGCGATTTCCCGCACAGAAATTTCATTTGAAGTCGATCAGGTGAGAAGGATATCTAGTTATTCGCTCTTTACGGCAGTAACTTAAACACACGGCCAGAGACAAATTATTTGAAAATTTTATAACTTGAAATATATTTTGAAGATGGATCGATATTTTACTTCCTCGTTTTATAAATAACGTTGTTTTTATAAAAATATATATATATGTATATATATATATATATATATGTATATATATATATATATATAAGAGTTAATGTTTTTGTAAAAATTCTTTTCTTTGCGACTGCTATGTTTTTGAATTTTCTTGTAACAATCATGCATTAGCAGAATTTTTGTTCGCAATCATTTTCGAAAACGAGGCAGACTTCGTAATTTTTGAAAATTCAGCGGTTCTCCAACAGAATAGAAATAACTTATTCTGAGCAGTTCTAAGAATTTTTCTTTCCGTCAACTTTTAAGCGACGTATATTGTGCAGTGGGAAATGGTGTGGTTTTGTACCATTCTTGGAACTAGAGAAGTTCACAAATTAAACTATTCCTTTTTGTTTTTGTGTAAAAGTAATTTTGAAGAGTTAGTTCTAAATATTTTGAACTAAATATTAATTTACCTCCACGTGCGTGGAGTCACTTTCTTCGAGGGAGAATATAAAGTTTAAAGAAAAAACTATTTAATTTTGAGAAAGCTATAACGCTGACTTATTTTATAACAACCATTTTGCCGTTTTAATAAATATTTTTAAGTAACATTCTCAAGAATGAAGACTAAGACTCGAAAAGTGATATTAACCAAGCTTTATTCTGCAAAATACAAGTGGTATCGAAAACACATGCGAAGGGCAATTTTGAATATGGTTGCCTGACGTAAATTATAAACAGGGTCGTAAACGTTTCCGAGTATCCACCGTCGTAAACTTACCTTATTTTCGACATCCCTTCCCACTCGGAAAAAAGCCTTGTTATTTTATTCTCAACCATACTTTTTGGGGGTACCGAAACATGACCTGATCTCCGGGGTGCTTGCTCAATATCCCTGTCTGATGATCATGGTCCTCCGTGTAATGTCCACTCTCTAGGCTCACCGAAGACTCATTCTACAGTCCAACAGACGCCGGTTCTGTAGGAATCTCGATTGAGGACAGCCGAGAAGTTTGTTTCAGCGCCGGCGGGATATGGGATCAAACCTTGAACTGACACAGTTGATTCTCTCCCGTCTGGATATCTGGTGCAAGCAAGTGATTGATTGCTGAAAATCAGGTCAACTTGATCCACCAAAGGATCACTCTTGTTAGTATGAATGAATCGTCTCAACAATACCGGCCCCAGGTTCATCATTTAGGATGGGAGGGAGTTCCCATGAGTTGTGCGTCTCTGAAATTTTAAAAAAAAAAATGTTCTTGTGGTGTACAATTTGTTGTAGTACATAACAGGGACCGCATAGAATGAAGAACCTGTGATAGGACCTCCTCCCAGTGTTTATCTGGTAGTTTGTGTGTCTTAGGGGTTAACTGAATTATTTTCCAGACAACTCCAACATACCCTTCAGCCTGACCATTACCTTGTCGATGATTGGGTGTCGAGTTAGTGGTAGCAACCCCTTATTGTAGTAGATATTCCTTTAGCTCTCGAGATATAAAAGAACGGCCTCTATCCGAATGTATTTAGTCTGGCATTCTTCTCATTCTAAAAAGGAGTTCCAAGTAATTTATGACAGCGGAGGTTTGCATGTCTGTACAGACATATAAAAATGGAAATCGTGGGTATTCATCAACAATAACCAACAAATATCGATTGCGAGTAGCAGTTGGGAGAAGCTGCTTAAAATCAATATTGATCCTTTGAATTAGGCCAGTGGCCTTAATCAGTGTATCTTCAGCAGATCAAAAGAACTGAGGTTTGAGTCTTGCACAAATTCTGCAGGATGTACACGTTTTCTTGGCATCTTCAGTTGAAAAGGGAAGATTTCTTGACCGCACAAAATGTAAGAGCCACGAGACACCTGGATGGAACAGTTTAGACAGAAGTTTGACAACTTATTGATACATAATAAGTGCAACTGAAAGTGTCTGCAGTAACACTATTTATTTCCAATCGATATTCAGTATCGAAGGACAATTCACCAAAATTCCATTTTCCACTCATTAATTTTAGCATTCTTTATTTTAGTTCGTTTTCTGTTATCGTACATAAATGATACAGACTTTGCGTCTGTATAAAGTTTAAAGCGATTTGAGGACAAAAGATGCTTCCATTTCCGTACAGCTTCTATTATTGCTAGCGCTTCCTTCTCAACAATGCTATATCCTCTTTCACTTTCCTGAAATGATCTTGACATGAATGCTACGGGTCTTCCATTCTGACTAAGTAAGCAAAATCTGAAGCATCACAATTGAAGAGATAGGTTCTCGACATTAGCCCAAAAGGTCGCTTTTCACAGTCCAGAATTCAGCGTATTAAAAACCTTGAGTAATTTACCTGCTTTTATTAAAGGTTGTTTTTTGTCTGAGAATTCAGGGTTCCACTTTGCATAATAAGCAAACATTCCCCTAATTCTCTTTCGGCTATTCATATTTTTGGTGGTAGTTCTTGCAATGGCTTCATCCGTTCGGAGTCAGGCTTTATCTTTCCATTCCCTACACAATACCCTTAGGTATTTATCGTAGTTACCTCCCTTATAGTTTTAGAATCGTTCCTGTTCAAGCCTCTTTTCTTCACTACCCTCATGAAATTTTCCACGTTGTTATCATGTTGTTTTTCTGTTTCACCACCAATTATTACATTGTCAAGATAGGGGAATATATCAGTTAGATTTTCTTCTATTACAATTTCATTAATTGCACGTTGGAAAGCAGGAACACCATTCGTTACTCCGAATGAGAGACGCTTAAATTCAAAAAGCTGACCCTTTGCTTCAAAGGCAGTATATTTTCTATCATATTGTTTAAGCCTGATTTGATGGTAGACACTTTTTAAATCAAATGATGAAAAATATTTATAACTGGCAAAATTTGTTACCAGGTCAGAATTTTTGGGCCATGTAAAGGCATCTAATTCTGTGTAGATATTTATGGTTTGAGAAAAGTCCATACATATTTGGGGGGGGTCATTCTTTAGTTCTACTACTTGTGCACGCCATGGTGACATATTGGGTTCAATAATCCCATCCTTCTGAAGTTTACCACTTTCTATAGCAATAAAATCCAAATCCTCCTTATTAAAACATCTTGATTTAGTAGGAATCGGTTTGTGTTTAGTGGAAATTCCCAGGAACAAGGTCGGTTCAACTATATTAGCAGCTTCCAAGGCAAAACGGGCAACTGTGCCTTTCACAACGAGTTCCTGAAATTGACCACCATGTTCAAATATAGCTTTGAGATGTCGGGATTGAAACTCCCGTCCAAGAACAACACCATAAAAGGTCATTTATGATAGTCAAACGAACAGAAGTAAATAATTTATCATTCAAACCAAGTTTAACATTGAGTATTACAAATTACAAATCCCTTAGACCGAATATTAACTTTTCCGGGTCATAATTACCCGTTTTAAAAAAGGAAAAGTCTTCTGAGACAACAATTCTACAATTTTCCCGCTGATAAAAATTTTCGGAAGCACAAGAATCTATCAAGGCATCTAAAGTTTTATTTTCAACTGAGACAAAAGTAGCAGCATGAGAAAGTCCTACAGGTACCGTTTTAGTGTCTACAGAAACACAAGCCGAATGAACCATAGAATTAGTGGCATTTGATCGACCCTTCTTATTACAGCGATGGCAAATTACGTCACGTGTTGGACAAATAGACCCTTTATGGTAAGGTATTGTACCACAGAAAAAAAAATTCTAATGACCGCTGTATTTTTGGTTAAATGTGACACCGAATGTTGTTTGGTTATCCTCTCTCCTTCCACTGTGACAGCTACTACTCAACGTTGAGTCACCATGTGGTCCTCTGTCGTCAATTGCTTTTAGGGATGAATTGGGGGAAAAAACGCAACCCTCATTATTTTTCTGGGCTAAATCCAGCGTTAGCGCATGTTCATACGCTGTCTGGAGGTCCATTGTTTTATTCTCAAGTAACCTCTGTCGGATAATTGGTGATGTTATCCCATAGATAAAAAGCATCTCTCACTGCTTCATCACCGACTTGCTTAGCCGTTCTGTCTCTGAAGTTGCAGTCTCGACGTAATCTTTCGAGGCTTTGGAAAAAATCTCCTATCGATTCGTCTTGTCTTTTCTTCCTTGTAGCTAGAAGATGACGCGCAAATACTTCATTAATTTTTTTAATGTATATTGTCCACCAGGTTTCGTACAGATTCTATGTCTTCACAGGATTTGATAAACTCATTGGCAGTAAGGCTTACATAACTGATTAACGCACATAGTTTGTTGGGAATTTTGTCCTGGTAGATGTCCTAATAGTTGGTGAAAATAGTATGCCAATGTTGCCATTGTAAAATGCAAGTGGTGTCGAAAACACTTGCGAAGAGCAATTCTGAATATGGCTGACTGCCGTAATCCAGAGACAGGGCCGTAAACATTTCCGTGTATCCACAGTCGTAAACTTATCTTATTTACGGCACATATATTCACTTTAATTTTTCTTATATTCTCCAAAACGAAAGGTAGGCGCCTATATTTCCAAAGAAACTCTTAGGGAAATAGTGAAACAGTTGTTTAAAAAAAAAAAAAGAAACATTTTGCATATATATATATATATATATATATATATATATATATATATATATATAAAACGTAATAATAATTTGTTCGTAAATAATTTTTCTTTCAACCTTTTTACCTTTGTTAATTGTCAAGCATATGGACTTATATGCATAGCCACCCCCGTCTTTATTGTGATGAATAAATTCTTTAAAATTGTATTTGTCTCTAGCTTTTATTCGATACTTATTTCCTATCGGCTACCCTTTCCGATAAAATTTGATAATTCTTTCTCTTTTCCAGAACACTAAAAGATGGACACGTGTCTTCTAGAATTTTAATTCCGTTCAACTATGTGAAAGCTCGATAAGACCCCTCCATTGTAACGACACACACTGGTGGCGACATCGACATGCTAATAGCGACCAAAATTCCATTTCGTTACTATGACGACACCACGTCAACTGCGAGTCCACACACCCAAAAAAAACAACCTTCAGCAAAAGTAAATATTACTATCTTTCTGTCTGTTAATTTTCTTGTGAAACAACTTTAGTCAGATCTCACATACCTCCACCCACACAAACATTCAGTCTGCAGTCAAGCATACACTCAGCCAATACTCTCTCTCTCTCTCGCACATACACATTATATTGACTTCTTAACAGTATAGATGAATTTTTGAACTTTTGGTTTCTTACCACGACAAAGCACCAAGAAAATAAGTTTATAAAATACAAATGTTAATATATGCATTAATGTTTAATTATTTCAATTTGGTTTTCCTCTTGTGTCAAAAAGATCGTTTGTTTTGGAGTGTTTGTTTGCGCTGTTTTTAGAAACTTGTGCTGCATTTGTGAAAAGAATACTTGGATATTTTTTTCTTTTTAATCCGAGTAGACTGACCTGTGGTCCACCCCACACTCTAACAAGAGAATGGTTAAAAAAAAAACCGTAACCATCGGCTCCGTTCATCTCTACGTGCTGGACTCTACCAATGACATTGTAGAAAAAGAATTTTCAGTTATTATTTATAATGATTTTCCTATTCTGTCACACACGCCTTACACTGCTTCCAGTACCTGTTATTCCTATGAGGTCACACATTTAAATGTTGAACTGACCAATCCCTGCTCAACTTCAATGGCCTGGCATAATTAACTATCGTTATCTTGTTGTTTTGTTTTGTTTTTGATAGACCAAGTAATCTCGTATTATATGAATCATTTCAGCCACCTTTTTACAGAACAAACATGCTAAACAGAAAAGTTATCATTTAATATTAGTAATGCCTCCTGAAGTCTCACAAAGTACAACGGTTATCGTTGTAGGAAATGGAATCGGTGACTCTAGGTCAAATCTTGGACGAAGTTGCATACGTTTTACTTCGAGCTAATTCCTTTTGAAAAGTTATGAATCTACTTCTCTCACCAGCCGTGGATAAATTGAAGAAGAGCAGACTGGGTTCTTTAGCTTTTATTTGGTTGCAAATTCATCAGACAGAAAATTCTCAATTCAAATGGCTGATATATATTACAGGAAATAAAAAATAAATTTAAACATAATTAACACAGACAGAGAGCATGCTAAAACGTCTTGATTGACTTTAATGGTTGGGTATTTTATGTCTCGAGATTAAGGAAGCAAGTTCATATTTACACTTTCTTTGTGTAGCTGTTTCGAAATGGTTTTATTTTTATTTATCTATTTATTTGGACACGGTCCTATTGAATACAATTTTTAAACAGATCGATTTGACTCATTGACGTGGCCCTAACAAATACTACCAATCTGGTTTAGAGTGAACCAGGGAATAATGGCAATGAAGGGGTACCCTATACTCTTAGCCATTTGCAGAAGATGCTGTCAGCACATTCTCAGCCTCATTGGCAGAGTTAACTGAAAAAGAATTGACATAATTCATGATATACACATCAATATAATATCTATGGAGGAAAAAGGTAAATATAGTCAATACCAGAAGTTTGCAATTATGAGATTAGTTTACCTAAGACATTATTAGAATTTTTGCTATTTGAAAAAATAAAATTTTCGTGAAAGATATTAGAATTTTAAGGAGTACAATAGATTTTCTTTGTTCTTTTTCTTTTTATTTTTTTTTTGTGTGTTTTAGGCTATAAAAGAAACTATTTGAATACAGCTAAGGGAGAATAATGTTGTGTAACAGAACTGTGCAAGTCTCCAGGTTCTCTCTATCTATTATATATATATAATGGGGCAGAGGGTATAAAATTTCTTTAAATTGGTTTTGAATACTGTGAAAGTTAGATTTTGTAAACTAGAAACGAACAAAATTCCACTCTTTTTTCCCTTAAAACAAATTGAAAATATTTAAAGTCATTATTTAAGGTTAAACTGTCGTTTTATTTTAAAGATAATTAACATCATAATTATTGTGCTGTTTTGCTCAGGATGTATTGTGTAAAGCAGTATAATAAAGAGAGGGGACTGACATTAGCTGTTAACAATGGCGGTTGCAGACTTTATTATATTACAGGAAGTAAGTTATTTGTGTAAGGGTGGATAACTCTACAACTATCAGTATTGAAAGCAAAATAACATTATAAACCAATTTATGTAAAAAAATATATATATTACTTGCACGTTTATAACTATATTACTTGCTATGGTATTTAAACCCAAGTTGTTGGTCAAAATTAATGACGAGAGACTTTCTGCGTCACTTTACAATACAACTATTAAGACACGCTTTAGTTTCGCACAAAAAGTTATAAGTCGAAAAGGTCAATCTCACAAAAAACTCAACTTTTTAAGCATAAAAAATCGTATCAGCAATAATTTTTCTTTGGTGGGGATTTAATCTTGAAAAATTTTACATGTTTTTTTCAGGTAAGAAAACTCAACGAAATAATCACTTTTAATTTATTGTTAGTTTATTATTAAAATAAGTAAATTTGTCGACCTTAGTCGAGGGCGACGAGAAGGCTCCCTTTTCAATAGCTACTACACCGAGATGTATGGGATGGCGCTCCTCATTTCCCTGGATTGCTCCACTTTACCCTTAATACATACCTTGTATTGCTTAGTGTTAAACAAGGAGGTATCAAGTACCATTTTTAAAGTCTTGAACCCAGGTCTCCCGGACCATTGGCGAACACTCTGCCCACTAATGAGTAGAGTGTTCGCCAATGGTCCGTTAGAGCGGGGTTCAATCTCCTGGTCGAGACATACCAAAGACTCAAAAAACGGTACTTGATGCCACCTTGCTTAACACTCAGCATTATAAGGTAAGGATCAAGGGTAAAGTGGAGTAACCCAGGGAATGGAGTAGTGCCCTCCCCTACACTTCGATGAGGTAGCTATTGAAAAGGGAGCCTTCGGATCACCCTCGATTTAAAGGAGACAACTTAACTTACTTATTATTAAAATGGTGAAATAATAAAACTTTTTAATTGCCTTTTTTAATATTTAATGTTTTACCAGATAAAAATCTACAAATCTTTTCATCACCCGTAAATACGCTAATTTTTTACTTTTTTTATCTAAATTTTCTATTTTATAGCACATTTCACTTTTTTTTTCTTTTTTTTTTTTTTTTTTTCCATATCTTTCTAAAAGCTTTTCTAAGAATTAACAAATAATTGACTTAGATTGTAAAAGTTTTAACATTACAAAACTTTTTTAAAAATAGAAATGTTTTTAGCTCTTTACATGTAAAAAAAATTTTAAAGATATTAAATTAATTTTAATTAAAAAATAAAATGTTTAAAAAGAAATAATTGAACTTCTTTAAAATTTTTGACGTCTTCCTTTTAAAAGAAGAAACTAAGATACAAGAATCTTTCAAAATATGACACTCGTGAAATGCAAATGAAATTGAGTTACAGTGAAGCGTATTAAAAATAGAATTTTTTAACCCAAATATAAAGGACAAAACAGGATATTGCTGAACAAAAATAAGTGTTATTGTAGGTTTCCATATTTTATTTTGTCTAACTCTTTTATATCTTAAAAAATAGATTAAAATATTTAAAAAAAAAAAAACAAAAAAAACAGCTCCCAATTTCTTCCTTTTAAAATTTATATTTTTGATGAGTTAAAATATTCTTTTTATTATCAACATATTTAGACATAAACTGTGAATGAAAAAAAATTTAGGCCAACTCTAATGCAAATTTAAAACCGCCCACTTTTTAAGCAGAACAAATATCGATACCGAATTATTTCCCTTACATTCGAAAAGAAAATTATATTTTCTATTAAAAGCTCTCAAAACATTTTTAAAGATTAAAAAAAATTTAATAACATTTGGGGTGCTACTTTCTTCCAACAGGTCTCCATTTAATTTTTTCATTTTTATTTTATGCACACCTTAAGACTTTTGTCTTGTTGTGACATACGGAAAGTATATGCTATATAACCCTACTGATTTAATAGCGCCACACACATGGAGCAAAGTAAAGTTAATTGACCTGAAAAAATTGAAAGTTTTAGTTAGAATAGATAATGCATTATAAAATTAATTTATTAATGAATGAAAACTGAAAATTTCATAAAATCGGATGATTTCCAGATTTTTGTGATTTTTTTTTTTTTTTTTTTTTTTTTTCAACATCGAACAAAAGCCATTCGTAGTGATATAGCGATGCATATCAGTAAGAAACCAAGAGTTTTAGAGACAACTTCCATTGCAATAATTACCCAGAGAGCATAACATCAGCTCCAAGTCGATATGATACCAGGACAATATTTAATAGTGCCAAAATTCTTCGAAAATATCTCTTTCGAGTCAAGCCCTCCACAGAATACAACACGACTAAGAATTACAAGTACTCCATCCCATACAGTTGTCGTAAAGAATACAAAGGGATAAAAATTATCAAGTTTCATCTCAGAAACTTAGACAAATGGTTATTGTCGAGTTTAAAACAATTGACGGCCAGTGATCTTTACTTTGCAGTGAGCTTCGAGTGGTTAATTTTAATGTCTAGAGTTATTTTATTCTTAGAGGATAGGGAATTGCGTTCATTATACGTTCATATTTACATTTTTGTGTAATTACTTATCAAGAGTTTTTGTGGAGTGAGTGTATACGGTCCTGTCGTATAGAAAAAAAACTTAACCGATCGATTTGACCCCTAAATAGGACTCTTACAGCAACTATCAATCCGGGTTAAAGTGTACTTGGGAGTTATGGCAATGCATGGATACTACACACTAGCCCCACCATCAGATGTAATTTAATATTATACCCAGGATAGCTTCATTTGGGAGGGGGGGGTCTAACTCCTCTGTAGGGAATATAGCATATTCTAAGCCACACCCACAAGAGTGTGTTGGCTTTTAAATTAATTAATTTTACAATCTTATTTTTACTTAAAAAAATAACAAAAATACTATTATTATTATTTACCAAGTTTCACTCAAGTTTGGAACAAGGCCATAAGTATGGGCACTAATGAAAATTAAAACTCACTCACAGTAGTTTGCAAGCTTAGCTCGCTGATCATTATACCATACGAGACGTCTTTTGATCTGAGTCGAGCTTATATTTTTGCATAAGGCCGCTTGTATAGGAGATAAAATGAAAATTTAACCCACTGTTCGTTAGTAATAGCTCTGCGAGACTAGCTCGCTAACCACGACAGGATTATTGCATAATGTCTATTTTTATAACATTTTGATTTCCGGTTAAACTTGAGCTGATTTTTCGTTGTCAGACAAAGTTTATTTATAGAACTTTCTGCAGACCACACCCGAATCGACACATAATGCATAGTTCTATTTGGAATAGAGTTATTCAAAGTTGTTAGCAACTGTTGAAATAAGAACAAAATAATCTTTTCTACTGGCCAAATGCGTCATTCGTTTTTAGTGCAGAAGATTAGATCGAGCTGACTTGCTTTTCACTTCTTTCGTTCGATGGTAAGTCTATTTATTTATTTATTATTACTCATGTTTACCTAAGAATTTATTTGATTGAATATTTTTTTTTTACATTGATCATTCTTTTTGGTTACATTATAAAATGAAAACTTTAACAACATTTACGAATTATTGTTGTTGTATTGTTAGATTTGAAATTTTTATAAAAATCTCCGCCGAAAAAAAAGCAGTTGATTTATTTTATTTTTAGAAATACAATGATCTGCCATTCGATAAGTTAGACAGTCACAGTCATTTTGGGTTGGTAACATTTTTGACTAATTAGTTGTGAGATAGAGAGAAAAAAAAGAGAGAGGGGGGAGACAGATAAAATTATTAATTAAGAGAGAGGGGTTTAAAATATGAGCATAAATAACGATAACGAGAATAACATACATAAAGAGAGGGGGATTAGATATGGGCATAAATTGAGGGGCTTTATTCTACGACTTACTTTTTATTTGGTTCTTTTTTATGCAAATTTTATTGAATGCGAGTTGAATTTTGATGAAATTTGATAAAAAATCTGTGAATTTTTGATTTTAAAAAAGTTTTTCGTACCGTAAAATTGGACGCTACTATGGATAAAGTGGTATATAAATAAAGTAGTGAGATTAAAATATATTATACTTGCGTAAAGAAACCAGAAGGATTAAAATCAAGAAAGATTAAATTATGTAATCTTGTGTATATAATTATTCAACATACAGATTGAATATTAAATAGATTTAGGGGGATTTATGTTTCAAGATAGGTTATGTTAGAAGCACCGCTTCATCGAAATTAAGCAATGACGAATGTTCAGTTTTGATCATAGGAACAGTTGGTAAATAACCTCAGGCCTGTATACCAGTCTTAGCAAAGCTTAACAAAGAGACGGGGGATACAACGGGACACCAGTGATCTAATTTAAAACCAGGAATGGGCAACCTTTTTCGAGAACCGGGCTGCATGTTGCACTAATAAATAAAAAAATGCAGGGTAATTTTACGTTGAAGATGCCTCAACTATAGAAGACTATTCACATACGCATCTAAAATTCGAAATAGGAAAAAGTTTCCTTTTTCTAGGAAAAATTGAAATCTTATGCCGGCCATTCAGACCGCATGACTAATTTAAAAACTGAATATAATAATAAACAGTGATGATAAGATTATTATGGTAATCTTTCCATGAACAATTTGACTGTTCGGTGCTGTTAAAGTCTCTTCTTCTTCTTTACCCTTTAGGGAAAGGAAACCTGATAGTCTTTAAACAAATACTATTTGGTGATATAGTTTCTATTCGTTTACTAAAATAGCTGGTGGGATGAGGAAGATGAACAGATTGACTAATGCAACAAATATAGTTGTAGCTTTCTGGAATTAGTTTCCTATTTTGTCATGGATGTTACATTTAGAACTTAGTCTAGTTTTGCACAAAGCCAGAATTATGGGGCATCAGTGAGAATCGAATTCACTAACAATGGTTTGCTAACCTAACTCCCTTACCATTATACCACACAAAGCCTATAATGTTTAGTATATGCAAATGTAACATTATTTCAGGACTAAAATAATGTTTAACTTAATCTTTTCTACATGAAGGTGCTTTGCTTTAAGTTTGAAAAAAAAAAACATGAGGAATTAAAAATAAATGTACATAGATATTTGATAACAAACAGTTTTTAATAATAATAATATAGAAATCTAGGAAGAATGTGCTAGATTTTAAACAATCCCAAGACTTGCTGAAAGAAAGGTTTTTTTTTTCTGATCTTGTAATATTAGAAATACACCAAAAATAAATAAATAAATAAATAAACAGAGAATCAAGTCAACAAGACCCAAATACAATAATCGACACAGCAAATCCTGAAAAACAATAATACTCAAACCAAAATGAACCGTAAAGTAATGATAATCAAAACATTACATATCCAAATCACACAGAACAAAGTCTAAGACACACAAAGAAAAAAATGAATATAGAGATTATGAAGAGAATTATGTCTGAAAATAGGAATACATTACCGTTGCTTAGAAACCAAAAATGGAAAATAGTCAAAACAAAAACTGAAAAAAATAAACGAATTATTAACACGTATCACAACGAACAATGTCACAGAATCAAAGGAACTAATTATTCTATGTCACCCTAAATATGAACAAAAACACAAAACCAGGATGGGAAATTAGACTGTAAATACCGATAAGAAATCTATGACAACAAGCGAAAACGATAAGACGGGAGGGGGGAGCGCTGGAACATGTGACAAAAAGAAAAAAGCAACACAATTAAAACAAACAATACAACTCGAGGAAATAAACCAGAAAATATTGGCGAAAGAAGGAAGATAAAAAAAAAAAAGATATCAAGATAGAATAAAACAATACAGACAATTTGGAATATTCAAAACAATGAAAAAATTCTACCATCAAATAGGGGAAGAATGCATGAGGGTATACCAACGACTGAATGACAAGGAAATCAAAGTTTGGAGCAAAATATGAGAACGAAGAGAACATAATAGAAAAGCCGAATGGAGAAAGAGTTAAAAGGATTCGAAGAAGAACAGAATGTAAAAATACACCTCGGTTAACTTAGATCAACACTCAAAAAAGTACCAAATTGGAAAACGCCAGTCTATGATGGCAGACATGGATACTAGTTTTTAAAAATCCCTTCCGTTTATGACAGATTGGTACTGAAAATGAATAGATGCTTACAAGAAATAGACATCCCCGAATGGATGACAAAAAATAAATGATCACCCTGATCCCCAAAAAGACCCTGCCCCCAACAACTATAGACCCATAACTTGCCTACTATTGATGTGAAAAATGCGAACAGCAAAAATTAGGGAGTTGATTTATGATTCGCTAATAAGCCATGGACTGTTCCCCGAGGAACGGTTAAAATGCAACAAGGGAACTAAAGGAACAGGAAAGCTACTATACATTGATTAACACATTCTCAATGACAGAAAATGAAACAGGAAAATAAGCTATGAATTCACTACAAGAAGGCATATGATATGATCCCACAAATCTGGATAATAGACTGCCTTAAAATGTACAACCTATCCGGGGAAGTTATAAAGTTTATCGAAAATACCATGAAAAATTGGAGAGTCAAACTGACACCAGGAGGATAAAGCTTAACTGAGTTGAAAATCCACAGAGGGATCTTCCAAGTAGATGGGCTGTCACTATTACTATTTATAATAGTGGTGATGCAACTCATTTACATACTTAGGAAATGCACAGGCAGATACAAACTTCATAAATTGCAAGACAGAATTCACCAATTAATGTACATGAACGACATCAAACTGTTTGCCAAAAACGAAAAGAATTCGAAAACTATACAAGTTCGACGAACCAGACACGCGGGACACTGCTGGAGAAGCAAGGACGAGCTCATAAGCGATGTACTCCTGTGGACCCCCACTCATGGATGTGCAAGTGTGGGACGACCAGCACGAACTTACATACAGCAGCTATGTGAGGACACGGGTTGTAATCCTGAAGACCTGCCGGAGGCGATGAGTGATAGGGAGAAATGGCGAGAGACGGTCAGGGATATCCGCGCAGGCGGCGCGACATGATGATGATGAATACAGGCTGTAAATATACAGTCAAGATATAGGGATGAAATTTGGCATAGAAAATGGGCCATGTTTATAATGAAAATCGGAGAATGACAAATAACAGAAGGAATAGAACTACCAAATAAAAAAAAAAAAATCAGAACGCTCAAAAAAAATTGCAAAAACCTTGGGAATATTAGAAGTGGATACCATCAAACATGTGGAGATGAAAGAAAAAATAAAAAAAGGATACCTCTGGAGAACAAAAAACTACTCAAAACCAAACAAAACAACTAATGACGATGCATACGGCCTTACATCCCAGTGATCATGTAGACAGACTGTACGTGTCAAAAAAAAAAAGAAGAGGGAAGAGGACTTACCAATATTCAAGATGGCATCAATGCATTAATTCAATGACTAGAAGATTGCATAAAATAACCCAGAGGAAGACTGATTACAGCCACCAGAAACAATACAGACAACACAAAAATCAACAGAACAAAAAAAAACAGAAAATAAAAATTCAAAAACAAACAACTGTAAGAACATTTCAAGCGATAAAAAAGAGAAAATCTTACATGATAAAATAGCAGATGAGATGACAGAGATGAAACGATCAATCACATAATAAGTGAATGCAGTAAATTAGTGCTAAAAGAGTATAAGACTAGACACGACTGTGTGGACCAGGTGATCCACTAGGAATTGGGGAAAAAAATTAGAATTTAATCATGCAAACAATTGGTATCTGCACAACCCAGAATCCTAGAAAATGAGATACACAAACTTCTCTGGGATTTTGAGATGCAAACAGATCATCTAATCCAAGCCAGACAACAAGACTGAGATGATAGTCAACCAAAAAAGAGATCCTGCTGAATTGTGAACTTTGCTGTTCTGGCTGACTGCACAATAAAACTGAAGGAAAGTGAAAAAAGAGATAAGTACCCAGACCTAAAAAAAAAACTGAAAAAAACTATGGAATATAAAAGTGACGGTGATACCAGTTGTAATTTGCATGTACGGTACGGTCTCCAAAGAATTTGGTAATGGGACTGGAGGATTTGGAAATAAGAGGATAAGTGAAGAACATCCAAATTACAGCATTGTTGAGATTGGCCAGAATACTAAGAAGAGTCCTGGAGACTTGAGGAGACTTGCTGTCATTCAGACTCCAGTGGGAAACCATCAACTAATGCTGATGTGTAAAACTCTCTAATGAGAAAAAATAATAATCATTGTGTACAAGATATCCAAAATGTTTAAAAATGAACAAGATCCCCCCAAAAAATCTTAAAATTCATTACAGTAGCCATGAAAAACTGGGAAGTGGAATTGACTGCTACAGTAAAAACTTTCACTAGGTTGAATAGCTACCTTATGTACATGAACGACATCAAACTGTTCGCAAAAAAATGAAAAAGAATTGGTAACTCTAATACAATCAATAAGAATATTCAGTCAGGATATAGAAATGGAATTTGGCATAGAAAAATATGCCATACTAATAATGAGAAGAGGAAATGACAAAAAACAGAAGGAATAGAACCACCAAATTAGGAAAGAATCAGATTGCTAAGAGAAAAGAAAATGTACAAATACTTGGGAATATTAGAAGTGGACACCACCCCACAAGTGGGGTTGGAAGAAAAAATTTTAAAAAAAGACTACGATAGACAGATGAGAAAACTTTTTGAAACTAAACTTTGCAACAGGAATTTCATCAAAGAGATAAACACCTGGGCTGTCCTACTTGTAAGATACTCAAGACTATTCTTAAAGTGGATCATCTATATTAAAGTAAAAATAGATATGATTCAGCAGATTAGCAAGTGTTGGTTATGCAGAGATGATCCCCTTATCCTATTGAGATACAAATGGATCCCCTTATCTTTTTGAGATACAAATGGATCCCCTTATCCTAGCCAGAAAGCCAAACCTAGTGTTGATTAACAAGAAGAAAAGAACTTGTCATCTGCCGGGTTTTACTCTTTCAGCAAACTACTGAGTGAAAATAAAAGAAAGCAAAAAATAAACAAATACCTGGATCTTTCCAGAGAGCTGAAAAAGATGTGGAACATGAAGGACAGTGATATCGACAGTGGTTAGTTCATTTGGAAAAGTCCTCAAAGGCTCGGAAAAAAGACAGGGGGGAATCGGAGCTCAAAAGAAGGATAGGAACCATCCAGACACCAACATTGTTTAGATCAGATAGAATACTTAGAAGTGTCCTGGAGACCTGAAGAGACTTGCTGTCACTCTGCAAAGACATTTATTTTGTACATAAGCAATAACTTTTCATCTGAAATGTCTCAAGATCTCAATCCAATAGAAAATGTTTAGAGAATAATTACAAGAAATCTGTTCACTTGTGTAACACTTAACATCATAGGAAATGGACACAGTAAACTGAAATTAAATCCTGGCCAAGGCTGTTTGTATTTCAAATACCACTAATACCTTAGAAAAGGTATACATCCAACTTTTTTCTCTCTAGTTATGGGTAAATAGAGCAAACAGGTTTCTTTTACCTTGATATGGCAACTGGCCTCAGAGAATGAAAACTCTTAATTCAAACCATTGGTCAGCCCAGTTGGCTGGAACAATAGAATACACCAACTGCATCTCTGCAGAGGGGTAAGACAATCCCCCCACACACACACACACACACACCTCCAATGAGTGTCTTGTATATGACACTAAACAATCTGATAGTGAGTATCCAGATGCTTTGGATGATGTAGAGTACCCCTTCATTGCCATTACTCCCAGCTCCAATCTGACTCAGAGTAGTAATACCTGTTAGGGTCCTATCTATGGGTCAAATAGAACCATCTAATCATTTCCTATACTTGAAACCATTTAACTGTGAGCAAACAAATGAGATCTGGTTCATTTGAAAATTGTTACCTATGAACTATTCATTTAAAAATCAATATAGATTTGATATATATGCGTTTAGACAGGATTTAACATCAAATAACTTACAAGGGTTGATATACTGTAAAACACAACCAACCAACCAATCACAAACTAGTTGTATTTTGGTAAAAAAATGATTGTGTGGCATTCTGTTCATGGGGAAAGGGTTAGGTAAATACACTTGCAGCACCCAATATTCTAGTTTTGAGAAACTGAATCAAGCTATCATCGGAGAAAATATCTCTATCGATGCCCTTGAAATTGGCAAAGATTTGATGACAGATTGTGTCATTTGTGTTTTGAAGACAAAATGTTCAACCATAAAGTAATAACTTTTTGCTAAATGATTTGTTTGTAGAAAACTATTGATTTTTTTTCTACTGTTTTTATAATTATTGGATATTTTTCTTTTTTTTGTTTTTTTTTAAAGAAAAAATCTCAGAAAATGAAGAATAAAAATAAAAATTTACAAACACGTGGAAAACATTTTGAAATAACCAAGAAACATTTTATAAATATTTGGACTCACTTTGAAACAAATTCCACTAAGAATATTCAAAATTTGCAATATTTTAAAAACTTCTCAATGGGGTGTCTTACTCTCGTGATGAATCCAATAATCTCTCCAACCACAGTGATTACAACTAGGGTTATTTTTTTCAATTGAACAATAGACAAAGAGTAAATAATTAAAATAAAAAATCTCTCTCTCTCTCTCTCAGGTCCTGGATATGACACTAAATTGCATCTGATGGTGAGGCTCCAGTTCTAGAGATCTGAAGTAGCCATTTGTTGCTATTACTTTCAGGTCCATTCTAACCTGTTAGCATCCCCTCTATGGGTAAAACAGAACTGTTTGAAAATTATTGGCAACAGATATGAATACTGGATACCATATAACTCCCCACTACCGAGATCTCTCGAATTGAACCCTCATCATCTGATGAAGTATAGTGTTATGCCCAAGATATCCCTTTTTATGGTGGAGTCTTATACTTCTCTAGGGGATACAATCAATGTATTGTAAGCCTTTCAGATGGGGTTTAATTTAGTCAGAATCTCATCTCTTTTCTAAATTTGATCTTAACTGTGTCTAATTATCATGTAATTATTGCAGTACCATTTTATATCTAAATATTCTATAACCTTTTACATAATTTTTATTATTCCTCTAATTTCACTTTGAATTGACATTTGCCATGCATTTCACCAAATCAAATCCTTTTTTATTATCAACAAAAGCTAAACAAAATGGGTTTTTTTTTTTCGATCAACTAATTTATTGTTTGTAAGTGGTCCATTGTTTATTGACCACACATGAAACCTGCAAGCTCACATGACTAATTTTCATCTCGACTCTTTTTTATTCTTTATATAAGTACTTTCAAAGTTTTGTTGGTTTGGTTTTATGGCACATCAACTATTGTAGGTTATTTAAAGCTAAACCATTTTTATACATATTAACAGTTCTATTTCAAACAATTTAGTTTAGCATAAATACAGTTATTGTTTACATAGATAGGACCCTATCAGATGCTACTACTCGAGCCAGAGTGGACCTGGGAGTGATGGCAATGAATAGGTACTCTGCATTCCCCAAAGCTCCAGCATACTGGAGCCTTACCATCAGATTATTAAGTGTCATATACAGGACACTCATGATGGAGGGAGTCTTGCCCTCAACAGAGATGGTGTAATCTGCAGCCCCAGCTGACTGGCCTTGTACTTTCAAGAACAATCTTAAAATGTTAGTCGTGTAAAGGGGTATCTAGTGAAGTTATTGCTTGTGAATTTCTCATGTGGTGAATTCTTTGTTGATAAAACCATTATGTAATAATTCATTGAGTGGTAAATTCACAAGGAAGTAAATTCATTGTCAATAAATTCTTTATAAAGTAAATTCATGACAGGTAAATTATTTGTGGCTAAATTCAGAATTTAATGATTGCATTTAAGAATTTGATAAAAAGAGATAAATCCTATATTATAAGATCTAAAAGGTTGGGGAAAAGCAACATTATAAGATCTGATGGGTTAGGGAAACTCTATGTTACAATTAATCTGATATGTTGAATTTAATCATTACTTTTAAGAATTTGATAAAAAGAGATAAAGGGTTTGGGAAAACTTATTTTATAAGAGCAATTAATCTGATATGATGAATTGACTGATAATAAATTTACCACACAATTAATTTACCAGCATTGAATTTGCCAAGACAAACTTATTTAGAATTATCATCATTGTCTCTTATATAAAAGAATCCCTTGAAAAAAGTAAGGTCACATTTTTTTTTTTTTTTTTTTGCATACACTGAGTAACTAGGTGAACTAAAGATTCCAGAAATTCTTCCTCTCCTGAAACTTTCTTGTTTCATATTCTTTTTCTGAAATATTATTTCTTCTGTTGTCTGAAAGACCACAAATATCTGCCAGTGTGATTGTTGGGGATATTCTTCTTCTTGGGAAAGCTTAGCATTATATTCTTCAATTATCCTAATCATATTTCCTCTATATTTGATGATATTCATCTGTCTGCATTTTAATGCAAATCATTTATTATTCACCTGGACTGCTTTTCTGACATCAGCACTTAAAACTTGTTTCTGAGAGAATAAGGATTTTAAAATGTCTGATTTTGGATTTGACAATTAAAACATATGAGAATGTATGTTCATACAGACCTTGTATTACATTGTGTCCATACTGACCTTGTATTACGTTATGTGTCCTTTCATCTCTTGTTTACATTGTGTCCATACTGACCTTGTATTATGTTATGTGTCCTTTCATCTCTTGTATTATAATACAGTAAAAAAAACCTTAAGTGTAATTTCTATCCTGTCTAACAATAGTTTTTTTCTTTTTTTTTCAGATAAAAGATTTATTTTTCCAAAGGTCATTGTCTCTCAAAAGAAACTCATCTCTAATACCTTGAAATGTTTCAATGTTTATTTGACCTGGCTTCAAACACATATCTATGCGTTTTTATTAAAACCTCCTGATTGGGACATTTGAATAAAAAAAAAAAACAATCTTTCTATTTTTCACATCAGCACCAACTGATTAAAATTTAAACATAGACATGACAACATCTATTTAAGGAACTTTAAAAAAGCTGCATCATTTGCTTCATTTTAGCATTTAAAATCTAAAAGAGAATTAACTTCAAGAAAAAATAGAATTAAGGTCAGCTGAAATAATATTTTTGGCCTTTCATTTTTAAAAAAAACAGAGTATCTACAACATGGAAGAGTGTAAATATTGTAAGGCTACATTCAAACGAGTTGCATCACACATTAATCATTGCCCATCTCGACCAAAAGGTAACAAACAGAAAGAAAAAGAAAATCAAGATACCCTAAATATGACACCATGTCCACATTGCAAGAAAATGTTTAAACGAGTTTCTGCACATGTTTACAGATGTCCAGAGAGACCTAATGATAATGAAGAAATTTCTGATGAAAAAACAGCTAAGAATGATTCAGTTTTGAAAGAAAAAGTTGTCGATGAAGATACCCTAAATATGACACCATGTCGTCATTGCAAGAAAATGTTTAAACGAGTTTCTGCTCATGTTTACAGATGTCCAGAGAGACCTAATTATAATGAAGAAATTTCTGATGAAGAAACAGCTAAAAATGATTCAGTTTTGAAAGAAAACGATGTCGATGAAGATACCTTAAATATGACACCATGTCGTCATTGCAAGAAAATGTTTAAACGAGTTTCTGCACATGTTTACAGATGTCCAGAGAGACCTAATTATAATGAAGAAATTTCTGATGAAGAAACAGCTAAAAATGATTCAGTTTTGAAAGAAAATGATGTCGATGAAGATACCTTAAATATGACACCATGTCGTCATTGCAAGAAAATGTTTAAACGAGTTTCTGCACATGTTTACAGATGTCCAGAGAGACCTAATTATAATGAAGAAATTTCTGATAAAGAAACAGCTAAAAATAATTCAGTTTTGAAAGAAAACGATGTCGATGAAGATACCCTAAATATGACACCATGTCGTCATTGCAAGAAAATGTTTAAACGAGTTTCTGCTCATGTATTCAAATGTCCAAAGAGACCTGATGATAATGAAGAAATTTCTGATGAAAAACCAGCTAAGAATGATTCAGTTTTGAAAGAAAACGATGTTGATGAAAATATCCAAAATATGACACCATGTCCCCATTGCAAGAAAATGTTAAAACCTCTAACAAGTCATAACTGTCCACTCCAATCAGATATTAAAGGAAAAAATACTGCTGATTATAAGGAAAAAATACTGCTGACTAAGAGTTGTTTTGATCAATCAGAACACAGAAACAACTTTTCTGAGATATCCATCTTAAAATCACAAACAAAGTCTCTGAAAGCAGAATCTGAAAATTTTGATGTTGACAAATTGACACGTCCACCACTGCATGGGGACTATTTGCCATCACCTAAGCAAAAGAGTCCTTCAAGCATTGACTCAGTCATAACTAAATCAACACTGTATAGTTTTTCAGTAAACAGCAATGAATCGCCTAAATCAAAACCAGTATCTTATTCCCAAACCACACCAAGGAAACTAAAGAGGCCTCCAATTCATGATGATGATTTTTTGTATCAAGAAAGCATTGATGGATCTGTGAAGGAAGACTTATCTTTGACAGACTTGGATGATGACTACAGCTTTTATAAATCATCAGAGAGTGAAGATAGCTTTTCATATCTACAGCAGGATCTAAAACGGCCACCAATTCACAAGGAGAAATCTCCTATGCCAAGTGAAGTAGATAAAAAGATTCAATTTCTTGATGATGAAGAACTCTTTGAATTTCGTCACCAAGTTTTGAGAGAATAAGTCAAGAAAACATTAAATGGAAACTATCAAAGAATATCAACGTGTTTTTGTGTAGCAGTCTTTATCCACTTCTGTATACCAACAATCAAAATCCATTCAAACATTTTGATTGCCAAGTTTTGACAATAAGAGAGACAGTTAAATTGACAAAATGGAACCAATTCATACACAGTTTCTAAAAGCCATGAACATTCAGCAATGCCAATTAAATCAGAGCAATGAATACAAAGACATGAGATATAACATAATAATGAATCTCCTTCATCAATAAATTTGAACATTTATCCTTCTTGCATAGCTGAAGAACAACTCAAACTTTTGATATAAATGAAATTATAAAATATCACAAAACAAAATATTCAAAGGATGTATTTTTTATATTCTTTCATTTTTATAACCATCTTCAGGGCAATGTAGTTAATGTTTAATATTTCATATATATTTATATATATTTATTCACAGTAAATGTAATCTCTGTGCATGTATTACATTATCCTGTTTCGAGAAAGAATTCTAAAAAGGTTTCATAGAGAGTAATTAATCTTTTTGTGACTTGATTGGTCAGTCAGAAATTGAGTCTCTCTCAGCAAAAATTACTTGTTCCATCTCTGTAAATGCTATGTGAATTAATTTTGTTTGCTAATTCTTACAAAATGAAAATATCCTCTCGTAATACTCTAGAAATGCACCTGATTGTCACAGAATACTTCATTCAGTGAGTTACATTGAGGTCATGTTGGTAGATATTCAAGGGAAATAAAGTCTGGAAAAGGCCAAATGTCTAAAAGTTATAAATGGGAATAAATGTGGAAATAATAAATGGTCAAAAGTCTAGGAATAACAAATGGCAAATAGCAAAAGTCTTCAAATGATAAAGCCTAAAAAAAACAAAATCATACTGAAATGTTAAACTTGGTATCTTGTCCATGATGCAATGAAAAATAAAAATGCTGAATGATTATTCAATCTGTTTGAAGTTTTTTTCCTGGAGACTATATATCAGCCAAAAATCTCTTGAGAGTGAAACAGTAAAACATGTGGCACCAATAAACACAACACTTATTTAGAATCTTTTATTGAATTTAGATGGCATTTTATTATTATTATTATTATTATTATTATTATTATTATCTTCTTTGTTTTCTATTTTGTAGAATCTGAGATCGAGTGTGAATGGAGGTAGTAATATACTAAAGGCAAAAAACTTTTGGAAAATCCTGCATTTCTTTAAAAAAAAAAATCTTAAAATGAAATATTTTTGTTTTTTTTATGGCAAAAGGTAAAATTTCAGTAACTGCAGTGTATTTGCTTTTATTTGAACGAAAAAGAAGTTCTTAACTATAAAAAAAAGTTATCATCAACCAACACGATATTTAGTTTTCATCACTAAAACCAACACCAGCATTAATTACTGCTTTACAAATTCTTGGCATTCTTTCTAAGAATTTTGGGGAAAAAATTAGATGGCATTCTTCAAGCACTGTAAAAGCTCACTCTCACTCTTTGGGTATTCTCTTCACACTCTCAAATCCAATTCATCCCATAATTCAATGGAAGAGAAGTCAGCAGATTGAGTTGGCCAAGTCATAATTGCCAAAATTTTATTACTTTTTTTTTATTCAAGGTAATTTTGACATAATTTAGAAGAATGTTTTGTTGAAAGGTGAATTTTTTTCATTCATAAATAAGCCAGATGGTATTTCTTCTCTTTGCCAATTCCAATGCTATTGTTCATTTTACTTGCTGACCAGAGTGAAATCTCCAGCAATTTCTCGTCCAAAAAATCCCTACACCATAACCGACCCAGCACTATGCTTAACAGTTGGAATCACACATTCATCATTTGGTCTTTCTCCAGACTTTTTTCTCACAAAAACTCTCCTCTTACAATAAAAAAGTTCAAATTTTGACTCGGCTATTCACAATACATTTTGCCACTTTTTCAATGTCCAGTTCTTATGCTTTTTGACCTATAGTAGAGTTGTTTTCTTTTCCTATGTCTTTTGTTCACAATAATCAAGTGTTTTTTTTTTTCAGTAGCAGTCGTCACTTTTGGTACTCCAACTCTTTTTTTGTCAACACTTATACCAGTTTCTATTTACCTTTGTAATGAATATTTCACCGAATGTCAGGAAATTTTCAACTTCTTTCCAATTTCTCTTTGAATAATATTTCAATTTGTGCCTTCACCTGAATGCTTAGAATCTTTGAATTTGTTACTCTCTGCCAATTACTTCAAAATTAAAAGATAGATTTTAAAAGACCAATGAAAATACTATTGCAATTTTTTTTTTCAAACAGAAACAGCTATGTTTTGACTAAAATAAGTGTTCCTAAGCAACCAGTGTTAGTCAATGCTGAGTTAACATTTAGATGGTTTTTCACGGAGTTCTAAATGACGACATGTCTCTTCAGGTGTCCACGACTCTTCTATGTATCCGAGTCAATTTTTGTAGTGTTACGGTCTGGATGCTTTTGATTATTATTTTTATTATTCATTTTGATGGGTATTTTCTTTTGTCTTTTAATTCTTGATTACATTCAGGTTGTCATTTCAATCACAAAAGGGAACACTATATGAATCAGAGATAATAATAAAAATAAGCAGCACTTTGTGGGATTTGAACCCAAATCTATGTTTTTGTCTTGGAGAAAATGTTTTACCAACTAAGCTAAAAGAACCATAAAGCAGGTAGTTCAATTAATCGAGCATCTTTAAGACAACAAAAAGCAGGTATGATGTTGAATTTTATAAGAGCTTACTGTTTATCATTGTCTCTGATTTGTTCTGTCAAAGAAAGTTATTTACTAAGCTTAGCTAAGTTGTGGCACAGTGTTAGAAATATGTGGCACCCAGTGAGAATCGAACTCACTAAAAATGGTCTGCTAATATAGCTTATTAACCATTGCATCATGTGAGAGTTGCAATAAAAAATTATGTCACAAGAAATTTAAAAATTCTCAAAATATTAATGTAAATTAATAATGATTATTCAAAGGTTTTTTTTTTAAGTTCTAAGAACACTCAACTCTGTCTTATCACTGGACCAGTACTTCTTAAACTGTTGACTGATTTACCCAAGGATGAAGCAAATAAAAATAGAGGAGGAGAAGGGGTTGCAAATGAAGGGGGCATGAATTAATTAACTAGAATATTTATATTTTTCTATATTTAAAGTAATTATTATATTAAATATACACAAATGAAAACATTATTATTATTATTATTACTCATTAGAGTTTTTCACATCAGTCTAAGCTGATGGTCTTTCACTGAAGATTGAGTGACAGCAAGTTTCCTCTAGTCTCCAGGACTCTTCTCAGAATTCTGGCCATTTTCAATATTGCTGTTGTTTGGATGGTCTCCACTAGGTCAACAACTTCCAAATCTTCCAGGCCCTTTAATAACCCTTTAGTTACCATGCTAAAAGCACCAATTACAATTGGTATAATTGTCACCCTCATGTTTCATAGTTTTTTCAATTCTCTAGCAAGGTCGAGGTACTTATCTCTCTTTTCACATTCTTTCAGTTTTATTCTGTGGTCAGCCGGGACAGCAAAGTCAACAATTTTGCAGATTCTCTTTTTTTTTTTGTTTATTATTATAAGGTCTGGTCTTCTGGCCAAGATTATGTGATCCGTTTGTATATTAAAGTCCCATAGGAGTTTGTGTGTGTCATTTTCTAGGACAGGTGCTGGGTTGTGCATATACCATTTGTTCGTATGGTCAAATTTAAATTTCTTGCACATTTCCTTGTGGATCACCTTGCCCACCCAGTCGTGTCTCGCCTTGTATTCCTTCTGAGCCAGTTTGCTGAATTCCTTTGCTTCTTATTTAGTACATTCCCTTATTGGGTCATTACCTGAGACTTATTCTGATGCCAAGTAATACTTAACATGTATATATTTGATATTTTCTTTATATTGATAACACTTCTTCTTATTATTATTATTATTATTATTATTATTATTATTAGTGTACTCCTTGAGAGTTTTTCCTGACAACTTCAAGTCATAGTTTTTCTTTTAAGTCTGCGTAACAGCAAGTCTCCTCAAATCTCTACGACTCTTCTAATTTTCATAACTGATTTTAGCAGTGCTGTGGTCTCAATGGTTTCAGTTTTTTCTTTTATCTCCAGTTCTTTGAGTCTCTTTTCCAGGTTCTTGTTGACCATTCTAAGGGCCCTTAATAATTTTGATGAACATTTTCTTTTGTCTTTTAATTTTGAGTTACATTTTCCTATATTTAAAGGAACTTTTATATTAAACATATAAAACATTGTTTGGTCACTAAAAAATCAAATCTAAAACTGTTGTCTATTTAAACGAGAAATCAACCAACATAAATGTAATTTTCTGTTTGTTTCTATATTTGTGTTTTACTTTTTGGGAATTAAAATATCACATATTTGCCTAATAATCTCTTTTTCTTTGAGATCAAATTAACCATTTCTTCTCATATTAATCAAATTAATAACTTCTGTATAATTCAAATAAATAATCATTTTTCAGGGGTGTATCACAAGTCTTGTGATAATTTTCAGTTTTATTATCACTGCAATTTTTTTATTTATCTGTTTTATCTATGTATTCCAAATTTTAAATTAAATAAACACTTAAACAAATTAATTCTTGAGTTTTGTTTTGAATACAAAATAAATTCTATATAAGAATATCATTATCAAGGTATGCTATTGACTCAGCTTCCCTTGACTGTCTTTCTCTCTCTTACTATCCCTATTGTTCATTGCTTTTGATAAGTTTTCTAGATGGCTGATGAATGTAAGTTTTTTGTTGGTCGACAAACATTGGTATGTTCAAGTATAGGAGTCCATAGGAGGATGTCGCTAATGAGTTTATCCTTGCCTTTCCTGCATGTCTTGATGTCTTAATTGGACGTTCCATGAGATGGGAGGTAAGTAGCCGTACAATACCTGTTTTGTAAGGTGCTGCTTCCAGGATTTGTTCAAAAGAGCAAGCAACATCCTTGTATAGTTCCCATCTGACTTTTATTTGAGGTCTTTTGCTAGAATCCAAGTGCAACCATACAGTAGTACTGACACGGCTACAGCTTGAAACAATTCCTGTGCTTTAAGAGATAGCAAGAGGAAAATAGGTGGAAAATATTTATTAAAGTGAATTAAAATTTGTGACAAAAACTTAAAGGTGTATGACATTTAACTAATTTCAGGACCTCTTGGTGAAATAACTCTCAATAGAAGATAATGTATAATAAATAATTATAAATAATATTTTAATCACAAATAATTATAAATAAAAACTCTCATTGTGAATAAACTATGAGCAAAACTTCAGTGTTTATTTATAAATTTTGTAATTCTAAGATAAGTCATGATTATCATTCAAAGAATTATTTGCACAAGTGATTTTTTTTTTTTTTTTTTTTTTTTTAGGGCAACATTTCAGCCATTTCATTGTTTAGCTATCTTCAGATGTACATACAATCTATATGGAGGAGTGTTATTCATATTTTTCTTTTTTCAGTAGTGTCCACTTATAAATGTTTTTTCTCCTATCTTTAAGTGTTACATATGAGGGATGCTCAAAAAGTTCCAAGCCTCACCAAGAAAGAAGATCAGTTGTCGAACATTTTTGTTATGGTAACAAACTACCACTTCTAATAAAACAAGAAAAACGAATTCAGATTTCTGTCTTCATTTCTCTACAGGTGAGGCTCATTAAAAACTGAGCGGTAAACGAAAAATCTAAAATCTTGGTGAGGCTTAGAACTTTTGGAAAACCATCATATGTTATGTACTTCTCATTGCTTCTGTGTTGATCATCCATCAGCCAGCACTGAAGAATGGATCAACCCAAACAGAATATGCTATGAGATCAATCGTCTAAGCAACTCTTCCTTATTATCAATACCTTCAATTTCATTCTTGGGGTAGTTGATGAACCTGACAAACCAAGTTCAAATGCTGGATGAGGTTATTTGCATTTCACTTTGCAATAATCCGATTAAGAAAGTCATGAATCCATTTCTTCTCCTCCAAGCTATGGGTACTGATTGAGCTCTTTAGCCTTGGTTAGGCAACTGGTCTGGAAGAAAGAAAACTTTGAAGTGAAACTAGCTATAAAGTAAAAAGTAAAGTTGGCAACCATAGTCGAGGGCAACCTGAAGGCTCCCTTTTCAATTGCTTCTACACCGAGGTGTTGGGAAATATGCTACTCCTTTCCTCAGATTGCTCTACATTATCCTTGATACCAACTTTATAATGCTGGGTATTAAGAAAGGAGTTATCAAGTACCATTTTTTGAGTCTGGTATAACTCCACCTGGGATTGAACCCCAGTCTCCCAGGCCCTTGGTGAACACTTGACCCATTAGGCCAATGGGACTTTGCTTCAAATTTGGCCTCACGTGTCTTTCTGCCCATGGCGGAGGGATTGGGTAATTACGATAAAATTCAATCTTGTTAGATTTCATATTCTTGTAAAATATAGCTGTTGAAATTGAAAGTTTAGAGAAAATATGGTGAAAAAAAATGTGGCGAAAAAGAAAATATGGTTTCTCATGGAAATACAGAGAAAAATTTTAAATGTACCAAATCTTGAGAAATTCAGTAAAAATTGAAAAATTTTTGTCATTTTTTTACATCTATTCAACCTTTTCAAGGACATAAACTTTCTTGTTCAGCTTTCTATTTCAATTCTAAAATCTTACTCCCCCCTGTACTTATTGTAATAAACCAAGTAAATTTATTTTGGTCCAAAGCCCAAAGTATAAATTGGTTGGTTAATTGTACTTCTAGAATGTTGGGTTATTTTATGCCAAAATCATTCTTTTCTTCAAGTAATAATTTGAATCAATTGGAACTATTTTTAGTTGATAATAATCATATGATTGCAAACAATTATATAGTATCATTTACTCATCTCTTAGACAAATAATTTGCATCGTTATATGATTTCAAGTATTTCCATCAAATACTAATAACTTTCAAACAGATCTGTCTTATCCATACTGGGAAGTTTCTGGATCAGAGTGGATCTGGGAGTAATGGCAATGAAAGTGTACTCCACAGTCTCAGAACTCCAGAACTGGAGCCTCACTGCTGGGTATAGTTAAGTGTCAAATTCAAAAGGGAGAGGTCTAAGCTCTTTGCAGATGATACAATGTATTGTAAGCACTCCTGATACAGCTAATTAGATGAGGTTATTTAATAATTATGGTCTACAATTGACATTTTTTAAAAAGGTAAATACTTCATTATCTCAAACAGACATATAGGACTTTAACAGATACTATGAGCCCTGGTGGACCTGGAAGTAATGGCAATGAAGGGGTACTTCCCAAAGCTTTAGAACTGGAGCCTCACCATTGGATTGCTTACCTAGTACACAAAAGAATCCATTGGTCAAAATGTAAACAAAAACAGTCAAATTTTCTGAATAATTCTTTTAAATATGATTTATATCAAATGCATTATCATTCGTATTCAATGCGTTTTATAATATTGAAAATTGTTTTGTGCAAAACTGCAGTTTTACATGTAATAGATATTGTTTTCATTTTTTGTTTTGACTTTTTTTTCCTTTGCTGTATGTCCTTATTGTGTGAAGCTATTAACAAAACAAAGTAGTTTATTGCAGACACTCCTTTGGACAGCGGCCATTTTAAATAGACGAAATATAACAAGAACGTGTTGCTAGTAGTAAACTGTTGCAGCCTAAATGCATCAAGAGATCTCTACCCGCTACCCACCCAACAATACAAATTGACGGATGTTTGCCAGAGTTATATTAATGAAAAAATCTCCTCGATATCAGTGGAGGAGTGGTCAAATACAACAAAGTTAAAAATAATTAACAAATAATAAACATAAGCACAACATATACACATTTCTCTTCTGACATATCTCACTACCTCTCTCTGTCTCACACACACACACACACACACACACACCCTTCATCTCTTCTTACATTTCTCTCTCTCTCTCTCTCTCTCTCTCTCTCTCTCTCTCTCTCTCTTTTCCACTCTCTCGTTCTCTCTCACTTCCTACAACTCTCTCTCCTGACATCTCTTCCAACACTTCTCTCTCTCTCTCTCTCTCTCTCTCTCTCTCTCTCTGCTTGGCAAATTTACTAGTCTATATAACGACTCTCCTTCTCAGATATTTAGACTGATAGCATAAAAAGAAAAACAAACAAACAAATAAATCAACTGACTAATCAGCAGAACAAAGCCAAAAATAACAACGAAAAATAACCGTATAAGACACACCCCAATTTCAGCAAGACAAAAAATTACTAATAATAAATGTGATGAAATTGATATAATGAATATTATCAATGATAACACTTTTAATCTGCATAATAGCCTTTTAAATAACCACAATAGGTAGGTGAAAGTTACTCTAAAGTCTAAGTTAATAGGAGTTGCCAGGTAGCTAATTTCGGCCGACTGTCGCGAATTTTATACCTACATATGACATATAAGACGCAGGGGATTTTTAAAAAAATATTTTTGTTAAAAAAAAGTGCGCCTTATATACTGTCAAATACGGTAATTTAAAATTAATTTAATTCAAGTCCAAATAATCATTTTTGTGCTTGCCCTGAATAGCATGCGGCGCGCGCGCGCGTGTATGTGTGTGTGTGTGTGTGTCCCGAATGAGTTCAAGTGAAGGTGGGGTAAAATGTGTGATTCCATTGACAACAACCAACTCACACAAATACACAGATTTGCACGAGTGAGGTATGTCAGATTTTAGAAGTGTTTTTCAAAATATAGTATTATCATAAAAACAAACAAAAAAAATAACCCAAGCAACAGTTGTCTTTGCTTGTTGTTTTTTTTTTTTTTTTACAGTAGCAAAAATTAAAGATAAAATCATGTGGTCTTGAAATAGAAAAAAAAATTTAGTTTTCTTCCCATTTCAAATAATAATGATTTGATAATATAGTATCATCTGTATTTAAAGTGGATGAAGTTATTTCCTAAGCTTTGCCTAGTTGTGACAGAAAGCAAAATACTTGAGATGCCCAGTGAGAATCGACTTCACAAGGAATGGTTTGTAAGTTTAGCTTGTTAACCATTACACCGTGTGACGTTGATGTAATTATTTAAGCTTTGCTTAGTTATAGCACAAGGTCAGAAGTATGAGGCGGTCAGCGAGAATCTAACTCACTACTGGGGATCTAGCTTGTTAACCATTACACCGTGCGACGTGAATATAGTTATTTACTAACGTTAGCTTAGATATATCACGGGGTCAGAATTATGTGGCTCCAAGTGAAAATCTAATTCACTAACAATGGTCTGCTTGTCTAGCTTGCTAATCGTGTGAGATGGAAGTAGAGGAATAAAATGAGCCTCCAAGACATTGAAACGCTTTGATGATTGCGTATCAGCTGACTGGTGACTCTTCCTCGTCATGGTAACCGTTGCTAAGTTACCGGACGCTAATAATAAATCAATAAATCAATCAATAAAATTCGTTGCAGGGGAAAAAAGCCAAACAAGCGTGGATTTCGTACTTTATTTTCTTTCGTCGGCAAAACATAACGTAAGAGTGTTTGTTTTGTTTTGTTTTGTTGTTGGTTTTTTTTTTCGTTGTTTATTTCTGTTTTTTGTTTGTTTTGTTTTGGTTTTTGTTTTTTTAGGTTTTTTTTTTTTTTTTAGAATTTTCTTACTGACTCAAATTATTTGTTTTGGTTAAAAACAAAATATTTCGGGAAGATTAATAACTTGTTTTTTTTTGTTTTTTTTTTTCGAAGTTATAAGACTACAAAAATTAGTAATAATCTTATTTTAGTTAAAACACTGACCTTGTCTAATTGTTGAGACATTAATTTTATTTATTCATTTAATTATTCATTTTTTGTTTAAAATGATAAACAAAAAAATTAAAAATTGTTTCGCAGGTTAAATGATACGCAAAAGAAGAAGGAGAAAAGCAACAACAGTTACAGCAACACCAACAACAACTCCCCCGTCCTCGGGTACAAATAAATATTAATGAGGGGTTGTCTATAAAAAAAATGAGAACATTTTTTTCGGATATATATTTTATTGTTTCATATATAGAAGACCTATCGCTATTGGTGCGATTTCTTATATTCGAAAAATATCGATTTTAGAATCGGGTGTCATGGCTTACAATGTAAATGCTGTATTGGAACGATCTCTGAATAAGCGACATGTATGTATACCACTTATCTTTCCTCTGACAAATATCAATTTTGAAATAGTGAAACTTGGATCTTAATTTTCCTTTACCCCCTCCTCTTACCGAATAACAAAAACAAAGATTTTTTTCTTCTTCGTAATTGTTTATATAATGTAAATCATTGGGACAAAATATTCATGAAAAAAATCATAGAGTCAGCAGTTGTGATGGTTATTTTTACAAATTGTCTCATCTGTTCAAAAACAGCAATGATAAAAAAAAAAAAAAGATTAAAAGGATATATTTCAGAAATAATGGGATGGAAAAAATATAAGAGGTGTTTTTTGGTCATTATCTAAATGATGACTTAACAGAATTTGACCTTTACATAAATATTCTATTAACAGTGTATATATTCTGGACAAAGAATCTGGGGTTTTTTTTGGGGGGGGGGGGATTGTAAGGTTAATTGTTTAATTCTATGTGAACCGATGAATTATAAGATGAGATACTAACAAAAATTCACTCTTTTCTACGTTAAAACATTAAAAATATTCAAAATCATTATTTAAGGTTGAATTGTCGTTTTATTTTAAAGATAATAAACATCATAATTATCAGTATTGAAAGCAAAATAACATTACATATCTAAATAATTTTTGATACAGTTTAAAATTCTAAATTCATCAAAAGTTGACAATTTTATTCAAATTTATTCAAGTAAAAGCTGCTTGAATTTAAAAATGTTTATGAAATTTAAAAATACTTTTTAAATGTTTCTTTAATTAAAGTAGGAGCTGGAAACATTAATAAACCGATTTTACCAAAAAAAAAAGCAAAAAAAAAACTACTTGCACGTTTATAACTATATTACTTACTATTGTATTTAAACCCAAGTTGTTGGTCAAAATTAATGACGAGAGACTTTCTGCATCACTTTACAATCCTACAATTAAGACACGCTTTAGTTTCGCACAAAAACTTATTGAAAAGGTCAATCACAAAAAAAACTCAACGCAATAGTTTGTTTTTTTTTGTGGGGGGGGGGTAATCTTGAAAAAATTTACATGGTTTTGCTGTTAAAACAACTCAATGAAATAATCACTTTTAATTTATTGTTAGTTTATTATTAAAATGGTGAAATAATAAAACTTTTTAATTGCCTTTTTTAATATTTAATGTTTTACCAGATAAAAATCTACAAATCTTTTCATCACCCGTAAATACGCTAATTTTTTTACTTTTTTTATCTAAATTTTCTACCTCAAGTCACACGTTTTTTTGTTTTTTTTTCATATGCTTTCAAATGCTTTCCAGAGAAAAAGCAAAAAATTGTCTAATGTTTTAAAAGGTTTTTGTATAATAACATTCCAAACACAGTTTTAAAACAAAATGCTTTTTTAGCAGTTTATAAATAAAAGATTTAAAAGATATTCAATGAATTTTAATTAAAGCTGAATGTTTGGAAAGGAATGTTATTGACAAGCGTATGGTTGTAAAACACAACGGACGAGAGGAATAGATTTAATTTCGTTCATTTTAAATAAATAAAAGTTGGTATATAAGAAGAGATACAGGATCTCTTCTTCCACCACCAGATAAGGGTCAGGAGGTGAGTTGGTGAAAGTCGTTCTCGACTGTTTTGACACACTAGTGTGGTGTGGATCGGTAGGCTATGGGCGAACTAGGCGTTGATTGTGATATGGGTTGGTAGGTGACAGGAGCCTTTGATCTTGTTCGAGATGTGACGTGTGACTATTCTCTTCGCTCGCAGTATTTGTCACTGCCTCCCACCAGACAGGACTTGACTCAAGGTTTTTTTTTAAAGTGGGGTTTTAGGAAAGGGAAGGTTTTATGCTGGTCATTGACTCACTTAGTGCAATGTGAGCCAAATAAGACTACGGTTGGACTTGAATTCACTTGATATATTACGTTAGCCAAGCTGATAGCTTGAAGAAGACCCGGGAATTTAGTGCAATGCAATGCTTATTAATGACCTCATTGCCCACCTGCTTGCCGTCCCTGGTGCCGACAGATCTTTGTGAACTTTTGTTGGGATCGAATCGACACCGAAAAACTTTGGGGGAAAAGTTCATAATTGGTTAAAAAAAAAAGGATATTTTTTAATTGTGAATTTATTTTTACATTTTAACCAGATGGATGCACAGAGCCTATCTGCATAATGACTTGATTTATTCATTTTGTCAATTACCATCCATCAGACAACATCCGGTTTATGTTACTTTTTTTTTTTCAAGTGAAACGTATGCTCGTTGTGTTTTTATTTGTGTTTTTATTTGTGTATTTATTTGTTTTGTTGGTAAGTAGGTTCGAAGTGGATTTGAAAATCAGAAAAGATTTCTGTATATAACAGAAATAATTGAACTTCTTTAAAATTTTTGACGTCTTCCTTTAAAAGAAGAAATTAAAATACAAGAATCTTTCAAAATATGACACTCGTGAAATGCAAATAAAACTGAAAGTTACAGTGAAGCGTATTAAAAATAAAATTTCTTAAAACCCGAATACAAAGGACAAAACCAGATATTGCTGAACAAAAATAAGTGTTATTGTATAGGACTTTACACTCCTATAAATTATTTTGGGTGGTATGCCACTTATTCCCACAAAGATGGCGGACGCTTATATATTCAGTCTCGGTAAACCATTGGCCAGGAGAACCACGTGACAAGCTTAAAACTACGTCCGCGCGTAAATTTTCGTCCTGCGTTTGGAGCCACCTACAAGACGCGTATTTTCTATAAGTACGTCGTCTTCAAACACCCTCTCTCTTTTACCAATTTTTTTCGCAGCGGCAAGACACTCCCTCCAGTGTGAATCAACAACATGGATGGGCCTCGCAGACATTCAAAATATACAATGACTATGAGACTTCTTCCAGTCTCAGAAAAACTGCCTGTTTCTAATCATAAAAAGGACATTTTAAATATGTAATCCTTTTGTAGCTTAGTTGTGTTAGACACACACACACACACACACACACACACACACACTCACACATATACACACACTATTATTTTGTGAGTAGAGTTAGCAATATTTTTTATGTATCAATGTAAGTTTTATTGATGTAGAATATAAATTTGTTTTGTTCGTCGCCTTGTTTTAAATGTTCCTTTTGTCCACGCCGTTTCATTTGTTTCATATCTTTTACTTATTTGTTGCATATCCTTCACTCATTGGCTTCCTTCATTTACTACTTTATCCATGTGCCTATATTATGTCTATACTGTGCCTATTCGACCTTTTTTTCTAAACTTCATTAACAGTAAATTGTGGGGAAGCATAAATACCAAAATACAGGTTGTAGGTTCCATATTTATTTTGTCTACTTTTACAAAATAGATCGAAATATTTAGAAAAAAAAACAGCCACAAGTTTCTTCCTTTAAAATCTATATTTTTCGATGAATTAAAATATGTTTTATCTAATAACATATTTACATTTAATCTGTGATTGGAGAAAAGTAAGTTAAAATCAAATGCAAATTTAAGTCCACTCCACCCCATTTTCGATACAGTATTATTTCCATAATTATCAAAAAGAAAATTATATTTTTACTAAATCACAGAAATAAAAGCTTTCAAAACATTTTTTTTTATTCTTTATTCAATATCAAAATTTGGGTTCTTTTTTACCAACAGCTCCAAGCGGGGTGTCCTCGTGGTGTAATGGTTAAAGCGATGGACTGCAGAATCGTTGTAAGCGAGTTCGAGCTCCAGTCACGCTATGACGTCACTTTCGGCCATATACCCTTGGGAAAGGTATGAATCCCCTTATCCTCCCAGCTATGGGTTTAATAATACCACTACTATTCTTCTAGGAGAATGGCTTTGGCATTAAATAACCTACAAAGGTTGATATGCCATTAAACAAAGAAAACAAACAGCTCCAAATTATTTTTTTTATCTTATGCACACCTGAAGACTTTGGTCTTTTTATGATACTCAGAAAATGTATGCCATATCCTATATGCCAAACGCTTTAACAGCATCACTGACATGAGGAGGGGTAAAGTTAAATGACCTGAAAAAAATTAGCAAGATTTTTGATAGAATTGCAAATACATTAGAAAATTAATTCATTAATAAATGAACACTTAATTTTTCATTAAAATAGGATAATTTCCTGTTATTTGTTAATTTTTCCCCAATCAAGGGGTAATGATTTGTTATGGAACGAAAGGTTCATGGCAGCTATGATGTTCGTATCTAAAATATGACATTGTTACGAGGATGGCAAACATATTGTAACGTCAGGAGTTAGTAACAAAATATTACTGTAGCAGATGAATCTTCCGGGTACTGTGATAAAAAAAAAAAGTTAATGTTCAAATGAATTACAAATCAAAATGAGCAAACACCAGAAATTTGGATCGATTGTTTTATGGCATATCAACCTCCATGGGCTATTCTATGCAAAAGCCATCCTTCGAGAAGAACAGAAGTGGTATTATTTAACACCTAGCTGGGAGGATAAGGGGTTTCATACCTTTCCCAAGGGTATTTATCCGAAAGTGAATGAAATAGCGCGAGTGGAGTTCGAACTCGCTTACTACGATTCCGCGGTCCATCGCTTTAACCACGAGGATACACCCTAATTTGAGTCGAAACAGATGTTAACTTTTTATATATTATTTTTGATAATGATCATTAATTTACAAAAGATAGTTTTGTAAGTATTGTGTACGTAAATGTTTTAGTATTTAAAAAATTCTTACTTGTGATTCAGTTCGAAATTTCCTTAGAGGATGAGACTTAGTTACTGTCGTGAAATTTTGGACTCATATTTTTGGTTCATCTGTCTTCTGAGACTGCTGGACAGCTACTGACTAGTACTGGGGATTTGGCAGGATGTACTTACTAGATTTTTTGGCGGTAAAATAGGAAAAAGTTAGTTCTGGAAACCATGACGCACGTGGGTCTTTTTCTATTTTTTAGATTTATTGACGTGCGGATTTGAGACCGTTGCAAGTTTGTGTGACTGGTTTGATTCTTTGGAGTCGCCATTGTTGTATAGCCAGAATCATAATGATATCAATTCAACAATACATATGCGAATACATATTCAAATACAAATACACAATACAAATACAAATGCAGGTGAAAAAAGGCGGACTCTATTGTTCAGGTACGAACGTTTATTAACTTCTGAACTTTCTTCAACACAAGAAGAGAGAGAGAGAGACAATTCTTAAAAGTCTTTCGTATCATGCTATGCTAACAACATCTTTCAATGGCCGAAATCCAACTCTATGCCCCAATGGCAAGAACTCAACTATCGTCTTCCATGGTCCAACCTCAAAATCCCAACTGCCTAGTCGGACCCAACTTCTCAACAGTCTGTCTCAATGACAGACAACCCAACTGTCTGTATACATGGCCCAATGTCAACTTTCCAACTGACTCTTTTTCAAAATCTTCAAATTCTCCGGACCCTCACTTCCGGGCATGATGTCATTCACACTCCAGTCCGATTTCCTATCTGGGATTTATTATGACATTTGTGATTGTCATATCCTTTGCGCACGAGCGTAAAACTGTACCCAATGTCTGCACCTGAACTAAGCACTGAATAGTTCAAAGCCCAACCAAACTAAATGATAAAATATAATTAACGAAAAATGGTTAATATAAAAAAATCATTCCTTAATTATATAACAGCCATATTTCTATGTTGAGACAGAATTGAAAAAAGTATTATCAAAACTGTTATCCAAGGTCTCTTTGATTCCTCCCCAAATCATCATCGCCATGTCGCGCCGCCAGCATGGATCTTCCTGACCCTCTCCCGCCACCCTTCTCTCTCGTCCATCGCTCCCAGTAGGTCTTCCATGCTTAATCCTGTACTGGCACAGAGCTGTTGTATGTAGGTTTTAGGTGGTTGTCCTGCTTTTGCTCGTCCATGTAAAGGGTCCGTAGGAGTATGTCGCTTATGAGTTCGTCCCTATTTCTTTAGCAGTGTTCCGCATGTCTGCTTCGTCTATCTTGGATAGTTTTCGTGATGGGTGGTAAGTGGCCGTAGAGCTGCTGCTTTGTAGAGTTTTGCCTCTGGGACTTGTTCAATATTGTTCATAGCATTCTTGTGTAGTTGCCGTCAAGTTTTTTCTTCATACGTTTAGTTTGCGTCCACGTAGTGCATCCATACAGCATAATCGACACGACCGCTGCTTGGAAAACATGCGTTTTATTTTATCGGTCAGGTCTGACTTTCATATGTCCATCGATAGCTGTCCATGCCTTTGCAAGTCACATGTTGATGTCTGTCTCGGTTGATGAGACACTGCTTCCTAGGTAGATGAAGCTGTCTCCAAGTTTCAGAAAGCTACCGTTTAGTGTGGAGATGTGGCCTCTTTAATTAAAGCACATGTATTCCGTCTTGTGTGCATTGACATGGAGGACTATGCCAGCAGCTGCTCGTCCCAGACTATGTAGCAGGGTTTCGGCTTGGGCTGGTGTATTTTCGAGAAGCGCTATGTCATCGGTGTAGTCCGTAATTGTATGTGCAGGGTACATTCAGCTTCTTTCCTTTGTCAGTTTGAAACCGTTTTCTTTCATTTTATCAATAGACGTTCTAAGCACGTCGTCTAGACATATGATAAAGAGGTATGAGGCTAATATGTCTCCTTGCAGTAAACCTGCTACAATGTCAAAATAGTTTGTTTCTCCATCCGAGGAGCGGACTTTTACTTTCGTGTTTCTACATAGCATCATTATGGCTGTGACGGTTTCTTTGGGTAGACCTTGGCGAGTAGTATTTGCTCCTTCTTCCCTCTGTGTATGAAGTCAAAGGCCTTGGCGAAGTCGACCAATAATATTGTTGCCTCTAGGTTTTTTGGACGTACACCTTCAAGACTTCGACGGATAATCAAAATATGTGACGTCATAAATCTCTTCCTCCGAAAGCCATTTTGGTTCTTCCTAAGTATCTTCTCAATTTTGGGTTCTATGCGGTTGCGTAGTAGAGCATTGTATATCTTGGCTGCTATGGATATAAGGGTTATACGTCGGTAGTTCTTGGCTAATCCGAGGTCGCTCTTCTTAGGGAAGGGGAGGAGGCATCCCTTTATCCATCTGTCTCTTGTGCTTTGATTATATACGGCCTTACAGTGTTGGAGCAGTATGTCATCGAATTCTCTGCTCTTTCAGACTTCTGGGGGTATTTCATCAAGCCTTGTTGCTTTTCTATTGGTCATTTTTCTTAGTACCGAGTCGAGTTCTTCTTTTGTAAACTGTCCAATTCAATGCGCAATTATTCCATTTCTTATCAATAAAGACGTTGTCTATCTGTGCTTTAGTATGTATGATAGCGTAGACTATAAATAGCAAAATTATCTTTGTCATTCTACTTCCAGTTTTCATAGTGCAAAAACGTTTAGCAGCATTGAATGAATGACGAAATAAAGAAATGAGAATATGAACGATGGATTAAAAACAAGGAAATATTATTATTTGTACTGCATGGAGGAGGGTATGAGAATTATGTATAAAATGCTCTCAATCAAGTTGGTTTGTATTTTGTGTTATTCAGAGTTAGGCAGATGTTGATAATAAATCAGTTAATAATAATCAGTTAAGGATGTGAAAATCTCTATAACCGCATCGTTAAAGATGAGTGAATATGATGAGGATATGGCTTCTCGTATTATGTAATGATTAGTAAAATAGACTAACAAGACATTACAAGTGAGTTCAAGTCTCACTCGGTGTCCATACATGCGTCCTTGTTCTACAAATAAGCAAATCTTAGAAAATAACTCTCATAATAATAATTTTGAGTAATATTTTTCGATGAAAAACAAAGTCGGTTAGTAACTAATTATAGTTCACCTACCGAAAATCCAAAATTAAAAAAACATGGGAAGCTTTTTATTCTTTGGTTTAATTTTGTTTCTTCGTTTAATGGCATGTCAACCTTCTTGGGTCATTTAATGCCAACGTCATCCTTTTAGAAGGATAATGGTGGTATTATTTAACCTATAGCTGGAAGGGATAAGAGGTGCAGTGGGTGAGTTGACCGGTTAGTTCTCTCGAAGTTTTGTTTCTTACAAAACTTCGAGAGTCGTTCCACAATTTACAACACCAAGAAATAAACAACGAAGACAAAAGAAAATTCACAACACGGTAACATAAAACAAGATAATTTTGTATATTAAACAACAAGGCAAAAACAATAGAGACTAGAAAAAATGTTCGAATATTGTTTGTTAGGTATTTATTGGAGGGTGACTGATAAAAATATTATGCGAATATAAGTGTGTTTTGTTCGAACATGTCTGCGTGTAAGTGCGCTTAGAAACTAAAGAGTATATAGCAGCGATGTATTCTTCTGTCCGCTAGCTAAACGTGTGTATCCGTATGGTGAAGTGATTTTAAGCTCCATGTAAAGTTTAGAATCTTGAAGTGTGGCAAATATACCAATTTCATTATGGCAATGAATGTATTTTTGCTGGCTTCCATTTTAGGCTGCGTGTCTGACACAGTATATGGCTAAATATCTGAGGTTGTACAAGTACGCGAGACAGTGGGAACTGTCAAGAGGACTGGAGCCATGTGTCGTTAGCTGGGAGTGCAAAAAATGAGAGTGTCAAGCTGAGAATGAGATGTCAGAGAGGGAAAGCTTTCGAATGCACAGACTATATAGGTAACCATGTCATGTGACCGGCTCCAAATACATGATTCATTTTTTTTCTCGGGACAAATTCAAAATACGCGTAGGTAGTTGAAAGTACACGACATGTGACTGTTCTGTCTAATCAGGTTCCCGAAACTATTTAATTTACCGACGCCCTACTACGTTTGTTTCGGGAACAGATGAATCTTGGATCCTATTTTTCAATAATTTTTTCTGCTTCACGTGCTCATCGCTGGCCATTTAAGAAACATGGGAGAGTAAATCCTATAAGGGGTTCATATCTTTCCCAAGGGGATTAGTCCAAAAGTTGAACGTAATAGCGTGAATTCGCAAACTACAATGTCGTAATCCAACGTGTTTGCTTCTAAGCCACGGGAACTCGACCAGTTTGAGTCACTGAATGAAATAATAGAAAAGAATAAAACACGTCAAATAGATTAAAGGCTTTGATTCATTGTATTGAAAAAAAATATGCATCGTATGACAAACAACAACACCAAAACTTCAAAGTAAAGACTGGTTGAAGAAGTCTCTTAAAAACATTTTGCATAAGAATCTTCCTAAATTTGATCCAAAGTAGTAATTCTTAAGTTCCCATCTTTGGATCAAATAGATTTGTTTAAAGATTATTCGATTGAATTTTGTGCAATAAAAAACCCTCTTAAGAAACAACTACACAAATAATGTACATATAATTGTAGAAGGAATGTGCTTCTCTAAACTCTAGTCATAAACCCTAGATGGTTTGAAATGCCGTTAAAATCAGTCCATTTGTCAACAAAGAGGGTTAAACCTTTTTTTATCGAACTGTAATTATGAATTAATGAAATTCTAGTCGTTATCATTTTTTACAAGAAGTTCAATGGTGTTATTTTTTGTTAAAAGGTTTTCGTGATAAAACCTTTAGTATATACTTACTTATGTCATCATTCCATTATGATAGTTAGCGTCGTAATGAACTGATTGCTGTTGCAGATAAGTAAATGGGTAAGGATGTATACATACACTTTGATTAAACCAAGGTAATTGTCACCTGTTGAGAGAGAAAAAACAGAATAACGGGTTATAATAAAAGTGGGGCGATTAAAATGTCGTGGGTGAAAGAAAACTGAAAAAGTGAAGTGTTTTATCCTGTGATTTGATTTAAGTTGGTTGGTTGGTTGGTTTTTATGAAATATCAACCTTTGTCGGTTATTTAACGCCAAATCCATTTTTATGTAAATAATCAGTTCTATTTCAAACAATTCAGTTTAGCATGCGTACACATTTTAATTGTCAAAAACATTTCTATTTCAAACTATTCAGTTTGTTCAAGCAGTTCTAATTCAGCTAATTCAGTTTAGCGTATGTACAGATTTTGTTTACACAGTAAAATGTCAAAACAGTTCTATATATAACAATTCATTTTAGTGTAAGTACTGTTTCACTGTCAAAAAATTTGGAATTCAACTACGAATAATTTACCTGCGATAAATTTACTATAACGACGAATTTACCACACGATGAATTTACCGCGATGAATTTAGCCGACTCCATTGTGTTTAGTTCCTTAATTTATCTCGTAAATCAGTTCCTAGTATTGAATTAGGTTGGAATATCTGTGAGAATGTAGAATTGATTGTGAATGAAATTATTTATGAATAATGTTAAATTCAACCAGTTTGTCAACATTCTAACTTGATAATGAAATCCTCTTCGTTGTATTGAAGATCGTCCATGTCAAAGAGACTGATATGCGAATTTATTGAGGGGTAGTTGAGTTTGGCAGTATTCCTACTTTTGGGTGATAGGCTCCTGTGTTCATACTTAGGTAAAAGCTTGTATTTCTAGATTTCTAAAAAGAAAAATAACCGGTTGTCATTATGTGTAATGAATCATTCATTTAAAAGATACTCGAAAAACTGGTTCAGTCAATTTGAGTAAAAAAACAGTTTAAATCTTTTCTGCTTCAATCCACACATTGATATATTGATATTCTGACACAGTTGTAATTCACAAGAGTTTTTACAACTTTTGAACTTGTATTTGTTGTATAAAACGCCACTGTGAATCTTTCTTTTTGTTTTCTATAAAAACAAAAATGAAATATATAGTGAAACAAAAATGTCTGTTAATTTATTAGAGAATCACATACCATGTCCTTTTCTTTTTCATGGAAACTTCAACGTGATAATTGTAGTGTCTATGATATTAGGATGGTAACAAACAAACTCTTGGGGTTTCTAACAAAGAAACACGTAAAAAAACACAATTAAAATAGGAGCTTGTAAACTGTACATGTGTATATGCTCGGATGAGTCAAAAGTTTTGCAATAGTTTGTACATGGGTCACAATTTGGCAGCACCAGATGCTTTTGCCGAGGTTGGGAAGATGATGAACCACACTGAACTGTGATATGCTAAGCTCGCCTGATACTCTCCGAGTGCGACTCGCCGGATTTGTTTGGGTTTTTTTATTATTTTACGCTTAGAATAGTTCAAATGGATAAAAAGTTGAATTTGCGTTTTTTAAATAATGCAAGGAAGAAAAAAGAGATATTTTATTTCATAAAATTTCATTGTATTTTTAAAAATGATTCCTTCAAATATTGACTGATAATTTAAAACGACATCAATGTTTTATTGTATAATTTTATCTATTTTTATGATAAACTGTTCGATTTTTATTTTTATATCATAAGCGTATTTTTAGCACAAATTTACTTATAGTATAGATTTTTTTAAAAATTAAAAATAGGAAAGCTGCAGGGTTTGACGAGATTCCCCCAGAAGTATGGAAGACCAGACAATTCGACGACATACTGCTCCGACACTGCAACGCAGTCTATAATCAAAATACGATAAACAGATGGATGAAGGGATACATCCTCCCCTTCCCTAAAAAGGGTGACCTCGGATTAGTCAAGAACTACCGAGGTATAACACTTACATCCATAGCAGCCAAAATTTACAATGCCCTACTACGAAACCGCATAGAACCCAAAATCTACAACATCCTTAGGAAAAACCAAAATGGCTTCCGAAGAAATAGATCCACGACCTCACAAATATTGACCATCCGTAGAATCCTTGAAGGCGTTCGGGCAAAAAACCTACCGGCGAAATTACTATTTGTCGACTTTACCAAGGCCTTCGATTCCATTCACAGAGGGAAAATGGAACTAATCCTACTAGCATACGGCCTACCAAAAGAAACCGTAGCAGCAATAACGATTTCTATAGAAACACCAAAGTGAAAGTACGTTCACTGGATGGAGACAGAATACTTCGACATTGTAGCAGGAGTACTACAAAGGGATACGCTAGCCCTATACCTATTTATCATCTGTCTAGACTACGTACTTAGAACATCGATCGATAAAATCAGAGAAAACGGCTTCGAGCTGACAAAGAAGCAGAAGGTACCCTGCAAAAACAATTACCGACGCCGACTACGCCAATGACATAGCGATACAGGCAAATACGCCCAACCAAGCCGAAACACTACTGCATAGTTTGGAACGAGCCGCCGCAGGCATTGGCCTCCATGTCAATGTACACAAAACTGAATATATGTGCTTTAATCAAACAGGCGACATTTCCACACTTGACGGAACCTCTCTGAAACTGGTAGACAAATTCACCTAACCAGGAAGCAGTGTAAAATGAAACGCAGTTTCTTTCAGGCAACGGTCGTGTCGATACTGCCGTATGGATGCACCACTTGGACGCTAACAAAACGGCTCGAGGAGAAGCTAGACGACAATTACACAAGAATGTTGAGAGCAACATTGAATAAGTCGTGGCGACAACATCCCACAAAGCACCATCTATACAGCCACCTGCCTTCCATCACGAAAATTATCCAAGTTAGACGAACCAGACACACAGGACACTGCTGGAGAAGCAGAGACGAGCTCATAAGTGATGTACTCCTATGGACACCCACATATGGCCGAGCAAAAGCAGGACGACCAGCTAGGACATACATGCAGCAGCTATGTGAGGATACGGGATGTTGTCCTGAAGACCTGCCTGAGGCGATGAACGATAGGGAAAAGTGGTTAGAGAGGGTCAGGGATATCCGTGCCTGTGGCATGACATGATGAGGATGATGATGATGAAAGTATAAATATTATGATTTATGAAATAATTAAATATTATAATAAACTATATATACATCATAATTTAATTTATTTTTTGACGACTAATGGTTTTATTTTATATCATAATGGCATCTTTATCGTAACCTCTGTTAAATCATGAATGTTATAATTAATAAAATAGAATGTTCTCACTCCAAACTGAATTTTTTCCTATTTTGTTCATATGAGAAACCGTGAGTTTTTTGTTTGTTTTTGTTGTTGTTATTTGTTGTTTTTGTTTTTTTTTAACATATGTGCTATCAATAAGATTTTATTTTCATTTTTCTGTGTGTCTCTGTATTGCAATAGGATGCTTCATTCGACGGTAGGTGTAACTCCAGCTGGTGCTCGGGTTCCTGAATATGTTATGCCTAAAAACAATTACTTATCTGGTGACTGGAAATCTCATGTGTGGAGAGGTGCAGCTCATTACGTACCTTCCGAACGGCGGTGGATTGCTTATCATAACTACAGGTGCCTTCCATTGCTGGCTAAAAGAGATGCCAAGGATTTGCAATCAGAGACAGAATATGTCGACTTTGTACGATCGAGAGACACACCAACCGGTCAGTATTTGAAAACACTTTGTTAATGTTCGATATTAGCTCCAAACTTTGTTTTATCATACTTGAGTCTATTTTTTTCTTTTCTCACTTCCATTTTTCAACGGAGACAATTATCTATTGTCTCTCTACATTCCTTTCCTTTTTTATTGCACTATCTTGTGTATAATCGTTTGTTTACACACAGTTGTAGAGTTTCAAATTTCAAGTATTTCAATCTAACATCAATGATTTGCCAGCATTTTTTTATAATGACTAATAACAATCCTTTGTAAAGAATTTTAGCTTCAAGTGATAATTCCTATAACAAATAACTTGCACACGGTTAATGGTATGAAATATTCCTAACAAATATTTTTTTCAAACACATCTATTTGAGTAATAGATGGGAGGTACTATCACTCTAGGCCAGAGTAGACCTGGGAGTAATGGCAATTAAGATTGTCTCCCTACTCCTCAGTGATCCAGACTAGTGGCTTCTATAGATGAGAATAAAAACAGCCATTGAAAGATTACCCTAACCCACATCCAAACCACCTGTACAAATTGCATCACTCTTCGCAGAGGTAAAAAAAAGAGATGCGTCCTGTTGAGGTTGAAGCCCTGGCCCTAGTGTTCGAAAAATCCGCTACAGAGTTCAAACCAAAATTACTAAAATGCAAAGACACGATACAAATTACGACATTCAACGTTAGAACTTTAAATATAATAGGACAACTACCGGGGCTGACTGCATCGACAATCGATCATAACATAAGCATAATATGCTTACAAGAACACACATACACCCATTGCGACGATGTTACATATCACGATACTGGCAATGAATGAATGCTAGCCAATGCATCTGCCTGGAAAAACCCTGTCAATAGCACGGTAGGAGGTGTAGGTATGCTTAAAGGACCGCGACCCCTAAAATCACTAAATAGCATCGATAAAATACAACCTAGGATGATTTCACGCTAGAAAATAGATTAACATGCCTCAATACAAAATTTCAGAAAAGGAAGAAAAAAACTATGGATCTACACCTACGCAAATAATACTAAAGCACAGATAGACTACGTCTTTATAAACAAGAAATGGAATGATAGCTCATTGAATGACGAGGCATATTCCTCTTTCAGGGGTGTGTCCTCCGATCACCGAATTGTCACGGCAAACATACGACTTAGCCTACGAATGAATATGGCCCGAACAACAACCACTGTACACTATGACTGGTTCCTGCTTAATAACAGGGATATTAGAGATAAATATACGTTAACACTAAGAAACAAATTCGATATACTACAGGAGAAGACAGAAACACGTACACCGAATGACGAATATGAGAATTTCGTCAATGCCCACTTAGAAGCAGCAGCGGAATGCATACCAACTAAACAAATAGCTAAACCTAGTGTCCCATGGGAGACATTAGCGGTTAGGAAAAAGCGTGCAGACACGAAAACTGCTTCTAAATGCAATACGAAGAACTAAGAACCCAACCAATACCAATGCCCTGAAAGTTAAAAAAGCACAAAATGAATTAACTAATACATACATAAAAGAACAAACAGAATCCATACAAAATCAGATCAATTAGATTTTGACTCGTTTGGAGATAGACAATCTAGGATAGCATGGCAAACGGTAAACGAAGTGAGCAGAAAGGTGAGCACTGCGAAAGATAAACTGAAAACTACCGGCCAACAAGAATGAATACAACTATAGAAACAACATTTCGAGAATTTAATCAGACACCCTCCAAAAGTTACACATGAACTAATCACGAGAATTATTAGTAAGCAATTAGACATGAAACTAGGACAGTTTACCAAAGAAGAACTCGACTCAGTACTTAGAAAAATTTAAAATAGAAAAGAAACCGGGCTTGATGAAATACCCCCAGAAGTATGGAAGACCTGAGAATTTGATGACACAGTAAGACCGTATATAATCAAAACACAAGAGACAGATGGACAAAGAGATGCCTCCTCCCCTTCCCTAAGAAGTGCGACCTCGGATTAGCCAATAACTACCGACGTATAACCCTTATATCCATAGCAGCCAAGATCTACAATGCTCTACTACGCAACCGCATAGAACCCAAAATTGAGAACATACTTAGAAAGAACCAAAATGGCTTTCGGGGGAAGAGATTTATGACGTCACAAATTTTGATTATCCGTCGAAGTTTTGAAGGTGTACGTCTAAAAAACCTTGAGGCAACAGTATTATTTGTCGACGTCGCCAAGGCTTTTCACTCTATACACAGGGAAGAAGGAGCAAATACTACTCGTCTACGAGTGGCATGAAATCTGCAAAACAACTGTCAACGGTCAAGTAGTAAGTCAAGTCTTTAGTATACGGAGTCTGCACAAGGTCTATGATTTAGAGGTGGTGATAGACCGACTTCCTCGGGAATCTCTTCTTATTTTTCTCGCCCGACTTTAACTCGGTTTGATATATCAAAAACTACAACTTATATTGAGTTTGGTGTCCATCAGGCGTCGGTTTGACTAAGTAATATGGTTGACTGGTTGATTGTTTGGTTTTACGACGTATCAACCCTTTTCGGGTCATTTAAGGCCGAATTCAATTTTAAACAATTCAGTTTAGTATAAGTATAGTTTTTATTTACAATCAGTTAAATGTCAAAACAGTTCTATTTCAAACAATTCAGTTTAGCATAAGTACACAGTTTAGTTCTATTTAAAAACAATTCTATTTCAAACAGTTCAGTTGAGCATTAGTTCGCAGTTTAAATATCAAAACAGTCCTATTTTAGTCTGACAGTCCTAATTCAAACAATTCAGTTTAGTATAAGAATAGTTTTTGTTTACACACAGTTAAATGTTAATACAGCTCTCTTTCAAACAATTAAGTTTAGTGTAAGTACAATTTCAATGTCAAAAACAATTCCATTTCAAACAATTCAGTTTAACATAAGTACACAGCTTAGTTCTATTTGACCCATAGATAGGACCCAATCAGGTGTTACCAGTCCAGGTCAAAGTGGACCTGAGAATGATGGCAATGAAGAGGTAGTTTGCATTCCCCAAAGCTCCAGCGTTACTGGAACCTCGCCATAAGATTGCTTAGTGTCATATCCAGGATACTTGTTCGTGGGAGTCGTACCCCTCTTCAGAGGTGTAGTCGGTGTATTTTACAGCTCCAGTCGACTGGTCAAAGGTACATGGTACATTTAATAAGTATCCAGACTTTTTTTGTACAGGCATTTAAATTTGTCGAAGACTCTTGAAAATTCAGTATGTTATTGCTATACATCTCATGAGATCACTGACCAATTTTTATGATTTTAACTTCAAATGAACAGCTACAGCAGGAATTGGAATACACCCTACTAAAGCCTGATTGTCACAGCTGGTGAATTTCAAAAAGGCAATCTGGACGTGAGGACACTTTAGAAGAAACGTATGGAATGCTTCTGACTGCTTTTGGAGCATCTTGCGTGAGTCGAGCATCAGTTTTTGAGTGACATTAGAGATTCAAGGAAGGAAGGGAGTCTGTGAGGGATGATGAGAGGTGTGGGAGGAGTAAGGAAGTCAGAACACCAGAGTTGATAGGCTAAATAAAGAATTTCATGGATAAGGACCGCCGTGTGTCTATAGAAACAATAAGTGCCCAGTTTGATGTCAGTGTGGGAACTGTACACACAATTATTCGCGAGGAACGGAAGATGCGGAAGATTTGTGCGAAATTTGTCCCAAGGGTGCTCAGAGAAGATCAGAAAGAAAGATGCTGTCATGACAACAGGGAGATGGTCGAGCTAATCAATTCAGATCCCGCAGTTCTTGATGCTCTGGTGACCTGCAATGAAAACTGGATCTACTGCTATGACCCAGAGGCCAAGAGACAGAGTTCCCAGTGGAAGCTTACAGGCTCTTCCAGACCCAAGAAGGCCAGACAGCGCAAATCCACCCACAAACTTTTGATGATCCTTTTTTGACAACACTGGCATGATCTACATGCACTGAGTTCCCGCTGGACAGAGAGTCAACAAAGAATACTATGTTGAGGTTTTAAAGGAGTCCAGGAAGAGATTCCGTCGGAAGAGGCTACCACTCTTCAAATCGGGTCAGTGGCATTTCCAGCAAGACAATGCACCAGTCCACAACTCCATCCTTGTCACAGACTATTTGACCAAGATGGGCATCAAGACAGTTCATCACCCTCCCTATAGTCCAGATCTTTCTTCCTGTGACTTGTCGTTATGAGAATACTTTGGAATACTTCAGGCGGCTTTTCGACCATCTTGCATTGAATCGAGCATCAGTTTTTGAGTGGCATAAGAGATTCAAGGAAGGCAGGGAGTCCGTGAGGGATGATGAGAGTTGTGGGAGGAGTAAGGAAGTCAGTACACCCGAGTTGATTGGCCAAAGGGTTAGGGTTAGGGTACTATGTTGAGGTTTTAAGGGAGTTCAGGAAGAGATTCCGTCGGAAGAGGCTAGCACTCTTCAAATCGGCTCAGTGGCATTTCCACCAGGACTATACACCACTCCACAACTCCATCCTTGTCACAGACTATTTGACCAAGATGGGCATCAAGACAGTTCATCACCCTCCCTATAGTCCAGATCTTTCTTCCTGTGACTTGTCGTTATGAGACAATTGAGATGAAAGAGGCTATGACGAAAGAGACTGACACGCTTACACAAGAGGACTTCCATGAGGCCTTCCAGAAGTTGTTGGAACAGTACAACAAGTGCATTGCAGCCGGAGGAGATTACTTCGAAAGGGACTAGAGTTTCATGTGTGTACTATCAATAAAAGTGCCCATACGCAAAAAGTCTGGAAACTTATTGAAGGTATTGTGTGGGTCAGTTACTTCATGTTTAATATCAATTTCTCATTATCCCGATTTTCTTTAAAACAGCTTTTCCAAATTTGGGTAATTCTCCAACCTCTTTCTGGTGGTCGGAGGATTGGATTCATCTTCTCAGCTCCAACCTTCTTTAATTTATATCTCACTCATATCTAGTATCAGCAGGGTCTTAGATCTCTCTTGTTCCTCTCACTATCTATATATTCAACCCCTGCCCTCGTTTTTGAGTGGGCATAACTCTTTTTTTGCGACGAATCTGACTTCGAAAATGTTTCAGCGAAGAGAAGGTACCAAAGATTATCAAATTAATATTTTCCTATCAGAACGTCCAGTTAAAACGTCTTTTTCTGAAAACAATTAAGATATAAATTGAATTACCATGACCATACAAAAATTTGTTTAACAGTTCTGTCTTTTCTGATAATTTCATAAATAAACCCAACATTTTGTCCCAAAATTTTAGTTTTTCAAATAATATTAAGCAATTAAGTTTCTCTTATCAGACTTTCGTAATCCTTTTTAATGCAAACAAGTCTGTTCCAATTGTGATAATTTTCATAAACCGCCAGATGGCCTCTGCCGAAGCTTTTATCTTTTGGGTTTCTAATGTTTTCTTTATCGAGTACCATAGATTTTCTCTCATGAACTCCAACACATGGACACACCAGAGTAAACTGACTTGCAACTTTCTCTTATGGACTTCAACACATGGACACAAAAGCAAAGACTTACATTCATCAATTCAGCGTTGTAGTCTAGAAAACCAAATGAGAGCGATGGCCGACAAGGACAAATGGTGTGGGGCAGTCAAGAGGCTCCACGCTATTACTATGACTAGATGATATTATATATGATGATGTTATATATATCTTCTCGACTGTTCCCAGGATTTGTTCAAAACGGCACGCAGTATTTTTGTGTTGTTTCCATCGAGCCTTTTCTCCGTGCGTTTTGTTAGCATCCATGTGGTGCATCCATACAGTAGTATTGACATAGTCACAGCTTGGAAAAATCCCATTTTATCTTATCGGATAAATCAGACTTCCATATGATCGATAACCTGTCGATAATCGTCCACGCCTTCGCTGCGTATATACTGACATCCCTTTCAGTAGATGAGATATTGCTTCTAAGGTATGTGATCTTGTACGTAATCAAGGCTGATTATAAACATATATGGTGCAAATGTCTCTCTTTTCAAGAGTCCAGTGACAATATCGAAGAAGTTGGTGTCTCCATTAGGTGAGCGAACCATTTATTTCGTGTTTTTGTTAAGTACCATTAGAGCCGTAATAGTTTCTTTTGGGAGACAATATGCTAGTAGTATTTGCTCTCTACTTCGTTTGTGTATTGGAAAAATCTACGAACCATAGTGTTGCCTTGAGAATTTTGTACATAGTCCTTAAATGATTCCTGGATTAGAAGGAAAGATGGAGAGAAAGTGTCAGGGAATGCTGTGCTATCAGCAGAATTTGATTATATATATATGTCGAGAGAAGGAGAGAGAGAGAGAGAGAGAGTGTGTGTGTGTATGTGTGTGTGTGTGAAATAGGTAAATCCTCGTCTAATTTTCGCAAACATGAAAATTACTCTAACATCTTAGACTATCAATTATATTAACTAAAGTTACATTTTTAAAAATTATGAAAAATTCTAGATTAAATTTATTGAAAGAAGTTACCATTGGCTTCTACTGCGGCCTCTAGACTGCTTGGAACCTTCGGCAAGCCTTTCCGACGGCCTCCTTGTTAAAGTTAGTAAATGTTGCTGTTATCTTTGCCTTCAGTTCATCTTTGGTGTTGCATGGGGTTTTATTGGTCTCTCGCTCAACTGTACGTAACAAATGATAGTCTGGGAGTTTGAAATCTAGGGAGTTAAGCAGGCAGGTGTTAGGGGTGACGTGGTTGCAGAAATTTTCAAGATTGAGTTCTACGACTTTTGTGATGTGGTGCAGGGACTTGATGCCAGATGTAGGGTCTTCCAGCAGCCTCCCTCTCGATCTAGAAAAGCATTTGATGTAGGGCTTCGTGTTGAGTCTGAGGCCATGTAGGCAGGTAAATAGAGGCATAATCTCACCATCACAAGTGACTAACCAAAACATCATGATGTGAATTTTACTTTTAGTTTTCATCAATAATGGTACATATTTTGAGGAGAGAGAAAGTCGAAAATATTTCTGTTCACCAACTGATTCTGACAGAAAATAATGTATTTCATATTGTACATCATAATGTCTATAATTATCTACATAATCTAAATAATAATGTACATAATGTATATACTGTACATATTAGTGTACATGATAATGTATATAAAATACATAATACTGTAGAAAAATGCTTAATAATGTGCATCATCTCCTTCATAATGTACTTAAGTTATGAACAATTAACTTTGTGCTAAAAGGTACAATTAAGACATAACTTAGAATTAATAATAGTTACAGCTCATTGTATCAAGCTCAAAAGATACAGTGTTTTTATGTCGTATAACAATCAGCTGTCAGTCTGGTTTCGTAATAGTAGAGAGTCGTAACAGGATTCTCATGAAGTAATTAACAGTTCTTCAAAATAACAATACTCTTTTCGTTTTAAATAGACGGTTGGAATCTGCTGATTGTGTTAATTTTAGCAGAACTTGGCAGTAAGTCATCGGCAGGGTTATGAGGTGTTTCTTGTAATTTATTACTGATTCTGGGAATTGTGCTTTTTCTGTACCCAGTTTGGTTCCTTGTCACTCTGTCGGTGAGTCTTAAAATACGTTTACTGCATCTTTTACCCAGGGAAACGACTCTCTCTCTCTCTCCCTACAAAAAAAACTGCATTCTGATGGTAAGATTCCAGTTCTGAAGATTTAGGGAATGTGGAATAATCTTTCATTTTTATTACTCCCAGGTTCACTCTGACTCGAAGTGGTAGTACCTGTTAGGTCCCATCAATGGGTAAAAAATCTGTTTAGAAATTTATCGTATTTGATAGAAATAATTAAAGCTTTTGTTTGTAACACTATCATAGTGTTACAAGTTGACTGGCGACATTAAATTAAATACTTAGGACTAATTAGATAATTTGGTGATGATTAGATATAGTCTTTTGTTAAGGTAGTGTAGCAAAACTATAATAATAATGTACACCCGTGTTTGAAAGTGGGTCACGGTGACAATGACGCTTAGGAATGTTTACTGACAGGATGAAACGGCCGATCTGGGCTTTGATCTGGGTTTTGATTGACGGGTTAGAAACAAACAAAATTCTATTTCATATTCTAATGTCAGCCGCGTGCGAATGTACGGAAAATTACAGCTAAATGACTGACATAAGGCCATTAACAATATTAGAATATTAACAGGTGGTTCACTAATCAAAGAAAAGCGGGGTTGAGCTTTCCCTCCTGCCTAAGACGTGTAATGCAAGGCCATAGTTTTTGATTGGCTGTCAGGTTAAACATGGGCCTCGGGGTGAGGTTTCTTTACCCCACCCCCCGATGATTGCGCTTTGGGAGCATTGGTCCAGCGTTTCTACTGGATGGCCAATCATAGCCATGTATTCAGGGGTCTGGACCCCATAAAAGAAGATTCCGAAAAGGGCAGAGTGAGATTGAAAGCTGGTGTAACGATACCGCCCTCACGCCCCCACACGCTTTACATCAATCTCTAACCATTCCACTTCTCGGCCGGCCGGTGATCAACTAGTGGTCCGAGGGGGGGGCAACGCACATTTCTTGGTACTACAAGAATACAATCGGGGGGACAGGAGAAAATAAAACAGACGAACAAACACGAACAATGCTTGGGGTTAACTCAGAGAAGAAGGAGAGAATGCAACACTACATGCATGTGCAGACTAACGCTAGCGTGGGTTACTAGCGAAAATTCCACAAAGCAACTGGAATGCCGACATCTCTTGACTCGATCTTCTTCGCTGGACCCTATCTTCTCTGCTGGTCTCACCGCTCCGGTGTCCGGTGTTGACTGCCTCCGTCCGTGGTTCCACGCCAACTCTGTCAGCTCCTTTCCAACCAACTCTCCTTCGTGTCCCCTTACCACTTCCGGATACGGCGAGATTTCAGGTCCAAAAATCCTTTGTCTGGTTTCGCACCAAAACAGACAAAGGAATCGTCTGCTTGGCGGGCCACCCATATAGTGTTACACTGGTTCTGCAGACGAAAGACTTGGAGCCTTTGCTACCCTCTTCGCCACCACTACCGCTTTACCAAGGTCCTCAACTTGACCGTCCCTAGCAAGATTAGTTTGTTCAAAACGGACTCAGGGCTAGCTGTTATCGCCAGTCAATTTATCACCGAACTAAAGGCGCTTGTTGTTGTTGTTGTTGTACATGATTTCTTTTTATTGTATAATAAATAAATGTTATTTACAACTGTTAACAAGCGTTCCTGACGTATTGAATTAGTTGACCAGCGAACAGCACCAGTAAAGTTGGCTGTCTTCCGACCCACGTTGAACCAAGAGAAGTCCGTATCAGCTTTACTCCAACTTTCCCGTGGATCGAACAACGCAACGTGGACACGGAAATCTGAACAAGCAGATCCACCGGAAACTTCGACCGATAAGTGGCACGCAGCGCGGCATGCACTTAAAGGACCACAATTGGTGACCCTGGTGACCCTGCGACCCACATGTTGTTTTCTAAGAATCATTATTAGTTACTTGAAAGCATATAACAGTGTGCTCCGAAATTACTAGTATTTAAGAGAAATAATAGCATGAAACCAAATAATTATGGTTGGTTGGTTGGTTTTACGGCATATTAACCTTTGACGGTTATTTAATGCCAAATCCATTTTCATATAAATAATCAGTTCTATTTCAAACAATTCAGTTTAGTTTGAGTATAGAGTTTAATTGTCAAAATCATTTCAGTTTCTAGCTATCCAGTTTAGTCCAAAAATTCTAATTTACCCAATTTAGTTTAATATAACTATAGTTTCTGTCCACACAGAGTTAAATGTCAAAACAGTTCTCTTTCGAATAATTCAATTTAGTGTAGTACAGTTTTAATGTAAAAAAAACAGTTCTATTTCAGACAATTCAGTTTAGCAATTCAGTTTATATGTCAAAACAGTTCTATTTCAAGTAATTCAGTTTAGCATAAGTACGCAGATTTGTCCTATTTGACTCATAGATAGAGCCCTATCAGGTGCTACCAGAGTGGACCTGGGAGCGATGGCAATGAAGGAGTACTCCGCATTCACTGAAGCTCCAACCAAACTGGAACCTCGCCATCAGATTATTAAGTGTCGTATCTAGAACACTCGTTGGTGGGGGTCTTACCCCTCTGCAGAGGTGCAGTCGGTGTATTCTACAGCCTCAGCCGACTGGACAATACACAAAGTTAAATGTAAAAACAGCTTCATTTCAGATATTTCAGTTTAATTTAAGTACACAGTTTAACTTAAGTACGCAGTTTAAATGTCAAAACAGTTCTATTTCGTGCAATTCAGCTTAGCATAAATACGCAGTTTAAATGCAGATTCAGTTAACTCTCGAAACCACAGTTTAGTTCAATTTGACCCATTGAGGGATGGCAATGAAGGGGAACTCCGCATTTCCCAAAGCCCCAGCAATACTGGAACTTCACCATCAGATTATTTAGTGTCATACCCGGGACACTTGTTGGAGGGGGTCCCATCCTCTGCAAAGGAGCACTTGGTGTAGTCTACAGCACACACACACCCCAATCACCTGGGCAATATAATTGGCAATTGATGGTAATACTTAAAACCATACAACTCAGAACAAATGATTTGTATTAGATATGACTGTGTGCCAACAAAAACACTTTAGAAAAAAACTACACGAAGGATGTCAATATAAATGTACTATGAGCGTTTCACTGAACTAAATAATCCCAAACGGGTTGGTATGCCTTTAAAATCAATCAATTAATCAGTTAATTGACAAAAGTTCCACTAAAATCACTCATCTCTTCTACTGTTTTCGTTTTTTCTTCAGGAAATCGTTACAGAAATATTGGTTTACTGCCGAGTAAACATCCGCAGTTCAGACTTTTTGGTTACAAGAGAGTAACACCAAGCTTGCCCTGCCGTGAATTTATGTGTTGGCCCCTTTCACCTGATGTGAAATGCTACCATGATCCCTATCTTACACAAAGAAGAGAGTATGGTTATTACCATGATGTTCTGGACTCGTCTGCATTTCGACGCCGTAAAGACGTGCCAGCCAATCTAAAAATCGATGCCTGTGACGTCCCAAACTACGGCCACATTCCTAATTTTCTTTATGGAAGGACCACATTTTCCGAATATATCGACCGGAATAATCCGATGTACAACAATACTTTCTGTGCCGGCATACAAACGACTCATCATGTTGACCAGCCAGCTGACTAAAGCCAAAGGGCAATAGTCAAACTGAGATATTTCATACGTCCAATCACTTTTCTACAGAATAAATACGACTTTAAAAATTCCGCCTGAAAAAGCAGTTATTTTTCAGATTTACCATCTATGAATAAATAAATAAAATTGTAAAATCTTTTTTTCGACACGATAAGGCTTTAGTAAAAAATATTCTAAATGTAGTCCAGAAAAACATCGTAGAGAACGGTAGTATTTCTCAATAAATCATAAGAAATCATATTCTAAAAATATTTGAATTATTACAAAAATCAGCCACGTTTATTTAATTTTATACTATTTGTGTCCATAAAGAGTTTTCAAGGTTACTTTCATTTTTTTTTCGCTCATTCTTTTTCTTCTACAATGAAATATGCCGACCAGATCTATTTGTCGATTTATATCTTCTCACCTAAACAATGAGGAATTATAGGCGACTGTTTCATTTGTTTAACGTAGGTGGAACTTCAAGGGTCCCGATACATAATTATTTTAGTTTTTGTTACGGAGTTTCTATGCTGTAAAATTTAGTAATGAATAATACCTAATAATATCCGTTTTGATTGCATGACAAAATCCTGATATTTTTATGTTTGTTTCCTTTAATATCAACTTTTGCGTGTTATTTAATACCAAAGTAGTGATTAAAGGGGGTTCATATCGGTCCAAACGATATGAGTTCAAAAGTAGTGGTTAAGGGGGTCCATACTGGTCCAAAGAGTATGAATCCGAAAGTAGTGATTAAGGGGGTTCACACCGGTCCAAAGGGTATGAGTCCGAAAGTAGTGGTTAAGGGGTTTCACACCGGTCCAAACCCCTTAATATGTCTAGTTTAGAAGAAAAATTAACTTTTTTTTGAAAAAATTAGAGGTATACCTATTGTTGTATACTCACATAATAAATATGCATATATACACATATACATGCAGAATACATATTGACGCAATTATAAAGACGAGCGAAGACTTCTTTAAAAAATGTACTTCTCACTTTATTTGAAAGGGTTGTGTGTGAGAGGGATTTGGAGACCGAACAGAACTGCAAGATATTGACCCCACCACGCTTATGACCATCAGCGTTGTGTCTTTCTCGTTCTCCAGGGCTGCTCAACCGGAGGCCAGGGGACCCAGCTTTCTGCTGAGTGCTGGCTTTCTCTTCCACATCTAGTCACCAACGGGTCTAGTCTACAAACTAGTCTCCTAACTAACTGACCTCCTGTCTTCACCGAGTTATATAATAGTTCAATCACCCACTCAATATCTCCCCATACTGGCCATCGGAATGTGTCACTTCCGCTGTCCTTGGAATGGCATGTTTGATTGTCATCAAGTGGAAATAACTGTCATGCAGTTCACAGGTCACCCTCTTCCGGTGCATCAGTTTGTACCGTGGGATTTTAACCCTGTCCCATATTGTCAGCCCAACTCGCCCATGCCAATGGAATATGCACTTCCGCCGTCTTTGGAATGGCATGTTTGGCCGGGTCGAAGGTCAATATACAACACTATCTCTAGGCGGCACACTATATATATATATATATATATATATATATATTAGGCATGTACAACACGAAGCATGCTCTTTTTATTGCCAATGTTATGATTTATCACTGACAAGTCATTCCTCTTTTCTTCTAAAGTATGATGATCAAAAGCGTAATGATCCATGGAATTTTATGTTAATAAATTCACAAAAAGGGTTTTCCTCCCTTTATATATGTTCACTTGCGGGCTTCCATAGGAAAAAATCGTTCGAGGAAAAACCACACTAAAAAAAAACAAAGACTAAAAAAGTATTATTCAGATAAAATACTTTTTAAAAATCTAATCAGTCATTTTTAGTTAATCAATAAGTTTACATTAACAAAATCCCAGTGGAAGAGTTTAATCAACGGATATCAGTTCTAAACGTCAAAAAACTGATCTTTTTTTTTCTCTTTTATTCTTAAAGTACATTGGTGAGATGTACGCGAAATCAAAGTTGACAGTCGCTATAACGGATCACTGAATCCCGGCCAGAAGACTCAACCTTTTTAATGATTAACAAGAAAAAAAAAGACCTTGTCATTCGATGGATTTTATTGTTCTGTGAAAATGAAAGAAAGTGAAAAGATAGATACTTGGATCTTGTTAGAGAGCTGAAAGAACTATAGAACGTGAAAGTGACAGTGATACTAATTGTTGTTGGCGCACTTGGAACGGCCCTCAAGGGCTTTGAAAATAGGATTGAGAAATTGGCGATGAGAGGAAGAATTTCAACTATCCAGACCACAGCAGTATAAAATCGGTTAAGATTCATAGAAGACTCCCGGAGATTTGAGACTTGCTGTCATTTTTCTCCTGCAAGATCGAAGTAAAAGATTGGATTTTAATATATTGGACTTTAACACACTGAACTACTTTATCTACAAGATTCAAAGTCTTCATTTAAGATTATTAGAACTTATTTGTTCGTGTCCACTGTGCTGTATTGCCGTAAGTAAAATTTTATTCAACAAAATTAAACTCAAGTACAAAAGAAAAAATGAAGTCACAAATTAAGTCACCTGCGTAGGCTATTCCATTGTTTGTACAATGTGAGTATAGGATACTATTACTACAGCTTGCTTGGGTGATTCCATTTTTCATATAGTGTGAGTATAGTATTTTATAAAGCTTTTAGCTTAGAAATGGTACAAATGCCGAATGAATGGGAAATCCAGCGAGAATCAAACTCACTCGTGAAGGGTTGCTAGTTTAGTTTGTTCACCATTACACCAACCGAGGCGCCGATCTTGTGAGCGGGGGATACAACTTCCACACACTGCAAGTTATATAAGTACTGTTGCGGAAATAAGTTTAAGACACTTTCATATTTCTCCCGGATATGTTTGATTCAGTTTTTAAAAGCATTCCTGTTGGATTGTAAAACGTTCACACATCGTTTCTGCATTGATTCCGTTTAAATTAGCAAAAGAGTTTCAAGGGATATTTCATCCCAACATTTCTTAATACATTTAATCAATGAGTTTTTATCATCAAATTGTCTTCTATTTTGATAAACAAGACATGATAGGATACCCCACAGATTTTCTATAGGATTCGGGTCAGGCGATTTTGCAGGCCAATCCCGAACATTGATATTTTCAAAGGTAAACCATGTCTTTGGATACTTAGCGGAGTGTATAGCAGCATTATCCCGTTTAATAATGACTTCGTCTTGTTCGTGAAGTTGAATAAATAGCAGTAGGCTGTTTTCTAAAATTTCAGTGTACTTCATAGCATTTTGTTTGCCGTTCATTTCAATTAACTTGGCTTTCAATCATGAACTTTCCTCCTCCAAATAGAAAAAAAAACCTGTTCATCTTTTCTTAATTCATGCCAGTAAGTCTGGCAACCACCAGGATCATCCAAATTAAACTTCTTTTCATCTGAGAAAATCATTTTCGTCCATCTATGATCACTCCAAGTGACTTTTTCCTTCACCCATTTTACTTGCTGACTGTTTTTTTTTTTTTTTTTTTTTTGTGGGTGCTTGTGCCTTCTTTCTGTTCTTGTAAACAAAATTCTTGGAGTTATGTAAAATCTGACCAACTCTTCATTACGTCTCATTCAAGTCCAGTGAAGTTTGATGGTTTCTTGAACTTTTTTTCACTCTTCAAAGCCTCTCTAAATAGTCAGAGGAGGGTCGTTGAGGTTTGTTTTGGTGGACCACATGTGCGTTTATGGTTGCCACACACTTGAGGATTTTGCAGAAAGTTATTCCCAACTGTACAAGATTTACTTATCTTCTTAACAATCGAAGTTACATTAAACCCAAATTCTCTGAATGCAAGAACTTTTCTCTTTTCACTTTTCGAAAGTTTCACGTTCTTTCTTGATTTTAAAACTTAATATTTATTCGGACAGAACTGAACGTGTTATTCGCAATAAATATTGTGTAGTAATAAATATTATCATTTCCCCCTGTCTTAAAGATTAAAATGATAGTATTAGTATTCTTTACACTTTTCTCTTCGTGTCCTAAACTTATTTCCATACACAAAATTAAAACTACTATATTTCCAGAAAATTTTCATGGTCTAAAAGTATTATCAAAATTTATGAAGAAATATGAAATTGACTTTAACTTATTTTCGCTGCTTACACTACATACGTTAGAGAGGCTCATCTAGCTGAGTTCAAATCCTGTAGCAGACAAAAGAATTATCAAAACTGTTATGCATTTCACATATCAATAAGGGAAAAGTATGAATCCACTTATTCTCCTTCCAGCAGATTGTGTTCTTTAACTTTGGTATGGCAACCATTTTAGGAGAAAGAAAACTCTGAATTCAAACAGGTTTTAGACTTGGAGAAAGTTGGGTCACGCCAGACTATTCGTGTTCAAGACATGTAACATCAATAAGGCCCACGAAAACCAGGTTACGAAGTTTATTTTTTTGTATCAACGAATTAATGTTATCTTTTTAGTCTCACAGACATTTGATATTGATTTTTCACCCCTACAAATAGAATCAACCCAAAACTTGCATTTTTAATTTTTACTTTTATATTAGGTCATTTAGTTTATTATGCTATTTGAATTCAGTCTTCATCACAAAACTGAGTAGAAATTGCTGCTTGCGTATGGATGACAAAATAGAAAGATGATAACGCTGTGTGTGTGTGTGTGTGTGTGTGTGTGTGTGTGTGTGTGTGTGTGTGTGTGTGCTCATTCTGGCTCATAGGCACAACTGTAGAGCGCCCAGTTAAGATCCTGATCACTATCTCTCCACCCTCTCATTTATATGCAATGACCCTTAAGCCACGTGGTTAACCAAATCTAAAAATAGAAAAAGACCCACATGTATCATGGTTTCAAGAAATAACTTTTCCTTTTTTCAGTAACAAAAACAAGTGAGATCATCGTGGTCTATCCCAACGGCACTTCATAAAATTGACACTTAAATCAAAGTATTCATTTTGAGGGGAATCAAAGAGATCGATGATAACAGTTTTGATAATGCTTTTTCAATTGTGTCTTAACATATAAATATGGCGACTCCAAAGAATCTAACCGGTGGCTAACTTGCAACGGTCCCTAATCCACGCATGCCGATGAATCTAAAAAAAATAGAAGACACTCGTGTGTTATGGTTTTCAGAAATAACTTTTCTCAATTTTACCACCACAATTCTAGTAAGTATATCTAGCGAAATTCCCAGTACGAGTAAGTAGCAGTCCAGCAGTCTCAGAAGACAGATGAACCAAAAATGTTCGTCCAAAATTTCACGACAGTAACTAAGTCTCATCCTCTAAGAAATTTTCAAATTGTCACACAAGTAAGGATTTTTTAATACCAAAACATTTGTGTAAACTGTACACTTGTCACGTGGTCATCGCCTTGTCAAATATGGGGAGACTCCGTCTTCAATCTGCTGAATGTTTTTCTATGGAAATTTTCTAGGATAACGCAGAATAATTCGTTTTCCGCCCACGTTGTGTTTTTAAGATCCGAACAACGAATCAATCGCTAATCCGAGTCGCAAATTGAACAAATGCCACCACACAATTAAGTAAGAAAAAAATCCGCACCCAGAAACAAAACAACACAGCTTTGCAACGATAATGGTATTTAGTGTATATCAAAAAATGTCATTCAATAGTTTTTACATAAGTACAGTTCTATCAGAAACCGACAGATTCGAGCTTATCTTTTATCTTTTACTCCGGCTGTTAGGTACAAGGCAAACTTACGGCCCCGTATTTCGACGGGGGAAGCTGTTTCACCGACTCACATGCCGCTTTTCTGCTTGCTACCACTTATCACTGCTTATTATAATTACTTCTATATGTGACGAAACCAACGAATTTATGCATATTCGTAACTAGTTAGGGTCGGCGTAGCACTTACTTCAAAAGTCTATCCACTCGAAGAAGAATTCTCCAGCGAACTCCAGGGCTATATTTAGCAAGCCAAGTCGCTTTGATCAGGACGATTAACTTCGAAATGTCATCACTTTGTTTTATAAATCCCCTTTTCATCAAGCGAATCTTAAATTCAATTTCATAACGATGACCTGGAGATGTCCAAATTCACCAGATTGTCACTTTCCTTTGATTATAATTCCATAACACAAATTTCATTACAGAAATTTTGCGATAGAATAAACAACATCATTCTTTCTATACGGCGCGTCCAAAAACCATTATTCATACGCAATGTATTTTATCTAGTCTCCTAAAATCCACATTCACTCCTTTTTCCTCTTCCGAGTATTAAACCCCTTCTGACGGTTCCCGAAGTTCACGGGCTTACACAAATACAGAAGCAAATAAATGTTTATCCTGTTTGATATTGAAAGGCTACAACGCAGACATTTGTATCAACCAATTTGCAGGCTTAATATGTTCTGAATAGCATATATTAATTTTCATTTCGTACCAACACTTAAACAAGGTACGTGACTTTATCACCTAAGAAAATCGGAAATATTTAAGCAATTGTTTTGGAGACAAAAGGAAAGAAATTTTGTGATTTGTCGATATATATTTGTGGAGCAAGCCTGCATTATCGACGAAAAAGTGGTTTGATAACGAACTGTCCAAGGTCATAAGAAGAAAGAACTGGCAGAAATAGCTTATCGAGGCCTAGTAGAGGAGGAAGAAGCAAGCAAGACAAATTGACTGACCGAAGTGCCTAGCTGTATGTATCTATGCATATAAAAAAAGTAGTTGAAATTTGTAGGTAATTTTTTTCTTTCGCCTTTTTGTCCGTTGTTACAATCCGACGCATAAACTTATAGGCATGAGACACATTCCCTTTTTATTTGCTGTAAATAAATATTTTTAAAGCTATATTTGTCTCAAGCCTTTGTTCGATACTTTTCTTATTACCTACTCTTTTTTAGTCAATAAGTGACAATCGTTTCTCTTTCTCAAAACAGTAAAGGACGGATACATGTCTTTTAGTACTTTTAGAATTTAAAAATTGTTAGAAGCGTTCAGTATTGACTGATGATAACATGCAACAAGTAACAAGACCGGGTGACGTACTGTGAATAAAATTTCATACACTGACATGAAGAACATAATTCAAGATGAAAAGATGGGCTATTTGAGTTCTCTCAGTATTGAAATTTCGTGACAGCGATGAACAACGGCAAGAAAATAAATTAAAGAATTGCCATAAAAAAAGCAATCAATCAATATAAACTCTGTTCACCACGAAAGAGTTTGAAAGTTCAAGATAGAACCCCAAGAAAGAAGGAACAAAAATTGAGGAAGGAAGAAAAAAGAAAGCCCACCAGATGCATATCAGTAAAGAAAGTTCTACATCTATTCAGTTTAGCTCCATTTTTTTAAAATGCCTCCTTCCTTCCTTGTTAGATAACAAATATTGAAGTTTTTCAGAGATGTGAGAATAATTTCCTATCTGCTTTTTTTTATTTTCTACTTTTTCTCCATATCACAAGACAGCAGGTCTGCCGCAGTTGATTTTGTCTACCAATAGGATCCAAGCACTACAAAATCAATGAAAGAACTATGTGAACGGCAATGCAAACTGTATTGAAAAAAGGCTTCACTTCCTCCAATTCCCAAAGAGTATCTTCATCTGCATATGAACTTTTCAACCAACCCTCGCAAGTGCATTGGTCCATTTTTAGACCCAGTTTAAAACCCTCTTTCTCCCTTCTCAGCAAGACGACAGAGAATGAAATCCGCCCCCCGAGATGTGGCAATTATTTCGCATTTTTTCAACAAATTCTCAACATCATCTTTACATCCCCTTTCTGCGATATTAACCTGTTAAGATTTTCATACAAATGTTATATGACCAAAAGAGATCTCTTCTAATTTATCATACACACAAAATAATAATTCCAACTGGTGTCCACAAGAGCATTCACCGGATGTTATGAGTGCTGAGACTTTCTTCAAAATGGAAAAAGGGGCTTCTGTCGATGAAATTTGTCAAAAAATAAAAATAATTGAAAAAAGATTTCTCGACTAATTTGTGACCTTCGCGATAAAAAAAAAAAACAAAGAAAACCCAATTTTATCCGATCGGAAGACGAAAACGCAATAAAAGACAAATTTAACGACAACGGAGCTAGATCAAAAGAAGGCAAACGACACCCGCAGACCTGAACTCCAGCTCTGAGAGAGAGAGTGGGGGGCGAAACTCGAAACCACGCATCACCCACATTGACTTTCCTCTTCTCCGCTTTGAAGGAAGCGACTAAATCGTAAATCACTAAACACCCCTCTCCTCTCCGCACTTGTAACATCTGAATGACCGCGTGCGCGTAAGTCTAACAATCCTACCACTATTAAGCATAGGACATTTTCTACTTTCTTTAATTCCATATCAACACGTTTATACAAACCCAATTATTCGAACTTTTGACTTCTTTCTGTTCAATATAATTGTTAAAAAATTTTACGTGCCTTCTTGTTCTTTGTTTTCGCAACTGTGTTTCTTTCTTTCTTAGCAACCATAAGCTGATATATCACAAAGAATTATTTTATCTATCTATTGTAAACAGATAAACACTTCACTTCACACATCAGTGGGTTTGTTTTTTTTATCAATCAAAAATATTTATCATCCATCCCCATCCCAATATAAGATGAGTGGGAAGGTCAGATGGTGAAAAATCCCAAACTTCTGATTATCTTATTGAGGACGTATCTGAAAAATGAAATTATTGAAATAGAAAGATAGAAAAAATACATTTCAGTTGATTTGTTATGCGTCATTGCGTCGTTTTACAAAGTCGCCCTTTAACTTTACAACCAGGATACGCGTCTCTATCACTGTGTATGTATTGAATGTAACTTAATACCACTTGACTTTATTGAATACATGTAAGAAGAAAAGAAAACAGTTTTTCCCTCAGTCCCATAATAGTTGTTACATTTGCACATCAATTTCATACACTAAATATAACAAATATTATGAAATGAAAAAAACAAAATTTTTCTGTATATTTTTGTTTTTATTTAAAAGATTTCTTGGAAAGTTTTTCTTTTTTTGAGAATTGACAATAATGAAAGAAAAATAGCTCAATTTCATTTTTCATTGGTTCTTAACAACACGTGATCTCATTTCTTAACAGCAGGATTTTCTGATTTCGTTTATCAGCGCACAATATCAGTCTAGTGCTGCTTTTTAACAAGGTACGTACAGAATACTCATACAATTTATTTAAATAGATTTTCGTTTATTTTTCAGAACATTATTTATTTATTCGTTCTTTTTACTTGTCTATTTATTCCTTGAAAAAATTTCGAGCAAAACTTTTCATGTTTCGAAAGTCCAGTGTGAAAATCTAAAAATCTTAAAGTGAAAATAATTGGTTTCTTTATAACATAGTTTAAAGAACTATTGATGAGATTTTTTTTCTTTCATCTTATTTCCATTACTTGTTCATATCTAGTTATAGCGTAATAGTTTCAAAATAGCTAGATTTATTGAACAAATAATATTAGTTTTTCTTCATTTTTCTTTCCCCTTAATTATTTATTTGTGGATTTTTATGTCAACTCTGATGTTGTCGCATTTTTTAACAATATTGTCCTTTAAACGTGTTGCTAATGTAAAAGAATGTTTATCATTTACTGAGTTTCCAAAAATGTAGTCAACAATAACATACATGAAATAAAAAAAAAATCATTTAATTTATGCAGCTATACAAATATTTAATAAACGAAAACAAGTAAATATTATTATATTATAAGACACGTAGGTGAAAATTGTTAATTTAGAAGTGGCTTTTGTGTTTGTGTATGGGACGAACAGCTGATTGAACTTGAAGCGAGTAACTAGGACGCCCAGTCTCTTACATCTCTACCCTGTGGCTGTTGTATTTGGAGCTGCTCCTGCTATCATGAATGAATTAAAAACCTACCGTAACAACATATATATATAAAAGTGTAAAATCTTATATACTTTTGTTAACTCAATGTCCACTAAGAATGCTTGTGGGGTTATAATTCACCTCTTATTCCGACATATAGTTATATTTCCACCGTAAGATTTTTTTTTTCATTAGAAAATTAAAATTGTTTTGATTCTCTTTTTACCGGAAGAAAAGTAAGCGTTTCTGCAATATATGCAAATATATAACTATGTTTTTCCCCTTTCATTGACGTCTCAGTACCATCTGTGAGACATAAATTTATAATGGAATTACTAAATTGAATTCTTTTTCGTCTGTTGTATACAAAAAATATTTTTGCTCTGCATAATTAATCTAAAATTATCTATGTATTCGATGGACGTTGACATTGAACACTTCGTTGGATATTCTACATTCTCCTTGGATTATTAATTTTTAGTCTCATCCTTAGACTACTTTTTTCGGGTTATATATATATATATATATATATATATATATAAAAGACTTGGTTCAGGAAGTCAATTATGCGAGTCATTTAATAGATAGGTGAATTTTGCCACCGTACACATCACATATTCTTCTGTAGATTTCATATGAATTGCAATTCTCAGCCACCAAAGATTTAATGACAGATCTCTGTTCAAGCCTGGTACAATTTTGAGTATAAAAATGAGTATGCAGCCATTTTGAATATGAAAATCAAAACAAACATTTTTGCCTGATAAGAATAATTTTTGCTACAAACAAAACAATGCTTTTGAACAATCATGGAAAAAAATTCTAAAAAAAGATATTTTGATTTTTTTAAAAATCCCTGTTTCATTTAATGGCCCTTTATATATATATATATATATATATATATATGTGTGTGTATATATATATAATGTAAGTAAGTAAAGTTGGCGACCATAGTCGAGGGTAACCCGAAGGCTCCCTTTTCGATAGCTACTACACCAAGGTGTAGGGGAGGGCGCTACTCCTTCCCTGATATATAATGTACTTCATACGATAAATACTGTATTATAGTTGGTGATGTGAAAATTGATTCATCACCCTTGAAGTTATTTCATTCTCATGCCTCTGAATTATTTGCTTTCACACAAATTGTAAATAGGCCAATCCATATTACGTAATTAAGTATTACCTTAATTGATTTCTTATTTACCGGTAATTTTGAAAATATAAAATTTTGTGGCATTTGTTGACACTCCTAGGATGTGGGGTTATTTCGTGGCCTATTTTCTCCCTAATCTTAAATTCAAACCCAACATTGTAACGAAGATCGATTTTTAAAACTTTGATGAATAGCTTTTTTTTATGTGAAGGACCGAGAAATGCCCCATATATCAACATTATGGCAGTCGTTGTTGTTGATGATTATGATGGCGGCAAAGAAACAATTTTTGAAAAAAATTATGGGGAGATTATCAGTATGTCCCATGGAAAACATATTGATTATCATCAATGCATCAAATTAGCACGGAATGAGTATAAGACTAGACACGACTAGGTGGGCAAGGTGATCTACTGGGAGTTCTGCAAGAAATTTAAATTTGACCATACCAGCAAATTGTATCTGCACAACCCAGCACCTGTCCTAGAGAATGACACACATAAACTCCTATGGGACTTTAACATACAAACGGATCACCTAATCTCGGCTTGAAGACTAGACCTTATGATAATCAACAAAATAAAGAGAACTTACAAAATTGTGGACTTTGCTGTCCCTATAGGTAATTTAACGACACCCCCATATGTGTCGTAAGAAAGAATAAACAACGTAGTAAGACCTTTAAATACATTTATATAAGAAGGGTGAAAGAGTTACTAAAGTATATTCCTTTAGCGGTCAATAGTCTTTAAAATTATAATACACTTATCTGTGATTGTCTTTCTGTATATTCTCTGGTTGACTTTAAGACTATTTTAAGAGGGCTCTAAACGTTTGGTTTCGTTGGGCTCAAAATTGTCTTCTGGGTTCTGTTTGTAGAGTTGGGTGATCTGCTAACATCCTTTGTTTCCAGGCTGTCTTTTTTTTTTACGTCTCGCCTCGTGGAGACCCAAGTGGTTTCTGCCCGTCTAGCCGTGTTGAAGTCACTTCAGCCTCTCTCCTTCCCAAGTCACGTGCTCAAGTCCCTTCCTTCCTGCCTCCTCTCTCTACGCTTGACCTCTTTACATCCGGGTACAAAGCCGTCACGAGGATAACTCGTAATTTTCTTATATTCCGGCTGACCACAAAATAAAACTGAAGGAAAGTGAAAAGAAGGATAAGTACCTCGACCTTGCTAGGTGTGACGGCAAATTGACTAAAATCCCAAAACGGGCCTTTATTTTCGCACGTGTGAAGACGGGGCAGGTTGGCACTTGATCCCCCTATAGAATAAGTCCTCGTTCAGAGTTTTTCTCTCAGGCATATAAGAACTGGCATATTACGTGAGGGATTAATTTAGGGCCAGACTGACCGCCGCTGGCAAGGGGTTCCAAATTTCACACTATCACACACCCACCAGGCCGCTAAACTTCTTCCCCTAGACAACAGAAGATATGAGCCTATAGGTTTTAGTCGTAATAATATTATATTGTAGTAGTCGGCGACTCCGGTTTCCCGTGTGATATTTTAAAGGAATTAATAGGACAATTCTAAGCAAGATAACATAAGGCGAATAGAAGCTGAAAAGGAAGCATGAAGTAACAAATTCGTAGAAGAACTGCAAAGAACAAACTTAGACCACGTGGTAACATAAAAATACATTAATCCTTTACTATACAAAGAGGTACACTTTCAAAGTGTCAAACATATAATAAATGGACAGTCCACGAATATAAATGTCTTTTCTTGACTTTTGTTTTTCTTCAAATTGAGAGAGAGAGAGAGAGGGGGGGTGGTATATAAAGTTTGGGTATAAAGGAGAAATGGCCCCAAAGTTACTTATCTTATTCTTCGACGGGGTTCCACTGGAGAATCTTTCTTCTTTCACGGGCTAATAGACTTTATTCTATTTTTTTACACTGGCTTGAAGAACCTGGGGTCCCTCGTGTCTCAGATATTCTTTTGTCTTCAACCCGGAGTAAATGGCTATGGGTCTGTCTGCCACGAGCCCTGCTCAAAAACTAACTTTCTTACTATCTATTTCCGCTGACTGGGGGGAGCCCCACTTCCGTTTTGGGGTCCCAGCCAATCATTTCGCTTCTCTCTCCCTCCCCTTCCGGTGTCCGGCGACCTGAGGTTACTAAGTACCAACACCTGTTGATATCCCCTCTGTGACCCACATTCTCTCTTAACGGTCACTTTTTTGACGGGTTTCCACTGTTCATTCCAACGGGAGGATAGTATTAATCTTACCTCTATCGTCTCCGCGGGATATCACGTGACACTAAGAAATTGAAAAAATTATGGAACTTGAAGGTGACAATTATACTAATTGTGATTGATGCTTTTGGTTCAGTCACTAAAGTATTATTAAAGAGACTGGAGGACTTGGAGGTCGGAGGACGAGTAGAGACCATTCAAATAACAACCTTATTGAGAACGGCCAGAATATTGAGAAGAGTCCTGGAGACTTGAGAAGACCTACTGTCACACAAACTCTAGTGAAAGATCATCAGCTAAAACTGATGTGAAAAACTCTCAATGAGTAAATAATGATCATAATAATATTGGTGTCGTCTGTACCAATTGTAGTTGGTGCACTTGGAACGGTCCTTAGCAGGTGTTTGGAAAAAAATGAAGGAATTAGAAATCAGAGATAGAATCGAGACAATACAGACATCAGCACTACTGAGAATGATACAATACTAAGAAGAGTCCTGGAGATGAGAGGATATTTACTGTCATTCCGACTCCAGTGAAAAACAATCAGTTCGTACTTGTGTGAAAAACTTGCAAGAAATCAAATAATAAAAACAGAAAGACTTGAATAACCAATCATCATCGTCATCTTGTCGTGCCACCAGCACGGATATCCCTGACCCACTCTCACATCTCCTCCCTATCGATCATCGCTTTCTGGCTGGTCCTCAAGGCTATATCTAGTATCCTCACAGAGCTGCTGTATGTATGTTCGAGCTGGTAACCCTGCTTTTGCTCGGCCATGTGATGGGGTCCATAGGAGAACATCACTTATGAGCTCGTCCCTGCTTCTCGAGCAGTGTCCTGCATGTCTTGTTCGTCTTACTTTGATAGTTTTCGTGATGGGAGGTAGGTGGCCGTACATTTGCTGCTTTATGGGGTGTTGCCTGCAGGACTTGTTCAGTATTGGTCGCAGCATTCTTGTGTAGTTGCCGTCAAGCTTTTTCTCCTTCCGTTTAGTTAACGTCCATGTAGTGCATCCAATATAGCAGTATTGACACGACCGCTGCCTGGAAGAAACTGCGTTTCATTTTATCGGTCAGGTCTGACTTCCATATGACCGATAGCTTATCGATAGCTGTTCATGCCTTTGTTAGTCGTGTGTCGATGTCTTTTTCGGTTGATGAAACGCTGCTTCCTGCGTAGGTGAACTTGTCAACTAGTTTCAGGGAGCAACGGCCTCCTATGGAAATATCGCCTGTTTGATTAAAGCACATATATTCCGTTTTGACATGGAGGCCAATGCTCGCGGCAGCTCATTCCAAACTATGCCGTAGGGTTTCAGCTTGGACGGGTGCATTTGCCAGAATCGCTATGTCATCGGCGTAGGTAATTGTTTTTGCGGGGTAATTTCTGCTTCTTTTCTTTGTCAACTCGAAACCATTTTCTTTGATTTTATCAATCAATGTTCTAAGCATGTAGTCTAGATAAAGAAATATGGGGCTAGAATGTCTCATTGCAATACTCCTGCTACAATGTCGAAGGAGTCAGTGACTCCATCCGGAGAACGTACTTTCACTTTGGTGTTTCTATCGAGAATCATTATGGCTGCGACGGTTTCTTTTGGTATGCTGTATGCTAGTAGAATTTGTTCCATCTTCCCTCTGTGAATGGAATCAAAGGCCTTGGTAAAGTCGACAAATAGTGTTGTCGTATGTAGGTTTTTTGCCCGTACGCCTTCAGGAATTCTACGGATAGTCAATATTTGTGAGGTCATGGATCTATTTCTTCGGAAACCGTTTTGGTTATTCGTAAGAATGTTTGGGTTCTATGCGGTTGCGTAGTAGGGCATTGTATATTTTGGCTGCTATGAATATAAGTGTTATACATCGGTAGTTCTTGGCTAATTCGAGGTCGCCCTTTTAAGGAAAAGGGAGAATGCATCCTCTCATCCATCTGTCTATCGGATTTTGATTATAAACTGCATTACAGTGTCGGAGCAGTATGTCGTCGAATTGTCTGGTCTAACATACTTCTGGGGGAATTTCATCAAGCACTGCAGCTTTCCTATTTTTAATTTTCTAAGTACTGAGTCAAGTTCTTCTAGAGTAAATCCTAGTTTATTGTCTAATTGCTTAATAGTACTTCTTGTGACTGGTTCATGTGTAACTTTTGGTGGGTTTCCTTGTAGATTCTCGAAATGCTGTTTCCACAGCTTTATTCGTTCTTGTTGGTTTGTAGCTTTCAATTTAGCTTTGGCTGTGTTCTTCCTTCAGCTCACTTCGTTTATCGTTTGCCACGCTATCCTAGATTGCCTATCTTCCACTGAGTCTCTAATCTTATCTATTTGATTTTGTATGCATTCTGTCTGTTCTTTTAGGTATATATCAGTGAATGATAATGACAATTCTTTCTCAGAAATTCAGACAATTATATTTAATTATTGAAACATGTTTTTGAGGTATGACAATTTTTTTCTCTTTTCAGATAAATTTGGATATATTGATGATAAGAAGAAATACATGGAAATTGACCTGTAAAAGTCTCATCCTTCCTTCCTTCCTTCCTATATTGTCATCCCCTTGTACATCCGAGACGCTATCACACATACACACACAAACATACAGTCCCAAACACTCAAAGATATATACATAAAAATAATAAATATACATATATAATCCCATACATTTTATATATATATATATATATATATATAACATTGAGACCTCTATATATACCGATATATAACCTCTTTCTACCCGTTACCTTATCGTGTTTATATAAATAATAGATGAAATATACGATTTAAGTAAACATATCATCATTAGTTTTTCTAGATACTCTAAAAAGTAAAATGAATTCAAAGGAACCGCAAGCAACAGGTGGAAAGGTACCGTGTCCGTATTGTCAGAGGAAATTTCAAGCTTTACATTTGCATAAACCATATTGTATGTCAAAACCAGTTGATGAAGAAGATTTTGAAAACAGTGAAAAAACATCCTCTTTGTATGATACTGACGATGAAGATGATGGAAGAGAGCCTTGTCCGTATTGTCATGAGAGATTTAAACGTTTAGACAAACATAAACCACATTGCCAGTCAAAAGCAGGTGCCAAAGATATAATGACAAAACGTGAAGAACCGTACTTTACGGCTGATACTGACGATGAAGATGATGGAAGAGAGCCTTGTCCGTATTGTCATGAGAGATTTAAACGTTTAGACAAACATGAACCACATTGCCAGTCAAAAGCAGATGCCAAAGATATCTTGACAAAACGTGAAGAGCCGTACTTTACGGCTGATATTGGCGATGAAGATGATGGAAGAGAGCCTTGTCCGTATTGTCATGAGAGATTTAAACGTTTAGACAAACATAAACCACATTGCCAGTCAAAAGCAGGTGCCAAAGATATCTTGACAAAACGTGAAGAGCCGTACTTTACGGATGATACTGACGATGAAGATGATGGAAGAGAGCCTTGTCCGTATTGTCATGAGAGATTTAAACGCTTAGACAAACATAAACCACATTGCCAGTCAAAAGCAGGTGCCAAAGATGTCTGGAGAAAACATGAAGAACTATCTTCAAGCGATGAAGATGATGAGGAGTCTTATTTGTGTTGTAATGAAAGGTATACAGAGTTAGCTAAGCATAAACCTTACTACCCTGCTGAAGATGATGGAAACCTACGTTGTCCTTATTGTCAGAAGAAATTTAAACGTTTAGATCTTCATAAAGATTATTGTTCGTCAAATCCAGAATTTACGGAAGAAAGTTGTCCATATTGTGATATCTCCTTTAAAAACCTAGCTATACATCTATCTAAATGTGAAAGAAGACCTCCGAATTATGGTGACGAAAGTTTTGAGAAATTTAAAAAAGTTCTTACACTAAATAGGAAGGAAACTGACATAAAAAATATTAATGACTCAATGCATCATATTAAACTGCTGTTAAACAATGAAAATGAAAAAGAAGATAAACTAGACTGGGATATATTCAGGACTGGATCTTATTACGCACATGTCAAGGTGAATTTTGATTTTCTTTTTTTATTTATACTTATCTTGCAATATTCTTTTAGAGTAGCTTGTAAAATTGATAACTTTTCTAATTTGCCGTTTTCTTTTACATTCTTATTCAGTAAGATTTGATGACAATGATGATGACAATAATAAATTTGGGGTGAATCAAATCATGTTCATTATCTTCACATATCGGTCTTTTTCTATTTTTTAACTGAGTGATACACGTAGGTCTTTAAAGGTAGTTCCTTAAAGAAAGAATATTTTAGTGAAAAGTATTTTGTATTGGAATTCTTCAAATTGGGAGATGAAAACAATTTGTATTATTTTTCCTGTCTTTATTTATTGTTATTCTTATTTACTTTTGAAAGGTATCAAAGATAGATGAATTTGACTTTATGTTCTGTCCAACCCGAGTACAATGTCGAATTGAACTCGACACTGAACATCCCTGTTATTGTAAAGTCTTCATAACAAACAAAGATAAATTACCCAAGAGGTTTACAAAATTACTGAAATCTTCTGGCGAAATTACTCCATCAAAATACAAAGAATTTTGTTTCAAGATTTTTGACTCTATTATAGCAATGAAAAGGCATTATGGTAAGAAAATTTTCTTTGACTTCAACTTCTCTATCTTAGTCTCGTTTTGCCTGTCGCTGTCACTTCCTATCTCTCGACTTCTCTTCTTATATATTTATATATTTGTTAAATATCAGACCATACGAAAAACATGTCAAAGTTATTTCCCCTGAGGGATAGAAATGGAATTGCCTCCCATGGACAGTGCATTGTGGTATTGTAGGGAGCGGGAGAACGGACACACGTGAGACAGAAAAAGAAACTTGGAATCCACTATGACACATGGTAGCCGTACATTTGGCTGGTGCACATAAGATCAAAACTTCTTTTCCAGGTCAATAGACGCACGTCTCTGTCAATGGTTAATAAACCTAATTGGTTTTTTTTTTTTTGTATAGCCACGAGTCTGTCTATTTTCAGTTTTAGTTACATATTTCTTTCGTAACAATATTATATTTTTTATCTATCTGCCTTAGTTCTTATCTAGTTCTTCTCTCCTCTCTTTGTTAATGTTACTCGCATACTTTTTATCTATCTACCTATCTATCTATTTATCTTAGTCTCTTTTGCCTATTGCAGTCCTTTCCTATTTCCCTGTCTATCTTTTCCTCTCCTTCTCTCTCTCGCTCTCTCAATATATATATATATATAAATGTTTGTTGTGGGGCGCAGAAATGATAAATTTTAGTGAATCTGACAGTATGATAGAAATATGTGGAAAGTTGGATAAATCAAACACTTAACTCCAATTCAGATGCGTGATATTTCGTTCGTTTTATTCCACCGAACTTCTTCAGTCAGTGACAGTTTTCTGAGTTTTTCTATTTAAAAGCAAATGAAGAGAATGATAAGATGGTGGAAAAGGTATTGGTGTAGCAGGAAGAAATGGGGGTTTAAATTCGAAAGTATCAGATTTCATTAAAGTTTGTTTTTTTTGTGAAAGTAGAGAGAGATTTTATTTCTATTATATATATATATATATAGTGACATGCACAAGTATTGGATACTTGTTATTATTTTCTGTTATAACTAGAGTTTATGTTCGCCCTTTTGCCTGATATTTGGTAAGTAATATCTCGTAAAGTTGTTTTAGTTGTAATTAGAGGAATTATGCAAAGACGAATGGGGTCAAGTAACGCTGGGTCAGTGTGGAAAACTTGAGGCCAACTATAAAAAGCAACTGGAAGCAGTGAAACAAAACAGAGGCTACACAACAAAATATTAAATTGATGTATCTAATAATTTTGCATAGGGTAATTTTGCACTTTGATTTTTTTTTAAATGGATTCAACCATGAGTTTTTAATTTTCCTTCCACAATTAAAACAACTTTACGAGATATTACTTACCAAATATCAGGCAAAATGGCGAACATAAACTAGAGTTATAACAGAAAATAACATGTATCCAATATTCATACGTTTCACAGTATATATATATATATATATGAAAAAAATAAGTGGAAAAGTGGATAAACCAAACAATGACCACGGATTTAACAATGATATTTCGTCTTTATTTCAGAAAGACTTCATCAGAATGACGGAGTTTTTCTAAAAGTCACCAGAGGAAGAAATAGTAAATAAAAATAGGAATAAAAAAGAAAAGGGGTCATAAGAAGGAAAGACAGAAAAGAAAGAAAAGGAGAGATAAAGATATATGTCAGAGTGATGGCGGCAGGGGTTATTGGCTGTGATTGTGACTGACTCATTTTTGGAAACAGCTGGGCCGTGTCTAAGTAGACGAGGGGGAGAGGTTACACATATCGTCAAGCGTATCAAATTTCATCAAAGACTTGACCAATAGAAAATGGAATATCTAAATGAAAAAAATGAGAAAATCGTCCAGAAGAATGGAAGATTGGTGGGAAATAATTGTCTGTTTGTTAAAAAAAATTTCTATCCATTTCCTTTTTCAATATTATTCTCACATAAAATAATGTCAGCCAAGAAGGGTGATATCTGGTAGAAACCTGATCACTGTTCTATATTTTTGGACTTGGAGATGACTTCAATTTCTAACAGTCGAGGAAATATTTTGCTCTGTATGAGTTTAATTAAAGTAGCCTGGGAACTTCCATACTTCTGGACGATTTAAAAAAAATTTTTTTCATTACGATATTCCGTCCTGTTAAGTCTTTGGTGAAATTTGATACGCTCGACCGTGACGGTAGCCTCTGCCCAGATGTTTCCAAAAATGAGTCAGAATCACAACCATTAACCCCTGCTACAACCACTTTGATGAATATCCCTATCTTTCCTTTTCTTTCTTTTGTCTTTCCTTTTTATGACCCCTCCCTTCTTTTATTTTTATTTTTATCTTTATTTAACTATTTCCTATAGTGCTGAACTTTAGAACAAACGCGTCATTCTGATGAAGTCTTTCTAAAATAAAGACGAAACATCATTGTTAAATCCGTTGACAGCGTTTGCTTTATCCACTTTCCCACTTATTTTCCCCATCATGTCAGATTCAGTAAATTCTTCAATTTATATATATATATCTTTGTCTGTTCTGATCTATCTGTTCCTTCCTGTCACTGTCTATGTTACTCCCTTCCTATCTATCTATCTATCTATCTTCTTACCATTATATTTAAAGGCATCATTTTTAATCTTAAAATTTTCTATGCTATTATCTTTTTTAAAATCTGATTAGGCCTTTTGTTTCAAAAAGATATAACTTTTTGGACAAAAAAGTCTAATTGGCTGACAATTTACTTTTGTAATCTTCCTTGAAAGTAAATTTTCAGTTCGAGTAGAAATATTAAAATGTGGATACCATTTCTAAAAATTTCAATAATTATTTTGAAGGCTTCAACTAAATCACCGCTCATTATTTAATCAGAAATTAAACTTAATTTGTTGTTCTTTTGAGAGAAAAAAACATTACATTCATCACATATTTAATTGCTTATCTTGATGAATATATCTTGTGGCTTTTTCTATTTTTCTCCAGAAAGAAAACATAATGAAGAGATATCGCCCGCTTATACTGTCCAATATAATGACACAACTAATAAAATCAAGCCTGACTTTGATTGGGTTCCATGTTTAAAAGTTGAGACAGTGCCAAAAACCTGTTACGAATGGAAAACCAGAAAGTTAACCGATGAAGAAAAGAGTGATGCTGGTATTTATGTGGTTGCCAAAGATCTTTTTGTGGGTGAGTTTATTTATATTCAATATTAAATATATCTCTATTTTAACTCCGCTTAGAAAGTATGTGTTGCATCCTGCTCGTTGGTATACCCCCCATACACACACCAATATACATATATATAGAAAGAACCGATGGATTCATGTCTTTCCCAAGGACACTGGTTCAAGGTGAAATGCATAGTGACAACTGTTTCGCCAAACTACTCCACTATATAAATATGTGTGTGAGTGTATGGCTGCTAATATATATATATATATATATATATATATATATATATATATATATATATATATATATATATATTCACACACATCGAGACTAACCGCTATATATATATATATATATATATATATACGAGTTTCACATAATAAGCATTCAGACTTTTTTTGTACAGGCGTTTAAAATTGTCGAAGACTCTTGAAAATTCAGTATGTTATTGCTATACATCTGAGATGACTGACCAATTTTTATGATTTCACGTTCAAATGAACAGCTACACCAGGAATTGGAATACACCCGACTAAAGCCTGATTGTCACAGATGGTGATTTTCAAAAATGCAATCTGACACTTTAGAAGAATGATATGCAATAAAATTCTGTTTTAAACTCGGAAAAAATGCCACAGAAACGTATGGAATGCTTTAGACTGCTTTTGGAGCATCTTGCATGAATCGAGCATCAGTTTTTGAGTGGCAAAAGATATTCAAGGAAGGCTGGGAGTCTGTGAGGGATGAGTAAGGAAGTTAGAACACCAGAGTTGATTGGCGAAAGGGTTAGGGTTAGGGTTACTGTATTGAGGTTTTAAGGGAATTCAGGAAGTGTTTCCGTCGGAAGAGGCCAACACTCTTCAAATCAGGTCAGTGGCATTTCCACCAGGATAGTGCACCAGTCCACAACTCAATCCTTGTCACAGACTATTTGACCAAGATGGGAGTCAAGACAGTTCCTCAGTTTCCCTATAGTCCAGACCTTGCTTCCTGTGACATTTCGTTATTCCCTAAGCTGAGACGCTATCGTTATGAGACAATTGAGGAGAGGAAAGAGGTTGAGACGAAGGTCATGGAGACGCTCACGCGAGGACTTCCATGGGGCCTTCCAGAATTTGTTGAAACGGTTCAACAAGTGCATTGCAGCCGGAGGAGATTACTTCCAAGGGGACTAGAGTTTCATGTGTGTACTATCAATAAAAGTGCCCATCCGAAAAAAAGTCTGGAAACTTATCGTATTCATCTCGTATATATATATAAATTCAAACTTGTTAACTGCCTCTAAGTTTAAAAGGTTTGGGTAAATACATAGATTTATATCTTTCCTCGAACCAATGTTGAATTTAATGATTTTTCATCTTCTCTATTATATTGAATAATATATATATATATATATATATATATATATATATATATATATTCATCATGTCGTACAGCTAACACGGATTCCCCCCCCTCTCTCTCTCTCTCTTTCTCTCTCTCTCTCTCTCTCCATTAGACTCTATCGTCCATCACTTCTGGCAGGTTCTTTAAACTTCATCTGGTGTCCATATAGACTTGTAAAGTTCTTGCTGGATTGTCCAACTCCTACTCGTCCGTGTGAAGGTATCCATAGGAAAATGTCGCTTATGAGTTCGTTCGTCCTTGCTTCTCCAGTAGTGTCCCGGATGTCTTATTCGTCTTGTTTGGATAGTTTAGAGATGGGGGATAGGTGGCCGACAGCTGCTGTTTTGTGGTATGTTTCTTCCAAGATTTGTTTAAAATAACTTGTAGCATTTTTTGTGCAGTTGTCGTCTAGCTTTTTTCTATGCACTTAGTCAGCGTCGATGTGGTGAATCCATATATTAGTATTGACACGTCAGCAGCTAAGAAAAATTGCGTTTTATTTTATCGGATAGGCCTGACTTCGATATGACCGACAACCTATCGATAGCTGTCCATGCCTTCGCTAGTCGAGTATTATTGTCATTTTCCATAGATGAGATGCTGCTTCCGTGGTAGGTGAACTTCTCCACTTGTTTCAGTGAACCACCATTTAATGTAAAGATGTCTCCTCTTTGATTAAAGCACATGTACACCGTTTTGTCTTTATTCATATGGAGGTCTATATAACTGCTGCCTACTCCAGACTATGCAGAAGGGATTCGGCGGGGGCAGGTGTATTTGCCAGAAGCAATATGTCATCAGCGTAGTCCACGTCCGTAATGATTTGGGCTACGTATCGTCTGCTTCTTGCCTTTTCTGGTGTAAAGCTATTTTCTTTCATTAAATTTATCGACGTTTGAAGTACGTAGTCTTGGTATATTATGAACAGGTATGGGGCTAATGTATCCCCTTGCAGAACGCCATCGACAGCCTTTGTTCATCTATCTATTGTGTTCTGGTTATATAAGGCGTTGCAGTATCGGAGCAGTATGTCGTCGAATTTCCTTGTCTTCGTAACTTCTGGGAGTATTTCATCAAGACCGGTAGCTTTCCTGGTTTTTTTTATTTTTGTTTGTACTATGCCGAGTTCTTGCTTAAACTGTCCTAGTTTGATGTCTAGTTGATAATTATTAATTTTCATTATAGGTTTACCCATAACTTTCTGAGAATTTCCAAGCAGATTCTTTAAATGTTCTTTCCACAATTGTATTCGTTCTTCTTGGCTAGCAGCTTTCAGTTTAGCTCTAGAGGTGCTCTCCCCTCTACTCACTTCATTTACTGTCTGCCTTGCTATTTGAGATTATTTATTTTCTAATTTTATTGATCTGACCTTGAATTCTTTGTTTGTTCTTTTATGTATGTGTTTTTTTAGTTCATTTTGTGTCCTCTTAGGTTTATGAGCGTTGGCATTAGTTGGGTTCATTTTATTATATAGGGATGCAGTTTTAACGTTGACACTTTTTTCTTAACTGCTAATGTGTCCCACGGAACTCAATGTTGTGCTCTTAGTTTCGTTGATATGTGTTCTGCTGCTGCTTCCATGTGGACTTTGACGAAGTTCTCATACTCGTTTGTGTAAGCTAAATTTGTTGTTTTCGTTCTTACTTATTAGAGCATTCATGTCCCCTCCAATGATTAGAGCGTTCTGTTTAGGGATGCTAGGAACAAGCTTGGATAGATCGTTAAAGAAGGTGTCAAGATCTCTTTCATCACTAACACAGAGAATGATGGTAGCTGCGTTTAACGGCAACCCCAGCACAACGATCATATCCTGCTACAGTCCTCGGTGGTATTTCTAAAATAAACACTGGGGCCAGAGCTCAAACCTCAACAGAACGCGCCCCTTTTTACCCGGACGATTTGGACAGATGGTTTGAGAGAAAGAGGGTCATGTTAATCTTTTGATGGCTGTATTTTTACCTCATCAATAGACACCACACTTATAGAAGAGTGACAGTAGTTTCTGGACTAAGCTATTTGATCCTTACCTTTGACTTGAGGGGTTCTTCTGCCAAGAATCAGGGGAAGTGTGCTATTGACCCAACGTTGTGTTCATCTGCCTTACTTTACATCCACCATGCTGCTTCCCATGGCTTCCGAGGTTTAACTTGGGAGTGAAAAAATATATTCCATACGTTTTAGATTAGTTAGGGTCCAAACATCTACTTCTTTTTTTCCTTTTCCAGTTCCACGGTTGACTTCTTGTCCTTTGTACATAACTTGTCAAGGGAATTTCTAAAAATTCTTTCAAATTTGGTCACATGATTCATCGAGGATTCGAGATATGTCTGGTCATCACCCGGTTTAGTAAAATGCCAACAGTGCTCTTATCTTTGCATTGATTCATGTTTTCAAATTGTGACTGAAATTTTTGACCATATTCAAATGACCCTCACGTAGTTTTATAGAAGATTCCAGTCGCTGTTAAATTCACCAGCCTTTTCAATTACATTAGCAAATAATTACGATCCTAATGTAATAGATACTACATTTACACGGACAATTTATATTGTATTGTAAATAATCAAAATATTAACGATAGAATGAATAATAATAATAATAATAATTATAATAATAATAATAATAATAATAATAATAATAATAATAATAGGAGAACAGTTAAGACGGAAAAAAATAAAGGAAGTCAAGTACTACCTAATAAATTAACGAATAATATAACCGAATTGCTGGAGCGAAATTAGATATAGATATAAATTTCGATGTGGTTTACAAGATTTAGATGAGCATGATGCTGTAAATCCATATTTCCGTCTATCAAAGCTCTTTCATTCCTGATGCATTCCTTCAAATGATTAATATCTGTAATTTTCATTCAGTACACCTTTTCATTCAATGTACCCCAAAAGAAGAAATCAGATGAACTAATATCTTCAGAACTAGAAGCCCACACGAATTAGGGAAATTCTTATTCAATCACTGTTGAACCATAATGACACAACAGGCAGGCGTTCCATCCTACTGGATCAAATCCGGGAGGACTTCACCTCACCTTTCTAGTTAGGGCATCAACTAGTTGACAATTATTGCTACATATAAATCATCAGTTACAAAGGTAAACGATCCCAAAAAATATGCTTTCCACAAAACGTAAGTCAAAATTTGGGGGCTCGAGTCTAATGACAAAGCTGTGGTAAAGGCGCCAACCAAAGTGGATGCCTCTCATAACTAGAACTGTTTCAGTTATGTAATAAACACATTGCAAATATGAACCAAAATTTTTTACTTAACCCCGAATAAATTACTTACTAAAGAAATTAATTTTAAATTAATGCTTCAGATGATTTCTTTGTTTCATGGTATATCAACCTTTGCGTGTTATTCAATGCTAAAGGCATCCTTGTAGAAAAAGACCAGTGTTACAATTTAACCCATAGCTGGAGCGATAACTGTGTTCAACCCATCCCAAGGATATTTTCCGAAAGAAAATCTAATAACGTAACTGGAGTTCAAACTTGCTTACAACTATGCCAGAGGCCAACACGTTAGCAATTACGCCACGGACACTTCCCCTATGAACTAATGAAACATATAATAACAGAATTAAAATTAATTGATGCCAGCCATTTGAATTGCTATTTCATATGTCAACAATTCCAACATTTTACTTTCTTCATTTTACTTCAGTGATTAATTTTCATTGAGTCTTGAGATATTTTAAATCTTCCTTTCATGTTTCTCTTCTTTTTTTTTTTCGTAAAAAAAACCCAGAAAGGCTGAAATCAGTTGTTTTCTTTTGTAGATTATTATTGAATTTGGTCGATTTTCATCCTTGTTGATTATTGTGTAATAAAATAAAAATCTTAACGTCACCTTTGTTTTATTGTTTTTTCAGATGATAAATTCTGTGACTTATGGCGTCTGAGTTTTTCTAAACACGAGAAGAAAATAATTCGTGAAAAATGCAAAAACGAGGATCATCAAGTGATACGATGTATAAAGAAGATATTGGAAGAAGTAAAAGATGACAACTCAAAGCTTTGCTCATATCATATTGTTACTCATTGCTTACATTGCTTTGAGGAAATCAAAGAAAAGCCTGATCTTAAAAAATATACAATAAAAGTTATGAATTTATTGATTGATCGACTGAAATCGAGATCTCTTCCACATTTCTTTATTCCGAAATTCAATCTTTTATGTGAAGTGAGTCAGAAAGAATGTGAGCAATTCATTGAGAAACTCAATTTTTACAAAAATGAATGGACAAAATAATAAACACATAAAGTTATTAATGGCAAATTCTAAAATTCTACAAAAAAATGAAAAACAAGATATTTCTTACATAAATTTTTGTCAATTATCATTAATTTTTTACTTGTATTTCTTTCATCTTATCTTTCTTGATTTTTATTATGAATGGACAAAAGAATAAACACATAAAGTTATTGATTGAAAATTTTTAAATCCAAAAAAAAAAAAAAGATATATCTTAAATCTTAGTCAATTATCATTACTTTTCACTAATATTTTCTTCGTCTTATGTTTCTTGGTTTTTATTGCACAAGTAAAATTAGATACAGTTATTTGTAACTTCTTTGACATTAGCATGATGGTTAGAGTGTTCGCAAATGGCCCGAAAACCTGGGTTCAATCCCAGGTCGAGTCATACCAAAAGCTCAAAAAATGGTGCTTTATGCTTCAACATTATGACGTACGGATCAAGGGTAAAGTGGAGCAATCCAGGGAAAGAAGTAGCGCCCTCTCCTACACCTTAGTGTAGCAGCTATCGAAAAGGGATCCCCAGGGCAACCCTCGACAACAGTCGCCAACTTTACTCCTTACAACTATTTGTTTATTAGAAAAGGGATATTTCTAAACTAAATCATTATCATTACTTTTTACTCGTATTTTCTTCGTCTTATATTTCTTGGCAAGCAATGATTATTTGTAACTTCTTTAAAACTATTTGTTTATTATAGTCATTCTGTAAATATTGGCGTAAAGGTTTAATGAATTTTCTTTTCTCTGTTGCAATATCAAACTGACATGTTTAGACATAAAGAAGGACATTTACCTGTAGTTAATGTATTGTGAACGTCAAGATACATTTACCCTGTTTCTTCTTAACTTCCCTGGAGGAATAAGGAACCCATTTGTTTGGATTCTTCCTTTTTTATGAAGACAGTGGAGAAGAATGCAGAGAAGGTTTGATTCAAGAATTCGCTGGCTGAATATATCATAAAAAGCATCGGCCATTATTATTCATTTGATTGACAGATTATAACGTTGTGTTTGAAATTCTCGTTACCTTATTTGATGCCTCGCTGATATTTGATCGACACTTTGCCACCTCTGAAGCTAATAAAAAAATGAATGAAATGTCCGAAATAAAACACAAGGTATTTGTTCTTTGTTTTATTTAACAATTGTTTTTATATGTAAATATGCTCCAACAGAACATTTCAACTGAAACCACCAGAAGTTGGAACCTTTGAAAACCCTTAAACCTATTTTTTGTCTTTTTTCTTCAACTCAACGACCTGCTGACTTAAACTTTAGAGAGAAAACAGTAATAAACGGTCCGTGATAAAACAAGGTTTTTTTTAATAATTCTATCAACTGAGTCTACAAAAATTTCATTCCTAAAAGTGAAACCATAAAATCAATAAATTCTTTGATTATTTGTGAGTCTCAACAAAGCATCAGGAGGGAAGGTAACGAGATTATCCCAGAGAGTAAAAAAAGACTATCAGTCCGTGCAATTCCACTGAGACGATTATCCCCATTAAGACCGATTTTTGGTAACAGGGAAAGTCATAGGCTAAGAATAATGTGTCTTTTCATAGAAACAAATAGTTAGAGACGCCATTAAATTCAAAAGAAATAATTGTATAACCGTAAGCCGCTTTTATACGTCTTCTGGACCTCTCTGGTACAACTTTGCTGTTGTCTAGATGTGTCCCACTCATTTCGAATCTATGGTCATTCTGATATCTCGAACTTTTTTATTGGCTACGAATCAGACACGTTATAGTCGCTAGCTCAGTCAGTAATCACCTAGTATTGTGTTTTTTTACAAAAGAAGAAAGTCAGTTTTTATTCTCTTGTCTGTAAGCCGTGATATAAAAGTATTCGACTTGATAAGGAAGAAGTTTTTTCGTATTCGCGCTAGAAGAATCTGGATAAATATATGGTATATTTAATACATGTGACCAAAATAATCAAATAAGAATATGAAGCAGTGACGATCCTGTCTATGTTTTAGATGCATGTGTATGTGTGGTCAACAAGGTTACACAATTGCGTTTCTCTCCGCAGTTTTGGCTAAATACCGCTTACTCGCAAAATGGAATTTCTTATATGCATTTCGTTTTGCAATACAACAGCTGATCACACAAAAATGAGATTAAACCCCTAATGTGAACTATCCTGTCTGGTTTGAAAAGCCATTTCCGGTTTTCAACGGAGACAAAAACATTAAGCTTTGATCAGCCTTTGATGTCAATTGTATAGTCATCTCACTACACATTTAGTTTTTTCTTTTGCACCGACAATTCAATAAAATACGCTTTGTCAAATACACTATTTGTCAAAAGCATTAGGAAATACTTAATTTCCGTTATATCTGCCCCTTCCTAATCTAGTGAAATATAACTTTTAACAGATATTTCACTCCATGCAAAAGTCATTAGAAAAAGTTCACTAGTCAGAATGGATCATGCTTTCCATGCTTCAACAGATATGCAAAAAATCTAAAAAAATTGAAAGTTCTTGTGAGTTCTCTCCCCTTTCTCTTTTTTTAAATGTTCGATCGTTTGTATATTTTGAGAGTCGTCTTCTGGAGCATTAAGTGAGGTCTCCATCACAAACACCTGCTTAACCGGTTCTTCTCCACCTGTCATCCGAGCCTTTCTCCTTCCGCTTCGGTTAATCATTTTTCCTTCTCTACACAATTTATCCAGCCTCCTACATCCACTGGGCTAAAAAGGACAACCAATATGGCCAATGTCCTCAGAACTACCGACATTTACGTTTTACCAATGAGTTCCCTTTCCCTTTTTTATTTCTCTAGAGATCTGCTGAATCTATCTGCAATGTTCTCCAAACTGATTTTCCTTACAGGTCCCAACAATTTAGGAATCTCCTAAGCACTTAAAGAAACTCTTTTAACAATAGACTTCACACTCTAGTCAAGTCGTGGACCGACACATTCACCAGAGACAGGAAAGTATCTCTAATTTCAACCCTCGCCTCTGCCTGATAGAAAGGCAATATAGCCCGTGTTCCACCAAAAAACGACAAACCCGTTTCCAAACTAAGGATAGTTAGAGGGGATATTGCATTCCCCATCCTCTTGTGCCGATTCTATCACACTTTAATCAGTTCCATATCCCTACAGCAAGCGATCGCCCATATCCCAAAGAATGTCCTCACAGCCAGAAGCAACATCTCCTCCATTAATACATCAACCTGATAGATCTCTTGGACCTCCATCACACACATTTGATATCCAATTGTTTTTAAATTCGACCCTCTGGGGAACACACTTTCAGCACACAGGTCAGAGTGTCTCCTGGCGTCAACAATATTAACTTGGTTCCCGCAAGGTTCACTCCTATATTGTTTGCTTCTTATCTAAATCTTTCTACTACTCTCCCTTCTTCTGCGCCACTAGGATAGGAAACAGATAAATTTATTACCTTGAACACCTCAAAGCCATTTTCTCTATCCCATAATGGTAGCAACACTAAGGCCTCCTCGATAACGATCGTTAAAAATAATGCCACAACTCTTTCACTCAGTCTGCCGGTGGTCTAAGGTAATTTGGCAGTTTCGACTCGATCCCTAGTAACAGATTTTTCAATTGCACTGGACTCACCAATAGATGTCTCCATGATAACATGTCCAGTTGGGATCGGACGTTGTCCAGTGACAACAATAACGACCGAGATGCCTTGTTTAGTCGATCCCCCATTGTCGCCAACTGCAAGATCTGTCTCATTGCTACCTCCAGGCTCCCGGTTCAGTTTGTTACTGACCCTATATATGCTGAATCGTATTTAAATTCAGTCAATATTTTGCCTCTTTACCGCTAATTCGTTGCCCAGTCGGCTGGGGCAGTAGAATACACTGACTGCGACTCTGCAGAGGGGTAAGACACCCCACCAACGAGTGTCCTAGATATGACACTAAACAATCTGATGGTGAGGTTCCAGTGATGTTGTAGCTTTGGGGAATGCAGAGCACCCCTTCATTGCCATTGCTCCCAGGTCCACTCTGCCCCGGAGTAGTAGCACCTGGTTGGGCCCTATCTATGGGTTAAATATAACTAACTGCATACTTGTGCTAAACTGAATTGTTTTAATTAGAACTGTTTGACTAAATTGAATAGCTTGAAATAGAAATGTTTTTTTTACTATTAAAATGTACTTACATTTAAACTGCGTGCTTATGCTCAACTGAATTGTTTAAAATAGAACATTGGAGTGATCTTTCGCCACATTTTCTTCGATGTTTCTCTAATTTTTTTTTTTTTTGTTAAATTTCTATAGGGCTAGATATCAATCAAGAAAACCATCATCCACTTTGACCGGATCACAGTAGCCTCATCAGTCTTCTTAAATACTGTGTCTATGTCTTAGAGCATTGATCCCTACCATCAGCCAGAACAGCAGTAGAGTCTTCCCCGCATCCATCCAACAAAGACAAGAAGTACTTAATCTCCTGAATGGTTTTCTTTATTCATAGATTTATTCTTTTCCCAAATCTATTTCAGTCTTTCAACCGCATACACACAATAGTCAAACCCTGTACTACTCCGAATATAATTGTCGTTTTTTCATTCCTGATATGCTTTTCAAATCTCCATCTCGCTGCAGATTCTTCTGTAAGTATACACACTCAATAGAGGATCTTTCTTTCTATGGCATTTCTTCCTCAACGCTATTATCTCTTGCTTTTAAGTCGTCTTTTCAATTCTAAGAGGGACACATCATCTTCTTCCTCCCATTCATCGTTTTCCGCTTTGTCCCTCGACATGATTTCAGTCTCCATTTCCGAACCATCTTTTCCCAGATATTCACTCGATCCAACTAAGGTCATCTATTGATCCCAAAACATAAAGGTCACTGGCTCTGTTTGTTCCACTCTCCTATAGTATGGCCTCCACCTTTAATCCAGTTTTTCTTTGCTTCACGTGGGCCCCGTAGAATACGGTATTACCAACCTCAAATTTTACCTCGGATCTGTTTTTATTAATCCTTTCATTCCATTTCTTTTGTGCATAGAGAATTTGATTTCTTGCACTTACAAAGACAGAGTGTTGTTTTTCCATCAGCATCCGATAGAATTTTTCACCCACGTACTTTCTTCGTGGTTTTCGATTTTCAATCGGCAATACTACATCCCTAGCGAACATCATGTTGTACTGGCAGAATCTACTGGTCTCGTTTATCGAGAATCTGCCTGCTGCCAATGTTTGATTCAAGAATAAATCCCAATTTTTGTTCTCTCCCTCCGACGATTTCGATATCATGTTTCCTAAAAACCTCTGGAATCTATCTACCTAGGAATTACTTTGGGGATGATACGGGAAGGTGGTAATAAGTTTAACATTCAAAGAGCTTTGAGTCTCTCTCATTACCTAATTCAAAAATTCTCCGTCATTATCAGTTACCAATTCGGCTATCACTCCCACCCTGGGAAATATCTCATTTAAATGAGTTGAGCCATTGTCTGAGCTGTTTTATTCTTTACCGCATAGGCCTCCACCCAATTTGTGAACCAGTCTACAAAAATCACTATATATATATATATATATACGCCCTCTTGTCATTTTGGTATATGGTCCCGACACATCCATGCTGACCTTCTCAAAGGGGTAAGAGGTACCTCCATCTTCATCAATGGTACTCTCTCATTTTTAATCCTCGCCTAACATGTTATACAACTCGTAAAATACACCCTTACATCCTGATACATTCCAGGCCAATAATAATTTCAGCTTACTTGCTCATACGTTTTTTCTATTCCCATATGCCCCAAATCTTGATGACATCCTTCCAATGCTCGTTACTGGAGAGGTCCCCTTGGTACACACAATTTCATTCGTGGATTTTCATCTATATTGGAGATATAAAAGAATTCTCCAAAAATCAAGAATTTCTTGGCCCTTGGTTCAACCAGAGTTCTTTTCTCGATTGCTTTCTTCAGCTTTAGTAGCACTTGGTTGTTGGGATATTCTTTCATGACTTCCGTGCCAACACATATTTCTCTCTTTCTAATTCCGCTTTTTCTTCCTTGTCATCACTCTATGACAGTCTCTTATCTCTTTTGTACGAATTAATGACCCCTATTCTTTAAGCTTTTTCTCTACATCCAATTCCTTCATCACCGATTCTTTCACCAACCTTTCGGGTATCTGTGACCACAGATCTGCACAAATGTATTAATTACCTGATAAATACTCTAAACTACAATTGTACCCGCTTAACTTCAGGGACCACATCCAGTCTGCCTCAAACAAGTATTTTGAACAGCCTGTGATCCGTTTTAGTCATAAACTCAGCTTCGTCTAAGTAGTAATGCAACTTTTACACAGCATATAGAATCCTTTTCGATTACCTCTACTGAGCCGCGGACAATTTGTGGAACAAGAAGTAAATTAATATTTCAGCAGCCAAACCCGCAATTAGACTCACTTTATCCGAGCAGAACTGAGTTAGACACGCCCCTATAAAAGTGTCACTAAGGTCCGTATAAAGAATCATTGGCTTGTTCATATCGGGATACGTCAACAACGGCACCGTCGTTAATTTCTCCTTAAGCGTTTCAAAGTATCGCAGGTAGTCTTCCTTCCATCGAAATCAGAAATTTTTTGTCAGTTTTATCAAGGCATCGCTATCCTGGATAATCCCGGGACAAATTTCCTATAATATCTCATAACTCCAATGAATCCTCTTACTTCTTTTACTTATTTGGGCTTTGGCATGAATCTTATCACTTCCACCTAGTCTATGTCTGGCTTCACCCATCTCCTGTTAATAACAAACCCCAGATATTTTGTCTCCTCCCTCAAAAATTGGCATCTTTGCAGTTTAAGCTTTAACACGTGTTACCACAATCGGTCAGACATCACTTATAAATCAAAATGTTCCGCTGGGCCCTCGAAAACACCAATCTAAAGCATTCCGCTCAAAACTATTGGCATTAACTGCGAAAAAATTCTAGATTTCCCGATAATCAAAAGGGTATAACCCGGAACTGGCACAGTCCCAGATGGCATCCAAACGCAGTCTTCTGGCGATCCTTTTCATCCATAACCACCTGCCAGTAACCAGCTCTGAGGTCGATCGTGGAAAAGCAGGTAGCTTTTCCCAGCAGGGCCAAAATGTCTTCTATCACTGGTAGCGGTGTACGCTGTTTGCTTTGCTATTTTATTCAATGCTCTGAAGTTCACACAGAATCTGTAGCCTCCGTCTTTCTTACTCACGATAACTATCAGAAAACTTCTATTATTCTTGCTTCCAACATCTTCTTATCCCGGTATTTTAACTGGCTCTTGACATTCAACACCGTCAATTGCCATACTCTAGTTCCAGGCAATAATCACATCGTCTTAAGGCCTGTATTAGCAATTACTATTAGCACACTACCAGTAAGGATCTCCCCAACAACCGTCGGCAGGATCGTTAACTTTTTATTCTCTTTCAGGAATTCGGGTAGCCATCTTGGTTTTTAAGATGTGGGATTCCTTATACAAAAGATACGTCTTCTCAGTACAAAGGCTGGAATACGTTTTGACACTTTCCCCTGCTCATCTCTTTAGTCATCTCTGATTGACCGATCTTCTGCAGCTACTCACCATCAAGTCTAGAAATACTTGTTAGCAATTTGTAGACAGTTTGCTCCTTCTCGGCTTAAATTACAAAGCGAGCCTGGCACTCATGCCCGGTTACCCTCGCTGCAGCTGGAGCAAAGAAGAAACAGCTGAGCACACCCACAACTACTTCGAGCGAGTTCACCCGTTTTGGAATTACGCCGGAGAGTAGACTGCTCGCATCGAACCCCAGCAGCTCGTTCTGCTCGACGTTGGTTACGTCGTGGACAACGTTTTACCTCAGTATCAGGGGGGGGGAATTGTGTGGTGTTTCTCGCAATCCTATTTGTGGCTAGAATGGTAATTTGAACGGCGCGAAAGAAGGGATTATATGACGGTGCAAACCTTCTCATTTGTTCTTTAGGCATCAGCTTAGGATCAAAATTAGATGTGATAGAAAACGCTAGAACCGCATAACTTTCGACAAAAGGTGGTTGAATGCAGCGAGCCTGGTCGTACGATAGGGGGTAACATTGGAGTCATCCTTCCCTCCTCTTCCTGTGCATGGTCTGAGTTCTTCGAGACCCTATCCCCTGTAAGTACACAATTTTTTGTCCCCCACTATTTTCTTGTGAACAGTCCGTTGTGAGTCATTGTACCCGTTATCTGTGGTTAGCTTCCAAGATCTTCCTCGCCCCTATTCCTTTTGTACCCAAACTCTCGTTCCAGCCCCATCTTTTCTGAAGATCTTGGAATTTCATTGCTGTAATTCGTGTTATCTTTCCTCATCGCGCCCTTCCCTGCGTTTCTTATGTATAACTAACTTAGTTCCCTCTCCCATTTAGCGAAAGCTCGGCTGGTTTTCGGACCTCTCAGATACCGGTATCCATATTATATATGGAGGGATGGGAGGGCAACCAAACGGGAGTTTCTTTCCTTAATTTTATCAAATTCATTTTTTTGGGGGGGTCTTATATCGCCATACATTTATTGTACATATTTGTAAATAAAATCATACATTTCACTCGGTTTTTAAGTAGGTTTTCTCACGGTGCAAGTGCGGTATTTTGGTGATAGTAACGTGGTTGGTGAACAATCATTGATCTTATTGTACTGAGTGAATGAGTCGGCGAACGTGGCTAGCTAGGGCCCCTTAGAATTCTTAGTCTACACATGAACGCTCCCCTTTCCCTCTCCCACATAAAATTTGGAGTTCCATACCCCCCATAAAAAATTGATTCGAATTGTATTTCTCTTCCTTTTTGGAAATGAAGCTTGTACCCATAAGACCTTCCCCTAAACAATCCAACACTCCATGAAACTCCAACTGGCAAAGTAACTTAGCACCACAGACCCTCTTTCTCACAGGTGTTTTCCATTCTCCTAATGCTTGCTACCGCGTTTCGAGGAGATATTTTTATGTCCTCAGACAAGAATTTTATCTCCATTATCTGCATTTTACCAAACGAGAATTCTCCTTCACCCAGCATCAAGACTGGAGGACCAAAGTGAATTACCACACTGTATTTTTAACCAATCTCCTCCAATTAATAATTTCCTCTCGAGACCGGGCGACACATTAATTCTATGGACTTTCTAATTTACCAATCCGTATTGGTATATCCACCATTCCTAATATACCCAATTCATTGCCCTCCGCCTGGAAAACTTCAATATTTCCAAATTTGAGTCGCTTCAACTCCCTCGCATTTAAATAGATATCTCCAAACTTGCATCTATTAAAACTTTCGCTGTGTTTCCCTATCCTAACCTCACTGGTCAACTCTCACTTCTCGTATAGTAACTCAAACACACTAACTTTTTTTCATCTCTTTTCTCTTAATTCTCCCCGAGGGAATAGTTCCCCCCTCTCTCTCTCTCTCTCTTTCCTTAGTCTTCCTCTCTAGGAATGTTTCTCTTCAGGGAGCCCTCCCTTCTTATTACAACTATTTCTAACCATTGACCTTTCTCTTCACAGCTATGTCATTTTAAACATACCATCTCGGATCAAATGGCCCTTCCTCCCCAGTCCTTACTTGTCTTTTTAAGCTTACATTCACGGGTCAAATTAGCCCTACCTCCACTGCCATAAAATTTCGTTCTATTACGCTCTCTAACTAAGGGATCCTTTCTTCCAACACACTCTTCCTCTCTGGGTTTTCTCCCTGTTCGATTCGATAAAACTTGTTGGGGCCACCCATCCTTTTTATTTCTTCCTGGATTGGCCCATATTAGTTTTAAATCTTCTTCTGAGACTGGGACCTTTTATCTACCGTTTTCCCTCTAACTGAACATTGCCGGCCAGTGTGTCCCATTTGACCACACTTGCAACATCTTAGCTCTCCCCAATCCATGGACTCAAGGGTTAAGTCCCTATTAGTCGGAGAGTCCCTTGCCCAATGTATTTTTACCATTCACTCTGGGGATAACGCTGTATTGCCCTTCCCACAGGGACCACCCATCAGGGTTGGTCGCCTCCTCCTCATCATCATCATCATCATTATCTAATCTGGACACCTTGCGTATCCCCTCTTAATACGCTTGTAATAGTCTTTCAGTCTCTGACTGGGGTCCATCGACCTTAATTCTCCTTTCTCTCCTAATCACCCTATTCTTGTGTAGAGCTCCTTGCTTATTCTGGCCGAAGGGAACTCGTCATCTAATGTCAGGGAGTTGTTCTCCACATTCTCTCATTTGTAGGTTCTGAAGTGAATCCATGAAATACGTGGAATAATTGCACCTGCATCACTGGGTCTTGCCTCTTGGTTGAGTCAGCATAAGCAATTTTTGCTGAAGCTTTGGTTACCTTCCATGAGAGTATTTCGGTCAGAGAATATGAATAGAAGATAGATAAAGGTCAAGGTCATAAGAAGATGTCTTTGATTTGAAGCAAAATACAAGTGTGAGTTGAAAAGTTCATAGGCTGGTCCCACGCTTAAACAAAAAAGATTATGTACCAAGAAAAAGAAAAGAAACGAAAAACATTTAGAAGTTTTTTTGCCTTAACTTAGAAAGAAACAAGTAATAAACGATCCGGAATAAAACACAAGATTACTACTTTTTATTTTAATAAGTCTATCAAATGCGAACACACACATCTTCATAACATTTCAACTGAATCCACAAAAAGTTGATCCCTAAAAATGAAACTATAAAACTAATAAATTCTTTGATTATTTGTGAGTCTCAACGTCAAGAAGGAAAGTAATGAGATTATTCCAGAAAGTAGAAATCTGAATATGAGCACAGGTAAAAAAATCTGAATGTGAGCACAGGTAAAAAAATCATACATAATAGTAGTAATTCTAGCTAAAGTGAGAACATTAAGTTTATAATGCCCAAAAATTCACTCTGAATTGTCCAGCAGGCGTAACGGTTATAGGCGTTGGTTCCCTGAACTAGTAAGAAGACAATCATCTGAAAGTTGCAGGTTCAATCCTCACTACAGGCGAGTAACACTTGTACCCGGTCATGGCAAACGGAATCAGAACAGGCGACAGCCATTAGAAGAGATTCTATTTCACGTCTTGTCTATTATATCACTGGTAACTTTCCATGACTCTTCTTCTAACAAATTTCCAGTTAACATTTGAATTCTACATTTACATTATAAGATTAAATGACTATTCATTATGTAACGGAAGTTGTTTGGTAAATACGTATATTTTCTAGAAAGAGATAATGGTGACATCTAAAGAAAACAGAAAGAAAAAGATGGCTGATAGATCGGCGATTTTTCCAAATGAAAGATGCTGATCTGGAATTTGGCAAAACTTGACTGGCACTACTGCATTTCTGTCTGGTGAAAGAGGCCGATCTAGAATTTGGGAACAGGTCAGTGACACTTTGGCGCTTGTACAAGTAACTGAAGCCGATTGGCAAAACGTGGATGACAGTTTCACATTTATGTTGCGTGAAAGAGATGAAAAAGCACAGATAACAGTTCTGTGCTTTTTCTGACAGAAAGTGTTCAATCGGGAAATTAGCAAATGTGCAACGTGAACGAGGTAGATCTGGAATTCAGAAACGGTTGGATGACACTTTGACGCTTGTGTCAAGTGAAAAAAGCCGATCTGGAATTTGCTACCAGGTAGGTGACAGTACATGCTAGTGCCGACTGAAAAAGACTGATCTGGGATTTGCTACCCGGTAGGTGACAGTACATGCTAGTGCCGAGTGAAAAAGGCTGATCTGAGATTTGCTACCAGTTAGGTGACAGTACATGCTAGTGCCGACTGAAAAGGACTGATCTGGGATTTGCTACCAGGTAGGTGACAGTACATGCTAGTGCCGACTGAAAAAGGCTAATCTGGAATTTGCTACCAGGTAGGTGACAGTACATGCTAGTGCCGAGTGAAAAAGGCTGATCTGGGATTTGCTACCAGTTAGGTGACAGTACATGCTAGTGCCGACTGAAAAAGACTGTTCTGGGATTTGCTACCCGGTAGGTGACAGTACATACTAGTGCCGACTGAAAAAGGCTGATCTGGGATTTGCAACCAGTTAGGTGACAGAACATGCTAGTGCCGACTGAAAAGGACTGATCTGGGATTTGCTACCAGGTAGGTGACAGTACATGCTAGTGCCGACTGAAAAAGGCTAATCTGGAATTTGCTACCAGGTAGGTGACAGTACATGCTAGTGCCGACTGAAAAAGGCTAATCTGGAATTTGCTACCAGGTAGGTGACAGTACATGCTAGTGCCGGCTGAAAATGACTGATCTTGGGTTGAGCAAATGATTGGTGACAGGTTCGTGATCGTGTCGAATTATAGAGGCCGATCGGGAATTTTGAAATATGTGAGTTAAGGTTCCGGGTTTTTGTCAACTGAATGTGGCCGATCTGGAATTAAGCAAATACTGGGTGACAATTGAATGCTTAAGCAGAGTAAAAGAGACCGATCGGGAATTTGGCAAAACGTGAATGACAGGCACGAGTGTCGAATAAAATAGGCCGATCTGAAACATGGCAAAAACGTAATGTCAGTTGAACATTTTTGCCAAATGAAAGTGGCCGATCTGGAATTTGGCAAAACGTAAGTGACTGTTGAGCGCTTGTGTCGAATAAAAGAGGCCGATCTAGAACATGCCAAAAAAGAAATGGTTGTTAGGCTCTTTTGTTGAGTGGAAGTAGCCGATCTGAAATTTTGTAGATGGTAAGGAGACAGTTGCGCGCTTATGTCGAGTGTAAATAATTAATCTGGAATTTGGGAAATGGTGAGTAACAGTGATGGGACCAATTCAGGAATTTTAGGAAAAGTAAGTAACTCTTACACGATTGTGTCGCTTGATAGGGCCTTATCTGGAATTTGGGAAATGGTGAATAACAGTTATGCGCTTGTGAAAAGGACCAATCTGAATTTTCACAGGAACTTAACGAAAACTGAGTCTTTAAAAAGGTACATCACCCCATGTCAATTAAGTTAGAATAGGCTTTTGACTTTTGTTTTGAAAATGTAGTCCAACTCGAGTACTTATGACGGCGGCTCGAAAAGTTGATAAACTAAAATAATTCAATTGGTAACATCATATATACTGTTGATGAAATTTTGACAAAAAGGAATCTAAGCACTGCAACAGCGATGGAAAGAGCATGATGATGGCATGGAGGGCTCTTTTGTAAAATCAAGCTCATTCAGTCACATATCATGAGAGTATCAAGCCTATGAACTTTTCAACCAACACTCATAAATACATTACCCTCTTTTTTATTTTTGTTTTTTGGCCCTATTTTCAAACCTTTCCCTTCATTTATTATTTAATAGTCCGAATCAAAAGAGAGCAAGGCATTAGAACGTTCAGTCTTTTATATCTCCTGACAGCTGCAGCTATCCTGTTTGTATTAAAACACTACAGTCAGACCATATAATAAAATAAAATATGATATGTATGAAATAATATATATCTTTGTTAACTGTTCGTACAGTACGATCGGTGTTTGTTTATTTATAAATCCCCTTTCATCCCATGTCTTGATGAGAATGTGTGCAATATATTGCGGTCAGTAACAAATGGAGATGAGGAAAAATTATTGAAAATTTTATTGACATTTATAATTACTATGAAAAAAATACAACAAAATAATAATAATCTAAGATTATTTTGCTTAACACGCTGGGAACCCTCGTCAAAATACATGTAGATAGGGGACAGACAAGGCCAATTATTTGGGTGATAGCCGTTTGAAAGTGTTTCCAAACAAATCACCGAGATTGGGTCCATGGATGTGACCAAAAAAGTTTATGTTAAGATAATGCTGACTAACATCCTTCTCTCCACTCAAATCATCGGCCTTGTGCCATAAATGTACATCATTATGCATACTAAATATTACTTCTAATTTTCAATAGAGACAGATTAGTCTACTGCTTCCGGGATACGATTCCTCAACTCGTTTGCGGTGGCATCGTTTTAACGTAGTCACCTCTTTTAACTTTACAACTAGGGTGTGTATCTTTTAATTTTACAACAAAGACGTGTCTCTTTTAACTTTCCAACCCGGATATGTCCCTTTCATGGTGTATGTATTTTAAGTACTTCTCTTGATTTCCTCTAATACTTGAAAGAAAACAAAACATTGTTTTCTCTCAATCTCATTATAGTTGTTACATTTGCACATAAATTTTATACACTAAATGTAAAAGATATTATGAAATGACAAAAAACAGAATATTTCAGTACATTTTTATTTTCATTTAAATGTTCTCCCTGGAAAGTTGGGTTTTTTTTATCTAAGAATTATCAAAAATGAAAGTGAACTTATTGTATAGCCACATAATACAACTACACGTGTACATATACAATTATATGCATATATGCGGAAACATAATCAACTGATAATGACGACTTCAATAAACGAACGAACACACTTCTTTACAAAAATATACATCTCTTACATTTTATTTTCGAAAGGGTGATGTTCTGTTGTGTGTGAGAGATGTGTGGAGACAGGGACGGACTGCTATAGTGACTCAAGTTCTTCTCTCGACCATAGCAGCAATTCTTTCGCATCTTGGCTTGGGTTGCTCAACCGAGGGTCACTGAGGGCCCAAACCCCTCAATCTGCCACTGGCTCTCACTTTGGCATCCTGTGCCCGACTGTCTGACGGCCACCGGCACCCTGTCTATATTCTTTCTTAACGACCACCTGCTTCCGTTCTTCTTCGGCTTATTTACACAGGAGCATCTCTTGATTGAGGCTCGGTCGAGGGTCAATATATAACAAAATGACACATTGTTTTTTGTTTATTTTATCCATTTTTTTTTTTTTTTTTTTTGTCTAACGGGGTAAATTTCATTGTTGGTGATGACACGTGAACTAATTTCTGATTGTATTTTCCGATTTCATTTACCATGTTACATTCTTGAACAGCATCGATTTTTCAGCGAATGGTGTTTATGAAACTTCTACAAATCTAGAGAAAATATCAAGTAGAGGGTTTTAATGCTTCGAAAGTCAAGTGTGAAAATCTAAAAATCTTTCTGCGAAAATAATTGATTTCTTTAACACATATTCAAAGAACTATTGATAATATTATTTATTTTTGGCAATTTTTTTCTTTCGTCTTATTTCTATTGCCTGTTTATTAATAGTAATAGACGTAATAGTTTTCAGCGAGCTAGATTTATCAAATAATAATACATTGAAAAAAATGGAATGCCAAAGTTCCGTACTGTAATCCGGGGTTTGACAGCCACCTATAAGACAATACATGGAAGACATGACAGTGACAACACCATTAGTGCAAGGTTACAAATGAATAATAATAAGATTTCTTAAATACATTTCCTGAGTTCGGGTATGTTTCAAGGCTGTGAAATCGATGTCCCTCGTTGTTCGAAAAGTCAAAGTGGTTGACAAGTCCCATTTTTCGAATGTATGGAACAATTAATCCAATCTTAAAAGAAAACCTGCAAAAAGCCTTGGGAGAAATTTCGAATGGAGCATTAACGACAAAGCTGTTACCAATAAAACCGATGAACGGTTTTTAAAATTTAAGAAAATTCTGAAAGTTCTAAAAGACCTTCGTCCTTCTTTTGCCAATCAGAAAAAGAGAAACCATTTTCACTTATTGTCTTAAAGAGTAGCTAATAAGAAAAGTATCGAACGAAGGCTAGAGACAAATGCAATTTCAAAAATATTTATTTACAACAAATAAGAAGGAAGGTGGCTCATGTATATAAGTCCATCATCGAGATTGTAACAACGGGCAAAAGAGGGAAAGAAGAAAACATTTACTTACAAACTACAACTACTCTTTTTCTTTTTTAAATACATAGATACATACACAAGGCACTTCGGTCACCTAATCTCAACGAGAAGACAAAATCTGGTAATTAACAAAAACAGAGAACTTGCTGATATCATTTAAAATATTCGGAAGAGTCCTGACGAGTCAACTTGCTGTTACTCAGACTTCAGTGAAATACCAACCGTTAACGAAGCCGTGAAAAACTCGCAGGAAATAATAATAATAATAATAATAATAATAATAATAATAACCGAACGAATTTGTTGCTGTGTGTGATGCTCAAAGAAATATGGGTATTGTTGATCATTTTGCTATTTAAACCATTGATTTTTCGTTTCTCGTAAAATATTTTCGTTAACAGTTGTATTTAAATAGAGACTTGATAAATCCCCAAATTTTTTCAGCTAAACAATTTTGTGGCAACGAAATAGATTCGTTTCAATTTAACGCCTCATTATCTCTATAGCTCATTTGTGATGACTCTCTATCTAAAACAAATGTGTATTTGATGTAGCCGCAAAGCATTACAACTGTTTCCGTCCACCGTATAACGGGAAAATATCAGGAGCTTAGTATTTATTCGAACCTTACCATTTTAACGGAAATATTTTAAAATAAGGCAGTAAATACAAAAGAAAAAGATAACATAGGAATTCCTGAAGTTAGTTCAGATACACGTTATGAAATAAATCATAAGAGTTAGTCAGTTAAAACTTAGGGTTTGTTTTGTTTTGTTTTTGTTTTTTGTTGTTTTTTTTTTTGGTGAGGGGGTTGCTTTTCTTCTTTTTTTGTGACCCGCTGTTAATGAACAGTCACTATGACTGTCATCGGTCACATCTGTGTCAGGTGCGCAGATAATAAACTACCCCTGGATCTGGTATAGCCACAATATACCACGCATGATAAAATGTCAAATTCAAATATTACACAATGAGGGATCCAGATCTCAGGCTTGGTTGTCATGATCGGCAGGTGCTCTCTTAAAAGCCAACATGGGAGATCCGATCGTTATCCTGCGAATGTTGGCTGTTCTCTTTTCAGGTACACAAATGGTGATTTAAGGAACCACATCAACCAGAGACCTAAACGGAAAGCATGGACTAGGGAACACAACCAACTTGCACTACACTGATATTTTAGGAGTAACCCTACACAAAGAGGATATAGGAAAAAAACGAGGGAGATCTGGCAAGAATAGTCAGAGACTCACTGATCAAGTTAGTACAATAATAAAGAAGGGTTGCTTTCCTGACCTTGAAATAATAGAAATACACCAGAAAATAAATGATCAACAATGTAGTAATAATACATTACCTGGCACATCAAATATTAACAAACAAAAACATCCCATCCGAAAGGAATCACCAACTTCGGAAAATAGAAACCCCACAGAACCAAACACTGCACAACCAATGGAGAATAGTTGAGGCAAAGACAAATAAAGTGAATCAAGTACTGACATATATATCAACGAAAAATATAACCGAATCAAGTTAACTAATTTATGCAGAGGCGAAATTAGTTTGCGAGAAAATTGGGATCCCCTCAAAAAGCACGAAAGAAAAATCAAAACCGGGGTGGTAATTTCGACTAGAAACTTAGATAAAAAATTTACGAAAACAGGCCAAAATGATCAAACAAAGGAAAGACGCTTGAATAATTAGGAACAGAAAAGAAAAGACAACACGGGAAAAACTTACAATACAACTTGAGGAAATAAACCAGAAAGTACTGGCTAAATAAGGAAGATTAAAGAGATATCCGCAAAGGGTAAAACAATACAGACAAAACCAGACATTCCAAAACAATGAAAGGAAATTCCATCAACAATTAGGAGGAGATGACAATAAAAGTTGCCTACAACCGGATGCAAAAGAAACCCAACGATTTTGGACTAAAATATGGCAACCAAAAAACATAAAGAAAAGGCTGAATGGATAAACGATATCACAAGAGAACTAGAAAGACTCGAAAAAGGCCCGAAAGCAGAAATACATACCGATTTACTCAAAACGACACTTAAAAAACTGAAAAGCGCCAGGCCATGATGGAATACATAGTTTCTAGTTTAGGAAATTCACCTCCATTCACGAAGGATTAGCACTAGAAATGAAAAAATACCTACAAAGAGCACACGTACCCGAATGGATGACGAAAGGAAGGACCACATCGATAAAAAAAGGGTCCAAGCAGAGGAACCGCCACAAACAATTACAGACCCATAACTTGTTTACCAATGATGTGGAAAATATTAACAGCACAAATAAGGGAAGAGATTTACTACTCGCTAACAAGCCGCAGATTGTTCCCTGGCGAACAGAAAGGATGCTGCAAAGGATCCAGAGGCAGAGCCGAATTACTTTACATAGATCAACTCATTCTAAATGAGAAGCAGACCAGACGGAAAAATCTAGCTATGACCTGGATTGACTACAAAAAGGCATATGATATGGTTCCGCATAGCTGGATAATAAACAGCCTCAAAATATACAAGATATCACAGGAAGTCATAAACTTTATCGACAAAAACCATGAAAACCTAGAAAGTGGAATTGACAGCAGAAGGAAGAAGCTTAGCTGAAACAAATATCCAAAGAGGTATTTTCCAAGAAGATGCTCTATCACCCCTACTATTCATAATTGCCATGATGCCACTTAACCACATACTCAGAAAATGCACAGCCGGATACAAACTTAGCAGATCGTAGGAAAAGATCAATCATTTAACGAACATGGATGACATCAAACTATTTGCGATAAATGATAAAAGAAAAAAATTGAAACTCTAATACACGCAATTAGAATATACAATCAGGGCATAGGAATAGAATCTGACATAGAAAAATGTGCCGTGCTTGTAATGAAAAGTGGCAAACGACATTTAACTGACGGAATGGAACTTATCAAATCAAGACAAGATTAGAACGCTCGCAGAAAATGAAACCTACAAATACTCGGGCATATTGGAGGCTGACACCATCAAAGAAGTGGAAATGAAAGACAGAATTCGAAAAGAATATCTCAAGAGAACTAGAAAACTACTTGAGACAAAACTATCTTGCAGAAACCTTATCAAAGGAATAAATACTTGGGCTGTACCACTCGTTAGATATTCCGGATGCTTTTTCGAGTGAACCAGAGATGAACGTAAACGAATGGACCAAAGAACAAGAAAACTTATGACCATGCATAAGGCATTACATCCTAGAGCCGACGTTGACAGAATATATGTTTCAAGAAAAGAGGGAGGAAGAGGATTTGCCAGCATTGAAGACAGCGTTGACGCATCGATTCAACGACTCGAAAACTATATACAAAAACGCGAACGAGGACTCATGACAGCCATCAGAAACGATACTGATCACACGAGGGACAACAGAATGACAATAACTAGGAAACAAAAAAGGAAAGGAAAACAACTCTATTGGCGTTTTAAACGACCAATAAACATCTCAAACGACAAAACCTGGATGTGGCTAAGAAAAGGAAACTTTAAGAGAGAAACAAAATCTCTCCAAATAGCAGCACAAAACAACGCCGTAAGAACCAATCATATCAAAGGGAGAATAGATAAGACGCAACAAAATAGCAAATGTAGGCTCTGCGGTGACATAGATTAAATCATCAATCACATTATAAGCGAATGCAGCAAATTAGCACAAAAAGAATATAAGACTAGACATGACTAGGTCGGCAAGGCGATCTACTGGGATATGCGCAAGAAATTTAAATTTGACCATACAAACGAATAGTATATACACAACCCAGCACCTATCCTAGAAAATAACACACATAAACTACCATGGGACTTTGACATACACACGATTCACCTAATCTCGGCCAGAAGACCAGACTTAATAATAATCAACAAAATTAAGAGAACTTGCAAAACTGTCGACTTTGCGGTCCCGGCTGACCACAGAAGACAACTGAAAGAATGTGAAAAGCGAGATAAGTACCTCGACCTTGCTAGAGTATTGAAAAAACTATGGAACATGCAGGTGACAATTATACCAGTTGTAATTGGTGCATTTGGAACAGTAACTAAAGGATTACTAAAGGGACTGGAGGACTTGGAAGTTGGCAGACGAATGGAGACCATCCAATTTACTACATTATTGAAAACGGTCAGAATACTGAGAAGAGTCCTGGAGACCTGAGGAGACTTGCTGTCACTCAAAAAACAGTGAAAGACTATCAGCTAACGCTGATGTGAAAAACTCTAAAGGAGTAAATAATAATAATAATAATAATAATGGGCAAAGCCGTATCGACAACCGGATGCAAGAAAAGCAAGGAGATTTTCGAGCCAAATATGGGAACGGAAAGATCATAACAAAAAAGCCGATTGGACAAACAACATGGAAACAGAGTTGCGAATGCTCGAAGAAGGCCTTCAGGTGAACATACACTCCGACGGACTCAATGCAACGCTTAAGATGATAGCAAACTGGAAACCCCTGGTCTTGATGGCATTCACGGTTTTTGGTTTTTTAAATTTACCTCCAGATTTGCTACTGAAATGAATAAACTCATACAGAAAACTGAGATACCCGAATGGATGACCAAAGGAATGACCACTCTAATCCAAAAAGACCCCCTCAAAGGAACTGCCCCAAGCAACAATAGACCCATAACGAGCCAACCAATGATGTGGAAAATACTGACAGCAAAAATTAAGGAGAATATTTACTACTCATTAATAAGCTGCAGAATCTTCCCCGATGAACAGAAAGGATGCCGCAAGAGAACCAGAGGTACCATTATATATATATATATATATATATATATATATATATATATATATATCAACAGATCCTCAACGAAAGTAAAACGAGACGGAAAAATCTAGCTATGGCCTGATTCGACTAAAGAAATGCTTATGATGTGGTCCCCCAAAACTGGATACTACACTGTCACAAAATGTATAAAATACCCGACCAAATCGTACAGTTTATCGAGAAGACCCTACAAACCTAGAAAGTGGAATTGACAGCAGGAGGACAAAGCTTAGCAGAGGTAAAGATCTAAAGAGGCATTTTCCGGGGAGATGCATAATCACCTTTACTATTTGTGATAGCCATGATGCCACTCAACCACATTCTTAAGAAATTTGTTGTCAAAGGGAAAATACCTGGGCTTTCCCCTCGTAAGATACTCGAGACCATTCTTGAAGTGGACCAGAGAAGAACTCAAATAAATGGACTAGATATCAATAAAACTAATGACCATGCATAAGGTCTTACATCTCAGAGATGACGTTGACATACTATATGTGTCAAGAAGAGAGAGAGGAAAGGGTCTTGCCGGCATTGAAGACAGCGTAGACATATCGATACAACGACACGAAAACTACGCAGAAAAGCGCAGAGGAAGACTGATTACAGCAACCAGAAACAATACTAACGACACGGGGACCAGCAGAACAACAATAACCAGAAAACAAAAGTGGGAAGAAAATTAACTCTATGGACGTTTTAGGCGACTAACAAGTGACATTTCACACGAGAAAACGTGGACGTGACTAAGAAAAGAAACCTTAAGAGAGAAACTGAATTTCTTCTAATAGCAGCACAAAATAATGCCATAAGGACGAACCATATCAAAGCGAGAATAGATATGATGCAACAAAACTGCAGATGTAGGTTATGTGGTGAAAAAGACGAAACGATCAATCACATCATTAACGAATGTAGCAAATTAGCACAGAAAGAATATAAGACTACTGGTTAGGCAAGGTGATCCACAGGGAATTCTGCAAGAAGTTAAAGTTTGACCATACGAACAAATGGTATATGCACAACCCAGAATCTGTCCTAAAGAAGTAGATGCACAAATTGCTCAGGGATTTAGAGATGCAAACGGTTTACTAAATCTCGGCCAGACGACCTAATCTTATAATAATCAACAAAAAAAAAGAAAACTTACAGAATTGTTGACTTTGCTGCACCAGTGGACCTCAGAGTGAAATTAAAAGAATGTGAAAAGAGGGGTAATTATCTCGACCTTACTAAGGAATTAAAAAAGCTGTGGAACATGAAAGTGACGATAATACCAATTGTAATTGGTGCTCTTGGTATAGTCACCAAAGGATTAGTACAAGGACTGAAGGACTTGGAAATAACACGACGAGTGGAGAACATCCAAACTACTGCATTATTGAGATCGGCCAGAATACTAAGAAGAATCCTGGAAACTTTTGGAGACTTGCTGTCACTCAATCTCCAGTAAGAAACCATCAGCTAACGCTAGTGTGAAAAACTCTCAAAAGAGAACAAATAATAATTATAATAGTGTTAGGTATCATCCACCTTTTCCACACAATGAACTAGTCCATCTGCCATATATAGCAGTAGCTACTAATACCAGGGCAGACTGGAAGGTGAAGAGCAGCTTCTTATAGGAATACTATCGTTGGACTATTTCTTTATTCTGTATTCACTAATCCTATGTTCTTGTCTACTAATAGTCTCTCTATTGTATATACTTTTTCCTGAGAATATATCTGTATTTCCTCTCATACCGTGGTTTGTCCTTTATTTAATATCACAAGTGTTCACTAACCAGAACGCAACAAATAGTGTCGGACCTATCCGCTAAAATAAATCGCAGTTTTTTCCAAGCAGCAGTCATAACCATATTACTGTATAGATGTACCACTTGTACGTTGCCTAAGCGTGTAAAGAAAAGGCTTGACGGGAATTGCATCATAAGAATGCAACGAGCTATATAAAACAAATCCTGGAAGCAAGATCCCACGAAACAGCAACTGTGCGGCCACATACCACTAATCTCGAAAACCAACCAAATGAGACGAACAAGACATGCCGGATACTGCCGTAGGAGCAAGGACAAACTCATATGCGACATTCTCCTATAGACCCCTTCACAGTGATGCTCAGTCTTTTAGTAGGAATTTGGAAAAAAGACAGAAGAAATTGGAAATCCGAGATAGAATCAAGACTATGTAAACCACAGCGCTATTAGGATCGATACAATACTAAGAAGAGTTCTGGAGATTAGAGGATATTTGCTGTCATTCCGACTCGAGTGAAAAACCATCAGTTAGTACTTGCGTGAAAAACTTGCAAGAAATCAAATAATAAAAACAGAAAGACTTGAATAATCAATACTGAATTATTAAGATTTGTATTTGTATTTCGAAATGAACCGTTAACATTATCGATTACTCAGTAAAAGCAATTTGAAAGGTCAGAGAATACACGGCTGAAAAACTGGGGAAAGGTGACGAGGAAGATAGATGATTTATATTAAATGAATAAACTTTATAAATCTCGGCTAAGAAAATTCTGACAAATACAAGGGAAATAACTTCAATTTAATAACAGAGTAACTTCCCGTAAAAATCTAAATATTAGAATTTAAATGACAACTAATGTTATCCCAACAAATGTATACGAATATCTCTCGATCTGTTACCTTATCATACATACATACATACATACATACATACAATTATATATATATATTGATAAGGTAACAGATAGAGAGAGCTTATATATATATATATATATATATAGTATTCTTTGGTCCAGTTGTATATACAGACGCACGAACATACACACACGCATACATCACATTACTATATGTAAGAAAAGCATCCAAATAAAAAGTAAAATGAATACAAAGGAAAGCTGAGATTGTCCGTTTTTTCATAAGAAATTTAAACGTTTAAATAAGCTTAAACGACATTTTCGATCAAAACCAGGCGATAAAGAAGATTTAAAAAACAATGAAGATCAATTGTCTACCGATGATACTGACGATGAACAAGACGGAATGGTAACCTTGTCCGAATTGTTATAAGAATTCTAAATGTCTTGTCTACACCAAAAGATATTGCACACTGGATCTTATTATTCACATCTCAAGTCTTCATTTGTTTAATATACTTTGTAAAAATAATAATTTTTCTGATTCACCATTTTCTACTGTTATCTTATACAGTAATAAGTAAAGTTGGCGACCCGAAATCGAGGCTGACCTGAAGGCTCCCTTTTCATTAGCAACAGCATCGAAGTGAAAGGGAGGCCCCTACTCCACTCCTTGGATTGCTCCACTTTACCATAGATACGTAATTTATAATGCTGAGTATTAAGCAAGGAAGCATTAAGAACCATTTTTTTAGTGTTTTGGTATGACTCGACCTGGGACCTCTCGGACATTGGAGAACACTCTACCTTGATGATAATTATTATGACAGATAAGTTTTTGGTAAACCAAATCATGTCAATATCTTCACCGAAAGCACATGTCGGTATTTTTCAATTTTTAAAATGAGTGATACACGCAGGTATTTAAAGACAGTTACTCCAAAAAAAAGAATATTTTAGTGAAAAGTATTTTGTATTAGTATTCTTCAAACAGGTGGCTAAAACAACTTGTATTATTCTTCTTGTCATTATTTATTGTTATTCTTATTTACTTTTAAAAGGTAACAAAGCCAGATGAATTTGACTTTATGTTCTGTCCAACCCGAGTACAATGTCGAATTGAACTCGACACTGAACATCCCTGTTATTGTAAAGTCTTCATAACAAACAAAGATAAATTACCTGAGGGCTTTTCAGATTTACTCGAATCTTCTGGTGAAATTATTCCATCAAAATACAAAGAATTTTGTTTCAAGATTTTTGACATGATCATAGAATATAGAAGATATAATGGTAAGAAAGATTTCATTTTTATCTGATTCTTATATATATATATATATGTGTGTGTGTGTGTGTGTGCGTGTATATATATATCCGCCATCTCTTACCTATTGTAGTCCCTTCCTATCTCTCTATCTATTTCCTACTCTTCCTATATATATGTGTGTGTGTGTGTGTGTGTGTGTGTGTGTGTGTGTGTGTGTGTGTGTGTGACACTATGTAGGTGGTCCGCCAAGCAGACGATGCCTTTGTCTGTTTTGGTGCGAAACCAGACAAAGGGTTTGGACTCGAGATCTCGACGCGACCGGAAGTAGGAAGGAAACGCCAGTCAGAGGAGTTGGACAAGGAACTCAGAGAAGTCAGTTGGCGACGGGCGACGGAGAGGGGCAGTTGGGAGTCGACACCGGACAGCAAAGAGACCAATCGGCCTGAGATAGGATCCTCGTGGCTCGTGCAAATTTCGCAAAAACTACACGTCAGTGATAGTCTGCAGAGGCATAAGGAAAGCAGAGTGTCAAAACTTGCCCTTCTTGCATTTGAGTTGACCCAAGCCATATTGTTCATTTGTTCTTTGTTCTTTCCTCCTTCTCCCTTGATTGTATTTCTTGTAGCTATGAAGAAATGTGCGATGCCCCTATGGGAACCACTGGATGATCACCGGCCAAGATCGAAATGGTTTAAAGAAGTTGACGTATACGGCGGGGGGGCGAGGAGGTATCGTCAAATGTGTGTGTTTATTTGTTAGAAATCAGACCATACGGAAAAAAGGAATTTGCCAGAGAGAATATCAGCAACTGCTTAACTGACTGAGTGAATGACATATTGACTGTCGTGTTATTTATACCCTAATAGTGGATCAAAGAATCGTCCTAAAATTTTGGCGCGTAGACATTTATTGACCCATCAGATTTGTATTTTACTATTTTATTTTAGGGCCTAAATATTTTCTGTTAATTGACTCCGATCGTATTTTTCTAGAATGTTCTTATTCTTTGTTTTTAGCTGATTGGTTGAAAAATATAAATATGTAATGTAAATGATAATGTAGTTTTGATCGTAAATTTCTAGAATGTTCTTATTGCTTATTTTAAGACTAGAAATAATCTGTATCCCATATACTCAAATTCAAAGAACTTTATTTCCCGGACATTCTCTCAGACAAGTTCCTGCAAATTCCACTAAAATTTGCAATACTTTATCTTTTCTATCCCTTTCTTTCTTGTTTCTTTTGTATAAAATTCCTTTTTAAAAACTTTATTGTCTGTGTTATCTTTTCGAATCAGTATCCGAAGTAGAAAGCTGTAGAAATTACCATTTAAACTTAACGTTTAAAATTACCCCCTAAAAACATTGCCCAGTCAAATATTAAACTTTGCTTTAATGTCATTCTCTTCATATTAAATTTTATTCTAAATTCTTTACATTGCATATTTCATTCCGTCTTTCAAAAGTTCTTTAAAAAAACGAAAAAAAAAAAAGGTTTCCCTCAGTCCCATAATAGTTGTTATATTTGCACATGAATTTCATATATTAAATTTAACAAATATTATGATATGATTAAAAAAAAGAATATTTCTGTACATTTTTATTTTCATTTAAATGTTTTTCTCGGAAAGTTTTTTCTTTTTTTCTAAGAATTATGAACAATGAAAGCGGAAATGACACATTTTTATTGTTTTGTCTGACGGAGCAAATTTCATTGGTTGTTAATGACACGTGATCTCATTTCTGATCGACAGTATTTTCCGATTTCATTCATCAGTGGACAACGCAAATCAAGTTATACATTCTAACAAGTTACGTACAAAATAATAATTATACAATTTAGTGAAAAAGAATTTCATTTATCTTTTAGTAGAAGATTTTTTATTTGTCTATTTATTTATTTACTCGTCCTCTTTATATATTTTTAATTCATCTTTTTTTCGCCTTTTTTTTCTGAAAAAATTGAAAGTCACCTTTTTTTCCTACCAACTTGACTGCTCAGGCAATCTTGTCGAAATTTTCCCAACTAGTTTGATTTTAAATACTGGAACAGGATTGGTTTTCCTACAAATTATGTTTACGAAACTTTTATTAAACTGGAGAAATTTTCAAGTGGAAGTTTTTCATATTTCGAAAGTCCAATGTGAAAATCTAGAAATCTTCAGGTGAAAATAATTGGTTTATGTAACACATATTTTAAATAACTATTGATGATCTAATTTATTTTTCACAAGTTTTCCTTTCGTCTTATTTCTGTTGTTTGTTAATAGCAAGTAATAGATGTAATACGTAGTTTTAACATAATTAGATTTATCATACAAAATATCATTTATTTCTATTCATTTTTCTTTCTCTTTCGTTATTTATTCATTGCTTTTCATGTCATCTCCGATGTTCACACAGACAGACACACACACACACACACACACACACACACACACACACACACACACACACACACATATGGTGTTGAAGAGGGTGGAAAGGGCGTCAAGTCTTCGGTCTGCAGAACCATCTTACAATCTGTCTATTCCCTTTTTGGGATCTTCTTTATATGGGTCCAGACCCCTGAATACATGGCTCGGATTGGCCAGCCACTTGAAACGCTGGACCAATAGCCGCAGAGCGCAATCATCGGTGGGGGGGGGTTAAAGACACCTCACCCCGAGGCCCGTGTTAACTATTGCCCTGCATTGCACATTTGGGGCAGGGGAGAAAAGCTTCACCCCGCTTTTCTTTCACTGGTGAGCCACCCGATAATATACTAATATTGTTTTAAAGGCCTTTTCTATCCCGTCAATCAAAACCCAGGACGGCCGATTCGACCCTTACTGAAAACAATCTTGGTATCCCTGTTACTTTAACCAATAACCTGGCGTATGGTGTCGCCAGGTGCGAATATATTATTATTATTATTATTATTATTATTATTATTATTATTATTACCAAAAGACTATAATTAATCTTCAACAAATTATCCAAATTAATCCTAAGTATTTAATTTGATATCGTCAGTCAACTTGTAACACTATGATAGTGTTACAAAAACAAACGAGACACTTATTACAAAAGTTGCAAATGCTTTATTCTATAAAGTGGACAAAAACAGACGACAGCTTGTGGGTTGTATATCAGTCTCTTTGCAAGAATTAATTCATAAAAAATATAAAACAAAAGCAGCATTAAAAGAAAAGCAAAAACTTACATATCTCTTATATTCATTAACACAACATAAAACTAAGGTAACATTAATAATAGTATCTAAAATTACATGTATCTTATTTCCCTCTAAGCAGCTGAAACCGGTTCTATTTTTCTTTCTATCTCTCCTAGTAGGAGAAAGCCCAAAACTTCTTAATTCATGTTTTCCGTTATTTTTTCGGAGAATTCTCTTTTCTTTAGTTTTTTTTTAGTCTTTTTTTTTTTTTCTTTCTTTGTCTGTGTTGAGACTTTCTTGCTTTTTTTTTTGGGGGGGGATTCTCTTTTCTTTAGTTTCTTAATTCTTTTCTTACCTTTCTTTCTTTTTCTTTCTTTGTCTTTCGTTTGTTTATTACTGTTTTCTTCTCTCTTCTCCTTTTCCTTTCTTTCTTTCCTTCTTTTTTCTTTCCTTCTTTTTTCTTTCTTTTCCTGGTAATTTTGTCCGATACTTTAAATCTCTTCTCTCTCGTACAATGTTGCTGAATATTGCGTCTGCAATGCTAACGCAATACTAACACGCAATGTTACATTTCATATTTCTTCGCATTTCCGTCTCTCGTCAAACATCTGTCTAACCACTTCTAGTCACGTGAACTCCAGAAGCACAATCTATTTCAACTCTTCTGTTTGTTAACTAGAGATCTGTGTTCGACCCACGAGTCAGTATCGCTACATTCTTCTACATAGCACAAATTATTTATCAATCTCAGTCTGATTATTATCTATCTGTTTATCTATCATTGATGATATGTAAGAGAATAATGAGTGTAAGTTATGCGGAGAAAAGCGATGAGAGAGTAAATATCATAGTAAGTGAAGCTCTAAACTAGAACAAAAGGAGTACAACATTAATAGAAAACTAAAAAGTTATTGAATATAAGCTTAATGGTAATACCAGTTGTAGATGTTGTGCTTGGAACGATTCCAAAGGTTTTAGCGTAGAGACCGGAAGAATTGGAAATTTGTAGAAGAATCGACACCATACAGACTTCAGTATTGCTGAGATCGGTCAGAATATTCAGAAGAATCCTGGAGACCTGACTTGCTGTCACTTAGACTTCAGTGAAATACGAACTGCTAACGCTGGTATAAAAAAAATCACCTAGGCAGTGAAACAACAATAATAATGATAATAATAATAATACTTTATCCTTGTTTGGTAGTTCCATCCCTTCTAACTGACGGGATGGAACTACCAAACAAGGATAAGATAAAATCACTCGCAGAAAACGAAACCTACAAATACTTGGGCATCTTGGAGGCTGACACCATCAAACAAGCAGAAATGAAAGAAAAAATACAGAAAGAATACCTCAGAAGAACTAGAAAACTTCTCGAGACAAAACTCAATAGCAGAAACCTCATCAAAGGAATAAATACTTGGGCTGTACCACTCGTTAGATATTCCGGACCCTTTCTCAAGTGAACCCGAGAGGAACTTAAACAAATGGACCAAAGGACAAGAAAACTAATAACAATGCATAAGGCATTGCATCCCAGGGACGACGTTGACAGACTATATGTATCTAGAAAAGAGGGAAGAAGAGGACTTGCCAGCATTGAAGACAGTGTTGACACATCCATACATCGACTTGCAAACTATATACAAAAACACGAAGGAGGACTCATTACAGCCACCAGACACGAAACTGAGAACACTATGAACAACAGTTTACAATTTACAACCAGGAGTATTGACTGTGTTTTTGTCTTTAAAAAAATTGATCTCGTGTCTTGACCCCGAAGAACTAGGCCACCACAATGATGGACAGTAATTTTTAGAGAAAAGCTTTGAGAGAAAGAAGACATTTTATTTATAACATTTTTAATTGATTATCTTCATGAATATATTTTGATGCTGTTTCTATTTTTCTTCAGAAAGAATAGAAAATGATACGGCATCACCTGCTAATACTGTCCAATACAACGAAGGAACGAATAAAGACAGTGTCCCTGTCTTTGATTGGGTTCCATGTTTAAAAGTTGAGAAAATGCCAGAATTTTGTTGGGAATGAAAAACCTGAAAGTTAACCGACGAAGAAAAGAGTGATGCTGGTATTTATGTGGTTGCTAAAGATCTTTTAGTGGGTGAGTTTATTTATATTCAATATTAAATATATTTATCTTTTAACTCTGCTTAAATATTAATCATCCGTTGCATATTGCTCGTTACCAAACACACACACAGATACACAAACACACACACACATACAAACACACACACACACACACACAAACACACACACACATACATATATTTAAGAAGAGATGTATTTCTGCCTTTCTTAAGAGCACTGCTGCCAAGTAAAATACAAAGAGCTTAGTATTTGAAATTTAGTATGTGTATTAACCTATGTGGGTGCTTATATATATATATATATATATATATATATATTGTAACAGTGTTGGTTGTCACCGTCTCACTTAGTGGGTTTGAGTCAAACCAAATCCAAATGCGATATAATTTGAACAGTGCTCAATATCTGTGATAGAGCTATTATATAATAATAATAATAATAATAATAATAATAATAATAATAATAATAAAGAACGAAAAATAATGAAGAAATCGAAAAATACAGTCAAAAGGGCGTTAGCATTGGGTACAACACTTTGTGTGCGTGTATGTGTGGGGGGGTATTTTTCCCATATCATTGCGCGTGGACGTCTAAGTGATGCTTAGTATGCGTGTGTATAAAGATACATGCGCCGCGCGATAAATTTGAGGTTATCTTCTGGATGGATGAAGCGCTATGCGTTGCTAAAATAGCGACAGATAAAAATATAGTGCATCATTGCATTTCGAAAAAAATAAAAATGTATTGGTGTGAGTCTATACATATATATATACATATTTAAAGAGAGAAAGAGAGAGAGGGAGAGAGAGAGAGAGAGAGAGATTCCCACCAATATTTATATCAATTAAAACCTACTAAATTCTGCTTAGATATTGACCTTGTGTCTCATGACCCTCGGACAAAGGAGTTGGAGTAATTATATAAATTCATTCTTTTCTAGAACCAATGTGATGTTCTATAATTTTTCATCTTCTCTACTATATTGAATGTATATATATATATATATATATATCGATACAAATTTTAATGAGCTTTGAAATATTCGCTTGTGTAAGCAGTATTTGTTGTGTTCGTTGTGTTACCTATTTGAGCCTTGATGTCTCCACTGATGATTAAAAAGTTGGGTCAACGATTCGTTTTACTTGCTCTTATTAATCACTCAACAAAAATCTGCCATTGTCTGTCTTGAAGAAACATTTCTTAAAACTAATGATGATATCACAATAAAAAAACACCGCAGTTAGAATTTCATCAACAATACCACTCTCAACTTGACTATGGCATTTTCGTAGAAAGATCAGCCAGGAAATCTTATCAGAAACAACTTGGCCCTATTTACCATGAAGGCGTAAGACTGGTATTAGGAGCATTTAGAACTTCTCCAATTGACAGCCTATATGCTGAGGCTCATGAAGCACCTCTACAGATCAGAAGTGAAAAATTAGCCCTTCAGTATGACACCAAAGTGAAATCTTCTCCATCTAACCCAGCATATGACTGCAGTTTTGATCCAAAATACTGACAATATTTCGACCAAAAAGAAAAATCAATTAGACCATTTGACCTCCGTATGGAGCCCATTCTCAAAGAATCCACCATCCTTCACAATAATATCCATAAAAGCATCTTGCCACAAACACCACCTTGGATCATTAAAAATCCAAAAGTTAACCTCCAACTGAATCAATTCCCTAAAACAAAAACAAATCCCTTCACCTACCGGGAAAAACATCAAAATATCCTCCAACAACATCCCGACTACCTATATATCTATACAAATGGCTCTAAAGACAACAATAAAACAGCATGTGCAGCAGTCTTAAACAAAATAATAAAAACAAAAGATCTTCCCATGGAAAGTTCTATTTTCGCAGCTGAGGCCTGTGCAATAGATTTGGCTCTCGACATTATTTCAAAAGAAAAACGCAAAAAGTTCATCATATTCTCAGACTCACTCTCTACCCTATTATCATTAAACTATAAAAAAAAACTATAGCACCCACTTATTATCAAACTACTCTGCAGATTACACTCAATATCAAACAAAGAAATCGTTTTTTGTTGGATTGCAAGCCACATTGGGGTGAGAGGAAATTATAGGGCAGCAGCAGCAGCAGCGAAATCGGCTTTAGACTTTTGACTCCCGATAAGTATAACATCCCATACACTGATCTAAAACTCAAAATCAATAATTTCTTCCATAAAAATTGGCTACAACGCTGGAATAGAAAAATACATAATAAACTGTCCCAGATTAAACCCTTCTTAGGAGAATGGCGCCCAGCTTTCTGAAAATCGCGAAAAGAACAAGTAACAATTACGCGATTGCGTATTGGTCAATGCAGACTAACGCATTTTTTTATACTCTAGCAGGAACAACAACCACAGTGCTCGACATGCCAAATGCCCTGCACAATCAAACACGTTCTCCTTGAGTGTAAAGTTTTTGATAACACTAGAAAGCACTATTTCCACGTAAATACCATGAAGGACTTATTTGAGAACGTCCACATGGATGATGTTTTGTCGTTCTTGATAGACACCAGGTTGTAGCAGAAAATATAGACTTGGATTATAAAATCCTGAAAACACAACCAACTAATCAACTGAAAGCAAATTATTTCTGAATAGAAATACTATTATATTTGTGTTAGTAGAAATAGTAGTGAGAAATAATAAATAAAAAAAGAACTATTAACACTAAAAGAAACTAATGTCATATAGAAATACTTGAAAATATTTACTCGGATGCGAGTAAATGAGTTGTTTCGTTTTAGTATGGTATCATCAAATTATGTGCTTACAAACTATAGATATAATATGTATGTGTCAACAGGCAAACCCAACCCAACAACCATCATTATAACTTTATCCAAATATGTTTATTGAGCTTTATATTTTGGAATTATATAATTTACCTTTATATCCTTATTTTTCCTTGATAAAAAGTTCTATGAAACTTTAAAATAAAAATTCATTTCACATTTAGACTTTTTCTTAACATAGTTCTGAACTTTATGCTCGTTACTGTATATATACAGAGAGAGAGAGAGAGAGAGAGAGAGAGAGAGAGAGAGAGAGAGAGAGAAGAAAAAAAGAGAAAAAGAGAGAGAGGGGGAGAGAGGTAGAACGTATATCTTAGCAATTACAATCAAAGGAAACAAACCCAACTCATTTAATATCTACAAACCATGAGTCTAGAATTTTGGACAAACTTTGTGAATATATATATATATATAAATATATATATATATATACTACAATTAAATGGAGACTCAAACTCGGTTAAACCGTCATAATAAATTTATTTCGGCGGAGAATATTGTTGGTATATTCTCCGTCTCGTCAGATGACTCTTTTACACGCTCTGTCCTGTCGCAGAGTCGCGAATGTGGAGTTACAGTTCGAGGTGATATCTGCTGTTGGGTTGATCTCTATTATTTACTAATATTTCTTTATCATAGGTCTTGCGATTATTTATTTACAGTGGCTCCCAATTAAGATAATTTAAATTTTCCTCTATGTCTGCACTTAAAGACAAGCTCATTTCTCTCGTTCAACAAAAGTTTTCTATTTTTGAAATTAATTATGCTAATTTTTTTCGTTTAAGCATAGGTTACATCTACCGTTGAAGCTGTTGGCGGCAGATGAGTGCCTTATTATTTTCCACTTAATTTGTGGGGATAGCCCCTGATCCTTAAGGCCCCAAAAGTATTTTGATAAAGCAGTCTGGTATCTAAGTTTTGGGTTCGAAAATGAGTGTCTGTGGGTTTAACATCTTTGTTTCCAATTTCCCACGGAGATTCCTATATAGACTCTCTCCCCGTCCTTTTGCTGTTCCATATGAGAAATGTATGCTTGGTATACGACATTCCTCGTGGTGCAGCATCCGCCTAAGGGGCATTCTTCCTTATTCCTACAGTTACAAGACTCCACGTTCTCCGCCGAAATAAATTTATTATGACGGCTTAACCTTTTTTGAGTCTCCATTTAATTGTACTATATATATATATATATAGAGAGAGAGAGAGAGAGAAAGGGGGTAGAATGGGCTCCAATGACAGTGAAGACAAACTACCACGATACTACCAACCATAGTGGTTGCCTCTCCTAGCTTGAACTGAAAGATAATGGTTAAGTTGGTTTCTTTTTTTAATGGCATATCAACCTTCGAGTGTTACTAAATGCTTAAGCCATACTTGTAAAAAAAAAAGCACTGTTACAATTTAACCCATAGCTGGACCGATAACTGTGTTCAACCCATCCCAAAGGTATTTTCCGAAAGTAAATCTAATAACGTGACTGGAGTTCGAACATGCTTGTGACTATGTCAGAGGCCAACACGTTAGCAATTACGCTACGGACACTCCCCCTATAAACTAATGGAATATAATCACAGAATCAAAATAACTTGATGACGACCATTTGAATTCCTATTGATATTTCAACAATTCCAACATTATACTTTCTTCATTTCACTTCAGTGATTAATTTTCAATGAATCTTGAAATATTTTTAAAACTTTCTTTCATGTTTCAGGAAGGCAGAAATCAGTTCTTTTCTTTTGTAGATTATTATTGAATTTGGTCGATTTTCATCATTGTTGATTATGGTGTAATAAAACAAAAATCTTCACGTCACCTTTGTTTTTTGTTTTTTCCGATGTTAAATTGTATGCCTTATGGGGTCTGAGTTTTTCTACACTCGAGAAGAAAATAATTCGTGAAAAATGCAAGAACGATGATCATCAGGTGATACGATGTATAAAGAAGATATTGGGAGAAGTAAAAGATGACAACTCAAAGCTTTGCTCATATCATATTGTTACTCATTGCTTACATTGCTTTGAGGAAATCAAAGAAAAGCCTGATTTTAAAGAATATACAATACATGTTATGAATTTATTGATTGATCGACTGAAATCGAGATCTCTTCCACATTTCTTTATTCCGAAATTCAACCTTTTACGTGAAGTGAGTCAGAAAGAATGTGAGCAATTCATTGAGAAACTCAATTTTTACAAAAATGAATGGACAAAAGAATAATCACATAAACTTCCTGATGGCAAATTCGTAAATCCTAAAAACGATAGAAAAGAGACATTTCTAAACTAAATCTTTATCAATTATCATTACTTTTTACTCGTATTTTCTTCGTCTTATATTTCTTGGCTTTTATAACACAAGTAGTATTAGCAATGATTATTTGTAACTTCTTTAAAACTATTTGTTTATTATAGTCATTCTGTAAATATTGGCGTAAAGGTTTAATGAATTTTCTTTTCTCTTTTGCAATATCAAACTGACATGTTTAGACATAAAGAAGGACATTTACCTGTAGTTAATGTATTGTGAACGTCAAGATACATTTACCCTGTTTCTTCTTAACTTCCCTGGAGGAATAAGGAACCCATTTGTTTGGATTCTTCCTTTTTTATGGAGACAGTGGAGAGGAACGCAGAGAAGGTTTGATTCAAGAATTCGCTGGCTGAATATATCATGAGAAGCATCGGCCATTATTTTCTTTTGATTGACAGGTTATAACGTTGTGTTTGAAATTCTCGTTACCTTATTTGATACCTAGCTGATATTTGATCGACACTTTGCCAGCTCTGAACCTAAGAATAAAAGGAATAAAATGTCTGAAATAAAACACAAGGAATTTGTTCTTTGTTTTATTTAATAATTGTTTTTATATGTTGTGACATGGTATGCAACCAAGAGAGGGAGAGGGACGTCAATTCCCCTATCCTTCTGTGTTTAAAATAACAGGCCCGAAGACTGACCATTAAAAGGGAGATATGAACGAAAGTCAATTACTTGCACTGCATGATCTGCAGCCTGTTGAAGAAAGTAACGAATACAGGTCAGAATAAAGGCCAAAACTAAGCACACTTCATGACCTGTAATCTGTTGTACAAAGAAAAGAATCCAGGTCATTCTAGTAGCATGACCGGAGGATATAGTGGGAGAAGGAAAAAACAAATGATTGGTGATAGACACTTTAGCGCAAAAATGATACCTTTTCGTCAGAGGAAATTTGGAAAAGAATCTTTAGCTTGAGGATAGAAGTCGGCGTAGAAAGATGTGCCGACTTATAGCCAAGCTCCGGGAGTTCCCCTCGTCCGCGAGAAGAATCTTTTTTCTGGACAGAAGTCAGCGTTAGAATGGCACATTTAGCCAGATTCTAGTGATGCCACTCGCCCGTAAAAGAAAGGAGCCTGAAAATTAGGCCTTGCCAAAGATAAGTACAACTTAAACTGTTTTTCCTTCTACCCTTCCTAAATATTGGAATTATATGAATTAAAAATGAAAGAGAGAAACTGAAAGGATTTGGTTTCATTCACAGTAAATTAGCAAATGGACTTTGTTATATGTTTAAGCTCGGCGACATAAGCATTCTCTCAAGTAAAAGAAAAAAGAAAGAAAGAAAAACGTAGAAAGAAGAAAAGGACTGTTGAGAGACATTTATGTTTGATACTGCCGGTTGGCTTAATATAGCCGGTATTTTCAAAGGAAAAGAAAAAAGAATTGTTTCCCAAATCTTATAATTATTTGTTCAGTTGTCGCCATTTAAATCTTTATTATATTCTAAATGCACCCTTGTGTTGAAATCTACTAGTTGTGTTATTTATCTACCGAGTCGCCTTCTTTTGTACATATCTGTTTCAGCTTCGTATCGCTTTCATTAATTCTCGCTAAATGTCTTATATAGAAATTTGACTACAGTTAATATTTCTTTTAACCTTGAAGTCCATCTTTTCCGTTATCCGAGAGAGTAAGAAAACAAGGGACTTAGTAGGGTATGTGAAAGGGAATTGGAAACCCCCTCGCCATCGTTGGAGATCAGTCTAGCCCAAAATTAACCCCCACATTACTTGGCAGTTTACCATATGCCCGAAAAGGGATAGTTAACTATGACGTATTTTGAGGATGATCAAGTGCCAGACTGCCTTCGACATCACATACACTTGAAATAAACTCTCGTCCTGAGATAATTATTCATGCAGCGTCACAATGTGAATATGCACCTACAGAACATTTCAACTGAAACCACCAGAAGTTGGAACCTTTAAGATCTATAAAACCTATGGGAATATTACGTTTTCGTAATACATTTGCGAGCAAAATTAAAAGACAAAAAAGGAGATATCGTGGCAACAACACTCTGAACAATAATATGAATAGAGTGCTAAAAAGTGAATAATAGATTCCAGAATCCGTCAGCTGAAGATAAGAAAGATCCGAAGGAAATCCTCATGTGACGTAGACATCTGCTGTAGTTGACACGGCATTAAAATAACATACATTGTCTCTACGTTTCGTCGGCACTATTTTAAAATCTGACTTTGAGTAAAAGACCTTTATTTTTTGCTCCTTTCGGTCTGATTCAGCCTAAAAGTCAAAAGATACCAATTCCTTTCCAAGCAAAATGTAACTGACTCATCCGATTAGCAAACAAAACGAATTCAAGCAGTTTGACTTCTTCATACTGGGATCGGTGGTGAAGTGGGAGCAGGAGAGAGAGACGACAGAGACAGAGACAGATTTGTGGGTGCAGGAAGCCTTACTCTTTCTGAGTGACCAACGGGTTGATTAAAATGTCTGATAATTATAACAATGGGTAAAGTCGGGTATGCCAGTATCTCTACTGACATACCCCCCTTACGAGTGATTTTTTAGGGTTCGTTTTAGCAGGGATCATACAAAATAGCTGTTATCGTGAAAACAAAAGAAAAACAATTGAGCTACCTAAAATTAATGCATATATATATATATATATATATATAGGAAAAATAATATCAGGATGTCATAAAGAAAATCCTACAGTCAATAGGTTTTCTAATCAATAAAGAATTTTTATAAATTCATCGAAACAATCATCCTTCTTTTCATGTCTGTGAGCTTGATGAAGGGTGATGATGTGAGTAAACATTATCCACACACTCAACAAACCTAACAGCACTTTGTCTGAAAGCTCCATGAAAGATATGTCGTTTTTCAGTTCAAGTCTATTTGCTTGTTATATCCCATCGGAAATACATTAACTTTAATCTCCAGTTCTCTGGACATCGAGATATTCAACTCTAACTTCAAGCAATCACAAGCCACCTACTTCACCAAACCCCATGTTATATGATGGAAAAAAACGAGTTTTTAATTGTCAAAAGATTTATATACAGAAATCATTTCTAGCCAGCTGCAGAAGTGGAGATGCAGGAGCTATTTCACTGATACTGGAAATGGTTTGCTGCAGGAGTGGCGATGCAGGAGCTAATTCACTGACACTGGTCTGCTGCTGGAGTGCAGATGCAGGAGCTACTTCACTGATACTGTAACTAGTCTGCTGCAGGAGTATAGATGCAGAAACTAATTCACTGACTCTGGAACCTGTCTGTTTCAGGAGTGGAGATGCAGTAGCTAATTCACGGATATTGGATCTGGTCTGCTGCAGGATTGAAAATGCAGGAGCTTATTCACAGATACTGGAACACTTCTGTTGCAGGAGTGGATATGCAGGAGCTATTTCACTGATACTGGAACTTGTAAGCTGCAGGATTGGAGATGCAGGTGCTAATTCACTGATACTGGAATTGCCTGCGGTAGGAGTGGATATGCAGGGGTTAATTCTCTGATACTGGAACTGGTCTGCTGCAGAAGTGGAGTTACAGGAGCTAAGTCACTGATGCTGAAACTGGTATGCTGCAGGATTGGAGATGCAGGAGCTTATTCACTGATACATGAATTGGTCTACTTTAAGTCGTGATTCAGTTTCTTGAGTTTTCCTTTTCGTAGTTACGCCCAGGTCTTTTAGTGTGCGATTTCACTTGTCTGTCGTTTCAAATATCTATACAGCTTTTTTCACATTTTTCTTTCCTATTTTTGTTGTTCTGTTTGTACTTTTACTGTCAGCTATGAGATTCGGCAATGTAATTAAACGTGAGTGTCTTATTCAGCATCTAAACTTTTCTGGCGACCGTCGAAAAAGCTTCCAAAGTCGGATGTATGCATACGACAATTAGAAAGTCCAGAATACTTTTCCGGTCTGGAAAAGTGTGCACTTTTATGACGTGTCAACCAATTAAATGGCTAGAAACAAGTGGTCCTTTTATCATAAATAAAAACCCAAAGAGACTTCTCTAGGTTTAAGATTGATTTCTCAAACGTCCAGTCATTGACAAGAAAACCATTGCTTTTATATACTTAGTCGCCATTAGAAGATTAGTGAAATGGGCGACTTGATGGAAGCGGGAATGCTAAGAGGTGGAGAGTTTTTCTGCTCGGATTAAAATGAACATTAGGACTGAAAAGAAAAACTCTGTCTTCTTCGGAATTTTTTAAAGATTTCGATTAAAATTACGTACATGAGTCGAGGGAATAGTCTGCAAAATAGCAGACGTGGACAAGGAACCACTCTAGAAGAAGGAAAACTGAATTCAAAACAACAGTACTCTGCCTAAAATCTGACCTTGTGTCTGATTAGCGATAACCAAGTAAGGTGAGTTAGATAGTTAGATGTTGAAAAACGTAAAATTATCGATTATCTTCTTGAAGACAAATCTCAAAAATATATTTATTAGAATAGAAAGATAGAAAAATGGATTTCAATTTATCTGCTATGTGTCATGGCGTCGTTTTTTATACTCTTCCTTTTAACTTTACCACCAGGATACGTCTCTTTCATTGTATATGTATTTAACGTAACTTTACTTTGAATGGCCGAGATAGAAGATTATTCTAGAAAATAAGGATACTGATTCACTTTTTACTGAAACAAAGATAGTGGACGTTGGTAATCTAATTAGTTTCAAGAACCTATTGGTCAGGGAAGTCTCGTGATTTATGCTCCCAACTACATCCGCACCTATGATTTTATCCTGCGAAAAATAAACGTTGTTTTTGGAGCCGACCACGTGACAAGTTTTAACTATATATACTCTCGATTTCCAACGACTCGCTCTCTTCCATTTTGACTTCCAAAGACAGCTTTCATTCTCTCTTACATTCTGAATCCCAGCAAGCGACACGTAGCTCCAGAAACTTACAATGGACACGTGTATAGTATGCCAGTTCTTTCTTCTCATGTTCTGTCTATCCACAGAAAACCTTCATACAACTTCAGACTCTTCGGCAAAACCAGTAAGAGATAAAAGGCCGGTGTATTAGTACTTTTGTGTAAAATACTTTATCAACATGCACATATCGTCAAGGGGACACTGTTAATACTTAGTCTACTTGCATACTCCTAGATAATAACCGCTCACAAACGTACACACACACGAATATTTGGTGAACTATATTTTGAACATTCGTAAATATTTTTTACAATGTATTTTTGTTTGTATTGCTTTGTTGTAAATGTTCTTTTGGTCCGGGTCGTTTATATCGTTTGCCTTTGAATAATAAGCCACCACAAATTGTATGAGTGACATATCTAATAACAACAACACCACAACTTAATACCTCTTCAATAAAATTATATTTCTAAGAAAAAATCAAACCAACCACGTGTGGCACTTGATTTGACCAGAATGGAAAATGAAGAAGTAATCCCAGACAATACGGCACCAAAAATCTACTTCTAGCTAATAGTCGAGAACTACTATTGTGATCCTCAGTACAAAATTGGGGACCAACTGTAAAGGCAGGAAATCTTAAGCTAGCAGACAGGTTTTGTCACTCGCTTCTTGAACTGCCGATAAATATTTCAACAGGCAAGAAAATTCCAAAGAAATAAGTCAACTACTGAAATTCTACAAAGATAAACTGAAAGAAAATTCAACTGAGAATCCTGCTGAAAAGAACTTTACAGAAGACTCGAAATTAAAGGAAAACTGAAACATTTCGACTAAACTAAAAACAAAAGAATAATAGTCAAATTCAAAGAACTTTGTATCCCGGACATTCTCTCAAACAAGTTACTGCAAATTACACTAAAATTTGCAATACTTTATCTTTTCTATCCCTTTCTTTCTTGTTTCTTTTGTATAAAATTCCTTTTTAAAAACTTTATTGTCTGTGTTATCTTTTCAAATCAGTATCCGAAGTAGAAAGCTGTAGAAATTACCATTTAAACTTAACGTTTAAAATTACCCCCTAAAAACATTACCCAGTCAAATATTAAACTTTGCTTTAATGTCATTCTCTTCATATTGTCACTTGGTCTACCACTGAGAGGAGAGAAATAAGAAATTCCCCCTACCCCACCGTGTTTGAATTGACAGGCCCCAAAGATTGACCGTTAAAAGAAGAAATTAGAATGTAGGTCAAGCTATCTGCACTCCATAAAACCAACAGGTCGGGCAGAGAAGGGAATGTTGAGGTCATGATAGCAGCCCGAACGAATCTCGTGACAGGGTGACGGAAGAAGAAAGAATGATTGGCCAAAATCTTAAAGCCGGAAGCACCCTTTTCGTCAGCGGAAATAGGAATGAAGAATGCAGTTTTTTAGAACGGCGGTCGTCGTGAGAGGACGTGTGATCTGTCGCCAAAACTCCGGGCGAAGAAGCTAAATAGAGCTCTTGAACAGGAGATAGCAGATACCTTCAAGCCGAGCTCCATAGAATCCCACTAGCCCGTAAAAGAAAAGAACTCTCAGAAGAAACCCGACGAAAAGCTAACTAAAACTTTAAACCGTTTTCTCCCTCCACCCTTCCTAAGTATTGCAGTTGTATACTCTCTCTCTCTCTCTCTCTCTCTCTCTCTCTCTCTCTCTCTCAATTTAAAGAAAGACGAAAGAAAAGAAAAAGGAAGAAAGAAAGAAAGAAAGACATGTGTATTTAAGTCTTGTCTGCTGGTAATATAGCCGGCGCCTTAATTATTTGCTTGTCTGCACATATTAAAACCTTGTTATATTTTAAATGTCTCCTCGTGTCGAAACTTATTCATTGTGTTGTTTGCCAATCGAATTTGCCTTTTTTTGCATGTTCCTTTTCAGCTTCATTTTCGCCTCAATTTATTCTCACTAAATGTCCTATTCACCTTTAAAAATATTACACAGGAAATTGAAATTATCGACTACGATAAATAACAATATTATATCTAAACCTAGAGGCCCATATCTTCCATTATCCTTAGGGTAGGAAGACGAAGTGGTCTGGTGGGTGTGTGTAACGTGAAAAATGGAAACCCCTTGCCAGCGGCGGTCAGTCTAGCCCAAATTAACCCCCACATTATCTGCCAGTTCCCATGTGCCCGAAGAAGGAATCTTAACTAGGACTTATTCTGCGAGGGATCAAGTCCAGACTACCCCGACTTCACACGTGCGAAAAATAAACTCCCGTCTTGGGATAAAGATTTTATGCCACGTCACAATATTAAATTTTATTCTAAATTCTTTGCATTGAATATTTCATTCTGTCTTTGAAAGTTTCTTTAAAAAAACGAAAAAAAAAACATAGTTTTCCTTCTGTCCCATAATAGTTGTTATATTTGCACATGAATTTCATTTATTAAATTTAACAAATATTATGATATGATAATGGGGGGGGGTTGTGGCTGAAGGTCACGGGCAAAGGGCAAGACTGTGTTGCCGTTTGAATACCTGGCTCCATATTTTGGTTATTTTATTTTACCCCCACGTTTGACTGGTCGGTGTAATGCCTTGCCCAAGAAAGTCCCAAAGGAATTATGCAATAGAAAAGACAGCAACAGATAAGAGACGAAGACGTTTCCTTTATACTTTCCTTTATTTACTGGGTTCAACAACCATTCCAAGGATGAGGGAGATTTTCTTGAATACATTGAAATGGTTGAATCCTCCAGTTAAGGTGTCAAAAATACGTTAATCGTTTCATGCATAAAAAGTTAGTTGGTAGTGAATTTGTGGGTCTTTTTATATTTCAGCATAATACTGACCGATAGAGAACTGCTACTGGTGAAAGGGACTTACTAACGATACGTCCAAAGACGTATGCGTGGTGCCCAGACACGTCAGCAACGATGTTGGCAAAACACTGGTCACTGCTGAAAGAGAAAGATAATCTGGCCCCCTTTGTCAAGAGGATGCCTTTTTTCTATTACGCATGCGTCATCCCTTTTTCCTGTCAGGGACTTCTCGGAGTTTCTGCAAATTTAAGTTTTCTTTTTACTTTTTTTAATTTATTTTAAATCTTTTATTTATTTATTCGTTTCCTACAATAAAAAAAAGAATATTTCTGTACATTTTTATTTTCATTTAAATGTTTTTTTTTGGAAAGTTTTTTCTTTTTTTCTGAGAATTATCAACAATGAAATAGGAAATGACACATTTTTATTGTTTTGTCTGACGGAGTAAATTTCATTGGTTGTTAATGACACGTGATCTCATTTCTAATCGACAGTATTTTCCGATTTCATTCATCAGTGGACAACGCAAGTCAAGTGTTACAGTTTAACAAGGTACGTACAAAATAATACAATTTATTGAAAAAGAACTTCACTATCTTTCAGTTGAAGATTTTTTATTTGTCTATTTATTTATTTATTCGTCTATTTCTTTATTATCCGCTTTTATTCATTTTTTGACGTATGGTTTGGGGGGTGTTCGTCGGAAAAAATTGAAAGTCGCTCTTTTTTCTAACCAACTTTACGGCACAGGCAATCTTGTCGAAATTTTCTCAACTACTTTGATTTTAAATACTGGAATAGGATTGTTTCCCCCTGTTTTCCTGCAAATTGTGTTTACGAAACTTTTATTAAACTGAAGAAATTTTCAAGTAGAAGTTTTTCATATTTTGAAAGTCCAATGTGAAAAATCTTGAAATCTTCAAGTGAAAATAATTGATTTATGTAATACATATTTTAAATAACTATTGATGATCTAATTTATTTTTCACAAGTTTTCCTTTCGTCTTATTTCTGTTGTTTGTTCATAGCAAGTAATAGATGCAATACGTAGCTTTAACCTAAGTAGATTTATCAAACAAAAAATCATTTATTTCTATTCATTTTTCTTTCACCTTCATTATTCATTAATTGCTTTTCATGTCATCTCCGATGTTCACACACACACACACACTCACAAACACACATATATATATATATAAATATATACATATATATATGTATGCATATATATATATATATATATATATACATATATATATATGCATATATATATATATATATATATATATATATATATATATATATATATATATATATATATATATATATATATATATATATATATATATATATATATATATATATATATATATATATATATATATATATATATATATATATATATATATATATATATATATATATATATATATATATATATATATATATATATATATATATATATATATATATATATATTGCATGGAAGTGTTTGTGACCCGATGTTTCATGCTCTACTCATTCGTCAGACAGAGTGAAGTTTTTTCAAAAAAGGCCAATTGGTGGAGTTAATTTTTTGTTTGAAATGGAGTTTTGTTTGTGTATATATATGTATGTTTTTGTGCTTATGAATGTTAGTATGTTTGTGTATGTTCTGTCGTTTGCGCATCCATATATACATATATATGTCTATGTCGTTTATTTATTCTTTGTCCTTTTTATTTATTTATTTATCTATTATTTTTTTCAGAAAAAATATTTTAAATTGTCCTTTGTGCAACATACTTTACTTCACTGACAATCTTGTTTGATTTCTCTGAACCAGTTTCATTTTAAATACTGGAACAGGATCGATTTTCCAGGGAATGGTGTTTACAAAAAGCATCTTTTAATCCGAATAACATTCCAAGAAAAAGTTTTTAATGTTTCGAAAGTCAAATGTGAAAATCTAAAAAATCTTCAAGTGAATATATATGATTCCTTTAACTCATATTTTTCACTATTATTAATGAGATTATTTTCATTCATCTTATTTTTCTTGCTTTTTCATAGCACGTAACAGACATAATCATTTTATTCTCCCTGAATTCCTTTAACTTCAATTAATATTTGAAAGGAAATAATAGTTGTTTTCATACATGAAATTTAACAAATATTATGAAATGAAGAAAACTGAATATTTCTGTATATTTTTATTTTTTTTAAAAAAAGTTCTTCTTGGAAAGTTTTTTCTTTTTTTTTCTGAGAATTATCAACAATGAAATGGGAAATGACACATTTTTATTGTTTTGTCTGGCGGAGTAAATTTCATTGGTTGTTAATGACACGTGATCTCATTTCTAATCGACAGTATTTTCCGATTTCATTCATCAGTAGACAACGCAAGTCAAGTGTTACATTTTAACAAGGTACGTACATAATAATAATAATAATAATAATAATAATAATAATAATAATAATAATAATAATACAATTTATTGAGAAAGAATTTCACTTATCTTTCAGTAGAAAATTTTTTTTGTCTACTTTTTTATTTATTTATTAATCTATTTATTTATTATCTGCTTTATTCGTTTTTTCATTTATTTTTCACAAGTTTTCCTTTCGTCTTATTTCTGTTGTTTGTTCATAGCAAGTAATAGATGTAATACGTAGTTTGTACCTAAGTAGATTTTTTTAAAAAATCATTTGTTTCTATTCATTTTCTTTCTCGTTCGTTATTTATTGATTGCTTTTCATGTCAACTGAACTTATATTTTTAAGAATTATTGATGACATTATTTATTTTCAGCATTTATTTATTATACAATGTTTTTAAAAAGGCATGTACAACAACAACAACAACAAGGGGGTTTTAGTTGGGAGATAAATTGACTGGCAATAACAGTTTGCCTCGAGTCCGTTTTAAGCAAATTAACGTTGCTAGGGACGGTCAAATTGAGGACTCTGGGTAAAGTGGCAGTGATGGTGAAGAAGGTGGAAAGGGTTTCAAGTCTTCGGTCTGCGGAATCAGCTTTCAATCTGTCTATTCCCTTTTCGGGATCTTCTTTTATGGGGTCCAGACCCCTGAATACATGGATCCGATTTGCCAGCCACTTGAAACGCTGGACTTATAGCCGCAGAGAGCAATCATCGGGAGGGGGGATTACAGAAACCACACCCCGTGGCCCGTGTTTAACCGGACAGCCAATCAAAAACTATTGCCCTGCATTGCACATCTTGGACAGGGGAGAAAAGCTTCTCGCCGCTTTTCTTTCATTGGTGAGCCACCCGATAATATTCTAATATTGTGTTAATGGCCTTTTCTATCCCGTCAATCAAAACCCAGGTCGGTCGATTCGACCCTTACTGTAAACAATCTTAGTATCCCTGTTACTTTAACCAAATCTTGCGCATGATGTCCCCAGGTGCGAATATATTATTATTATTATTATATTTTTCTACGTTACCTTACCAAAAGACTATAACTAATCTTCAACAAATTATCCCAATTAGTCCTAAGTATTTAATTTAATATCGCCAGTGTTATATAGCAGGATTCAAATCTCTCCCGATTTACGATTTCATTCAAAAAACACACTCGTGGCTGGAGAAGGGTAGCATTTGACCAGATGTTAGCCTGACGGCTGCTGCCGAGACAATGAACAAAATGCGTCTTTGCGCAAGAGGCTCCGCGCAGGGCTTCCGGGTGAGAATGCAAGAAATTAATTCAAATTAACAAAATACCCTTTTTCAACCAATCATAAATCTTCCCCTAAAAAATTTCCCAGAACCGACTTGATCCAAAAAATAGCTATTTTAGCAGCGAAGATCTGCAAAGGCGTCAGACTGACCAGAAGGGTGGAAGGGTAGAACACGCTACGGCCATAAAAACTCATCTGAACACATCCCCTGCTGTGACAACTGCTGACTTGGCTACAACGCTACCCCGTCCACGACTACTATTACCACCGAGATCATCTGATACCCTTACCACCCTTATACCACCATATCCACCAAGTGAGTTCCTTAACTTACTACATACGTGACAGTACATGAACTCTGGCTTCACACACACACACACACACATCGATTCACTCTTTCGCTTGATATTGTACGCTACAATTTTGTACAGTTGATTCTTCGTTTTATCGCCTTGCTTTTTTTTAATATAATTGTTTAAAAACTTTCAACCTGTGTTTGTCTTTTCCTTGCTACCATACGCTAAATATAAAATCTTTCAACTTGTAACACTATGATAGTGTTACAAATACAAACAAGACACTTATTACAAAAGTTACAATTGCATTATTCGATAAAGTGGACAAAAACAGACAACAGCTTGTGGGTTGTATATCAGTCACTTTGCAAGAATTAATTCATAAAAAATATAAAACAAAAGCAACATTAAAAGAAAAGCAAAAACTTACATATCTCTTATATTCATTAACACAACATAAAACTAAGGTAACATTAATAATAATATCTAAAATTGCATGTATCTTATTTCCCTCTAAGCAGCTGAAACCGGTTTTATTTTTCTTTCTATCTCTCCTAGTAGGAGAAAGACAAAAACTTCTTAATTCATGTTTTCTGTTATTTTTTCGGAGAATTCTCTTTTCTTTAGTTTTTTTTATTTATTTTTTTTTTCTTTCTTTCTTTGTGATAAGAGTTTGTAGCTTTTTTCTTTTTCTGGAGACTTCTTCTCTTTTCTTTAGTTTCTTAATTCTTTTCTTTTTCTTTCTTTCTTTCTTTTTCTTTCTTTGTCTTTTGTTTGTTTATTGTTATTTTCTTCTCTCTTTCCTTTTTCTTTCTTTCTTTCTTTCTTTCTTTCTTTCTTTTTCAATTGATCATTTGAAGAAATTTTTGTTGATAATTTGCATTCGGCTTATAAACCCTGGCATATTACAATTACACCTTTTTTGAATATTACTGAAAACAGATAAGAATGCGTACATAACTCACAAGCTATTTTCTCATTTTGTCTGTTAGTCTGTTGTATTTGACTGGGCCAACTATAATTTGATAATAGCAAAATTTAAGGCTGCTGAGTTTCATGATGATTCACACCAATGAAATTTCTCTTACCTTAATGGATAGAACGAAAAAGTGTTACCATGAATGAGAGTGAGTCTTGTAGAAGGGTGCCGCTTAGAGATTGTATGAAGTTAAAAATCTTCGTCTTACATTAAACGAGGAATTAACAAGAAGCAGATATGTCAAACTATTAATTACTAAGGTATGTGGTAGCTTAAATCTATCTATCTATCTAAATCTCATCATACCTATCAATTTAACTTTTATAATGTTCGAAGCTATCCCTCTTCGCCACTTTTGTAATGTTCCGTGGGTGGTGGTTGGTGGGGTAATTTTGTCCGATACTTAAAATCTCTTCTCTCTCGTACAATGCAGCTGAATACTGAGTCTTCAATGCTAACGCAATACTAACTCGTAATTTTACATTTCATATTTCTTCGCATTTCCGTCTCTCGTCAAACCTCTGTCTAACCCATTTTTATATTCACCAATTCTAGTGAACTCCAAAAGCATAAATCTATTTCAACACTTCTGTTTGTTAACTAGAGATCCGTGTTCGCAGAAATTATCCATCAATCTCAGTCTGATTATTATCTATCTGTTTATCTATCATTGATGATATGTAAGAGAATAACGAGTGTAAGTTATGCGGAGAAAGCGATGAGAGAGTAAATATCATAGTAAGTGAAGCTCTAAACTAGAACAAAAGGAGTACAACATTAATAGAAAACTAAAAAGTTATTGAATATAAGCTTAATGGTAATACCAGTTGTAGATGTTGTGCTTGGAACGATTCCAAAGGTTTTAGCGTAGAGACAGGAGGAATTGGAAATTTGTAGAAGAATCGACACCACACAGACTTCGGTATTGCTGAGATCGGTCAGAATATTCAAAGAGTCCTGGAGAACTGACTTGCTGTCACTTAGACTTCATATATATACGAACTGCTAACGCTAGTTTTAAAAAAAACACATAGGCAGTGAAATAATAATGATAATAATAATGATAATAATAATAATAATGAGTTTGTAAAAAAGACTGAATGAATTGGAAATCACTTAACTATTGAGATCGATATAATATTAAGAAGAGTCCTGGTGATGAGAGGATATTTTCTGTCATTCCGAATCGTGTGAAAAACCATCAGTTTGAACTTGTGTGAAAAAAAAAACTTACAAGAAATCAAATAATAAAAATATAAAGACTTGAATAATCAATATTGAATTATTAAAATTCGTATTTGTATTTCGAAATACACCGTTAACATTATCGATTACTCAGTAAAAGCATCTTGAAGAAGGTCGGAGAACACACGACTGAAACACTGGAAAGAAGTAACGAAGGAGATAGATCCTAATATCTTATAATCAACCTGATAAACTTCTGCTAAGAAAATTCTGACAACAACAAGGGAAATAACTTTAGCTTAAAGCTGAAGTTATTTCCCTTACGAGAGTAACTCCCTTAAATCTAAACTGAATACATTGAATTTTAAACTTTAAATGATAACTAATGTTTCCCAACTGAGAAACTCATCAGAAAATGATTATATCGATTCAGTGCCAATTCTCTAAAATTTTTCATCAGCAATATTTGGTGAAAAATATTTATCGAAAAAGACATCATCAACAGTTGATATGACGTCATCATATGACCTTTTCAGCCCAACCTCATTCCTTCGTTGTGGAATAAAGTGAAAGTTCAATTAAAAATTCCCAGAAACTTACAATAATGGACACACCCCAAAAAGCTCAAAGAATGCAAGAGAAGATGTCTAGATTATAATAATCATCAAGAGGGAGAAACTAATCAGAATATATCAGTGAATAATAAGAACAATTCTTTCTCAGAAATTCAGATATTTATTTGTAATAGTTGAAACGTGTTTTTGAGGTAAAAAAATGTTCAGTTTTGAAAATTTCTCTTGTTTCTTTTATGACAAACTTTTTCTCTTTTCAGATAAAGTTGGATATACTGATGATAAGAAGAAATACGGGGAAATTGAATTGTAAAGATGTCTCCCAATTTTTCCTTTGAATTTTGAAACTCTTCACAAAAAGGAAACTCCTCATACATAAGCAATCAAACATAAAGAATAATCAAAATAAGATTTTTGTATATATATATATATATATATATATATATATATATATATATATATATATATATATATATATATATATATGCATTTATATGATATAAACAAGATAGACATGGAAACATCTATGTATACAAATATATAAGATCTTTATATATAGTAACTGATTACATATATATATATATATATATATATATATATATATATATATATATATATATATATATATATATATACGGACGTATCCACAGACTTGTTACACTACTATATATAGAATTACATCCAAGAGTTCATTCACCCCAACAATTTCTCAATGATATTTCCAAGGACTTATACCATATTAAAAGACCAAAAACCTTTGCTATTTTTATTTTCCATATAATAAAGCCAAATAATTACGGAAGAACTTTAATAAAATATACAATTCATGTAAACATATGAATATCAGATTTTATAAATACTCAAAAAAGTAAAATGAATCCAAAGGAAAGCAAAGAAAATGATGGAACGGTACCTTGTCCGTATTGTCAAAAGAAATTTAAACGTTTAGCTCTGCATAAACCACATTGTCGATCAAAACCTGATGATAAAAAAGTTTTGAAAAACAATGAAAAACAATTGTCTACCGATGATACTGACGATAAAAATGATGGAAGGGTTCCTTGTCCATATTGTTATAAGAAATTTAAAAATTTAGCAAAGCATAAACAATATTGTCGGTCAAAACCTGATGAGAAATCTTCTTTAAAAAACAATGAAAAACAATTGTCGACCGATAATACTCGCGATGATGACGATGGAAGGGTACCTTGTCCGTATTGTCATGAAATGTTTAAACGTTTAGATTTGCATATAGCTCATTGTCGGTCAAAACACGAAGATAAACCTTCTTTAAAAAACAATGAAAAACAATTGTCAATCGATTATACTCGCGATGATCATGATGGAACGTCATCTTGTGATTATTGTCGTAAGCAATTTAAACGTTTAGATTTACATATAACTCATTGTCCCTCAAAACCTGGTGATAAAGATTCTTTAAAAAACAATGAAAAACAATTGTCGACCGATGATACTCGCGATGATGACGATGGAAGTGTACCTTGTCCGTATTGTCATGAAATGTTTAAACGTTTAGATATGCATATAAGACATTGTCGGTCAAATCCAGAATCACCAGCAGAAATCTGTGAATATTGTGAAGAGTCCTTCCAAGCCTTAGCTATTCATCAGCCTTATTGTGATGCAATATTATTTAATTCTAATAATAAAGATTTTAACAAATTTATAAAAAGTCTTAAATTAAGGAGGAAGCAAATTGACATCAAAAATATTAAAGATTCAATGGATAGAATTAAGCGGCAGTTAAACTATGAAACTAATAAACGAAATACTCTAAAGTGGAATATATTGAACAGTGGATCTTATTACTCACGGGTCAAGGTAAGTATTAGTTATCTTTTATATATATATATATATATTATATATAATCTGAAGAATGACGAAAAAGAATTGTCTACCAATGAAGATGATGGAATGGTAACTTGTTCGGATTGTCCTAAAAGGTTTAAACTTATAGCTCTTCACAGACGACATTGTTGATCAAAACCATTTTATGGAGATGATTTGAAAAACAATGAAAAACAATTGTGTATCAATCTCACGATGAAGATGATTGAATGTTACTTTGACCGGATTATTATTTAAAAAATTTACATTTAAATTGCCGGTTAAAAACAGATCATGATTGAGATTTGAAAAAAAATGTATAAATATTTAATCAAATTTTAAAAAATCCGTTAATCTAAACATGAAGGAAACTGACATAAAACCTGTTATTAATGACACAATCGGGGGGGGGTATTAAGAAACTGATAAACGATAAAACTGATATTCGAGATAATGTTTGAATTTAAAGAACAGTGGATCTTATTACTTATGTGCCAAGGTGAATTTTTATCTGATTTATTTATATCTATAGAGTAATATTCTATAAGGGTATTTTTTAAAAATTATTATTTTTCTTATTTACCATTTTCTTCGATATTCTTATTCAGTAATATTTGATAATAATGATGATGATGATGATGATGATGATGATGATGATGATGATGATGATAATTTGGGGGTGAATCAAATCATGTTCACTGTCTTTATCTTCATCCAAAACACGAGTCGTTTTTTTTTCTATTTTGTTGGGATTTGTGTCCCAGGAAGAAGCACTGTTTAAACCCTAGGGTTTGTTGGAGAATAAATCGCACTTGGAACGCAGGGAGGAGAGGGGAGCTGCTTTTAAATATAGGAAACAAACCCTTTCTTGCTGCCAGAAAAGGTTTTACTGTACATATATACAATATAAAACAGGTAGAGACAGCATACTAAACAAGCAAAACAGATCAAGTGTATGGGTAGGTAAGGAGCACAGATAAAATTGCCTGTGGAAAATTAGCTGTTTAATTGTTTCCTATTGGTACGGACACAGTCCAACAAAGGCTGACTTTAGGCCGTAAGGCTGCCGGCTTCGGATGGGCCACCTTCGGGTGGGCGAGCTGCATCATAGTACAGCAGGGCTCGAACCTCGGCTCAGGCCCGATCTTGCCCTCCACTATACTCCCTCTACAATCGACCTTCGGGTCATTGACCGTGTGTCAAGTCCTGTCTGGTGGGAGGTAGTTACAAATATCTTAGATGTTTAATTGTTTCTGGTAACTTGTTGAGGCACTGTCGCGAAGGTCGTAGTAGTGGTTGCGTTTGTCTGCTCTCTCCTGTTCGGTGGTGGATTCGCTGCCCGAATAGTTGCCGTCTAGAGCTTGTACGATGCGCTTTTAATTAGAACTGCTATCCCGGGTTATTCCTTATGATCCCTGGCTTTATAGCCAGCCTCATTTAACCCCCAGAAGGGCTGTAATCGGCTAATTTGGCCCTTCGCACATGTGGCCTCTCCAGAATTCAAATAATTTTTAGATTGAGTGATTGACGTAGATATTCAATTGCAGGTCTTCAAAAAATATTTCTGTGAGAAATTGTTTGTATTAGTATTCTTCAAACAGGTAGCTAAAACAACTAGTATTATTCTTCTTGTCATTATTTATTGTTATTTTTATTTACTTTTAAAAGGTATCAAAGCCAGATGAATTTGACTTTATGTTCTGTCCAACCCGAGTACAATGTCGAATTGAACTCGACACTGAACATCCCTGTTATTGTAAAGTCTTCATAACAAACAAAGACGAATTACCTGAGGGCTTTTCAGATTTACTCGAATCTTCTGATGAAATTATTCCCTCAAAATACAAAGAATTTTGTTTCAAGATTTTTGAGTCAATTACAAAAGACAAAAGACTTTATAGTAAGAAAGATTTCATTTTTGTCTTATTTTCATCTCTCTCTCTCTCTCTCTATATATATATATATATATATATATATTATCTGATTAGTATCTCTCAATCTTATCCACCTCTGATTGATTTCAGTAGGTTACTATCTTTCAATGTCACTCTCTCCATATATATATATATATATATATATATATATATATATGTTATTCTCCTCTTACCTATTACAATGCTTTCCTTTCTTTCTATCCCGCTCTCTTCCTATCAATCAATCTCTCTCTCTCTCTCTCTCTCTCTCTATATATATATATATATATATATATATATATATATATATATATATATATATATTGTCTGATTATTATCTCTCTATCTTAACTTTTTCTAATCGATTTCAGTCACTTCCTATATTCCTATGTCACGCTCTCCCTCCCTATATATATATATATATGTGTGTGTGTGTGTGTGTGTGTGTGTGTGTGTGTGTGTGTGTGTGTGTGTGTGTGTTCTAATCCATTTCTTACCTCTTCTGTATGTTTGTAACTATCATACTTTTTATCTATCTATCTATCTATCAATTCTTTTTTTTACCATTATATTTAGTCATCATCTTCAATCCTAAAATTTGCTTCGCTGTTACATTTTTCCTCGTATTTGGCAATCTAGTCCAAAAAGATAAAACTCAATTAACAAAAGTCTAATTGGCTGATAATTTACTTTTGTAATCTTCCTTGACAGTAAATTTCCTGTTAGAAAAGAAATTTTAAACCAAGTATACCATATTTAGAAATTTCAATAATTATTTTGAAGGCTTCAATCTTATCCCCTCTCATTCTCTAATCAGAAATTAAACTTAAATTGTTCTTCTATTTTGCATAGCAATTTTCGATTTCATATTCAATCTCACACGGCCTTGTATATCAGTGATAAATATTTAACATCACTTTGTCCATGTATTACACGCCAAATTCTACAATTTACAACAAGGAGTATTGACTGTGTTTTTGTCTTTCAAAAAATTGATCTCGAGTCTTGACCCCGAAAAACTAGGCCACCACAATGATGAACAGTAATTTTTGGAGAAAAGCTTTGAGAGAAAGAAGACATTTTATTTGTAACATTTTTAATTGATTATCTTCATGAATATATTTTGATGCTGTTTCTATTTTTCTTCAGAAAGAATAGAAAATGATACGGCATCACCTGCTTATACTGTCCAATACAACGAAGGAACAAATAAAGAGTTTGTCTCGGACTTTGATTGGGTTCCATGTTTAAAAGTTGATACAGTGCCAGAATTTTTTGGGGAATGGAAAACCAGAAAGTTAACCGATGAAGAAAAGAGTGATGCTGGTATTTATGTGGTTGCTAAAGGTGAGTTTATTTATATTCAATATTAAATATATTTATCTTTTAACTCTGCTTAAATATTAATCATCCGTTGCATCTTGCTCGTTACCGCACACACACACACACACACTGATACACACACACACACTGATACACACCTATATTCAAGAAGGAGAGATGGATTCCTGCCTTTCTTAAGGGCAATGCTGCCAAGTGAAATACAAACAGCTTAGTATTTGAAATTTCGTATATGTATTAACCTATATGGGTGCTTATATATACATATATATATATATATATATATATATATATATATATATATATATATATATATATATATATATATATATATTGTAAAAGTGTTGGTTGTCACTCTCTCACTTCGTTGGGTTGAGTAAAACCAAATGCAAATGTGACATAATTTGAAGAGTGCTCGATATCTGAAATAGAGCTATTATACAATAATAATAATAATAATAATAATAATAATAATAATAATAATAATAATAATAATTGGTAAATATCTTAGTTTTTATATATATTCAATAGCATAGAAGCTTTTCTGCGACCTCAGGTTTCATGACGTTTTATAAACGACAATCATCAGACAGAGAACGAAAAATAATGAAGAAATCGAAAAATACAGTCAAAAGGGCGTTAGAATTGTCTACAACACTTTGTGGGGGGGTATTTTTCCATATCATTGCGCGTGGACGTCTAAGTGATGCTTAGTGTGCGTGTGTATAAAGATACATGCGCCACGCGATAAATTTGAGGTTATCTCCTGGATGGATGAAACGCTATGTGTAGCCAAAGTTGCGACAGATAAAAATATATTGCATCATTGCATTTCGAAAAAAATGAAAATGTATTGGTGTGAGTCTATATATATATATATATACAGACAGATAGACAGACTCCCACCAATATATATATCAATTAAAACCTTTTAAATTCCGCTTGTGTCTCATCACCCTCGGACAAAGGAGTTGGAGTAAATACCTAAATTTATTCTTTTCTAGAACCAATGTGGTGCTCTATAATTTTTCTTCTTCTCTATTATATATATATATATATATATATATATATATATATATATATATACCGATACATGTATATATATATATATATATATATATATATATATATATATATATATATATATATATATATATATATATATATATACCGATACATGCTTTGAAATATGCACATGTGTAAGCAGTATTTGTCGTGTTCGTTTTTAGCCTATTTGAGAATGTCTCTTGAAAGAGACCGGGTTGTAGCAGAAAATATAGACTTGGATTTTAAAATCCTGCAATCAAAACGAACTAATCAACTGAAAGCAAATTATTTCTGAATAGAAATACTATTATATTTGTGTTAGTAGAAATAGTAGTGAGAAATAATAAATAAAAAAAACTATTAACACTAAAAGAAACTAATGTCATATAGAAATAATTCAAAATATTTACTCATATGCGAGTAAATGAATCGTTTGGTTTTAGTATGGTATCATTAAATTATGTGTTTATAAACCATACATATAATATGTATGTGTAAACAGGCTTTGGCATTAAATAACCTATAGAGGTTGATATGCCATTAAACCCAACCAAAAAACCAACAGAATAACTTAATCAAAATAAGTTTATTGTGCTTTATATTTTGAAATTATATAATTTACCTTTCTATCCTTATTTTTTCGTTGATAAAATAAAAAGTTATTTCACACTGAGACTTTTTCTTAACATTGTTCGAATCATTATGCTCGTTACTGTATATATATATATATATATATATATATATATATATATATATATATATATATATATAGACAGAGAGAGAGAGAGAGAGAGAGAGAGAAAGAGCAAAAGGGAGAGAGGGAAGAGAGGTAGAAGGTATATCTTACCAGTTACAATCAAAGGAAATGAATCCAACGCATTTTATATCTACAAACCATGAGTCCAGAATTTTGGACAGAGAGAGAGAGATAAAGGGGTAGAATGGGCTCCATTGATAGTGAAGACATAAACTACCACGATACTACCAATCACAGTTTATGGTTAAGTTGGTTTCTTTGTTTAATGGCATATCAACATTTGCGTGTTATTTAATGCTTAAGCCATCCATGTAAAAAAATGCATTGTTACAATTTAACCCATAACTGGTACGATAAGAGTGTTCAACCCATCGCAAATATATTTTCCTAAAGTAAATCTAAGAACGTGACGGGAGTTCGAACTTGCTTACAACGATTTCAGAGGCCAACACGTTATCAATTACGGTACGGACACTTCCCGCATAAACTAATAGAACATATAATCATAGAATTATAATTACTTGATGCCAACCATTTGAATTGCTATTTGATATGTCAACAATTCCAACATTTTACTTTCTTCATTTCACTTCAGTGATTAATTTTCAATGAATCGTGAAATATTTTTAATCTTTCCTTCATGCTTCTCTTTATTTTTGAAAAAAGCAGAAAGGCTGAAATCAGTTGTTTTCTTTTGTAGATTATTATTGAATTTGGTCGATTTTCATCATTGTTGATTATTGTGTAATAAAATAAAAATCTGCACGTCGACTTTCTTTTTGTTTTTTTAATTTTCAGATGATAAATTGTATGACTTATGGCGTCTGAGTTTTTCTACACTCGAGAAGAAAATAATACGTGAAAAATGCAAGAACGATGATCATCAGGTGATACGATGTATAAAGAAGATATTGGGAGAAGTAAAAGATGACAACTCAAAGCTTTGCTCATATCATATTGTTACTCATTGCTTACATTGCTTTGAGGAAATCAAAGAAAAGCCTGATTTTAAAGAATATACAATAAATGTTATGAATTTATTGATTGATCGACTGAAATCGAGATCTCTTCCACATTTCTTTATTCCGAAATGCAACCTTTTACGTGAAGTGAGTCAGAAAGAATGTGAGCAATTCATTGAGAAACTCGATTTTTACAAATATATATGGACAATATAATAATCACATAAACTTCCTGATGGCAAATTCGTAAATCCTAAAAAAAAACGATAGAAAAGAGATCTTTCTAAACTAAATCTTTATCAATTATCATTACTTTTTACTCGTATTTTCTTCGTCTTATATTTCTTGGCTTTTATAACACAAGTAGTATTAGCAATGATTATTTGTAACTTCTTTAAAACTATTTGTTTATTATAGTCATTCTGTAAATATTGGCGTAAAGGTTTAATGAATTTTCTTTTCTCTTTTGCAATATCAAACTGACATGTTTAGACATAAAGAAGGACATTTACCTGTAGTTAATGTATTGTGAACGTCAAAATATATTTACCCTGTTTCTTCTTAACTTCCCTGGAGGAATAAGGAACCCATTTGTTTGGATTCTTCCTTTTTTATGGAGACAGTGGAGAGGAACGCAGAGAAGGTTTGATTCAAGAATTCGCTGGCTGAATATATCATAAAAAGCATCGGCCATTATTATTCATTTGATTGACAGATTATAACGTTGTGTTTGAAATTCTCGTTACCTTATTTGATACCTCGCTGATATTTGATTGACACTTTGAAAAAAAAGCAATAAAATGTCTGAAATAAAAGACAAGGAATTTGTTCTTTGTTTTATTTAATAATTGTTTTTATATGTTGTGACGTAGTATGCAACAGAGAGAGGGAGAGGGGGGTCAATTTCCCTGCCCTTCTATGTTTGAATTAATAGGCCCCAAGACTGACCGTTAAAAGGGAGATATGAACGAAAGTCAATTACTCGCACTCCATGATCTGCAGCCTGTTGAAGAAAGTAACGAATCCAGGTCAGAATGAAGTCCAACTCTACCCGCACTCCATGACCTGTAATCTGTTGGACAAAGAAAAGAATTCAGGTCATTCTAGTAGCATGACCGGAGGATATAATGGGAGAAAAAGTCAAAGGATTGGCTATAGACCCTTTAGAAACCTTTTCGTCAGAGGAAATTTGGAAAAGAATCTTTAGTTTGAGGATAGAAGTCGGCGTAGAAAGATGTGCTGACTTATAGCCAAGCTCCGGGAGTTCCCCTCGCCCGCGAGAAGAATCTTTTTTTCTGTACAGAAGTCAGCGTTAGAAAGGCACATTTAGCCAGATTCTAGTGATGCCACTCGCCCGTAAAAGAAAGGAGCCTGAAAATTAGGCCTTGCCAAAGATAAGTACAACTTCAACTGTTTTTCCTTCTACCATTCCTAAATATTGGAATTATATGTATTCAAAATGAAAGAAAAAGAAACTGAAAGGATTTTGTTTCATCAACAGTAAATTAGCGAATAGATTTTCTTATATGCTTCAGCCCAGCGACTTAAGCATTTTCTCAAGTAAAAGAAAAAAGAAAGAAAGAAAAACGTAGAAAGAAGAAAAGGACTGTTGAGAGACATTTATGTTTAACACTGCCTGCTGGCTTAATATAGCCGGTATTTTCTAAAGAAAAGAGTAAAGAAAAAAGAAAATGTTTCCCAAATCTTATTATTATTTGTTCAGTCGTCGCCATTTAAAACTTTGTTATATTTTAAATTCCCCCTTGTGTTGAAATCTATTGGTTGTGTTATTTATCTACCGAGTCGCCTTCTTTTGCACATATCTGTTTCAGCTTCGTATCACTTTCATTAATTCTCGCTAAATGTCTTATTCACCTTAAAACATTATAAAGAATTTTTTGGAAATTTGACTGCAGTTAATGTCTTTTAACCTTGAAGTCCATCTTTTCCGTTATCCGAGAGGGTAGGAAAACGAGGATCTTGGTGGGGTATGTGAAAGGGAATTGGAAACTCCCTCGCCATCGTCGGAGATCAATCTAGTCCAAAATTAACCACCACATTATTTGCCAGTTTACCATATGCCCGAAAAGGGATACTTGACTAAGACTTATTTTGAGGAGGGTCAAGTGCCAGACTGCCGTTGACGTCCTGAGATAATTGTTTATGCAGCGTCACAATGTGAATAAGCACCTACAGAACATTTCAACTGAAACCACCAGAAGTTGGAACCTTTAAAATCTATAAAACCTACGGGAATATTACGTTTTTGCAATATATTTGAGAGCAAAATTAAAAGACAAAAATTGAGATATCGTTGCAACAAGACTCTGCACAATAATCCGAATAGAGTGCAGAAAAGTAAAGAATAGATTCCAGAATCCGTCAGCTGAAGATAAGAAAGATCAGAAGGAAATCCTCATGTGACGTAGTTATCCGCTGTAGATGACACAGCATTAAAATAACATACATTGTCTCTACGTTTCGTCGGCACTATTTTTAGATCTGACTTTGAGTAAAGGACCTTTATTTTTTTACTGCTTTCGGTCTGATTCAGCCTAAAAGTCAAAAGATACCAATTCCTTTCCAAGCAAAATGTAACTGACTCATCCGATTAGCAAACAAAACGAATTCAAGCAGTTTGACTTCTTCATACTGGGATCGGTGGTGAAGTGGGAGCAGGAGAGAGAGACGACAGAGACAGAGACAAATTTGTGGGTGCAGGAAGCCTTACTCTTTCTGAGTGACCAACGGGTTGATTAAAATGTCTGATAATTATAACAATGGGTAAAGTCGGGTATGCCAGTATCTCTACTGACATACCCACCTTACGAGTGATTTTTTAGTGTTTTTTTTAGCAGGGATCATACAAAATAGCTGTTATCGTGAAATCAAAAGAAAAACAATTGAGTCACCTAAAATTAATGCATATATATATATATATATAGGTAGGAAAAATGATATCAGGATATCATAAAGAAAACCCAACAGTCAAAAAGTTTTCTAATCAATAAAGAATTTTTATAAATTCATCAAAACCATCATCCTTCTTTTCATGTCTGTGAGCTTGATGAAGGGTGATAACGTGAGTAAATATTATCCACACACTCGACAAACCTAATAAGACTTTTTCTGGAAGCTCCATGAAAGATATATCGTTTTTCAGTTCAAGTCTATTTGGTTATTATATCCCGTCGTAAATACATTAACTTAAATCTCCGCTTCTCTGGACATAGAGATATTCAACTCTAACTTCAAGCAATCCCAAACCAGCTACTTCACCAAACCCCTTGTTACATGATGGAAAAAAAAACAGTTTTTAATTGTCAAAAGATTTATATACAGAAATCTTTTCTGGCCAGCTACAGAAGTGGACAGGCAGGAGCTACTTTACTGATACTGGAACTGGTCTGCGGCAGGAGTGGAGATGAAGGAGCTAATTCACTGACACTTGTCTGCTGCAGGAGTGGAGATGCAGGAGCTAATTTAATGATACTGGAACTGGTCTGCTGCAAGAGTGTAGATCAAGAAACTAATTCACTGATACTGGAACCTTTCTGCTTCAGGATGGAGATAAAAGAGCTAATTCACTGATACTAGATCTGATCTCCTACAGGAATGGAGATGCAGGAACTAGTTCATTAATAGTGGAAATGGTCTGCTGCAGGAGAAGAGATGCAGGAGCAAATTCACTGAAACTGGAACTTGTCTGCTGTACGATAGGAGATACGGAAGCTAATTCACTAATACTGAGAACAGGTCTGCTGCAGGAGTGGATATACAGGATCTAATTCACTGAAATCTGGACTCCTGTACTGCAGAAGTGGAGATGCACGGGTTAATTCACGGATACCAGAACAAGTCTGCTGCAGGGGTTGACATGCAGGAGCTAGTACACTAATACTGGAACTGGTCTGCTGCAGAAGTGGAGAGGCAGAACCTACTTCACTAATACTAGACGTACTCAGCTGCAAGAGTGGAGATGCAGGAGCTAATTCACTGATATTGAAACTGGTCTGCTACAGAAATGGAGATGCAGGAGCTAATTCTCTGATACTGGAACTCGTCTGCCACAGGTGTGGAGATGCAGAACCTACTTCACTAATACTAGACGTACTCAGCTGCAGGAGTGGAGATGCAGGAGCTAATTCACTGGAACTAGTAATAGTCTGCTGCTTGATTGGAGATGCAGGAGCTAATTCACTGAAACTAGTAATTGTCTGCTGCTTGATTGGAGATGCAGGAGCTAGTTCATTGATACTGGAACCGGTCTGGTGCAGGGGTGGTGATGCAGGAGCTTATTCAGTGATACTGGAACTAGTTTACTACAGGAGTTGAGATTCACAAGCTAATTCATTGACCCAGAACTGGCCTGCTGCACGAGTGGAGATGCAGGAGCTAGTTCACTGATACTGGAACCTGTCTCCTTCAGGAGTGGAGATGCAGGAGCTAATTATCTGATACTGGAACTTGTCTGCTGCAGAAGTGGAGATGCCCGGACTAATTCCCTTATACTGGAACGGGTCTGCAGCAGGATTGGAGATACAGGAGCTAATTCCCTAATTACTAAAACTGGTCTCCAGCAGGAATTGAGATGCAGGAGCTATTTCATTAATAGTGGAATTGGTTTGCTGCAGGAGAAGAGATGCAGGGGTAATTCACTGACACCTGAACTGCTCTGCTGCAGGAGTGGAGATCCAGGAGTTAATTCACTCAAACTGGATCTTGTCTGCTGCACGATAGGAGATACGTAAGGTAATTCACTAATACTTGAACAGGTCTGCTGCAGGGATGGAAATACTGGATCTAATTCACTGATATCTGGACTGGTGTACTGCAGAAGTGGAAATGAACGGGTTATTTCACAGATATCAGAACTAGTCTGCTGCAGGGGTTGATATGCAGGTGCTAGTTCACCTATACTGGAATATTTCTGCAGCAGGAGAAGTGATGCAGGAGCTAGTACGCTAATACTGGAACTGGTCTGCTGCAGGGTGGGGATGCAAATGCTAATGCACTCATACTGGAAATGATCTGCTACAGTAGAGGTGATGAAGGTGATAATTCACTCATACTGGTCTGGTGCAGGTGTGGAGATGCAGGAGCTAATTCACTAATGCTGGAATGATTTGCTGCATGAATGGAGCTGCAGCAGCTATTTCATTGAAACTGGGACCGGTCTGCTGCAGAAGAGGATATTCAGAAGCTAATTTACTGATATTGGAACTTGTCTACTGCAGAAGTCAAGATCCTGGAGCTAACTTACTTATACTGGAACTGGTCCGCTGCAGGAGTGGAGATACTGAAGCTAATCCACTGAAACTGGGAATTGTCTGTTGCTTGACAGGAGATGCAAGAGCTAATTCAATGATACTGGAACGGGTCTGCTGCAGGAGTGGTGATGCAGGGGCTTATTCACTGATACTAGAACTAGTCCGCTGCAGGAGTGGAGATGCAGGAGCGAATTCACTAATACTAGACGTGCTCAGCTGCAGGAGTGGAAAAGCAGGAGCTAATTCACTGAAATTGGTAATTGTCAACTGCAGGAGTGGATATGCAGAAGCTAATTTACTGATACTGGAACTGGTCTGCTGAGGGAATGGAGAGGCAGGAGCGAATTCACTGAAACATGAAATAGTTTGGAGATACGAAGATAATTCTCTAATACTGGAAATGGTCTGCAACGAGAGTGGTGATGCAGGAGCTAATTCACAGGGGGTGCAACTGGTCTTCTGCAGGACTTGAGATGCACGAGCAAATTCACTGAAACTGGGAATTGACTGCTGCTGCAGTGGAAATGAAAGAGCTAATTCATTATTAATGGAATGGGTCTGCTGCTTGACTGGAGGTGCAGGAGCTAATTTCCTGATACTGGAACTAAACTGTTGCAGGGACTGGGACTGGGACTGGTCTGCTGTAGGAGAGGAGATGCAGGAGCTAATTCACCGATACTGAAACTGTTCTGTTGCAGGATTAGAGATTCAGAATCTAATTCCCTGATACTGCAATTGGTTTGCGGCATGTGTGAGGATTAGGAAGCTAATGCACTAATACTGAATCTGCTCTATTGCAGGAGTGGAGATGCAATAGCTAATTCACAGAAACTTGTAATTTTCTACTGCAGGAGTTGAGATGTGTAAGGTCATTATTCACTGATACTGGAACTGGTCTGCTGCAGGAGTGGAAATGCAAGAGCTACTTCACTTTTACTGGAACTGGTCTGCTGCATGAGTTGAGATGAGCGAGCTAATTTACTGATACTGGAACTGGTCTGCTGCAGGAGTGGTGAAGCAGGAGTTAATTCACTGGTCCCAAAACTGGTCTTCTGCAGAAGTGCAAGTGCAGGAGATAATTCACTAATCCTGGAACTGGTCTGCTGCAGAGGAGAGATGCAGAAGCTTGTTCGCTCATATGAACTGGTTTACTGCTAGAGTGTAAATGCAGGAGCTAATTAACTGACACTGGAACTTGTCTACTGCAGAAGTGGAGATGCCCCGGTTAATTCTCTTATACTGGAACTTGTCTGTTGCAGGAGTGGATATGCAGGAGCTAATTCACTGATACTGGAACTTGTCAGCTGCAGGATTGGAGATGCAGGAGCTAATTCTCTGATGAATGAATTGGTCTGCTGTAAGTCGTGATTCAGTTTCTTGAGTTTTCCTTTTCGTAGTTATTTCCAGGTCTTTTAGTGTGCGATTTCACTTGTTTGACGTTTCAAATATCTATACAGTTTTTTTCCCATTTTTCTTTCCTATTTTCGTTGTTCTGTTTGGACTTTTACTGTCAGCCATGATATTTGGCAGTGTAATTAAACGTGAGTGTCTTATTCAGCATATAAACTTTTCAGGCGACCGTCGAAAAAGCTTCCAAAGTCGGATGTATGCATAAGACAATTAGAAAGCCCAGAATACTTTTCCAGTCTGGAAAAGTGTGCACTTTTATGACGTGTCGACCAATTGAATGGCTAGAAATAAGTTGTCCTTTTATCATAAATAAAAACCCGAAGAGACGTACTTCTCTAGGTTTAAGATTGATTTCTCGAACGTCCTGTCATTGACAAGAAAAGCATTGCTTTTATATACTTAGTCGCCATTAGAAGATTTGTGAAATGGGTGACGTGATGGAAGCGGGAATGCTAAGATGTTGAGAGTTTTTCTGCTCGGATTTAAATGAACATTAGGACTGGAAAGAAAAACTCTGTCTTCGTCGGAATTTTTTAAACATTTCATTAGTTCTGATGCGTTTCAAGGCTAAGAAATCAATGTCCCTCGTTGTTCGAAAAGTCAAAGTGGTTGACAAGTCTAATTTTTCGAATGTATAGAACAATTAATCCAATCTTAAAAGAAAACCTGCAAAAATCTCAGGGAAAATTTTCGGCTAGAGCATTAACGACAAAGCTGCTACCCATAAAACCGGTTAATGTCTATCATCAACCCCAATCACTGTATATGTACATAGGGGACCGACTAGGGTGATTATTATGGAGATAGCAGTTTGAAAGTCTTTCCCAACAAATCAGCGTGTTTGGATCAGTGGATTTTAACAGTTAGGTTTATGTTAAGATTGTGTTGATTAGCATCATATCCCTCCCCTCAAATAACCGGCCTTGTGCCATATATATATAAATACATTATCATCTATAATTATTATTTCTAATCTTTTATATAGACGGATTACAGAAGTCCACTACTTCTTGGATACAAGCCGTTGCTTGAGTAGCGATGACCAAGTCAGCCGAGTGAGGAGGTCAGATGTTGAAAGCCCCAAAACCCATTTGTTTGAACACATTTGAATGGTTTCTAGTATTCCTATGTAATACTAATAATTCTATTTAATATTAATTATTAGTTTGCACACATTTAAAATGTTTCAAGTATAGCTAATTAGCATCGTTCCTCCCCTCAAATAACCGGCCTTGTGCCATATATATATATATACATTATCATTTATAATAAATATTATTTCTAATCTTTAGTTGGGATGGATTACAAAAGTCCACTGCATCCGGGGATACTAGCCAACGTCTGATTAGCGATAACCAAGTAAGGTGAGTGAGATGGTTAAATGTTGAAAAACGTAGAATTATCGATTATATTTTGAAGACGAATAAAAAATATATTGTTGGGTATCACCTACCTTTTCAGCATAATGAGCTGTTCCATCTGCCATATATGGCAGTAGCGGAGATCAGTCTGAGAATCAGCCTACGAGTCAGACCAGAAGAGCTGTTCCTATTGTTGAAGTATATCATTACTCTATCACGAATCCTATATTCTTATTACTAACACTCTCTCTCTCTCTCTCTTGTAAATACTCTTTCATGTAAAAATAACTATTTTCCTCACATATTGTGTTTTGTCTTAATATTACTACAACTTGTGTTCACTCACCAGAACACAACATTTATTGAAATAGAAAGATAGAAAAATGGATTTCAATTTATCTGCTATGTGTCATGGCGTCGTTTTTTATACTCGTCCATTTAACTTTACCACCAGGATACGTCTCTTTCATTGTATATGTATTTAACGTAACTTTATAGGATTTACACTCCAATATTCTTTTAAATGGCCGTGATAGAAGATTATTCTAGAAAATAGGATACTGATTCACTTGTTACCGAAACAAAGATGGTGGACATTGGTAATCTAATTAGTTTACGGAACCTATTTGTCAGGGAAGTCACGTGATTTATGCTCCCAACTACGTCCGCACCTATGATTTTATCTTGCGAAAAGTAAACGCTGTTTTCGGAGCCAATCACGTGACAAGTTTTAACTATATATACTCTCGATTTCCAGCGACTCGCTCTCTTCCATTTTGACTTCCAAAGACAGCTTTCATTCTCTCTTACATTCTAAATCCCAGCAAGCGACACGTAGCTCCAGAAACATACAATAGGCACGTGTATCATATGCCAGTTCTTTCTTCTCACATTCTGTCTTTCCGCTAAAAACCTTCATACAACCTCAGACTCTTCGGCAATACCAGAAAGAGATAAAAGGCCGGTGTATTAGTATTTTTGTGTAAAATACTTTATCAACATGTACATATAGCCAATGGGACACTGTTAAAACATACTTGCATACACCTAGATGATAACCGCTCTCACATACAGACATACGAATATTTGGCGAACTATATTTTTTACAATGTATTTTTGTTTGTATTGCTTTATTGTGAATGTTCTTTGGTTGGGATCCTCTTTACGAATTCGGAGACCAACTGTAAAAGCAAGAAAAAATAGCCAGCAGAAGGGTTTTGTCACTCGCTTCTTGAACTGCCGATAAGTATTTCAACAGGCAAGAAGCTTCCCAAGAAATAAAAGTAAAATTAAACGAAAGTCGACTACTGAAATTCTACCAAGTTAAACAACTGAAAGAAAATTCAACTGAGAATTCTGCTGAAAAGAACTTTACAGAAGACTAGAAATTAAAGGAAAACTGAAACATTTCGACAAAACTAAAAACAAAAGAATAATACTCAAATTCAAAGAATTTTGTTTCCCGGACATTCTCTCAAACAAGTTCCTGCAAATTCCACTAAAATTTGCAGTACTTTATATTTTCTATCCCTTTCTTTCTTGTTTCTTTTGTATAAAATTCCTTTTTAAAAACTTTATTGTCCGTGTGTAGAGAAAAGGAAAATCTCATATTTTGTTTTGGCGCGCTATTTAATTCAACACTGAATTTCACCCAATCAGGATGACTTATCCCATTCAGCCCGGACCTTCATTTCCGGTTAGCCAAACACACTCTCTTCGGCTTGAGACGGCGACCAGAACGGACGTGTTTCTGGTCGCCCCTGCTTAGCGATGCCCTCTAGCTAAACAAGCCACCCAGTGTGGACATATCACTGTGGCTTTAACCCTAGCAGCAGCAACATGGACACTCAGGGAGGGAACCTTCTAATTTATGGATTCTTTGCGTCTAATATATTTTAGACCAAGGAATCCCAGTTGAATATGAATTAGATACGTTCAGCATGCCTTCCACAAGCACCACAAAAATTTACTATGTCGATCCGAGCGCCACTCCGCTCTCGACACAAAACTACACTGTGACTTTGAATACTTCCCTCACACGTCCAACGACACGCTGACATTTCCAGCATCCCGCTAAGCCATTTCGTCTCAAACATCCAGCAACCCTAAACACCACGAGTCTTGCAGCACCAAGAACAAACCTCCTCAAAGCTGCAAATAAAAACTTTCGCTGTTGTGTGTTGTTAAAGAAAAGTCTCGTAATTCATTTCTAGTGCCTAAAATATATAGTGTTAGGGAAATTAATTAATTCCCTCTAAACCGCTATACGTGTTATCTTTTCGAATCAGTATCCGAATTAGAAAGCTGTAGAAATTACCATTCAAACTTAACGTTTAAAATTACCCCCTAAAAACATTACCCAGTCAAATATTAAACTTTGCTTTAATGTCATTCTCTTCATATTCAATTTTATTCTAAATTCTTTACATTGAATATTTCATTCTGTCTTTCAAATTTTCTTTATATTGCAAATTTTATTCTCTCTAAATTCATTTACTTCAAGTAATATTTGAAAGTAAAAAAAACGTACATTTCTCTCAGTCCCTTAATAGTTGTTACATTTGCACGTAATTTTCATATATTTAATTTCACAAAAATTATGAAATGAAAAACTATCTTTTTTCTGAGAATTATCAATAATGAAAGGGAAATTTTTTATTGTTTTATTTGACGGAGTGAATTTTATTGGTTGTTAATGACACGTGATCTCATTTCTGATCGACAGTAGTTTTCTTTGTATATATATGGTTTTGTTTTTGTTTTTGCTTTTGTTTTTGTTTTTGTTTTTTTTGTTTTTGCTTTTGAATGTTAGTATGTTTGTGTATGTGCTGTCGTTTGCGCATCCATATATACATATATTTGTATATTTCATGGCAGGGATCTTTACATATATACACAAGGGGAGAATGGGTGAGGAGTGGGGTCGGGGAGAATTGTTCCAATCAGCATTTCTTTTTCTCTTTATCCTACCTATCTTTCTGATCGTTAAAAATTTATTTGATGTGAATATGAAATGTGTGTTTTGTGGTGAATTTTATTGAATGATGACGATGATTAAAATTAAAATTAAATCATTTCTTATTCATTTTCATAATGATAATGATCCTGTTATCAAGGTTTATGTGGTAAAGTATTTATGGGCAGGTAGAAAAAAAATAGTGTTCAGTATCGGGTAACTTTTCCAATAATAATAATGGTTGGTAATGACACGTGATATAAATTTGATGGGCTGTATTTTTCCGATTTCATTTCCCAGCAAACAAAACAAGTCAAGTGTTAAATTTTATTTTTCAGATTATTTTTTGGCATTTATTTATTTTTTGTCCTTTTTATTTATTTATTTATCAATTATTTTTGTCATAAAAATTATTTTAAATTGTCCTTTGTGCAACATACTTTACTTCACTGACAATCTTGTTTGATTTCTCTGAACCAGTTTCATTTTAAATACTGGAACAGGATCGATTTTCCAGAGAATGGTGTTTACAAAAAACATCTTTTAATCCGAATAACATTCCAAGAAAAAGTTTTTAATGTTTCAGAAGTCGAATGTGAAAATCTAACAAATCTTCAAGTGAATATGTATGATTCCTTTAACTCATATTTTTCACAATTATTGATGAGATTATTTTCATTCATCTTATTTCTCTTGCTTTTTCATAGCACATAAAAAAAACATAATCATTTTATTGTCTCTAAATTCCTTTAACTTGTGGGGGGAGTATGTAATTTGGTTATTTCAGTAGATTTCTCTCTAAATTATTCCCACCACAAATACAACACAAAACTTTACAATCGCGCAAAAGAAATGGAATAGAACACAACGAACATTAAACAACAAACAATTTAATAAGCATATAACAGAATATGAAAACAAATAAAATACATGAGGTGTAAATGGCCTTTTAGAAAATAAAGTTTGACAAGAAGAGAATAAATTTGTTTAAAGATGTGTGTGTGTTCATGTTAACGAAGTCCGTAAATAAGTCGTTCTTACTTACATTAAGTTTATAGCGAGTTTTATGACTGTGGCGACAGCGTGTCGCGTTGATGAAAGAAAGTTTGTCGGGTTTTTCTTTTGCGTATAATTCTCGGCCATTAGAAGAGAGTTCATGAACTTTAGTTGAGGAAGGAAAGGAATTTGTCGGAATGTATCAGCTACTGCTTTACTGACTTAGTGGCTTGTCTTCATCTGTGTCTTCGATTATGTGTAAGCTTGTGTCTTGTGTCTGTGGCTTCCTAACTCAGTGTTATTTATATCCTACAGGTGGATCAAATAATCTCCCTAAAATTTTGGCGCTTAGACATTTATTGACCAATCAGATTTGTATTTTACTATTTTATTTTCGAGCCTAAATATTTTCTATTAAGTCACTTCCGATCCAAATTTTCTAGAATGTTCTATTCTATGTTATTAGCTGATTGGTTGAAAAATATAAAAATGTAAATTAAATGCTAATTCGGTTTTGATCCTAAATTTCTAGAATGTTCTTAAGTATGTTTTTATTGCTTATTTTAAAGCTACAAAAAATGTGTATCCTATATACCCCCCCGCAGATTGATAAATATTGAAAGTATTTATTAATATGTAATATAAGTCTTAAAATGTTTCGGCCAATATACCTTTCTTCCAGGTTTTGTGTTGATGTTTGCAGGTGTATTTGTCGGTGTGGAGGTTGGTTTGGATAATGTGGTTTTTGTTGGTGTAGATTGTTCGGTCGTACTTTCTGTTATTGTTAAGTCCAAGTACGCCGGTTTTAGTCTGTCTATGGAGACAGTATCAAATTTGCCTTTTATGGCAAACTTAAAATATTTGGGGTGTCGTTCAACTACCTGGAAATGTCCGGAGTAAGTAGGACATAAGGGTTTTTTGACTGTATCATTTCGAATAAAAACGTATTTGCAGTCGTGAAGGTCTTTTGGTGTGTAAAGTTCTTTTGTTTGTGTTCTTGTGGGTGTGTAAACTAAATCGTTCATTTTCTGTTTAAAATTTTTGACAAATGTTGTAGTAGGTTGTAAGGAAATGTTTTTTTCACAAAATTGACCTGGCAGTGATAAGGATGTTCCAAAAACCATTTCGGAAGCTGTACATCCCAGATCTTCTTTGATAACATTCCTTATTGATAATAAAACAAGAGGCAAATTATCAAACCATGTTTTGGAGTTGTTGTTAGCTGTTAAAGCTGTTTTAAGTTGTCTGTGGAATCTTTCAATTAATCCATTTGCGCAGGGGTGATATACTGTTGTTTTTATATGTTTGACTCCCAATAACTTTGTAAACTCATCGAAAAGCGTTGATTGAAATTGGGAGCCTCTGTCTGTTGTTATTACTGAAGGACAACCAAAGACTGAGATCCCTTCTCGTAATATGGTTTTAGAGATAGTCTCTGCTGATATATCTCTAAGTGGGACGGCAACAGGCCATCTTGTAAATCTGTCAATGATGGTGAGTATATATTGACAGTCATTTGCTATTGGCAATGGTCCGACAATATCGATGTGTAGGTTTGTGAACCTACCATCTGGTTTTTTTAATTTTCCTGAAGGAGACTTTGTGTGTCTGTTTGTTTTGCTCTTCTGACAACTCAAGCAGGTTTGAGTCCAGTTTTTTATGTCAGTGTGCATATTGGGCCAAACAAAACGGTTGCTAATTAATTTTGTGGTTGCTCAGCGTCCAGGGTGTGAAAGGTTGTGGAAATGTGTAAATAACCTTTTTCTAAGTGATGGTGGTATATAAGGTCTTGAGTGACCTGTTTTAACATCGCAAAGTATTGTTTTTGTTCCAAATGGGACAGGATATTCCTTCAGCTGTAGGGAAGTGTCCTTTAGTTTGTCTAATGTGGCATCTTTTCGTTGCTCATCTGCAATGAGCTCGAAGGTGAGATCTACCGAATCAATAGACTGTATTGTGGAGCGTGAGAGTGTGTCTGCCACAATATTGTCTGAGCCTTTTATGTATTGGATATCCGAGGTAAATTGCGAGATATAGTCCAGTTGTCGAGTATCTCTGGGCGTATATTTCTCGGTATTTACATGTAAGACCTAAGTGAGTGGTTTGTGATCAGTGAAAACGGTGGAATCTCGTCCTTCGAGTAAGTGACGAAAGTGCCTTATTGACAAGTAAATTGCCAGTAACTCCCTTGAGAAGGTGCTGTATTTTCGCTGTGCAGTGTTCAATTTCACTGAGAAAAAGGTTATTGGTTTTTCCAAGACATTTTGTTTTTGTTGTAAGACTGCTCCAATTGAGTCTCCTGAAGCGTCTGTTGTTAGAGAAAGTGTACTAGTGTTCTCATTAGAGATGTAGGAGAGCTTGGTAAAATCTGCTAATGCTTTTTTAGCATTGTGAAAAGCAGTTAAAGCTTCTCCTTCAATTTGAATTTTTGCGTTTTTATTTTTTTGTTGTTGCAACATGTTTGTGAGTGGGGTTAATATTCTGGAACAACCTGGAATAAATCTACGGTGGTAATTTACCAAACCGAGAAATCTCCGAAGTTGTCGCAGCGATGTTGGTTGTGGGAAATTTTGTATAGCCGTCACTTTTTCTGGGACAGGTGTGATTCCCTGTTCATCTATCATATGGCCTAAGAAGTTTAATTTCGAGACAGCAAACTCACATTTGCTTAAGTTGATTTTCAAGCCGAAATGTGTTAGTCTCTCGAAAACTTGTAACAAGTGGTCTTGATGTTCCTTGATGTCACAGCTAGCAATTAGGACATCGTCGATATAGGCAAAAGCAAACGGTAACCCTCTCAATACCTCGTTAATGAGTCTCTGGAAAGTTTGGGCGGCATTACGTAATCCAAATGGCATTCTGGTGAATTCGAAAAGTCCAAAAGGAGTTGTAATAGCTGGGTTTTTTGATATCTTCCTCTGCCACTGGAATTTGGTAGTAAGCCTTAACCAAATCCAGTTTTGTGAAGATCTTGGTTCCTTGCAAGCCCATGGCGAAATCGTGTAGATGTGGGATTGGATACCTATCAGGAACTGTTTTTGCGTTGAGGTTCCTGAAATCCCCACAAGGTCACCATGCGCCTGTTTCTAGCTTTTGAACCATATGTAGAGATGAGGAGTATGGACTACTAGAAGGGCGTATGATTCCTAATTGTAACATATGCTGAAATTCGTTTTTTGCTGCTTTATATTTCTCTGGATGTAGTCTGCCTGGTGATGCATGTGTGGGTGGTCCAGAAGTTGTGATATAATGTTTAGCTGTATGACGAACTTCATCAGAATGTTTAAAGGGCGTAGTGAGAGTTGGAAATTTAGTGATCAACTCTTGTAATCCATTCGCATCTGGTATTGCCGCACAAATTCCAGTTGACCGGTAGATTGAGGTGATTCCCTTAGCCGTTAATTCTGTGTTGCAATCTACGAGAGATCGCGTAGCCATGTTCACAGAAACGTTAAAATGGGACAAAAAATCAGCTCCAAGAATCGGTGTTTTGACTTGGGCTATGGTGAAAATCCACGGAAAAGATCGACGTAAACCCAAATTGAGCGTTAGTGCTATCTCTCCGTAGGTTTCAATTCTTGATTCATTTGCCGCTTGCAGTGTGAATGAAGATAGTGGGTATTTTTTCTTGGGATCCGGCGGAATAACGCTTATTTGTGCGCCGGTGTCGACTAAAAATAAATATCCGGTATTTTTGTCCCGAATGTAAAATAGACGACTTCCTTGTTTGAAACCAGCAGCTAATGTCGTCTTTACTTGCTGCCGGTGTAACCGTTTCCCTGATTCTGTGTTGATGTAGGTGTGGTCGAATGGAAGTTGCATGGTTTTATGCACTTCCTTGCCTCACATCCAAATTTGAAATGATACCAACAGGTATCAAAGGTGCGTCGCCTTCTGGGAGGTGAGTTCGACCTATTTCGTCTTCTGTTCTGTGATGAGGTTCTGTCAGGACGGGAATATTGGGATGCTTTGAGCTTCACCAAATTTTGAACTTGCAGGGATAAATTTTCCGTTCTGGTTTTGGTTATTTTCGTGTATTCTATCAGCTATTTCCGATACTCTCTCCAAGTCTAAATCTTCAGGGAGTGATGCGAGTATCTGTGTTGTATGAGTGTGGAGTTTGTCCGTCCACAGTTTTTTTAACACTGTCTTGGACATGGTGTTGCTACCTAACAGAGATTTTATTTTCCTCAAGAGTTGTGAGGGTGTCATATGTCCAAGGGTCAAATTGTAAAATAGATCATGTAACTTTTTTCCATCCGATGTACCCATACGTTTAATAATGGCGTTCTTTAGCGTATCATATGGTTTGTCTTCAGGCATATGGTCTAGCAAATCGACCACTTCTGTCGCCACGTCGGTGGGAAGTTTTTCCACGACGTATACATACTTTGAGGTTTGCGATGTAATTTTCTTAGCGCTAAAAAGTGCATTTAGCTGCGAAAACCATATTGGTATGTTAGTTGGGTTGTAGCTGGGTATGCTGGCTGATAGTGTTGCTGTTGTGGGTTCAATGTCGCTGTTTTCCATCTTTACGCGTTGTAATAATTTTTTGTGCTGTTTTTTATTTTTTTTAAAATGAGAGCTGTTTTTGTTTTTGTGTTTTTATGTGTGGTTGCGTGCTTTCACCCGTCGGAAGGTCACCAATTTGTGGGGGGAGTATGTAATTTGGTTATTTCAGTAGATTTCTCTCTAAATTATTCCCACCACAAATACAACACAAAACTTTACAATCGCGCAAAAGAAATGGAATAGAACACAACGAACATTAAACAACAAACAATTTAATAAGCATATAACAGAATATGAAAACAAATAAAATACATGAGGTGTAAATGGCCTTTTGGAAAATAAAGTTTGACAAGAAGAGAATAAATTTGTTTAAAGATGTGTGTGTGTTCATGTTAACGAAGTCCGTAAATAAGTCGTTCTTACTTACATTAAGTTTATAGAGGGTTTTATGACTGTGGCGACAGCGTGTCGCGTTGATGAAAGAAGTCTGTCGGGTTTTTCTTTTGCGTATAATTCTCGGCCATTAGAAGAGAGTTCATGAACTTTAGTTGAGGAAGGAAAGGAATTTGTCGGAATGTATCAGCTACTGCTTTACTGACTTAGTGGCTTGTCTTCATCTGTGTCTTCGATTATGTGTAAGCTTGTGTCTTGTGTCTGTGGCTTCCTAACTCTGTGTTAATTATATCCTACAGGTGGATCAAATAATCTCCCTAAAATTTTGGCGCTTAGACATTTATTGACCAATCAGATTTGTATTTTACTATTTTATTTTCGAGCCAAAATATTTTTTGTTTGGTCACTTCCGATCCAAATTTTCTAGAATGTTCTATTCTATGTTTTTAGCTGATTGGTTGAAAAATATAAAAATGTAATTTAAATGCTAATTCGGTTTTGATCCTAAATTTCTAGAATGTTCTTAAGTATGTTTTTATTGCTTATTTTAAAGCTAGAAAAAATGTGTATCCTATAAATTTCAATTAATTTTTGAAAGAAAAAAAAACTTAGTTTTCCTTCTGTCCCATAATAGTTGTTACATTTGCACATAATTTTCATACATTAAATTTAATAAATATTATGAAATTAAGAAAAAACAATATTTCTGCACAAATAACACATTTTTCATTGTTTTGTCTGGCGGAATAAATTTCATTTGTTGTTAATAACACGTGATCTCATTTCTGATCGACAGTATTTTCCGATTTCATTCATCAGCGGACAACGCAAATCAAGTTATACATTCTAACAAGTTACGTACAAAATAATAATAATACAATTTATTGAAAAGTATTTTATTTATCTTTCAGTAGAAGATTTTTTATTTGTCTATTTATTTATTTATTTGTTCGTCTTCTTTATTCCTTTTATTAACATAACTTTTTTCACTTTTCTTTTTTCGTCGGGAAAAATTGAAAGTCGCCTTTTTTACCAACCAACTTTACTACGCAGGCAATCTTGTCTAAATTTTCTCATCTAGTTTGATTTTAAATACTTGAACAGGATTGATTTTCCGGCAAAATTGTATTTACGAAACGTTTATTAAATTGGAAAATTTTTCAAGCAGACGTTTTTCATATTTCGAAAGTCCAATGTGAAAATTTAGAAACCTTCAAGTGAAAATAATTGGTTTATGTAACACATATTTTTAAAAATTATTGATGGTCTAATTTATTTTTCACAAGTTTTCCTTTCGTCTTATTTCTGTTGTTTGTTCATAGCAAGTAATAGATGTAATACGTAGTTTGAACCTAAGTAGATTTATTAAACAAAAACTCATTAATTTCAATTCATTTTTCTTTCACCTTCATTATTTATTCATTGCTTTTCATGTCAACTCAACTTATGTTTTTAAGAATTATTGATGAGATTATTTATTTTCATTCATCTCATTTCTGTTACTTGTTCATAGCTCTTAATAGACATAATAATTTTAACCTCGCTAGATAATAAATTGTTAATTTCTATTCCTTTTTCTTTTACCTTCATTATGCCGATCTTAGTCGAGGGTAACTCAAAAGTTCCCTTTTCGATAGCTACTACACCGAGGTGTAGGGGAGGGGGCTACTTCATTCCCTGGATTGTTCCACTTTACCCTTGATCCCTACCTTATAATTCTTAGTGTTAAGCAAGGTGGCATCAAGTACCATTTTTTCAGTTTTTGGTATGATTCGAGCTGCGATTGAACGCCGTCAAGAGTGACGAACACTTTTACTCATTAGGCCAATTCTGAAGTTGTCACACTCACACACGCACGCATACCATGCCATTAGCCTACTAAGTAGGGTGTTCACCAATGATCCGGAAGATAGGGGTTCGATCGCAGGTTAAGTCATACCAAAGACTCAAAAAAATGATACTTGATGCAGTCTTGCTTATTTATAAGATGAACCTGTTACCTTTTTCTCTGTCGACTTTCCGTCTATGCAGGGGATGATGTAGCAGTCACAGATTTATTTTCTCTCGAATCAATTCCCCTGCCAAGCGATTCGGCCACACTCTGACCAGTCAGTAGACAGAGTGCATTGATTCCATCTTGTTCTCAAAAACTATTTTTCTAGCCCTTTTTGAAAGTCTACCACAGACCAGAGAGCACACAGCCAGCAGAGAAGAAAGACCTCTCTCTCTCTCTCTCTCTCTCTCTCTCTCTCTCTCTCTCTCTCTCTCTCTCTCTCTCTCTCTCTCTCTCTTGTAGCTTGATACGGGACACTCCAGCATTGACGATCTTCACTGAAGATAACCGCTGCTACAGCCACACACTAAAGAAGATAACGGCGGCTACCGACTACACACTGCAACCTGCGACACTGCTACAACCTGACACCCGAAAGAACTTTTTTACTCTGACACAAGCTTACTTTCTGTCATAAAAATAAACCATTCATTGTTGTTCTTCAAAGAAGTTTGGTTATTTTGTTCAGCGCTATATAAATTACTACAAATAAACTTATAGTGTACGTGAACCAAACTTTCACTAAAACTTTTTTTAGTCTTTTCTTTTTTCTTTCTTTTTCATTCTTTGTCTCTGGTGAGAGATTTTTTTTATTTCCTTTCTTTTCTTTATTTTTTTTTCTCCTCTTTTCTCCATTTCCTTTCTTTCTTTCTTTCTTTCCTTCTTTTTTCTTTCTTTCTTCTTTCTTTCTTTTCCTGGTAATTTTGTCCGATACTTAAAATCTCTTCTCTCTTGTACATTGCTGCTGAATACTGAGTCTTCAATGCTAACGCAATAGTAACTCGCAATGTTACATTTCATATTACTTCGCATTTCCGTCTCTTGTCAGAATCGACACCATACAGGATTCAGCATTGCTGAGATCGGTCAGAATATTCAGAAGAGCCCTGGAGACCGGAATTGCTGTCACTTAGACTTCAGTGAAATACCAACTGCTAACGCTGGTTTAAAAAAAAAAACACCTAATCTCTCCTGATGGCAGCACAAGACAGCGCAATAAGAACCAACCGTATCAAAGCAAGGATAGATAAGACACAAACAAAATAGCAAGTGCAGACTACGTGGTGACAGAGATGAAACCATCAATCACATGATAAGCGAATGCAGCAAATTGGCACAGAAGGAGGACAAGGCTAGACATGACTGGGTGGGCAAAGTGATCCACTGGGAAATATGCAAGAAATTTAAATTTGACCATGGTATATGCACAACCCAGATCCTGTCCTAGAAAATGATACATACAAACTCCTGTGGGACTTTGATATACGAACGGATCACCAAATCTCGGCCCGAAGACCAGATCTTATAATCATCAACAACAAAAAGAGAATCTGCAAAATTGTCGACTTTGCTGTCCCGGCGGACCACAGAATAAATCTAAAAGAATGTGAAAAGAGAGATAAGTTCCTCGACCTCGCTAGAGAATTGAAAAACCATGGAACATGAAGGTGACAATTATACCAATTGTGATTGGTGCTTTTGGCACGGTAACTAAAGGATTCTTAAAGGGCCTGGAAGATTTAGAAGTTGGCGGCCGAGTGGAGACCATCCAAACAACAGCATTATTGAAAACTGCCAGAATACTGAGAAGGGTCCTGGATATTTGACGAGACTTGCTGTCACTCAATCTCCAGTGCAATACCATCAGCTTACGCTGATGTAAAAAGCTCTAATGAGTAAATATTAAAAATAATAACAATAATGATTTCGGAAAAAAGACTGAAGGAATTGGACATTACAGCACTATTGAGATCGATACAATATTAAGAAGACTCCTGGAGATCAGAGGATATTTGCTGTCATTCCGACTCGTGTGAAAAACTATCAGTTTGAACTTGTGTGAAAAACTTGCAAGAAATCAAATAATAAAAGCAAAAAGACTTGAATAATCAATACTGAATTATTAATATTCGTATTTGTATTTCGAAATAGACCGTTAACATTATCGATTACTCAGTAAAAGCATCTTGCGGAAGGTCGGAGAATACACGGCTGAAACACTGGAAAGAAGTAACGAAGGAGATAGATCCTCATATCTTATGATCAACCTTATAAACTTCTGCTAAGAAAATTCTGACAACAACAAGGGAAATAACTTCAGCTTAAAGCTAAAGTTATTTCCCTTATGACAGTAACTCCCTTAAATCTAAACTGAATATATTGAATTTTAAACTTTAAATGATAACTAATGTTTCCCAACTGAGAAACTCATCAGAAAATGATTATATCGATTTAGTACCAATTCTCTAAAATTTTTCACCAGCAATTTTTGGTGATAAGTATTTGTCGAAAAAGACATCATCAACAGTAGATATGACGTCATCATCCTCCGTTGTGGAATAAAGTGAAATTTCAATTAAAAATTCCCAGAAACTTACAATAATGGACACACCCTAAAAAGCTCACAGGATGCAAGAAATGATGTCTTGATTATGATAATCATGTAGAGGGAGAAACTAATCAGAATATATCAGTGAATGATAATGACAATTCTTTCTCAGAAATTCAGATAATTATATATAATTATTGAGACATGTTTTTGAGGTAAACAAAAAAAATGTGCAGTTTTGAAAATTTCTCTTGCTTTCTTTTATAACAAACTTTTTCTCTTTTCAGTTAAAGTTGGATATATTGATGATAAGAATAAATACAGGGAAATTGAATTATAAAGATTTCTTCCAATTTTTCTTTTGAATCTTGAAAACCCTCACAAAAAGGAAACTCCTCATACATACGCAATCTAACACATATAAACATAGAGAGTAATCAAAATAAGATTTTTGTATATATATATATATATTATATATATATATATATATATATATATATATATATATATATATATATATATATATATATATGCAAATAATTGTACACATTTGTATGACATGGAAACAGCGATATACACTAATATTTAAGATCTTTATATACATTAACTTATCATATATATATATATATATATATATATATATATATATATATAGAGAGAGAGAGAGAGAGAGGGAGAGGGACGTATCCACATACTTGTTATACTACTATATATAGAAATACATCTAAGGGTTCATTCTGCCTCAACAACTTGTCAACGACATTTCCAAGGATTTATACCATATCAAAAGATCAAAACCTTTTGGTATTTTTATTTGCTACATTTTAAAGCAAAATAACTACGGAAGAACTTTAATAAAATATACGATTTCTGTAAACATATTAATATCAGTTTTTATAAATACTCAAAAAAGTAAAATGAATCTAAAGGAAAGGAAAGAAAATGATGGAACGGTGCCTTGTCCGTATTGTCATAAAAAGTTCAAACGTTTAGCTATGCATAAACCACATTGTCGGTCAAAACCTGATGATAAAAAAGATTTGAAATACAATGAAAAACAATTGTCTACCGATGATACTGACGATAAAAATGATGGAAGGGTACCTTGTCCATATTTTTATAAAAAATTTTAAAGTTTAGCAAAGCATAAACCACATTGTCCGTCAAAACCTGATGAAAAAGATTCTTTGAAAAATAATGAAAAACAATTGTCTACCGTATATACTCGAGATGAAAATGATAGAAGGGTACCTTGTCTGTATTGTCATAAGAAATTTAAAAGATTTCTACCGATGATAAAAAAAATTTTAAAAATCTGTCAATATTGTGCAGTGCCCTTCGAAACCAGAGCTATATATCAGGCTAAATGTGAAGCAAAACCATGTCATCATGGTAACAAAAGTTTTGAGAAATTTACAAAAATTCTTATTGTAAAGAGGAATCAATTTGACATAAAAAATATTAAAGATTCAATGGATAGAATTAAGCAGCTGTTAAACTATAAAACTAATAAAGGAAAGAGTTTATGCTGGAATATATTGAACAGTGGATCTTATTACTCACGTGTCAAGGTAAGTTTTAGTTAACTTTATATATATATATATATGTATATATATATATATATATATAATTTGAAGAATGATGAAAAAGAATTGTCTACCAATGAAGATGATGGAATGGTAACTTTTCCTGATCGTCCTAAAAGGTTTAAACTTATAGCTCTTCACAGACTACATTGTTAATCAAAACCATTTTATGGAGATGATTTGATCAACAATGAAAAACAATTGTGTATCAATCTCACGATGAAGATGATTGAATGTTACTTTGACCGGATTATTATAAAAATAATTTACATTTAAATTGCCGGTTAAAAACAGATAATGATCAAGATTTGAAAAAAATAAATAAATATTTGAAATTTCAAATTTCAAATTTGAAAAATCCGTTAATCTTAACATGAAGGAAACTGACATAAAACCTGTTATTAATGACACAAAGGGGGTGGGGGGTATTAAGAAACTGTTAAACGATAAAACTGATAAATGAGATAATGTTTGAATTTAAAGAACAGTGAAGCTTATTATTTATGTGCCAAGGTGAATTTTTATCTGATTTATTTATATTTATATAGCAATATTGTTTCATGGTACTTTTTAAAAATTATTATTTTTCTTATTTACCATTTTCTTCGATATTCTTATTCAGTAATATTTAATGATAATGATGATGATGATGATAATAATAATTTGGGGGTGAATCAAATCATGTTAATTTTCTTTATCTTCACCCAAAACACATGTCGGTCTTTTTTCTATTTTGTTAGGATTTTTGTCCCAGGTAGAAGCACTGTTTAAACCCTAAGTTTTGTTGGAGAATAAACTGCACTTGGAACGAAGGGAGGAGAGGGGCGCTGCTTTTAAATATAGGAAACAAACCCTTTCTTGCTGCCAGAAAAGGTTTACTGTACATATATACAATATAAAACAGGTAGAGACTGCATGCTAAACAAGCAAAAGAGATCAAGACTTTGGGTAGGTAATAGGCACAGATAAAATTGCCTGTGGAAACTCAGCTGTTTAATTGTTTCCTGTTGGTACGGGCACAGTCCAACAAAGGCTGACTTTAGGCCGTAAGGCTCCCGACTTCGGATGGGCCATCTTCGGGTGGGCGAGCTGCATCATAGTCCAGTGACCGATATTTCCCTCCACTATACTCCCTCTATAATCAACCTTTCGAGTCATTGACCATGTGTCAAGTCCTGCCAGGTGGGAGGTAGTGACAAATATCTTAGATGTTTAATTGTTTCTGGTAACTTGTTGAGGCACTGTCGCGAAGGTCGTAGTAGTGGTTGTGTTTGTCTGCTCTCTGCTGTTCGGTGATGGATTCGCTGCCCGAATAGTTGCCGTCTAGAGATTGTACGATGCGCTTTTAATTAGAACTGCTATCCCGGGTGATTCCTTATGACCCCTGGCTTTATAGCCAGCCTCATTTATCCCCCAGAAGGGCTGTAATAGGCTAATTTGGCCCTTTGCACGTCTAGCCTCTCCAGAATTCAAATAATTTTTAGATAGAGTGATAGACGTAGATCTTCAATTGCAAGTGTTCAAAAAAAGAATATTTTTTGTGAGAAATAGTTTGAATTAATATTCTTCCAACAGGTAGCTAAAACAAGTTGTATTATTCTTCTTGTCATTATTTATTGTTATTCTTATTTACTTTTAAAAGGTAACAAAGCCAGATGAATTTGACTTTATGTTCTGTCCAACCCGAGTACAATGTCGAATTGAACTCGACACTGAACATCCCTGTTATTGTAAAGTCTTCATAACAAACAAAGATAAATGACCTGAGGGCTTTTCAGATTTACTCGAATCTTCTGGTGAAATTATTCCATCAAAATACAAAAGATTTTGTTTCGAGATTTCTGACTCAATTATAAAAGACAAAAGACATTATAGTAAGAAAGATTTAATTTTTGTCTTCTTCTTATCTCTCTCTCTCTCTCTCTCTCTCTCTATATATATATATATATATATATATATATATATATGTATATATATACATATGTGTGTGTGTGTGTGTGTGTGTGTGTGTGTGTGTGTGTGTGTGTTCTAATCCATTTTTTACCTCTTCTCTATGTTTGTAACTATCATACTTTTTATATATCTATCTATCAATCTATTCTTTTTTTTACCATTATATTTAGTCATCATCTTCAATCTTAAAATTTTCTTCGCAATTACATTTTTCATCTTATTTGGCAATTTAGTCCAAAAAGATAAAACTCAATTAACAAAAAGTCTAATTGGCTGATAATATACTTTTGTAATCTTTCTTGACAGTAAATTTCCTGTTTGAAAAGACATTTTAAAACAAGTATACCATATTCAGAAAATTCAATAATTATTTTGAAGGCTTCAATCTTATCCCCTCTCATTCTCTAATCAGAAATTAAACTTCATTTGTTGTTCTATTTTGCATAGCAATTTTCGATTTCATATTCAATCTCACATGGCCTTGTATATCAGTGGTAAATATTTAACATCACTTTGTCCATGTATTACATGCCAAATTCTACAATTTACAACCAGGAGTATTGACTGTGTTTTTTTTTTAGTGGGTGAGTTTATTTATATTCAATATTAAATACATTTATCTTTTAATTCTGCTTAAATATTGATCATCTGTTGCATCTTGCTCGTTACCACACACACACACATACACACAGATACACACCTATATTCAAGAAGAAGATATGGATTACTGCCTTTCTTAAGGGCATTGTTGCCAAGTAAAATACAAACCGCTTAGTATTTGAAATTTAGTATGTGTATTAACCTATGTGAGTGCTTATATATATATACATATATATACATATATATATATATATATATATATATATATATATATATATATATATATATATATGTATATATTGTAACAATGTTGGTTGTCACTGTCTCATTTGGTGAGGTTGAGTCAAACCAAATCCAAAATGCGATATAATTTGAAGAGTCCTCAATATCTGTGATAGAGATATAATATAATAATAATAGATGAATATATTGGTTTTTATATATATTCAATAGCATGGAAGCTTTTCTGCTACCTCAGGTTTCATGACATTTTATAAACGACAATCATCTGGCAGAGAACGAAAAATAAAGAAGAAATTGAAAAAATCGAAAAATACAGTAAAAAGAACGTTAGATTTATGTACAACACTTTGTGTGTGGTGGTGGGGGGTATTTTTCCATATCATTGTGCGTGCACGTCTAAGTGATCCTTAGCATGCGTGTGTATAAAGATACATGCACCACGCGATAAATTTGAGCTTATCTCCTGGATGGATGATATTAATAGAGAAATTGAGTATGATCAAAAAAAATAAAAACAAAAATAGAAAAAGAAAAATTATTTGGTTTAACCCCACCACACACTTTTTGTAAACTAGCTAATATAAATGTAGGTGAATATTTTTTGAAACTGATAGATAAGCACTTTAAACATGATAATATACTTCATAAAATATTTAATAGAAAAATGTTGAAAATTAGTTACTACTGCTCGAAAAATATTTCTCAAATAATAAACAATCATAATAATGAGATAATTAAAGAATTTAAGAACCAAATAAAGAATAATAATTGTAATAATAATAATAATAATAATAATAATAATAATAATAATAATAGTAAACCAAGCAAATGTAATTGAAAAATCGAAATGATTGTCCAATGAATGGATTATGTAATTTAGATAATGTAGTTTATCAAGCAATTATTTATCAAAAAGAGGATATAATTAATAGGAAAGCTTATATTGGTATATCGTCCACGAAAAGGAAGATTAGATATGGAAATCATAAATACTCTTTCTCCAATGAACATCTAAAACATCAAACTGCTCTATCTAGGCATTTTTGGGATTTCAAAAAGTAAAGGCGGAACCCCTGAAATACAATGGTCCATATTAAAAAGATCTAGTACGCCAAAATCTTTCGAGAGTCGATGCAATCTGTGTTTAGAAGAGAAAATGCACATTTTGCTTTATCCAGAGCCGGAAAAATTATTAAATAAGAGAAATGAATTAATATCTAGGTGTAGACATAGGACTAAATTTAAACTATTGATTATTAACTTTAAAATAATTTAAAAAAAACATAAATTTTAAACTAGGAATTAATATAAATGAATAAATAAAATAAAATCTTAGATCGAAAATGTGAAAAACATATCATATATACGTACTAATCATTGAAAGTGAAACTAATTAATCGGTACTAAATATAAGAATTTTTTTTAAATTTTAAATTTAATCAAATCTTGATTTTAATTCATATATTAATTACGGTATCATTCCGCAAAATTATGGAATAAAGTTAAAAATTTATTTTAATATCAAATCTGTAGTTTAAGTCTAAATGTAATTATAAGTTAAAAATTTAAATAAAAAATAAATAAATCTTTTAAAAAATTAATTTACTATAATTCTAACCGACAATAATTAAAGAAAACGGAAGTAGGCTAAATGAGGAGATAACTCTTCATCTCTCTTCGATCCCCTCCCACTTTCCTTTTTGTGTCTATCCAAATTTTTTATCCATAGGATCTGAAGAAGTCCCGTTAAATTTTTTTCGTGTTTTTGAAATTTTCAAAAACGCGTAACAGAATGGAAATAAATTTATAATCCTAATGTGACCGGTTTGTTATTTTTTCTTACTGAAAGTATTGCTTTGTAATGTCAGTTACATTGAGCTCTTCACCAGGAAAATTTTAAATATTCACTCTTGAATAATTTTCTTGTCCTGATGGAATTAATCCCAACTCCAGTTTAACTGGATCAAATAATGCTTATATATATATATATATACTGATACAAATTTCAATGTCGTTTGAAATATGCACATGTGTAAGCAGTATTTGTGAGAGAGAGAGAAAGAGAGAGAGAGAGAGAGAGAGAGAGAGAGACTCCCATCAATATATACATCAATTAAAACTTACTAAATTCTACTAAGATATTGACCTTGTGTCTCATCACCTGCGGACAAAGGAGTTGGAATAAATACATAAATCTATTCTTTTCTAGAACCAATGTGGTGTTCTATAATTTTTCATCTTCTCTATTATATTGAATGTATATATATATATATATATATATATATATATATATATATATATATATACCGATACAAATTTCAATGTGCTTTGAAATATGCACATGTGTAAGCAGTATTTGTTTTGTTCGTTTTTAGCCTTCATGTCTCCACCGATGATTAGAAAGTTGGGTCAACGATTCGTTTTACTTGCTCTTATTAATCACTCAACAAAAACCTGCCATTGTCTGCCTTGAAGAAACATTTCTTAAAACTAATGATGATATCACAATAAAAAAAAAACATCGAAGTTAGAATTTCATCAACAATACCCGTCATAGAGCTTTGGTGTGTGTCTCAATCCTTATTAGAAATGACATACCTCAAAGCAAAATCCACCTCAACACTCAACTCCAAGCAATAGCTGTGAAAGTGACTTTACACGGAACAATTACTATCTGCCTATTCCGCCTCACGATGCCATAAATGAAAGTGAAATCAACAACATATTACAGCAATTACCCACACCTTTTATTCTACTTGGTGATTTTAACAGTCATAACACCATGTGCGGCTGTAGAAGCACAAATCACAAAGGCAAAACTCTCGAAAATATCATTAACAATAATAATTTCTGCCTATTCAACAAAAAATCACCAACACACCTGCATCAATCATTTGCCACCTACGCTGCCATTGATTTAACCCTCTGCGACATTTCACTGTTCCTTGATTTCACCTGGAGGGTGTATGACGACACATGTGGGAGCGACCATTTCCCAATTGTACTCGAGAGTTAGCACCCTCAAGACGACAAGCTTCCCTTGTGTTATATTCTCCTATGCGTATCATAACGACACAATAATAAAGACAGACGCAATGAATAACAGACAGACGCCGGAAGACTTCTTTAGAAAAATATTGTACCTCTCACTTTATTGTAAGGGTTCGAAAAGGGTTATTCAAGGTTTGCGTGTGAGAGGGAGTTGGAGATCGAACAAAAACTGCAATATTTTGACCCCCACTCTTATGGCTGTCAACGTTGTGTCTTTCTCGTTCTCTAGATGCTCAACCGGAGGCCCAGAGGCCCACTCTGCTGGGTAATGGCTTTCTTTACTGCATCTGATCAGCAACTTCTCTGGTCCACAAACTCCATCGGGGTTCCCGAGGGCCCCTTCGACCGGATGTGGCTTTCCTTACCACAACTCGTCCTACTCCGCCTCCAACTCTACTGCAACTGTCTGACTTCGGTCTTGAGTGAGTTATATAATAGTTCAACGCCCACTCGATCACCCACTCGATCTTTGGAATGGCATGATTGATCGTCATCCAGCGGAAATAACTGTCATGCAGTTCACAGGTCACTCTCTTCCGGTGCATCAGTCTATGAGTGTACCATGGGAATTTTTTTACCTCGTCCCATTTCATCAGCCAATTTCCGCCCACGCGATTTCCTCCCATAACTGCCATTAGAATGTGTCCCCTCCTTCCGGTGCATCACCTTGGAATAGCATTTTTGGCCAGGTCAAAGGCCAAAATACAACACCTTGTGGAGGTTAAATAAAGCTAACTGGGAAGAATTTCACTCTCAATGTCAGAAACACCTCATAGTAAACAATACCGAAACCATCCTCGAATTCTCCGGAAAATCATAAATATAGCTAAAACATACATTCCACACAACCCAACAACTCATAAACGAGACAGACCATCTTTCAGCAAAGAATGTAAACAGGCGACGACGAGCAGCTTTGAGAAAATTCAACGTTGAACCCACTACCTCAAATTTAATCTCTTTTAAATTCCACCGAGCTAATAACAGTAAAATCATTAAAGAAACAAAGAAGAAATCCTGAAAAAATTACGTGAGCAAGCTAAATATCTCTTCTAACATCAAAACAGTTTGGCTCATAATTCGGATAACAGCCGGTAAAAAAAAAAATCAACTCCATTAAAACACCTCTCCGTAACAAACCAAAAGATAACAGGTAAAAAGGCCCTTGCAGATCTTCTTGCGGAAACATTTTCTAAAAACTCCTCCAGCCAATTCAACACAGAATTCTATACAATCAAACCCACCCTCCAAAAAAAAAAACAATAAGTTTTTCTTCAACTAACTCCGAAGAATACGAGCCATTTACCCTAACTCCATAAAAAATCCTACTACTCAGCTGTCGGTCCTAATGAAATACACAATGAGTTTCCCAAGCGGCTACCAGACGAACGTGTCAAATGCCTGCTAAAGCTATCTTATAATATTTGTGTGAACGGTACTTTCCCAGGAACATGGAAACAATCAGTAATTGTCCCGATCCCCAAATCAGGCAAAGATACAACGAATCCGCAGAATTATCGACCCATCGCATTGACTAGCTTCCCTTGTAAGACGATGGAGCGGATGATAAACTGTAGACTGACGTGGTATCTCGAGACAAATGGTCGAATAATAAATATGCAAACGGGATTCTGGAAAAGGAGAGGAACCATAGATCATTTGATTCGACTAGAATCTTTCATTAGAGAAGCATTCATAAGAAACAACATTTGACGGCAGTATTTTTTGATTTAGAGAAGGCTTATGACACTACGTGGAAGTATAGTATTATGCGGGACCTATGTGATCTAGGCTTAAGAGGAAGACTGCCAATGTTCATAAAAAACATTCTCTTCAAAAGAACATTTAGGGTACGCGTAGGATCCACTTTTTTAGACTCACAACATCAAGAGGAGAGTGTTCCGCAAGGCAGCATCCTCTCTGTTACTCTCTTCTCCATCAAAATCAATAATATTGTAAAATGTCTGACCCCCTCAATCGACTGTGCTTTCTACGTCGACGACTTTGTAATACGCTTTCAGGCCACTCATATGAACATAGTAGAGCGACAACTTCAACTAAACTTAAATAAAGTAAATAAATGGGCAAGAGAAAATGGATTTAAATTTTCTAAAGTCTAAAACTAAATTTAAGCATTTTTTGCTCTGAAAGGAAAATACACAATGACCATGTCCTAAAAATTAATGACTCCGAAACGTTTACGAATACAAATTCCTCAGCGTAATATTCGATAAAAAATTTTCGTTCATCCCACACATTAAATATCTAAAAAAAAATCAACCCGTGCCCAACAACTTTTGCGATTCGTTGCCCACACAGAGTGAGGAGCTGACCGTCAAAATCTAATTAAGTTATATAGCACTCTTCTCCGCTCTCCTCTTGACTATGGCATGTTTGTAGAAAGATCTGCCAGGAAATCTTATCTGAAACAACTTGACCCTATTTACCATGAAAGCTTAAGACTGGTATTAGGCGCATTTAGAATTCTCCTATTGACAGCCTATACGCCAAGGCGCACGAAGCACCTCTACAGATCAGAAGGGAAAAATTAGCCCTTCAGTATGACACCAAAGTGAAATCTTCTCCATCTAACCCAGCATATGACTGCACTTTTGATTCAAAATACAGACAATATTTCGACCAAAAAGAAAAATTAATTAGACCATTTGGCCTCTGTAGGGAGCCTATTCTCAAAGAATCCACCTTCCTTCTAAATAATATCCATAAAAGCATCTTGCCACAAACACCACCTTGGATCATTAAAAATCCAAAAGTTAACCTTCAACTGAATCAATTCCCTAAAACAAAAACACATCCCTTCACTTACCGGGAAAAACATCAAAATATCCTCCAACAGCATCCCGACTACCTATATATCTATACAGATGGCTCTAAAGACAACAATAAAACAGCATTTGCAGCAGTCTTAAACAAAATAATAAAAACAAAAGATCTTCCCATGGAAAGTTCTATTTTCACGGCTGAGGCCTGTGCAAAACGCAAAAAATTCATATTCTCAGACTCACTCTCTACCCTATTATCATTAAACAATAAAAAAAAAAAAAGCTACAGCACCCACTTACTATCAATCTGCTCTGCAGATTACACTCAATATCAAACAAAGAAATCGTTTTTTGTTGGATTGCAAGCCACATTGGGGTGAGAGGAAATTATAGAGCAGCAGCAGCAGCGAAATCGGCTTTAGACTTTTGACTCCCGATAAGTATAACATCCCATACACTGATCTAAAACTAAAAATCAATAATTTCTTCCATAAAAATTGGCTACAACGCTGGAATAGAAAAATACATAATAAACTGTCCCAGATTAAACCCTTCTTAGGAGAATGGCACCCAGCTTTCTGAAAATCGCGAAAAGAACAAGTAACAATAGCGCGATTGCGTATTGGTCAATGCAGACTAACGCACTTTTTTATACTCAAGCAGGAACAACAACCACAGTGCTCGACATGACAAATGCCCTGCACAATCAAACACGTTCTCCTTGAGTGTAAAGTTTTTGATAACACTAGAAAGCAGTATTTCCACGTAAATACCATGACGGACTTATTTGAGAACGTCCACATGGATGATGTTTTGTCGTTCTTGAAAGAGACCGGGTTGTATCAGAAAATATAGACTTGGATTTTACAATCCTGAAAACACAACGAACTAATCAACTGAAAGCAAATTATTTCTGAATAGAAATACTATTATATTTGTGTTAGTAGAAATAGTAGTGAGAAATAATAAATAAAAAAAAAACTATTAACACTAAAATCAACTAATGTCATATAGAAATACTTGAAAATATTTACTCATATGCGAGTAAATGAATTGTTTGGTTTTAGTATGGTATCATTAAATTATGTGTTTACAAACCATACATATAATATGTATGTTTAAACAGGCTTTGGCATTAAATAACCTATAGAGGTTGATATGCCGTTAAACCCAACCAACCAACCAATCAACCAACATTATAACTTTATCAAAATAAGGTTATTGAGCCTTATATTATGGAATTATATAATTTACCTTATTCTTAACATCCTTCTGATCTTGATGCTCGTTGCTGTTTATATGGATAGAGAGAGAGAGAGAGAAACAAAGAGAAAAAAAGAGTGAGGGGAGAGAGGTAGAACGTATATCTTACCAGTTACCATCAAAGGAAACGAACCCAACGCGTTTAATTTCTATAAAGCCTGTGTCTAAAATTTTGGTCAAACTTTGTGAATATATATATATATATATATATGTGTGTGTGTGTGTGTGTGTGTGTGTGTGTGTGTGTGTGTGTGTGTGTGTGTGTGTGTGTGTGTACAGTGACACGCATCAGTATTGGATTCATGTTATTATTTTCTGTTATAATTCTAGTTTATGTTCACCATTTTGCCTGATATTTGGTAAGTATTATCTCGTAAAGTTGTTTTCGTTGTATGTGGAAGGAAAATTAAAAATTCATGGTTGAATCCATTTTTTTTTTTTTTTATCAAACTTCAAAATTACCCTATGCAAATATATTGGATACATCAATTTGATTTTTTGTTGCGTAGCCTCTGTTTTGTTTCACTGCTTCCAGTCGCTTTCTATAGTAGGCCACAAGTTTTCTACAGTGATCCAGCGTTACTTTGCCCCATTCTTCCTTGCATAATTCCTCTAATTGCTTGATATTTTGTGGATTCTGCGTATGAATTCTAACCTTCGAAATATTCCATAAGGTCTCAATTGGATTCAAGTCAGGAGACTGACTTGGCCAATTGAGAGTACTAATACCATTATTTTCAAAATATTCCTTTGTAAGTTTTGCGGTATGTTTGGGATCATTGTCGTGTTGAAGCACAAAATTCCGACCAGATCCTAAGGAAGTTGCAGATTTCTGCAGATTCTGCTCTAGAATCTCCCTGTATATGCTACCATTCATTCTGCCATGGATAACTTGTAATTCACCAGTATCCTTGGAAGAAAAGCATCTCCATATCATAATGGAACCACCCCCTAACTTAACTGTGGAGATGGTATTGTGCTTCTTGAAGGCAGTGCCATTTTTTCGCCAAACACTTGTTGCTGTGTTCCCTCCGAATAGTTCAACTTTCTTTTCATCCGACCAGATAACCTTTTCCCAAAACTGCATACCTTTCTTTTCATAAATTTCGACAAACTTTAATCGGTCTTTGACATGTTTGATTTTCAGTAAAGGCACTTTTCTTGGTGATCTTCAATGAAAGCCTCTACGATATAGAGCTCTGCTAATGGTATCCTTTCTTACATAAATTCCAGCACCCTCGAGATCAGTTTTAATTTCAGAACGAGTAATGAAGGGGATTATTTGCTCATTTCTGCCAATCCATCTTGAAGTACGCTAATGTATTTTTCTCGGTCTTCCATTTCTTGGAAGGTTTGCAGTACCGTCGCCATACTTCTAATACTTTCTGATGTTATTTCCGACTGTACTTAGTGCTAGATTAATTTCTTTGCTAATTTTTCGATAACCTTGTCCTCCTTTGTGACGTTCAATGATTCAATCTCGCATATCTCTGGATAATTCTTTAGTTTTTGCAATTTTTAATCCTTGAATTGCAAAATGCACATCAAAGAGTCAGATGATTAGTAGCACTATCTTGTAAAAAATTGTGTGCTCCTCCGATTGGTCAGAGACAATATACCAATACTATCGAAAATTTGAATATTTAAAGTCTTTTTAAATACAAATTTTCGATTGGAAATTTGAAAAAAGTGTCATGTATCCAATACTTTTGCGAAGGGTAATTTTGAACTTAGATTTTTTAAAAAATGGTAATTTTGAACTATGATAAGAAAAGAATGGATTCAACCCTGAGTTCTTTTTTATAAAGATAAATTACCAGATGATTTTATAGAATAACTGGTATCTCCATACCAGCTTTTTTTCTTCTTTAGATGATAAATTGTATGACTAATGGCGTCTGAGTTTTTCTACACTCGAGAAGAAAATAATTCGTGAAAAATGCAAGAAAGATGATCATCAGGTGATACGATGTATAAAGAAGATATTGGAAGAAGTAAAAGATGACAACTCAAAGCTTTGCTCATATCATATTGTTACTCATTGCTTACATTGCTTTGAGGAAATCAAAGAAAAGCCTGATTTTAAAGAATATACAATAAATGTTATGAATTTATTGATTGATCGACTGAAATCGAGATCTCTTCCACATTTCTTTATTCCGAAATTCAACCTTTTACGTGAAGTGAGTCAGAAAGAATGTGAGCAATTCATTGAGAAACTCAATTTTTACAAAAATGAATGGACAAAAGAATAATCACATAAACTTCCTGATGGCAAATTCGTAAATCCTAAAAAAAAAACGATAGAAAAGAGATCTTTCTAAACTAAATCTTTATCAATTATCATTACTTTTTACTCGTATTTTCTTCGTCTTATATTTCTTGGCTTTTATAACACAAGTAGTATTAGCAATGATTATTTATAACTTCTTTAAAACTATTTGTTTATTATAGTCATTCTGTAAATATTGGCGTAAAGGTTTAATGAATTTTCTTTTCTCTTTTGCAATATCAAACTGACATGTTTAGACATAAAGAAGGACATTTACCTGTAGTTAATGTATTGTGATCGTCAAAATATATTTACCCTGTTTCTTCTTAACTTCTCTAGAGGAATAACGAACCAATTTGTTTGGATTCTTCCTTTTTTATGGAGACTGTGGAGAAGAATGCAGGGGAAGGTTTGATTCAAGAATTTGCTGGCTGAATATATCATAAAAAGCATCGGCCATTATTATTCATTTGATTTAAAGATTATAACGTTGTATTTGAAATTATCTTTACCTTATTGTAGGCTGATATCTGCCACCATTGAACCTTATAAAAAGTAATAAAATATCTGTTGTAAAAAACAAGGTATTTGTTCTTTGTTTTATTTAATAATTGTTTTTATATTTTATATATTATATTTATATTTGATTTACACTTTGCCACCCCTTAACCTAATAAGAAAAATGAATAAAATGTCCGAAATAAAACACAAGGTATTTGTTCTTTGTTTTATTTAACAATTGTTATTATATGTGAATATGCACCTACAGAACATTTCAACTGAAACCACCAGAAGTTGGAACTTTAAAATCTATAAAACCTATGGGAATGCTACGATTTTACAATACATTTGCGAGCAAAATTGATGGTAAAAACAGACGATATCGTAGCAACAACACTCTCTATAATATTACGAATAGATTGCAAAAAAGTGACAAATTAACACCCAAATTTGTTTGTTGAGGATAAGAAAGATCTGAAGAAAATCTGTAACGCAGTCATCGTTGTAGATAACACATTTTAAAAATAACATATGCCGTCTCTTCGTTTGTTTGTCATTGTTTTTAAATCTGGTTTTGTGAGGGATATTTATTTATTTATTTATTATTTCTTTTCTTTTTTTTATGCTACTTTCAGCCTCTGGTTCTGCTTAAAAGTAAAAAGATACTAATTCCTTTTGAAGCGAAACGGTACTGACTCATTCAGTTAGTAAACAACACGAATAAAAGCAGTTTGCAGTACTATTCATTTTGGTGATGTAGTGGGAGCAACACCTGTTTTGTCGGGTGTTGCTTTCAGGATTTGTTCAAAACAGCACGCAGCCTCCTTGTGTAAATTCTTTCTTGCTTCTTCTCCATACGTTTCGTTAAGGTCCAAGTGGTGCAACCATACAATAGTACTGACGTTTCTACAGATTAGAAGAATTTCCGTTTTGTTTTATCAAGTCTGAAGTTTGAAATATCAACGAGTGAATTTTAAGGTCAAGGCAGGGTAAAACTGAGCCGCTTATTTAAACACCAATTTAAGTAATACAATAGAGAAAATTGGAAGGAGGGTCCATAAAGACACTATCTACGTCATGAGAAACCAGTCAGACAACCTTATGTCCAAGTTGGTGATACAGGAATTTTGTTTATCCCAAGGAAGATCTATGTAATGCCGAGAAAGTCCTAACTTCTAAGACAGAATTTCTTGGGGTTTTTGAAGGATTAGGCTTGATGGAAGAAAAATTCAGGATATCATCAAAGGAAAACCTCCCTATAGACACTCCAACGGATACCAAAACAACAAATACCTAGAGTAAAAGATCGGCTAAAATATCATCTCGACAGTAATATTCTCGGCAGACTGGCGCTCAGCCAGGCTAAATACTCGTAAAATGTATCGGAAGAAAAAGGATCTACGTCAAATTAATTGCATGTTGCAGTTTTGGAAGATATAGAAGATAATAAGTCAAGTTTCCGCTCACCAAGTACCAACACTAGCATTAACATATCCGTGATATACTAACACCGAGCTCAACGGAAACAAAAGGTAAAATAAGGTCATTTACAGTAACATTTCATATACATGCATACATGCAATATACATGCAAGTAATATTGAAAGAATACACAAAAGTGTCTCAGAAGCTAGAAATATTCTGAGAAAGATCTATTAACAAATATCTAGACAGTATAACACATGGTCATAACTGGTTTTGAAATTTGCAAATTCGACAATCAATATTCGAATCTGGTTGGCTTTTTTGAGGTTGTGCCGTCATCTCCACCCCTACTATTATTTAAGTGAGACCCGAAAGGCTCTCTTTTCGTTTGTTTGTTTGTTTGTATGTTTTTTCAGCACGAGCAGAGACCTCTGTCTGGCTCGCTCCTTTTACTTTGCGAGCTCTTGTTTACTCACCTTGGACTTTAGGCAGTTCTTTCTTAATCAAGGTGGCTTAAGCAAAATAGGCTTATTAGTCTTAGGCTAAGCCTCTTTTTCTTACCGGGTTTTTATGGTTACTTATTGAAACAATAAGCCTACTGCAGGCTAAAAGGTTGAGTGTAAGGTTTGAAGGCAGTATTATTGGTCTTTTGCTGACAAAGAAAGCTGTTGACCGGGTCAGAAAATGTGTTAAAAGCTTCTGTAGGCTCAACAGAAGAAAATTCGAGTTGAAAGAGAAAGATATTCATCTCAGAGGAGGAAGCAGTATTGTACTTGAAGTTCACTTAAAGAAATAGTAAACTTCGTTTTCAACTAGTCTACACAGGAAACTGGAACATGGTAGGCCAGATTGCTTCTACACAAGAAGGAAATGCTGAGAAGAAGAACAGACCCTAAAAATTGGCTTCAACTTGAACTTTGTGATAAAATACCCAAGAAAGGTATTTTATCATTAACAAAAGTTAAACTGACTGTAGGTGGTTGACAGCATGGTTTCAAGCAAGTCAGTCGTATTTCTTTATAAACCTTTTTTTTTTTGTGATTATATTATTGTTGTGGAAGACTTACCCATCTCACCATAATGGACTCTTCTCGCCTTTATTAGTACTGAAAGATTTCGCTGCCAGCCGAACAATACCGGAGTTATCCGAAACAGCACGAGACTTATTACCTTTTCTATGTAACTCTATCTTTCTTGTGCAATATAATCTGTTTACCTAATATCCGTTTCATGCGTTTTCATTGGTGACCCTTTCCGGGGCCACAACAATTATCGATACTTGAATGTATGTTATTTTGTTGTATTAAATTCAACGTTTTCGACAAGCATAAGGAAAAATATACCAAGCCAGATTTTGTAAAGTTTATTTCTCTTGAAATAAATTATTTTGTGGGAACTAGTTGTTTTTGTTTTAAAGAAATATAGACACACTTTTCTTTCAAATAGCAAAAGTAAGTTTCCCTTCCCCCTTTTTTATATCCTTTATTCTTATACTTTTCTCTCCCTCTTTGCCAGGCCTAACAGGCAGAAATAAAGTTTACTTGATTAGCGTAGATTGTACTTTATAGTGGCTAACATTCGGACAATTTTGTTAAATTTTCGTGTGTTGGTTGTTATAATTTAAGGCCTAAAACCTAGAATATTTTTTGAATTAAGCACGATTTCTCAAACTACTCTATGACACTGTGGACTTTGGGGGATAAGGTTGATAATTTAGAAGTAAATAAACAACGGGAAAAAACTGGAAATTCTCAATGCAAGTGTAAAGTATAAAAGATAAAAGTACTGACCGGCTCTTTCTTTTAAAAAGTCCAGAGAAGGAAAGCATAAATAAATAATTCAATATAATAATGAGTCGATCCTAGATGGGACGGCTACGATACCTAAAATATCCGGTTTAGTAAAAACGCTGAGTCCCCCGTGACGTCAAACAACAAAATGTTATATATACGTCATCAGTGAACTTCAGTCGTGAACACGTGGATTTTTTTTTTTTTTTCGAAGCAAGTTAATTCTGCTAGCCTTTCGGAGACTAAATTATTACCAGAGGATAAAATATATTATATTTAAAACTTCCTCTTCAAAGTATAATGAAGCCTTTCATTATTACTTATATTTAATAAACAGACTTCCTGTGCACAGAAATACTTCCCTCGACCAGCAGAGTAGCAGCGGCTAACATTACATAAACACACAGGAAGCAACCAAAAATCGAGAGCAGGGACACCCTTCTGTCGGCCGTGTTGATCGGTACGCGGATCTGAGCAGGTGTGTCCTGGTTCCGCTGGCAGTCGGTCGAAACCTTCTGACATGAATTCCAGTTGGCCGGTATTCTTGTCAGGTGCGCCAAGACCGGCATCCTTGAGCCTCAGAGAACCGTCCCTCAGACTCTAACGCTCCTTGGAAGGGCTTTATTTATCTTCTGAGGCGCCTCAATTTAGGGAAATGCCGCTGGGAATGTCTAGACTACGGCCCTGCGCCTCGACCCACCAAAAATAAAGGCCTCGTACCACATTCGTCTGGTCGGTGGGACGTACGACAAATACCGATTCGGCAACCGGTCTTAGCCCGGAGGAGAGAAATCTATTACCTCTCCCAGAAACGTGGGGTCAGCGTCCTCACCATCAAACCAAGCTGCCGAACGTGGGGTCTGCCCCCTTACCACCAGCTGAAGCAGAAGATGTGAAATCAAAACAACCACAAGCTTCGACCTAGCACAGCCTACCAGACCAATCATAGCAGCCTTTCTTTTTTTCTCTCATTCCAACAGCTCTTCTTAAAGATAATCTCAGAAATTCTTACTATCCTCAAACAGCTCTTTTAAGGTTAACCTCAGGAAGTCTTCTGAAACCATTTTTGGTATCTTCATTACATCTTCCTGGCAGATACTACGATACGACGACGTACCAGCCAGTACTAACTGCAGACCAGCTTCTATAATCCTAACCCTAACCCTAACTACCTTTATAGCAGCTAAAGTTTTATGAAATCTTTGTTTTCTGGTGAATTTTGTTAAGTGGTGATGATGATTAAAATTAAAATCATCATCACGTTACTTTATATATATATATATATATATATATATATATAATGATTTTGATGTCGAGGGTTATATGATATAGTAATTATGGGCAGGTCATAAAAATGATGATAAGTTTTGGGTAGCTTTTGCAATGATAATAATAGTGATGAATGTAACAATTATGATCATATCGGTTTTTGACAATACTGACGGGTGTTTATAATGCAATAATGTGGTAATGTGATAATATTTACATTTACTGGCAATACCTATTGATGTTCATAATGTGATAATGTGGGGGAAATATGGTACTTACGGTCTGTGGTTCTGTTGTATAATTGGTATGGTGTCGGTAATAGCCTATTAAGAAAGATGTTGATGAAACAGGCGGGATATGGAGAAAAGACAAGGTGGAAGTTTTAGTGAGTAATATGGAAATAGATGACAGAATCATACGTAAATATGAAAATAATTGTGGTGTTTAAAAAAGAGAAGGTGTAAGAAATTTAGTTTATGTTTTGGTTGAGTGTTTGGGCCGAATTGGGATTGGAGGTGATTGTTTTCGTGTCTACATTTTGAGATTATCTCGGACTTGTGGTTTAAAAGAGTATATGAAACCATCGGCATCGCCACCGAAGCCCTCCTGGACCCGCCTCCTGTTCCAGAACCTATCTTTCTGAAACTGATGCACATTGCCACAAAACGTTTGCAATTTAGTTTTAATAACGCCATGTACCAGCAGACTAACGGAACCAGTAAGGGAAACCCCCTTAGAGCTGCACTAACTAACATCTTTGGACAAACAAAACTATTCAAAATCATCAACTTGCCATTGTTCAATAAACGGTATGCAGATGACACTTTCGTGATTTTCTTCTCGAAGTCGGAAAGTAGACGCTTTTTCAATAATGTCAACCAACAACATCGTCGTTGATATTTACCAGTGAATTCGAGCAAAACAAGCGCTTATCTTTTTCGACGTCTTAATTGACCGCACCAATTTTGGTTTGCAGACATCGATCTATAGTAAATCTACGTTTACTGGATTGTACACATGGTGGGGTTCGTTTTCCCCTCCAAACCAAAACTTGTCAATGAACTCGATTTTATAAAGAAACTTTTCTTGAAAAATGGATACCCTAACACCATTAAATACAAAGTAAAAGTAAAGTTGTCTCCCTTTAGTCGAGAGCGACTCGAAGGTTCTCTTTTCAATAACTACTATCCCGAAGTGTAGGGGAGGCTTCTACACCTTTCCCTGTACTGCTCCACTTTACCCTTGATATGTACCTTATAATGCTAAGTGTTAAACAAGGTGACATCAAGTACCATTTTTTAAGTCTTTGGTATGACTCGTCCTGGGATTGAACCCAGGTCTACCGTGCCATTGCCGAATACTCTAACCACTAGGCCAATGTAAATGCCTGCAATTCTTCACCGAACCAAAATTTTGACCAGAGGGGTGCCTAATATTTCTAAAATTGCCGTGGATCGGCAACGCCTCCATGAAGTTATTAGAACAAATTCAAAAATCCGTCAACCGCTGTTTCAATTCGGTTAAATTAAGAGTTGTTCTTAAATCTATCGTGTTGTTTCCCCAAATATCATAGTGTGACCGCTCTCCAAAAAAGTTCTCTCATTTACCAGTTAATATACAAATCCGATGTTTGCTATATAGGCCGCGCTAACCAATGTTTAGAGAATAGAATAAACCAAGATATTCCCACGAGTATCTGAACACAAATTTCCGTCTACACTACGACGCCGAGTAGTTCTAATTCTACTTCTGCCATTGGCCACCATCTGTTGACTAATCAGACCTGCGCATGCGTATACAGTCCCACTATGTTTACTGTTAGGGTACTTACCTTATGAACTATAATGAACTCTTCCTATTACAATGAATACCGGAAGAATATTCATCTCGGCGTTGAATTAACTCCAGCCTAAGACTTTGGCAGTCAGACTGACTTTATTTCCATTTGGATGATAAATGGTAGGCACAAGGCCTTGGCAGTCAGACTGACGTTCAACACTCTTTTACCTATGCTGTATTTATACTTTTGCTTAATATTTCACGTAACCCCGAGTTCGTGTATTTCTTCAGGACCTTTTACTGGTCCACAACATTTACCATCTTGGAGATATCAACAAATGAACTGCTGCAATCCATTCTAGAAGTATTACTGTTGTGAGACCGAAACTTACCTGCATCATCGTCTCTTACAGCACTATATTACTAGCGTAGTAATATCCTAATACCGCAGCAGCTGTAGTAGTAGTAGTAGTACAAGAGTACTAGAAGTACGACTACCAATGTTGGCATTATCCATTGTAACTTTTGTTAATATATCTTTCTTACCTCTAAACCGTGTTCCGTGTTTTCCTTCTGTGTACCGAATTTGGGTCCACATCAGTGGCGATGTACGGATTCGAGAAACGCACTCACGCCGAAAGCCTTACCCGTCCCACATTCAATAGCGACAGAGAGAGTCAAGAATTTCGTCTTCACTACATTAGAGGACCCGCTCAATCACACAGCAGTGTTGAACGAGAAAAGTAAGCTGGCATCGCTACACCAGCGACTACATACAAAAATATTACGCTTACCAACATCGGTGACGAACTAACGATTCGACACCTACGGAATATTTAAGATTATTAAAGTCTGTCCAAATAATATAACGGTCAACTAAATATCGAGAACGATTCCTTATACGAAAAAAAAAAGCCAGTTCGTTCACAAAACAAATTGACAAACTCAAGCTTTTAAAGAAACTATTCACCAAATTCAGCGAGGCGAATTTTTTTCTTTTTCAAAGAAAGAAAGCAAGTTCTCGTACAACAAAAGAAAAATCTCAGGCATGTTTTTTTTTTACTTCGGTCTGAAGGATAATTTTTTTCTTCTCCCCTCCCTACACTTCTAAAAAAAAGTTTGTCTACAATTACGAAAATCCCCCAGCAAAGAACAGAAAAAAACTTGCTTACTTACAAACACTTATGCAAATGAACCTGTTGGGCGCCCACCAAGAAATAATTTTTCTTTATTTTATTCCTTACTAAAACGTTTTTGGCTAACAAAACAAAATATTAAAAAGTGTGGAGGAAGTTTAAATGACGAAATTTAACGGAACAACGGTACTTTGAAAGAAGCTAAATCAGTAAGTAGTTCAATTCCTTTTTTCTGCAAAAAGAAATTTGTCAAGATTCTTATGTACCCACCCCCTCCCACTCCGGTACATGGGTTTTCAAATCAACAGTATTTGCTGTAATTTTTTTGCCTTGTTCACCCCCTTTAGTCTTCATATAATAAATCTTATTGAATTATGGAAGAATTTCAAAAAGCAATCGTTCAATTGCTAAAGTCTAGCATGGATCAGCAAAAAAAATTCGAAGAAAGACAGCAAAAATTGCTTATGGAATTACATAAACAACAATAAGAATTCCAACAATTTACACTGCGGAAAACTAAACTACAGCAAAAACACTTCGAAGAATTACTTGTAAGTTCATTAAATGGCTAAAAAAATTCTGAAAAAGACACGATATTTTCCCAGAGTGCAATCTATAACTCGATTGATACATTCAAATACGCACCAGAGAACGACAAAACGTTCGAGGCTTTTTACAGGCGCTATGAAGATATTTTAACGTAGACTGTGAATAATGACCTAGTAAAAAAAAAAGGTACGTCTACTGTTAAGAAAACTAGGAACACCGAACACAATAGGTTCGTAGACTTCATATTACCCAAGAAAACCACAGACTTGGATTTTTCAGAGACTATTAAGCTCCTATCATCGGCACTATTCGGGCCTAACACAACCTTGTTCCACAAACGTTGGAAATGCCTGAACACAATCAAGGACAACCAGCAAGATTTCCTAACGTTTGCAGCATCGGTGAACAAGCTCTGTAATGATTTCAAACTTGCCGAGCTGACTGCCGATGATTTCAAGAGCTTAGTATTCGCATAGGGTCTAATATCAGCAGAAGACGCCGACGTCAGACGGCGAGTACTGACCAAGCTTGAAAACGAACAAGAATTGACTCTCCAAAAATTGTCAGAGGACCGTCAAAGAGTAATTTCTGTCAAGTGTTACTCAAAAACAATCGAGGAATCAGGTGTGGCTCAGATTAGAAAAATCAGAAGCAAGTCAACCGCCTATTCCCCTCAAAAAGACAAAAGGGCAAATCTCAGGTTCTAAATCCCGCAATAAACAAAACACAAATAGGTTAAAGAAACCACCCGGACCATATTACCATTGTGGTAAATGGCATTGGATGAAATTCTGTCCAGTAAAGAAGAAAAAATATAACAAAAATTGCAATAAAAAGGGTCATAACTTAACTCAGTGCTGGTACTCCAACATAATGAGAAAACACAAAAGTAAAATTAGGCAAGCTCAATCAGACGAGAGAGTCAATAGGAATTTAAGGAAATATGTGACTGTTGATATTTTCAGTGACTCCATTAAATTCCAGCTTGACTCGGGTTTTGATATCACAATCATCAGTTGGCGTACTTGGCGAAAATTAAACAAGCCGACCTTACTAAAGACGGATAAAACAGCAAAATCCGTAACTGGCGAGAATATGAACATCTTAGGCGAGGTAATCCTTACAGTAACACTAAATGGAGTTACCAAAAAGCTGAAAGCCTACGTACTGAAAAATTCGGTCAACTTGTTCGGAACAGATTGGATAGAAAAATTCAATCTATGGGATGGCCCAATGAGTACATTTTGTCGCAAAATAGAAAGTACAACGCCCGATTCGGTAAATCTCAAAAAGGAACTCAAACAAAGATTTCCCCAGGTTTTTTCTGATGGCCTTGGGAAATTTTCTAAATTAAAAACTAAGATCAAGGTGAAGGACGGTGCACAACTGGTATTCAAGAAGAAACGGAATGTCCCTTTCGCTGCTCTAGAGAAAATCAACAAAGAATTAGATAAACAAACAGGTATTCTGTCAAAAACAGATTTTAGCGAATGGGCAGCACCAACGGTTCATGTAAAAAAGAAATCCAACCAATTACGAATCTGCGCAAACTTTTCCACAGGGTTAAACGATACTTTGCAGGATCATCACTATCCTTTACCAAGCCCTGAGGAAATTTTCACAAAACTAAACATTAAGAACATGCAGAATTTGAGAGGGCCTCTCAGCGAACTCTTAAAAAAGGACAAACCATGGTTATGGACACCTGAATGCCAAGAGTCATTCGAAAAGATCAAGAAAACCCTAACTTCAGATCTCTCCCTCACCCACAACGACCCTACCCTCGGCATCATAGTCGCAAGTGATGCAAGTTCGTACGGTATCGGTGCTTGCATTCTCCACAAACTGCCAGATCGTTCGCGAAAAGCTGTGGCGCACGCTTCTAGATCCCTGCTATCAGCTGAGAAGCAATATTCCCAAATAGAGAAAGAGGCTCTAGGGATAATATTCATTGTCACAAAGTTCCACAGATACTTACATGGAAGACTGTTCATACTACAAACGGACCATAGACCCCTAATAACAATCTTTGGGCCCAAGAAAGGTCTGCCAGTCTATATTGCAAATAGACTACTTCGTTGAGGAACTACAACTTCAAGATCGAGTTCCTAACATCTAAAAATATTTGCCACGCAGACAGCTTATCGCAACTTATTCCCCAAAATACAAAAGTCTTTGAAGATTGCATTATTGCTACTCTAAGGACGGATTTGCGAAATCAGAAACAATGTTCGCAAGAAAAATCAAGTCTGTCTTTGATAAACTCATTCCACGGCAAGCAAAGTTCAAGAAAACCGTCTCGCCTCATAAGAAACATTTCTATCATGGCGATAAAGTTCCTTTCAAGGCCTAAAAAAACAGCATTACATTCTGGGAAGTAGGCACCATCAAACAAAGGATTGGCGAACAGGTCTATATTGAAATTCAGCATTTTAAATTAATAGGACTTAAAGACATACTGACCAATATTGAAACATTTTTCCTCTGTTGGCACATGAGTTCAAATCATTCCTCCTCCTTTCAGCGTTCATTTACAACTGAATTTTAGGTATGTTTGGAGACGGTCTACTGTTCGAGTCAGGGGTGGGTAGGGATACTAATTTCATCATTGGGGGGGTGCTGTGGTAGCTCTGGTAGCTTTAGGCTTTTACTTTTTCTTCTAAACTACTGTTAGGCCTCTAAGAATTTTTAACTTTTAGGATAGATTCAAAAACGTTTTGCCGTGTTCGCTGACATTTGCACAGAGTCATATATTCAATTTGGGTTTATAGTAAGCGTGTCTTTACATTTAAAACGCACAGTTTAAGCATTATTTTACAAACAAAAATACAGCATAACATTTTGTAAAATTCAGCATTTTAAATTAATAGGACTTAAAGACATACTGACCAATATTTAGGAATAACAAATGGCAAAAATCTGCAAATGGCAAATAGCAAAAGTCTGCAAATGATAAAGCCTAAAAAAAACAAAATCATACTGAAATGTTAAACTTGGTATCTTGTCCATGATGCAATGAAAAATAAAAATGCTGAATGATTATTCAATCTGTTTGAAGTTTTTTTCCTGGAGACTATATATCAGCCAAAAATCTCTTGAGAGTGAAACAGTAAAACATGTGGCACCAATAAACACAACACTTATTTAGAATCTTTTATTAAATTTAGATGGCATTTTATTATTATTATTATTATTATTGTCTTCTTTGTTTTCTATTTTGTAGAATCTGAGATCGAGTGTGAATGGAGGTAGTAATATACTAAAGGCAAAAAACTTTTGGAAAATCCTGCATTTCTTTAAAAAAAAAAAATCTTAAAATGAAATATTTTTGTATTTTTTATGGCAAAAGGTAAAATTTCAGTAACTGCAGTGTATTTGCTTTTATTTGAACGAAAAAGAAGTTCTTAACTATAAAAAAAAGTTATCATCAACCAACACGATATTTAGTTTTCAACACTAAAACCAACACCAGCATTAATTACTGCTTTACAAATTCTTGGCATTCTTTCTAAGAATTTTGGGGAAAAAAATTAGATGGCATTCTTCAAGCACTGTAAAAGCTCACTCTCACTCTTTGGGTATTCTCTTCACACTCTCAAATCCAATTCATCCCATAATTCAATGGAAGAGAAGTCAGCAGATTGAGTTGGCCAAGTCATAATTGCCAAAATTTTATTACTTTTTTTTAATTCAAGGTAATTTTGACATAATTTAGAAGAATGTTTTGTTGAAAGGTGAATTTTTTTTCATTCATAAATAAGCCAGATGGTATTTCTTCTCTTTGCCAATTCAAATGCTATTGTTCATTTTACTTGCTGACCAGAGTGAAATCTCCAGCAATTTCTCGTCCCAAAAATTCCTACACCATAACCGACCCAGCACTATGCTTAACAGTTGGAATCACACATTCATCATTTGGTCTTTCTCCAGACTTTTTTCTCACAAAAACTCTCCTCTTACAATAAAAAAGTTCAAATTTTGACTCGGCTATTCACAATACATTTTGCCACTTTTTCAATGTCCAGTTCTTATGCTTTTTGACCTATAGTAGAGTTGTTTTCTTTTCCTATGTCTTTTGTTCACAATAATCAAGTGGGTTTTTTTTCAGTAGCAGTCGTCACTTTTGGTACTCCAACTCTTTTTTTGTCAACACTTATACCAGTTTCTATTTACCTTTGTAATGAATATTTCACCGAATGTCAGGAAATTTTCAACTTCTTTCCAATTTCTCTTTGAATAACATTTCAATTTGTGCCTTCACCTGAATGCTTAGAATCTTTGAATTTGTTACTCTCTGCCAATGACTTCAAAATTAAAAGATAAATTTTAAAAGACCTATGAAAATATTATTGCAACTTTTTTTTCAAACAGAAACAGCTATGTTTTGACTAAAATAAGTATTGGGTCATTAACTGAGACTTATTCTGATGCCAAGTAATACTTAACATATATATATTTGATATTTTCTTTATATTGATAACACTTCTTCTTCTTCTTCTTCTTCTTATTATTATTATTATTATTATTATTATTAGTGTTGAGAGTTTTTCCTGACAACTTCAAGTCATAGTTTTTCTTTTCAGTCTGAGTAACAGCAAGTCTCCTCAAATCTCTACGACTCTTCTAATTTTCATAACTGATTTTAGCAGTGCTGTGGTCTCAATGGTTTCAGTTTTTTCTTTTATCTCCAGTTCTTTGAGTCTCTTTTCCAGGTTCTTGTTGGCCATTCTAAGGGCCCTTAATAATTTTGATGAGCATTTTCTTTTGTCTTTTAATTTTGAGTTACATTTTCCTATATTTAAAGGAACTTTTATATTAAACATATAAAACATTGTTTGGTCACTAAAAATTCAAATCTAAAACTGTTGTCTATTTAAACGAGAAATCAACCAACATAAATGTAATTTTCTGTTTGTTTCTATATTTGTGTTTTACTTTTTGGGAATTAAAATATCACATATTTGCCTAATAATCTCTTTTTCTTTGAGATCAAATTAACCATTTCTTCTCATATTAATCAAATTAATAACTTCTGTATAATTCAAATAAATAATCATTTTTCAGGGGTGTATCACAAGTCTTGTGATAATTTTCAGTTTTATTATCACTGCAATTTTTTTTATTTATCTGTTTTATCTATGTATTCCAAATTTTAAATTAAATAAACACTTAAACAAATTAATTCTTGAGTTTTGTTTTGAATACAAAATAAATTCTATATAAGAATATCATTATCAAGGTATGCTATTGACTCAGCTTCCCTTGACTGTCTTTCTCTCTCTTACTATCCCTATTGTTCATTGCTTTTGATAAGTTTTCTAGATGGCTGATGAATGTAAGTTTTTTGTTGGTCGACAAACATTGGTATGTTCAAGTATAGGAGTCCATAGGAGGATGTCGCTAATGAGTTTATCCTTGCCTTTCCTGCATGTCTTGATGTCTTAATTGGACGTTCCATGAGATGGGAGGTAAGTAGCCGTAGAATAGCTGTTTTGTAAAGTGCAGGATTTGTTCAAAAGAGCATGCAACGTCCTTGTATAGTTCCCATCTGACTTTTATTTGAGGTCTTTTGCTAGAATCCAAGTGCAAACATACAGTAGTACTGACACAGCTACAGCTTGAAAGAATTCCTGTGCTTTAAGAGATAGCAAGAGGAAAGTAGGTGAAAAATATTTATTAAAGTGATTGAAAATTTGTGACAAAAACTTAAAGGTGTATGACATTTAAATAACTTCAGGACCACTTGGTGAAAAAACTCTCAATAGAAGATAATGTATAATAGATAATTATAAATAATATTTTAATCACAAATAATTATAAATAAAAACTCTCAATAGAAGATTATGCATTGTGAATAAACTATGAGCAAAACTTCAGTTTTTATTTATAAATTTTGTAATTCTAAAAATAAGTCATGATTATCATTCAAAGAATTATTTGGACAAGTGATTTTTTTAATTTTTTTTTTAGGGCAACATTTCAGCCATTTCATTGTTTAGCTATCTTCAGATGTACATACAATCTATATGGAGGAGTGTTATTCATATTTTTCTTTTTTCAGTAGTGTCCACTATTAAATGTTTTTTCTCCTATCTTTAAGTGTTACATATGAGGGATGCTCAAAAAGTTCCAAGCCTCACCAAGAAAGAAGATCCATTGTCGAACATTTTTGTTATGGTAACAAACTACCACTTCTAATAAAACGAGAAAAACGAATTCAGATTTCTATCTTCATTTCTCAACAGGTGAGGCTCATACAAAACTGAGCGGTAAACAAAAAATCAAAAATCTTGATGAGGCTTAGAACTTTTGGAAAACCATCATATGTTATGTACTTCTCATTGCTTCTGTGTTGATCATCCATCAGCCAGCACTGAAGAATGGATCAACCCAAACAGAATATGCTATGAGATCAATCGTCTAAGCAACTCTTCCTTATTATCAATACCTTCAATTTCATTCTTGTGGCAGTGAATGAACCTGACAAACCAAGTTCAAATGCTGGATGAGGTTATTTGCATTTCACTTTGCAATAATCCGATTAAGAAAGTCATGAATCCATTTCTTCTCCTCCAAGCTATGGATACTGATTGAGCTCTTTAGCCTTGGTTAGGCAACTGGTCTGGAAGAAAGAAAACTTTGAAGTGAAACTAGCTATAAAGTAAAAAGTAAAGTTGGCAACCATAGTCGAGGGCAACCTGAAGGCTCCCTTTTCAATTGCTTCTACACCGAGGTGTTGGGAAATATGCTACTCCTTTCCTCATATTCCTCTACATTATCCTTGATACCAACTTTATAATGCAAAGTGTTAAGAAAGGAGGTAAGATGCTACTTTGATACAGTTTAAAATTCTAAATTCACCAAAAGTTGACAATTTTATTCAAATTTATTCAAGTAAAAGCTGCTTAAATCTAAAAATGTTTATGAAATTTTAAAATACTTTTTAAATGTTTCTTTAATTAAAGTAGAAGCTGAAAACATTAATAAACCGATTTTACGAAAAAAAAAGCAAAAAAAAACCTACTTGCACGTTCATAACTCTATTACTTACTATTGTATTTAAACCCAAGTTGTTGGTCAAAATTAATGACGAGAGACTTTCTGCATCACTTTACAATCCAACTATTAAGACACGCTTTAGTTTCGCATAAAAACTTGTTGAAAAGATCAATCACAAAAAAACTCAACTCAATAGTTTGTTTTTTTTTTTTGTGGGGGTAATCTTGAAAAAGTTTACATGGTTTTGCTGTTAAAACAACTCAATGAAATAATCACTTTTAATTTATTGTTAGTTTATTATTAAAATGGTGAAATAATAAAACTTTTTAATTGCCTTTTTTAATATTTAATGTTTTACCAGATAAAAATCTACAAATCTTTTCATCACCCGTAAATACGCTAATTTTTTACTTTTTTTATATAAATTTTCTACCTCAAGTCACACGTTTTTTTTTTTTTTCATATGCTTTCAAATGCTTTCCAGAGAAAAAGCAAAAAATTGTCTAATGTTTTAAAAGGTTTTTGTATAATAACATTCCAAACACAGTTTTAAAACAAAATGCTTTTTTAGCAGTTTATAAATAAAAGATTTAAAAGATATTCAATGAATTTTAATTAAAGCTGAATGTTTGGAAAGGAATGTTATTGACAAGCGTATGGTTGTAAACGACAACGGACGAGAGGAATAGATTTAATTTCGTTCATTTTAAATAAATAAAAGTTGGTATATAAGAAGAGATACAGGATCTCTTCTTCCACCACCAGATAAGGGTCAGGAGGTGAGTTGGTGAAAGTCGTTCTCGACTGTTTTGACACACTAGTGTGGTGTGGATCGGTAGGCTATGGGCGAACTAGGCGTTGATTGTGATATGGGTTAGTAGGTGACAGGAGCCTTTGATCTTGTTCGAGATGTGACGTGTGACTATTCTCTTCGCTCGCAGTATTTGTCACTGCCTCCCACCAGACAGGACTTGACTCAAGGTTTTTTTTTAAAGTGGGGTTTTAAGAAAAGGAAGGTTTTATGCTGGTCATTGACTCACTTAGTGCAATGTGAGCCAAATAAGACTACGGTTGGACTTGAATTCACTTTATATATTACGTTAGCCAAGCTGGTAGCTTGAAGAAGACCCGGGAATTTAGTGCAATGCAATGCTTATTAATGACCTCATTGCCCACCTGCTCGCAGTCCCTGGTGCCGACAGATCTTTGTGAACTTTTGTTGGGATCGAATCGACACCGAAAAACTTTGGGGGAAAACTTCATAATTGGTTAAAAAAAAGGATATTTTTTAATTGTGAATTTATGTTTACATTTTAACCAGATGGATGCACAGAGCCTCTCTGCATAATGACTTGATTTATTCATTTTGTCAATTACCATCCATCAGACAACATCCGGTTTATGTTACTTTTTTTTTCAGGTGAAACGTATGCTCGTTGTGTTTTTATTTTTGTTTTTATTTGTGTATTTATTTGTTTTGTTGGTAAGTAGGTTCGAAGTGGATTTGAAAATCAGAAAAGATTTCTGTATATAACAGAAATAATTGAACTTCTTTAAAATTTTTGACGTCTTCCTTTAAAAGAAGAAATTAAAATACAAGAATCTTTCAAAATATAACACTCGTGAAATGCAAATAAAACTGAAAGTTACAGTGAAGCGTATTAAAAATAGAATTTTTTAAAACCCGAATACAAAGGGCAAAACAGGATATTGCTGAACAAAAATAAGTGTTATTGTATAGGACTTTACACTCCTATAAATTATTTTGGGTGGTATGCCACTTATTCCCACAAAGATGGCGGACGCTCATATATTCAGTCTCGGGAAACCATTGGCCAGGAGAACCACGTGACAAGCTTAAAACTACGTCCGCGCGTAAATTTTCGTCCTGCGTTTGGAGCCACCTACAAGACGCGTATTTTCTATAAATACGTCGTCTTCAAACACCCTCTCTCTTTTACCAATTTTTTTCGCAGCGGCAAGACACTCCCTTCAGTGTGAATCAACAGGAGTGAAAAGCAACAACATGGATGGGCCTCGCAGACATTCATATACAATGACTATGAGACGCTTTCCAGTCTCAGAAAAACTGCCTGTTTCTAATCATAAAAAGGACATTTTAAATATGTAATCCTTTTGTAGCTTAGTTGTGTTAGACACACACACACACACACACACACACACTCACACATATACACACACTATTATTTTGTGAGTAGAGTTAGCAATATTTTTTATGTATCAATGTAAGTTTTATTGATGTAGAATATAAAATTGTTTTGTTCGTCACCTTGTTTTAAATGTTCCTTTTGTCCACGCCGTTTCATTTGTTTCATATCTTTTACTCATTTGTTGTATATCCTTCACTCATTGGCTTCCTTCATTTACTATTTTATCCATGTGCCTATATTATGTCTATACTGTGCCTATTCGACCTTTTTTCTAAACTTCATTAACATTAAATTGTGGGGAAGCATAAATACCAAAATACAGGTTGTAGGTTCCATATTTATTTTGTCTACTTTTAAAAAATAGATCGAAATATTTAGAAAAAAAACAGCCACAAGTTTCTTCCTTTAAAATTTCTATTTTTCGATGAATTAAAATATGTTTTATCTAATAACATATTTACATTTAGTCTGTGATTGGAGAAAAGTAAGTTAAAATCGAATGCAAATTTAAGTCCACTCCACCCCATTTTCGATCCAGTATTATTTTCATAATTATCAAAAAGAAAATTATATTTTTACTCAGTCACAGAAATAAAAGCTTTCAAAACATTTTTTTTTATTCTTTATTCAATATCAAAATTTGAGTTCTTTTTTTCCAACAGCTCCAAGCGGGGTGTCCTCGTGGTGTAATGGTTAAAGCGATGGACTGCGGAATCGTTGTAAGCGAGTTCGAGCTCCAGTCACGCTATGACGTCACTTTCGGCCATATACCCTTGGGAAAGGTATGAATCCCCTTATTCTCCCAGCTATGGGTTTCATAATACCACTACTATTCTTCTAGGAGAATGGCTTTGGCATTAAATAACCTACAAAGGTTGATATGCCATTAAACAAAGAAAACAAACACCTCCAAATTATTTTTTTTATCTTATGCACACCTGAAGACTTTGGTCTTTTTATCATACTCAGAAAATGTATGCCATATCCTATATGCCAAACGCTTTAACAGCGTCACTGACATGAGGATGGGTAAAGTTAAGTGACCTGAAAAAAATTAGCAAGATTTTTGATAGAATTGCAAATACATTAGAAAATTAATTTATTAATAAATGAACACTTAATTTTTCATTAAAATAGGATAATTTCCTGTTATTTGTTAATTTTTCCCCAATCACGGGGTAGTGATTTGTTATGGAACGAAAGGTTCATGGCAGCTATGATGTTCGTATGTAAAATATGATATTGTTACGAGGATGGCAAACATATTGTAACGTCAGGAGTTAGTAACAAAATATTACTGTAGCAGATGAATCTTCCGGGTACTGTGATGAAAAAAAAGTTAATGTTCAAATGAATTACAAATCGAAATAAGCAAACACCAGAAGTTTGGGTCGATTGTTTTATGGCATATCAACCTCCATGGGCTATTCTATGCAAAAGCCATCCTTCGAGAAGAACAGAAGTGGTATTATTTAACCCCTAGCTGGGAGGATAAGGGGTTTCATACCTTTCCCAAGGGTATTTATCCGAAAGTGAATGAAATAGCGCGACTGGAGTTCGAACTCGCTTACTACGATTCCGCAGTCCATCGCTTTAACCACGAGGATACACCCTAATTTGAGTCGAAACAGATGTTAACTTTTTATATATTATTTTTGATAATGATCATTAATTTACAAAAGATAGTTTTGTAAGTATTGTGTACGTAAATGTTTTAGTATTTAAAAAATTCTTGTGATTCAGTTCGAAATTTCCTTAGAGGATGAGACTTAGTTACTGTCGTGAAATTTTGGACTCATATTTTTGGTTCATCTGTCTTCTGAGACTGCTGGACAGCTACTGACTAGTACTGGGGATTTAGCAGGATGTACTTACTAGATTTTTTGGCGGTAAAATAGGAAAAAGTTAGTTCTGGAAACCATGACGCACGTGGGTCTTTTTCTATTTTTTAGATTTATTGACGTGCGGATTTGAGACCGTTGCAAGTTTGTGTGACTGGTTTGATTCTTTGGAGTCGCCATTGTTGTATAGCCAGAATCATAATGATATCAATTCAACAATACATATGCGAATACATATTCAAATACAAATACACAATACAAATACAAATGCAGGTGAAAAAAGGCGGACTCTATTGTTCAGGTACGAACGTTTATTAACTTCTGAAATTTGTACAGATTTTGTTTACACAGTAAAATGTCAAAACAGTTCTATATATAACAATTCATTTTAGTGTAAGTACTGTTTCAATGTCAAAAAATTTGGAATTCAACTACGAATAATTTACCTGCGATAAATTTACTATAACGACGAATTTACCACACGATGAATTTACCGCGATGAATTTAGCCGACTCCATTGTGTTTAGTTCCTTAATTTATCTCGTAAATCAGTTCCTAGAATTGAATTAGGTGGGAATATTTGTGTGAATGTAGAATTGATTGTGAATGAAATTATTTATGAATAATGTTAAATTCAACCAGTTTGTCAACATTCTAACTTGATAATGAAATCCTCTTCGTTGTATTGAAGATCGTCCATGTCAAAGAGACTGATATGCGAATTTATTGAGGGGTAGTTGAGTTTGGCAGTATTCCTACTTTTGGGTGATAGGCTCCTGTGTTCATACTTAGGTAAAAGCTTGTATTTCTAGATTTCTAAAAAGAAAAATAACCGGTTGTCATTATGTGTAATGAATCATTCATTTAAAAGATACTCGAAAAACTGGTTCAGTCAATTTGAGTAAAAAAAATAGTTTAAATCTTTTCTGCTTCAATCCACACATTGATATATTGATATTCTGACACAATTGTAATTCAGAAGAGTTTTTACAACTTTTGAACTTGTATTTGTTGTATAAAACGCCACTGTGAATCTTTCTTTTTGTTTTCTATAAAAACAAAAATGAAATATATAGTGAAACAAAAATGTCTGTTCATTTATTAGAGAATCACATACCATGTCCTTTTCTTTTTCATCGAAACTTCAACGTGATAATTGTAGTGTCTATGATATTAGGATGGTAACAAACAAACTCTTGGGGTTTCTAACAAAGAAACACGTAAAAAAACACAATTAAAATAGGAGCTTGTAAACTGTACATGTGTATATGCTCGGATGAGTCAAAAGTTTTGCAATAGTTTGTACAGGAGTCACAATTTGGCAGCACCAGATGCTTTTGCCGAGGTTGGGAAGATGATGAACCACACTGAACTGTGATATGCTAAGCTCGCCTGATACTCTCCGAGTGCGACTCGCCGGATTTGTTTTTTTTTATTATTATTTTACGCTTAGAATAGTTCAAATGGATAAAAAGTTGAATTTGCGTTTTTTAAATAATGCAAGGAAGAAAAAAGAGATATTTTATTTCATAAAATTTCATTGTATTTTTAAAAATGATTCCTTCAAATATTGACTGATAATTTAAAACGACATCAATGTTTTATTGTATAATTTTATCTATTTTTATGATAAACTGTTCGATTTTTATTTTTATATCATAAGCGTATTTTTAGCACAAATGTACTTATAGTATAGATTTTTTTAAAAATTAAAAATAGGAAAGCTGCAGGGTTTGACGAGATTCCCCCAGAAGTATGGAATACCAGACAATTCGACGACATACTGCTCCGACACTGCAACGCAGTCTATAATCAAAATACGATAAACAGATGGATGAAGGGATACATTTCCCCTTTCCCTAAAAAGGGTGACCTCGGATTAGTCAAGAACTACCGAGGTATAACACTTACATCCATAGCAGCCAAAATTTACAATGCCCTACTACGAAACCGCATAGAACCCAAAATCTACAACATCCTTAGGAAAAACCAAAATGGCTTCCGAAGAAATAGATCCACGACCTCACAAATATTGACCATCCGTAGAATCCTTGAAGGCGTTCGGGCAAAAAACCTACCGGCGAAATTACTATTTGTCGACTTTACCAAGGCCTTCGATTCCATTCACAGAGGGAAAATGGAACTAATCCTACTAGCATACGGCCTACCAAAAGAAACCGTAGCAGCAATAACGATTTCTATAGAAACACCAAAGTGAAAGTACGTTCACTGGATGGAGACACAGAATACTTCGACATTGTAGCAGGAGTACTACAAAGGGATACGCTAGCCCTATACCTATTTATCATCTGTCTAGACTACGTACTTAGAACATCGATCGATAAAATCAGAGAAAACGGCTTCGAGCTGACAAAGAAAAGAAGCAGAAGGTACCCTGCAAAAACAATTACCGACGCCGACTACGCCAATGACATAGCGATACAGGCAAATACGCCCAACCAAGCCGAAACACTACTGCATAGTTTGGAACGAGCTGCTGCAGGCATTGGCCTCCATGTCAATGTACACAAAACTAAATATATGTGCTTTAATCAAACAGGCGACATTTCCACACTAGAGGGAACCTCTCTGAAACTGGTAGACAAATTCACCTACCTAGGAAGCAGTGTCTCATCAACCGAAAAAGACATCGACACGCGGCTAACAAAGGCATGGACAGCTATCGATAAGCTATCGATCATATGGAAATCAAACCTGACCGATAAAATGAAACGCAGTTTCTTCCAGGCTGCGGTCGTGTCGATACTGCCGTATGGATGCACCACTTGGACGCTAACAAAACGGCTCGAGAAGAAGCTAGACGACAATTACACAAGAATGTTGAGAGCAACGTTGAATAAGTCGTGGCGACAACATCCCACAAAGCACCATCTATACGGCCACCTGCCTTCCATCACGAAAATTATCCAAGTTAGACGAACCAGACACGCAGGACACTGCTGGAGAAGCAGAGACGAGCTTATAAGTGATGTACTCCTGTGGACACCCACATATGGCCGAGCAAAAGCAGGACGACCAGCTAGAACATACATGCAGCAGCTATGTGAGGATACGGGATGTAGCCCTGAAGACCTGCCTGAGGCGATGAACGATAGGGAGAAGTGGTTAGAGAGGGTCAGGGATATCCGTGCCTGTGGCATGACATCATGATGATGATGATGATGATGAAAGTATAAATATTATGATTTATGAAATAATTAAATATTATCATAAACTATATATACATCATAATTTAATTTATTTTTTGACGACTGATGGTTTTATTTTATATCATAATGGCATCTTTATCGTAACCTCTGTTAAATTATGAATGTTATAATTAATAAAATAGAATGTTCTCACTCCAAACTGAATTTTTTCCTATTTTGTTCATATGAGAAACCGTGAGTTTTTTATTTGTTTTTGTTTGTTTTGTTTTTTTGTTGTTGTTATTTGTTGTTTTTGTTTTTTTTAACATATGTGCTATCAATAAGATTTTATTTTCATTTTTCTGTGTGTCTCTATATTGCAATAGGATGCTTCATTCGACGGTAGGTGTAACTCCAGCTGGTGCTCGGGTTCCTGAATATGTTATGCCTAAAAACAATTACTTATCTGGTGACTGGAAATCTCATGTGTGGAGAGGTGCAGCTCATTACGTACCTTCCGAACGGCGGTGGATTGCTTATCATAACTACAGGTGCCTTCCATTGCTGGCTAAAAGAGATGCCAAGGATTTGCAATCAGAGACAGAATATGTCGACTTTGTACGATCGAGAGACACACCAACCGGTCAGTATTTGAAAACACTTTGTTAATGTTCGATATTAGCTCCAAACTTTGTTTTATCATACTTGAGTCTATTTTTTTCTTTTCTCACTTCCATTTTTCAACGGAGACAATTATCTATTGTCTCTCTACATTCCTTTCCTTTTTTATTGCACTATCTTGTGTATAATCGTTTGTTTACACACAGTTGTAGAGTTTCAAATTTCAAGTATTTCAATCTAACATCAATGATTTGCCAGCATTTTTTTATAATGACTAATAACAAGCCTTTGTAAAGAATTTTAGCTTCGAGTGATAATTCCTATAACAAATAACTTGCACACGGTTAATGGTATGAAATATTCCTAACAAATATTTTTTTCAAACACATCTATTTTAGTAATAGATGGGAGGTACTATCACTCTAGGCCAGAGTAGACCTGGGAGTAATGGCAATTAAGATTGTCTCCCTACTCCTCAGTGATCCAGACTAGTGGCTTCTATAGATGAGAATAAAAACAGCCATTGAAAGATTACCCTAACCCACACCCAAACCACCTGTACAAATTGCATCGCTCTTCGCAGAAGTAAAAAAGAGATGCGTCCTGTTGAGGTTGAACCCCTGGCCCTAGTGTTCGAAAAATCCGCTACAGAGTTCAAACCAAAATTACTAAAATGCAAAGACACAATACAAATTACGACATTCAACGTTAGAACTTTAAATATAATAGGACAACTACCGGGGCTGACTGCATCGACAATCGATCATAACATAAGCATAATATGCTTACAAGAACACACATACACCCATTGCGACGATGTTACATATCACGATACTGGCAATGAATGAATGCTAGCCAATGCATCTGCCTGGAAAAACCCTGTCAATAGCACGATAGGAGGTGTAGGTATGCTTAAAGGACCGCGACCCCTAAAATCACTAAATAGCATAGATAAAATACAACCTAGGATGATTTCACGCTAGAAAATAGATTAACATGCCTCAATACAAAATTTCAGAAAAGGAAGAAAAAAACTATGGATCTACACCTACGCAAATAATACTAAAGCACAGATAGACTACGTCTTTATAAACAAGAAATGGAATAATAGCTCATTGAATGACGAGGCATATTCCTCTTTCAGGGGTGTGTCCTCCGATCACCGAATTGTCACGGCAAACATACGACTTAGCCTACGAATGAATATGGCCCGAACAACAACCACTGTACACTATGACTGGTTCCTGCTTAATAACAGGGATATTAGAGATAAATATACGTTAACACTAAGAAACAAATTCGATATACTACAGGAGAAGACAGAAACACGTACACCGAATGACGAATATGAGAATTTCGTCAATGCCCACTTAGAAGCAGCAGCGGAATGCATACCAACTAAACAAATAGCTAAACCTAGTGTCCCATGGGAGACATTAGCGGTTAGGAAAAAGCGTGCAGACGCGAAAACTACTTCTAAATGCAATACGAAGAACTAAGAACCCAACCAATACCAATGCCCTGAAACTTAAAAAAGCACAAAATGAATTAACTAATATATACATAAAAGAACAAACAGAATCCATACAAAATCAGATCAATTAGATTTTGACTCGTTTGGAGATAGACAATCTAGGATAGCATGGCAAACGGTAAACGAAGTGAGCAGAAAGGTGAGCACTGCGAAAGATAAACTGAAAACTACCGGCCAACAAGAATGAATACAACTATAGAAACAACATTTCGAGAATTTAATCAGACACCCTCCAAAAGTTACACAGGAACTAATCACGAGAATTATTAGTAAGCAATTAGACATGAAACTTGGACAGTTTACCAAAGAAGAACTCGACTCAGTACTTAGAAAAATTTAAAATAGAAAAGAAACAGGGCTTGATGAAATACCCCCAGAAGTATGGAAGACCTGAGAATTTGATGACACAGTAAGACCGTATATAATAAAAACACAAGAGACAGATGGACAAAGAGATGCATCCCCCCCTTCCATAAAAAGGGCGACCTCGAATTAGCCAAGAACTACCGACGTATAACCCTTATATCCATAGCAGCCAAGATATACAATGCTCTACTACGCAACCGCATAGAACCCAAAATTGAGAACATACTTAGAAAGAACCAAAATGGCTTTCGGAGAAATAGATCCACGACGTCACATATTTTGATTATCCGTCGAAGTCTTGAAGGTGTACGTCTAAAAAACCTAGAGGCAACAGTATTATTTGTCGACGTCGCCAAGGCTTTTCACTCTATACACAGGGAAGATGAAGCAAATACTACTCGTCTACGACCTAACCAAAGAAACTGTCGCGGCCATAATGATGCTATATAGTAACACGAAAGTAAAAGTCCACTCCCCGGATGGAGACACACACTACTTTGACATTGTAGCAGGTGTATTGCAAGGAGACATATTAGCCTCATACCTCTTTATCATATGTCTAGACTACGTGCTTAGAACGTCTATTGATAAAATGAAAGAAAACGGTTTCAAACTGACAAAGTAAAGAAGCAGAAGGTACCCTACACATACAATTACGGACACGAACTACGCTGATGACAATGTGCTTCTGGCAAATACACCCGCCCAAGCCGAAACCCTGCTACATAGTCTGGAACGAACAGCTGCTGACATAGGTCCCTATGTCAATGCACACAAGACGGAATACATGTGCTTTAATCAAAGAGGTGACATCTCCACACTAAACGGTAGCTTTCTGAAACTCGTAGACAAGTTCACATACCCAGGAAGCAGTGTCTCACAACCGAGACAGACATCAGCATGTGACTTGCAAAGGCATGGACAGCTATCGATAGGTTATCGGTCATATGAAAGTCAGACCTGACCGATAAAATAAAACGCAGTTTTTTTTTTCCAAGAAGCGGTCGAGTCGATACAGCTGTATGGATGCACTACGTGGACGCTAACTAAACGTATGAAGAAAAAGCGTGGCGGCAACTATACAAGAACACAAGTCCCGGAGGCTGCACCCTACAAAGCAGCAGCTCTACGGCCACTCACCACCCATCTCGAAAACTATCCAAGATAGACGAAGTAGACATGCGAGACACTACTGGAGAAGTCGGGGCGAACTCATAAGTGACGTACACTGTGGACCCCTACACATGGACGAGCAAAGACAGGACGACCTGCAAGAACCTACATACAACAATTTTGTGCCGATACAGGATGTAGCCTAGAAGACTGACCGGGAGAGATAGACGATAGAGAAGGGTGGCAAGAGAGGGTCAGGGATATCCATGCTGATGGCGCAACATGATGATAATGATGATTTACCCCTTGTTCACCTTTGTATCTATATTCAATAACTGATTCACATTCAGTGGGATGTTGCTTTAAAAGAAGTTGTGTCATATAATGGATTGACGATTGTCATGCAAGGAATTATATTATCAACAGAAGACAAACTCAAGAATAAAGAGAGAGACAGAGACAGAGAGGGACAGCAAGGTGCCGTGTGTTGACTTTATCTAGATAGAGAGAGAGGAAGTAAATTGAATGCTGGGAAAGATGAGAGGCTGTTTAGGAAGTGGAGGTAGGAAGCTTACAATAAATAACGTAAAAACTTTACACTCACACACACAGGTGCGCACAAATGTGTGTGTATTTAGGCAGTAGACTTTCTTGTAGGCATATTCAATTAAAGATGACAAAGGTTTGTTTTTTGAGTTTTTTATTGGTCTTTTAATGTTGACAAGTGAGATGTCGCAACTGTGGATGAAGGCTTTTTAAGAATTGTCCGAAATCTCATACTATAACCTGAGTATATGTTCTTTCGACCATCTCTGATCATAATCAAGGATGTAAGACCACGCCATAGATTATCATCATCATATCGCGCTGGTAGCACGGATATCCCTGACCCTCTCTCGCCACTCCTCCCTATCGTTCATCGCCCTAGGTAGGTCTTCAGGACAACATCCCGTATCCTCACATAGCTGCTGAATGTACGTTCGTGCTGGTCGTCCTGCTTTTGCGCGGCCATGTGTGGGGATCCATAAGAGTACATCTCTTATGAGTTCATCTCTGCTTCTCCAGCAGTGTCCTGCATGTCTGGTTCGTCTAACTTGAATAGTTTTCGTGATAGAGGGCAGGTGGCCGTACAGTTGGTGTCTTGTGGGGTGTTGCTGCCAGGACTTGTTCAGGATTGCACGCAGCATTCTTGTGTAATTGCCATCTAGCTTCTTCTCCAGCCATTTTGTTAGCGTCCATGTAGTGCATCCATATAGCAGTATCGATGTGACCGCTGCCTGGAAGAAACTGCGTTTCATTTTATCGGTTAGGTCTGATTTCCATATAATCGATAGCCTATTGATAGCTGTCCATGCTTTCGTTAACCTCGTTTCGATGTCCTTTTCGGTTGATTCGACGCTGCTTCCTAGGTACGTGAATTTGTCTACTAGTTTAAGAGGGGTTCCTTCTAGAGTGGAGATGTCCCCCGTTTGGTTATAGCACATATATTCCGTTTTGTGTGCATTAACATAGAGGCCTATGCTTGCTGCTGCTCGTTCCAAACTATGCAGTAGTGTTTCAGCTTGGTCAGGTGTATTTGCCAGTATCGCTATGTCATCGGCGTAGTCGGCATCGGTAATTGTTGTTGCGGGGTACCTCCTGCTTCTTTTCTTCGTCAGTTCGAAGCCATTCTCTTTGATTTTGTCAATCGATGTTCTAAGTACGTAGTCTAGACAAATGATAAAGAGGTACGGGGCCAGCGTGTCCCCTTGTAGTACTCCTGCTACAATGTTAAAGTATTCTGTGTCTCCATCCGGTGATCGTACTTTTACTTTAGTGTTTCTATAGAGAATCGTTATTGCCGCTACGGTTTCTTTAGGTATGCCGTACGCTAGTAGGATTTGTTCCATCTTTCCTCTGTGAATGGAATCGAAAGCCTTGGTAAAGTCGACAAATATTAATGTCGCTTGTAGGTTCTTTGCCCGTACACCTTCAAGGATTCTGCGGATGGTCAATATTTGTGAGGTCGTGGATCTATTTCTTCAGAAGCCATTTTGGTTTTTTCTAAGTATGTTGTCGATTTTGGGTTTTATTCGGTTTCGTAGTAGGGCATTGTAGATTTTGGCAGCTATGGATGTAAGTGTTATGCCTCGGTAGTTTTTGGCTAATCCGAGGTCCCCCTTTTTAGGGAAGGGGAGTATGCATCCCTTCATCCATCTATCTATCGGATTTTGATTGTATACTGCGTTGCAGTGGCGGAGCAGTATGTCGTCGAATTGTCTGGTCTTCCATACTTTCGGGGGAATTTCGTCCAGCCCTGCAGCTTTCCTATTTTTAATTTTTCTGAGAACCGAGTCGAGTTCTTCTTGTGTGAACGGTCCTAGTTTAATGTCTAGTTGTTGGCTAATTATTCTGGTGATTGGTTCATGCATTATTTTTGGTGGGTTTCCAAGTAAGTTTTCGAAGTGCTGTTTCCACAGTTTTATTCTTTCTTGCTGGTTGGCTGCTTTAAGTTTTGCTTTGGCTGTGTTCTTTCTTCTGCTCACTTAGTTTATTGTTTGCCAGGCTATTCTAGATTGTCTATCTTCCACCGAGTCTCTAATCTTATCTATCTGATTTTGAATGTATTCTGTCTGTTCCTTTATACATATGCCTGCTAATTGATATTGTGCCGTTTTTAGTTTTAAGGCATTTGTGTTTGTTGGGTTTTTTCGATAGTTTTTGGAGGCTGTTTTCACTAGTGCACGTTTTTCTCTCACCGCTATAGTTTCCCATGGGACTCTATATTTAGTTTTAATTTTTGTTGGAATGTATTTTGCTGCTGCCTCGAGGTGTGCATTGACGAAATTTTCATATTCGTCGTTTGGTGTACTTTTTTCCGTCTTTTCTTGTAGTGTTTCGAATCTGTTTCTTAATTCTAATACGTATTTATCTCTTATATCTTTGTTGTTCAATAGGGCCCAGTCATAGTGTTTGGTGGTCGCTGTTCGTTTGGCGTTTTTTCGTAGGCTTAACCGTATTTTCGCCGTGACTATTCGGTGATCGGTGGACACACCCTCAAAAGAGGAGTATGCCTCGCAATTCAATCCACTATTTTTCCATTTCTTGTTTATAAGGACGTAGTCTATCTGAGCTTTAGTATTGTTTGCGGACGTGTATGTCCATAGTTTGCCCTCTCTTTTTTGGTAGTTTGTATTGAGGCATGCTAATCTATTTTCTATCATGAAATCTGTTAGATGTTGCCCATTCCTGTTTGACGTGTTGTGGAGGCTGTATTTGTTGTTTCCGTTTTTCCCGATTTGTGCATTCATGTCTCCGCCAATGACTAACATGTTGTGTTTCGGGATGCTACGCACTAATGAGGATAACTCATCGTAGAAGGTGACTAGTTCAGTTTCTTCACTAACATTGGTGTGGCTGTAGCATGAGATGGTTGTTGCTCTAGGGTTTCCGTTAAATGTAGCTGCCATCATTCTAGGTTGTATTTTCTCAACGCTATTAAGCGTTTTTAATGCTCTAGGTCCTATAAGTAACCCTACCCCTCCTACTGCGGCGTTGACAGAGTTTTTCCATGTGGATACAGTGGCGAGTGACCAGCCATTGCCAGTTTCGTGATATTTGATATCTTCGGTGTGCGTGTATCTGTGTTCTTGTATGCATATTATATCTATCTTATGTTCTTCGGCCGATGCGATTAGCTCTGGGAGTTGTCCTATTCTATTTAAGGTTCTTACGTTAAATGTGGCTATTTGTAGTGTTTGCTTGCATTTTAGTAGTTTTAATTGTTTGAGCTCTGTAGCTGATTTTTCGAACACTGAGGCCAGGGCTCCAACCTCAGCAGGACGCGCCCTTTTTTTACCCGCGCGAAGAGTGATGCGGTTTGTGTATGTGGTTTGAGTGTGGGTCATGGTTATCTTTCGATGGCTGTTTTATTCTCTTCTATAGAAGCCACTCTTATAGAGGAGCAGAAGTAGTTCCCCAATCGAACTAACGATCCTGAGCGTAAAGTCGTCAAACTCACGTCCAGGACCCGTTTAGGTATTGAGTTTGGTCGTCCATGGGTTTATTCAAATACCTTTACGTACATCATGCTGCTTCCCATGTGTACGCAAAAAAAGGGGGGGGGAATTTTGGTTTAAGTTTTCTTAAGTTTTAACTTAGTTAAAGTCCAAGATTAAGGTACTTTCGTCTGACTTTCACTGGTACTGACTTTTGCTTTTTTTTTTTTTTTTTTTTTTGCTGTATTGGGACTTTTCCTAGGCTATTTATTTTATTTTTTTTAATTTTTTTTTTTACTACAGTTGGGAACCTAGCAGGCTTCAGGAATTATAAAACTTTTTTTTTTTTTTTTCTCTTGGGGGGATGGCCTGTGGTAGCATTAGGTGTTTTAGGCTTTTTCTTTTTCTTCTAAACTACTGTTAGGGCTTTCTTTACGAATTTTTAAATTATATTATAGAAGAGATTCAAAAACATTCTGCCTTGTTCGCTGACATTTGGAAAGACTAACATCAATTTGGCTTTATAGTAGAGTAAGCGTGTCTTTACATTTAAAACGCATAGTTTAAGCATTATTTCACAAACAAAATACAGCATAACATTTTGTAAAATTCAGCATTTTAAATTGATAGGACTTAAAGACATACTGACCAATATTGATATATTTTTTCCAGTTGGCTCCTGAGTTCAAATGCTTCTTCTTCGTTTTGACTTTTATTTACTACTGAATTTTAGGTAGTTTTGGAGGCGGTCTACTGGGGGGGGGGGAATATTCATTTCATTTTTCTTTTTTTTTTCCTTTGTCTGGGGCGGGGCTGTGGTAGCATTAGGTGTTTTAGGCTTTTTCTTTTTCTTCTAAACTACTGTTAGGGCTTTCTTTACGAATTTTTAAATTATATTATAGAAGAGATTCAAAAACATTCTGCCTTGTTCGCTGACATTTGGAAAGACTAACATCAATATGGCTTTATAGTAGAGTAAGCGTGTCTTTACATTTAAAACGCATAGTTTAAGCATTATTTCACAAACAAAATACAGCATAACATTTTGTAAAATTCAGCATTTTAAATTGAAGTCAATGCAAAATCTCCGAGTTAAACCAGACCAATTGGTAATGAGCAATATAACCGATTCATAGAGAGCTACCACCACTATCGTGTTGTTAGGCATGGTTCCGCTTGGATTGACCGCCACGATGTTCACGATTATCCACCCCTCTACCTACGTTTTATTTTGATCACAGTGATGTATAGCAGATGACAACGCTAATGTATAAAAACATAATCTGCTTCTTTTCTTTTCTTTTTATGACCCAAAATGTACGGGTGGGTAGAAGGTGGTTTTGCTGCATACACAGGGCCAGGATACAAATATTCAGTGAACCCATTTTTTCTTCCTTTCCCTATCGTGTCGAAATCTTCCTGATTATATAGCATCCGGGACGCCTACGCAAATTCTTGAACTCATACTTCCTCCACCCTGTCGCCTACTCAATGGTTGTGGACACGCTCCCATCTAGCATGCCACCTACACGAATTCTTGTGGTCATACCTTCTCGAGTCTGCTACCTACACAATGCTCGTGGACACGCTTCCTTCTGGCATACCACCCACGCAATGTACGTGGCATTTGTACCGAGAACATCTGTGTCCTGTTTACTTTAGGTACCAGATACATTTACAGTTATTTTCGTTCAACCAGGCTCCGATGTCAAAAGGGTCTTCAACTCAATATCCAACAACAGAAACTGAGAAAATTGCTTGATGAAGTCACTGTAGTGATGAACAGGTCGACATCTAGTGGTTACATCAAACTGATTCTCCAACAGACACGCACACGCACACACAAAATAATGTCAATACGAGATAGAAATGTAGCGACTCTTTTTAATTTTAACCCTTTTCATTACAGTCTTAGTCAAGTGGCATGAAATCTGCAAAACAACTGTCAACGATCAAGTAGTAAGTCAAGTCTTTAGTATACGGAGTCTGCACAAGGTCTATGATTTAGAGGTGGTGATAGACCGACTTCCGCGGGAATCTCTTCTTATTTTTCTCGCCCGACTTTAACTCGGTTTGATATATCAAAAACTACAACTTATATTGAGTTTGGTGTCCATCAGGTGTCGGTTTGACTAAGTAATATGGTTGACTGGTTGATTGTTTGGTTTTACGACGTATCAACCCTTTTCGGGTCATTTAAGGCCGAATTCAATTTTAAACAATTCAGTTTAGTGTAAGTATAGTTTTTATTTACAATCAGTTAAATGTCAAAACAGTTCTATTTCAAACAATTCAGTTTAGCATAAGTACACAGTTTAGTTCTATTTAAAAACAATTCTATTTAAACAGTTCAGTTGAGCATTAGTTCACAGTTTAAATATCAAAACAGTCCTATTTTAGTCTGACAGTCCTAATTCAAACAATTCAATTTAGTATAAGAATAGTTTTTGTTTACACACAGTTAAATGTTAATACAGCTCTCTTTCAAACAATTAAGTTTAGTGTAAGTACAATTTCAATGTCAAAAACAATTCCATTTCAAACAATTCAGTTTAACATAAGTACACAGCTTAGTTCTATTTGACCCATAGATAGGACCCAATCAGGTGTTACCAGTCCAGGTCAAAGTGGACCTGAGAATGATGGCAATGAAGAGGTAGTTTGCATTCCCCAAAGCTCCAGCGTTACTGGAACCTCGCCATAAGATTGCTTAGTGTCATATCCAGGATACTTGTTTGTGGGAGTCGTACCCCTCTTCAGAGGTGTAGTCGGTGTATTTTACAGCTTCAGTCGACTGGTCAAAGGTACATGGTACATTTAATAAGTATCCAGACTTTTTTTGTACAGGCATTTAAATTTGTCGAAGACTCTTGAAAATTCAGTATGTTATTGCTATACATCTTATGAGATCACTGACTAATTTTTATGATTTTAACTTCAAATGAACAGCTACAGCAGGAATTGGAATACACCCTACTAAAGCCTGATTGTCACAGCTGGTGAATTTCAAAAAGGCAATCTGGACGTGAGGACACTTTAGAAGAACGATATGCAATAAAATTCTGTTTTAAACTTGGAAAAATACCACAGAAACGTATAGAATGCTTCCGACTGCTTTGGGGGCATCTTGCATGAGTCGAGCATCAGTTTTTGAGTGACATAAGAGATTCAAGGAAGGAAGGGAGTCTGTGAGGGATGATGAGAGGTGTGGGAGGAGTAAGGAAGTCAAAACACCAGAGTTGATAGGCTAAATAAAGAATTTCATGGATAAGGACCGTCGTGTGTCTATAGAAACAATAAGTGCCCAGTTTGATGTCAGTGTGGGAACTGTACACACAATTATTCGCGAGGAACGGAAGATGCGGAAGATTTGTGCGAAATTTGTCCCAAGGGTGCTCAGAGAAGATCAGAAAGAAAGATGTTGTCATGACAACAGGGAGATGGTCGAGCTAATCAATTCAGATCCCGCAGTTCTTGATGCTCTGGTGACCTGCAGTGAAAACTAGATCTACTGCTATGACCCAGAGGCCAAGAGACAGAGTTCCCAGTGGAAGCTTACAAGCTCTTCCAGACCCAAGAAGGCCAGACAGAGCAAATCCACCCACAAACTTTGGATGATCCTTTTTTGACAACACTGGCATGATCTACATGCACTGGATTCCCGCTGGACAGAGAGTCAACAAAGAATACTATGTTGAGGTTTTAAAGGAGTCCAGGAAGAGATTCCGTCGGAATGGGCTAGCACTCTTCAAATCGGGTCAGTGGCATTTCCAGCAGGACAACGCACCAGTCCACAACTCCATCCTTGTCACAGACTATTTGACTAAGATGGGCCTCAAGACAGTTTATCACCCTCCCTATAATCCAGATCTTTCTCCCTGTGACTTGTCGTTATGAGACAATTGAGATGAAAGAGGCTGTGACGAAAGAGACTGACACACTTACACAAGAGGACTTCCATGGGGCCTTCCAGAAGTTGTTGGAACAGTACAAGTGCATTGCAGCCGGAGGAGATTACTTCGAAAGGGACTAGAGTTTCATGTGTGTACTATCAATAAAAGTGCCTATACGCAAAAAGTCTGGAAACTTATTGAAGGCATAGTGTGGGTCAGTTACTTCATGTTTAATATCAATTTCTCATTATCCCGATTTTCTTTAAAACAGCTTTTCCAAATTTGGGTAATTCTCCAACCTCTTTCTGTTGGTCGGAGGACTGGATTCATCTTCTCAGCTCCAACCTTCTTTAATTTAGATCTCACTCATATCTAGTATCAGCAGGGTCTTAGATCTCTCTTGTTCCTCTCACTATCTATATATTCAACCCCTGCCCTCGTTTTTGAGTGGGCATAACTCTTTTTTTGCGACGAATCTGACTTCGAAAATGTTTCAGCGAAGAGAAGGTGCCAAAGATTATCAAATTAATATTTTCCTATCAGAACGTCTAGTTAAAACGTCTTTTTCTGAAAACAATTATGATATAAATTGAATTACCATGACCATACAAACATTTCTTTAACAGTTCTGTCTTTTCTGATAATTTCATAAATAAACCCAACATTTTGTCCCAAAATTTTAGTTTTTCAAATAATATTAAGCAATTAAGTTTCTCTTATCAGACTTTCGTAATCCTTTTTAATGCAAACAAGTCTGTTCCAATTGTGATAATTTTCATAAACAGCCAGATGGCCTCTGCCGAAGCTTTTATCTTTTGGGTTTCTAATGTTTTCTTTATCGAGTACCATAGATTTTCTCTCATGAACTCCAACACATGGACACACCAGAGTAAACTGACTTGCAACTTTCTCTTATGGACTTCAACACATGGACACAAAAGCAAAGACTTACATTCATCAATTCAGCGTTGTAGTCTAGAAAACCAAATGAGAGCGATGGCCGACAAGGACAAATGGTGTGGGGCAGTCAAGAGGCTCCACGCTATTACTATGACTAGATGATATTATATATGATGATGTTATATATATCTTCTCGACTGTTCCCAGGATTTGTTCAAAACGGCACGCAGTATTTTTGTGTTGTTTCCATCGAGCCTTTTCTCCGTGCGTTTTGTTAGCATCCATGTAGTGCATCCAGACAGTAGTATTGACATAGTCACAGCTTGGAAAAATCCCATTTTATCTTATCGGATAAATCAGACTTCCATATGATCGATAACCTGTCGATAATCGTCCACGCCTTCGCTGCGTATATACTGACATCCCTTTCAGTAGATGAGATATTGCTTCTAAGGTATGTGATCTTGTACGTAATCAAGGCTGATTATAAACATATATGGTGCAAATGTCTCTCTTTTCAAGAGTCCAGTGACAATATCGAAGAAGTTGGTGTCTCCATTAGGTGAGCGAACCATTTATTTCATGTTTTTGTAAAGTACCATTAGAGCCGTAATAGTTTCTTTTGGGAGACAATATGCTAGTAGTATTTGCTCTATACTTCCTTTGTGTATTGGAAAAATCTACGAACCATAGTGTTGCCTTGAGAATTTTGTACATAGTCCTTAAATGATTCCTGGATTAGAAGGAAAGATGGAGAGAAAGAGTCAGGGAATGCTGTGCTATCAGCAGAATTTGATTATATATATATGTCGAGAGAAGGAGAGAGAGAGAGAGAGAGTGTGTGTGTGTGTGTGTGTGTGTGTGTGTGTGTGTGTGTGTGTGTGTGTGTGTGTGTGTGTGTGTGTGTGAAATAGGTAAATCCTCGTTTAATTTTCGTAAACATGAAAATTACTCTAACATCTTAGACTATCAATTATATTAACTAAAATTACATTTTTAAAAATTATGAAAAATTCTAGATTAAATTTATTGAAAGAAGTTACCATTGGCTTCTACTACGGCCTCTAGACTGCTTGGAACCTTCGGCAAGCCTTTACGACGGCCTCCTTGTTAAAGTTAGTAAATGTTGCTGTTATCTTTGCCTTCAGTTCATCTTTGGTGTTGCATGGGGTTTTATTGGTCTCTCGCTCAACTGTACCCAACAAATGATAGTCTGGGAGTTTGAAATCTAGGGAGTTAGGCAGGTGTTAGGGGTGACGTGGTTGCAGAAATTTTCAAGATTGAGTTCTACGACTTTTGTGATGTGGTGCAGGGACTTGATGCCAGATGTAGGGTCTTCCAGCAGCCTCCCTCTCGATCTAGAAAAGCATTTGATGTAGGGCTTCGTGTTGAGTCTGAGGCCATGTAGGCAGGTAAATAGAGGCATCATCTCACCATCACAAGTGACTAACCAAAACATCATGATGTGAATTTTACTTTTAGTTTTCATCAATAATGGTACATATTATGAGGAGAGAGAAAGTCGAAAATATTTCTGTTCACCAACTGATTCTGACAGAAAATAATGTATTTCATATTGTACATCATAATGTCTATAATTATCTACATAATCTAAATAATAATGTGCATAATGTATATACTGTACATATTAGTGTACATGATAATGTATATAAAATACATAATACTGTAGAAAAATGCTTAATAATGTGCATCATCTCCTTCATAATGTACTTAAGTTATGAACAATTAACTTTGTGCTAAAAGGTACAATTAAGACATAACTTAGAATTAATAATAGATACAGCTCATTGTATCAAGCTCAAAAGATACAGTGTTTTTATGTCGTATAACAATCAGCTGTCAGTCTGGTTTCGTAATAGTAGAGAGTCGTAACAGGATTCTCATGAAGTAATTAACAGTTCTTCAAAATAACAATACTCTTTTCGTTTTAAATAGACGGTTGGAATCTGCTGATTGTGTTAATTTTAGCAGAACTTGGCAGTAAGTCATCGGCAGGGTTATGAGGTGTTTCTTGTAATTTATTACTGATTCTTGGAATTGTGCTTTTTCTGTACCCAGTTTGGTTCCTTGTCACTCTGTCGGTGAGTCTTAAAATACGTTTACTGCATCTTTTACCCAGGGAAACGACTCTCTCTCTCTCTCTCTCTCTCTCTCTCTCTCTCTCTCTCTCTCTCTCACTCTCTCTCTCTCTCTCTTTCTCTCTCTCTCTCTCTCTCTCTCTCTCTACAAAAAAATGCATTCTGATGGTAAGATTCCAGTTCTGAAGATTTAGGGAATGTGGAATAATCTTTCATTTTTATTACTCCCAGGTTCACTCTGACTCGAAGTGGTAGTACCTGTTAGGTCCCATCAATGGGTAAAAAATCTGTTTAGAAATTTATCGTATTTGATAGAAATAATTAAAGCTTTTGTTTGTAACACTATCATAGTGTTACAAGTTGACTGGCGACATTAAATTAAATACTTAGGACTAATTAGATAATTTGGTGATGATTAGATATAGTCTTTTGTTAAGGTAGTGTAGCAAAACTATAATAATAATGTACACCCGTGTTTGAAAGTGGGTCACGGTGACAATGACGCTTAGGAATGTATACTGACAGGATGAAACGGCCGATCTGGGCTTTGATCTGGGTTTTGATTGACGGGTTAGAAACAAACAAAATTCTATTTCATATTCTAATGTCAGCCGCGTGCGAATGTACGGAAAATTACAGCTAAATGCCTGACATAAGGCCATTAACAATATTAGAATATTAACAGGTGGTTCACTAATCAAAGAAAAGCGGGGTTGAGCTTTCCCTCCTGCCTAAGACGTGTAATGCAAGGCCATAGTTTTTGATTGGCTGTCCGGTTAAACATGGGTCTTGGGGTGAGGTTTCTTTACCCCACCCCCCGATGATTGCGCTTTGGGAGCATTGGTCCAGCGTTTCTACTGGCTGGCCAATCATAGCCATGTATTCAGGGGTCTGGACCCCATAAAAGAAGATTCCGAAAAGGGCAGAGTGAGATTGAAAGCTGGTGTAACGATACCGCCCTCACGCCCCCACACGCTTTACATCAATCTCTAACCATTCCACTTCTCGGCCGGCCGGTGATCAACTAGTGGTCCGAGGGTGGGGGCAACGCACATTTCTTGGTACTACAAGAATACAATCGGGGGGACAGGAGAAAATAAAACAGACGAACAAACACGAACAATGCTTGGGGTTAACTCAGAGAAGAAGGAGAGTATGCAACACTACATGCATGTGCAGACTAACGCTAGCGTGGGTTACTAGCGAAAATTCCACAAAGCAACTGGAATGCCGACATCTCTTGACTCGATCTTCTTCGCTGGACCCTATCTTCTCTGCTGGTCTCACCGCTCCGGTGTCCGGTGTTGACTGCCTCCGTCCGTGGTTCCACGCCAACTCTGTCAGCTCCTTTCCAACCAACTCTCCTTCGTGTCCCCTTACCACTTCCAGATACGGCGAGATTTCAGGTCCAAAAATCCTTTGTCTGGTTTCGCACCAAAACAGACAAAGGAATCGTCTGCTTGGCGGGCCACCCATATAGTGTTACACTGGTTCTGCAGACGAAAGACTTGGAGCCTTTGCTACCCTCTTCGCCACCACTACCGCTTTACCAAGGTCCTCAACTTGACCGTCCCTAGCAAGATTAGTTTGTTTAAAACGGACTCAGGGCTAGCTGTTATCGCCAGTCAATTTATCACCGAACTAAAGGCGCTTGTTGTTGTTGTTGTACATGATTTCTTTTTATTGTATAATAAATAAATGTTATTTACAACTGTTAACAAGCGTTCCTGACGTATTGAATTAGTTGACCAGCGAACAGCACCAGTAAAGTTGGCTGTCTTCCGACCCACGCTGAACCAAGAGAAGTCCGTATCAGCTTTACTCCAACTTTCCCGTGGATCGAACAACGCAACGTGGACACGGAAATCAGAACAAGCAGATCCACCGGAAACTTCGACCGATAAGTGGCACGCAGCGCGGCATGCACTTAAAGGACCACAATTGGTGACCCTGGTGACCCTGCAACCCACATGTTGTTTTCTAAGAATCATTATTAGTTACTTGAAAGCATATAACAGTGTGCTCCGAAATGACTAGTATTTAAGAGAAATAATAGCATGAAACCAAATAATTATGGTTGGTTGGTTGGTTGGTTTTACGGCATATTAACCTTTGACGGTTATTTAATGCCAAATCCATTTTCATATAAATAATCAGTTCTATTTCAAACAATTCAGTTTAGTTTGAGTATAGAGTTTAATTGTCAAAATCATTTCAGTTTCTAGCTATCCAGTTTAGTCCAAAAATTCTAATTTACCCAATTTAGTTTAATATAACTATAGTTTCTGTCCACACAGAGTTTAATGTCAAAACAGTTCTCTTTCGAATAATTCAATTTAGTGTAGTACAGTTTTAATGTAAAAAAACAGTTCTATTTCAGACAATTCAGTTTAGCAATTCAGTTTATAAGTCAAAACAGTTCTATTTCAAGTAATTCAGTTTAGCATAAGTACGCAGATTTGTCCTATTTGACTCATAGATAGAGCCCTATCAGGTGCTACCAGAGTGGACCTGGGAGCGATGGCAATGAAGGAGTACTCCGCATTCACTGAAGCTCCAACCAAACTGGAACCTCGCCATCAGATTATTAAGTGTCGTATCTAGAACACTCGTTGGTGGGGGTCTTACCCCTCTGCAGAGGTGCAGTCGGTGTATTCTACAGCCTCAGCCGACTGGACAATACACAAAGTTAAATGTAAAAACAGCTTCATTTCAGATATTTCAGTTTAACTTAAGTACACAGTTTAACTTAAGTACGCAGTTTAAATGTCAAAACAGTTCTATTTCGTGCAATTCAGCTTAGCATAAATACGCAGTTTAAATGCAGATTCAGTTAACTCTCGAAACCACAGTTTAGTTCAATTTGACCCATTGAGGGATGGCAATGAAGGGGAACTCTGCATTTCCCAAAGCCCCAGCAAAACTGGAACTTCACCATCAGATTATTTAGTGTCATACCCGGGACACTTGTTGGAGGGGGTCCCATCCTCTGCAAAGGAGCACTTGGTGTAGTCTCCAGCACACACATACCCCAATCACCTGGGCAATATAATTGGCAATTGATGGTAATACTTAAAACCATACAACTCAGAACAAATGATTTGTATTAGATATGACTGTGTGCCCACAAAAACACTTTAGAAAAAAACTACACGAAGAATGTCAATATAAATGTACTATGAGCGTTTCACTGAACTAAATAATCCCAAACGGGTTGGTATGCCTTTAAAATCAATCAATTAATCAGTTAATTGACAAAAGTTCCACTAAAATCACTCATCTCTTCTACTGTTTTCGTTTTTTCTTCAGGAAATCGTTACAGAAATATTGGTTTACTGCCTAGTAAACATCCACAGTTCAGACTTTTTGGTTACAAGAGAGTAACACCAAGCTTGCCCTGCCGTGAATTTATGTGTTGGCCCCTTTCACCTGATGTGAAATGCTACCATGATCCCTATCTTACACAAAGAAGAGAGTATGGTTATTACCATGATGTTCTGGACTCGTCTGCATTTCGACGCCGTAAAGACGTGCCAGCCAATCTAAAAATCGATGCCTGTGACGTCCCAAACTACGGCCACATTCCTAATTTTCTTTATGGAAGGACCACATTTTCCGAATATATCGACCGGAATAATCCGATGTACAACAATACTTTCTGTGCCGGCATACAAACGACTCATCATGTTGACCAGCCAGCTGACTAAAGCCAAAGGGCAATAGTCAAACTGAGATATTTCCTACGTCCAATCACTTTTCTACAGAATAAATACGACTTTAAAAATTCCGCCTGAAAAGGCAGTTATTTTTCAGATTTACCATCTATGAATAAATAAATAAAATTGTAAAATCTTTTTTTCGACACGATAAGGCTTTAGTAAAAAATATTCTAAATGTAGTCCAGAAAAACATCGTAGAGAACGGTAGTATTTCTCAATAAATCATAAGAAATCATATTCTAAAAATATTTGAATTATTACAAAAATCAGCCACGTTTATTTAATTTTATACTATTTGTGTCCATAAAGAGTTTTCAAGGTTACTTTCATTTTTTTTTCGCTCATTCTTTTTCTTCTACAATGAAATATGCCGACCAGATCTATTTGTCGATTTATATCTTCTCACCTAAACAATGAGGAGTTATAGGCGACTGTTTCATTTGTTTAACGTAGGTGGAACTTCAAGGGTCCCGATACATAATTATTTTAGTTTTTGTTACGGAGTTTCTATGCTGTAAAATTTAGTAATGAATAATACCTAATAATATCCGTTTTGATTGCATGACAAAATCCTGATATTTTTATGTTTGTTTCCTTTAATATCAACTTTTGCGTGTTATTTAATACCAAAGTAGTGATTAAAGGGGGTTCATATCGGTCCAAACGATATGAGTTCAAAAGTAGTGGTTAAGGGGGTCCATACTGGTCCAAAGAGTATGAATCCGAAAGTAGTGATTAAGGGGGTTCACACCGGTCCAAAGGGTATGAGTCCGAAAGTAGTGGTTAAGGGGTTTCACACCGGTCCAAACCCCTTAATATGTCTAGTTTAGAAAAAAAATTAACTTTTTTTTGAAAAAATTAGAGGTATACCTATTGTTGTATACTCACATAATAAATATGCATATATACACATATACATGCAGAATACATATTGACGCAATAATAAAGACGAGCGAAGACTTCTTTAAAAAATGTACTTCTCACTTTATTTGAAAGGGTTGTGTGTGAGAGGGATTTGGAGACCGAACAGAACTGCAAGATATTGACCCCACCACGCTTATGACCATCAGCGTTGTGTCTTTCTCGTTCTCCAGGGCTGCTCAACCGGAGGCCTGGGGGCCCAGCTTTCTGCTGAGTGCTGGCTTTCTCTTCCACATCTAGTCACCAACGGGTCTAGTCTACAAACTAGTCTCCTAACTGACCTCCTGTCTTCACCGAGTTATACAATAGTTCAATCACCCACTCAATATCTCCCCATACTGGCCATCGGAATGTGTCACTTCCGCTGTCCTTGGAATGGCATGTTTGATTGTCATCAAGTGGAAATAACTGTCATGCAGTTCACAGGTCACCCTCTTCCGGTGCATCAGTTTGTACCGTGGGATTTTAACCCTGTCCCATATTGTCAGCCCAACTCGCCCATGCCAATGGAATATGCACTTCCGCCGTCTTTGGAATGGCATGTTTGGCCGGGTCGAAGGTCAATATACAACACTATCTCTAGGCGGCACACTGTATATATATATATCATCATCATCATCATATCGTGCTGGCAGCACGGATATCCCTGACCCTCTTTCGCCACTCCTCCCTATCGTTCATCGCCCTAGGTAGGTCTTCAGGACAACAACCTGTATCCTCACATAGCTGCTGAATGTACGTTCGTGCTGGTCGTCCTGCTTTTGCGCGGCCGTGTGTGGGGATCCATAAGAGTACATCTCTTATGAGTTCATCTCTGCTTCTCCAGCAATGTCCTGCATGTCTGGTTCGTCTAACTATATATATATATATATATATATATATATATATATATATATATATTAGGCATGTACAACACGAAGCATGCTCTTTTTATTGCCAATGTTATGATTTATCACTGACAAGTCATTCCTCTTTTCTTCTAAAGTATGATGATCAAAAGCGTAATGATCCATGGAATTTTATGTTAACAAATTCACAAAAAGGGTTTGTCTCCCTTTATATATGTTCACTTGCGGGCTTCCATAGGAAAAAATCGTTCGAGGAAAAACCACACTAAAAAAAAACAAAGACTAAAAAAGTATTATTCAGATAAAATACTTTTTAAAAATCTAATCAGTCATTTTTAGTTAATCAATATGTTTACATTAACAAAATCCCAGTGGAAGAGTTTAATCAACGGATATCAATTCTAAACGTCAAAAAACTGATCTTTTTTTTTCTCTTTTATTCTTAAAGTACATTGGTGAGATGTACGCGAAATCAAAGTTGACAGTCGCTATAACGGATCACTGAATCCCGGCCAGAAGACTCAACCTTTTTAATGATTAACAAGAAAAAAAAAGACCTTGTCATTCGATGGATTTTATTGTTCTGTGAAAATGAAAGAAAGTGAAAAGATAGATACTTGGATCTTGTTAGAGAGCTGAAAGAACTATAGAACGTGAAAGTGACAGTGATACTAATTGTTGTTGGCGCACTTGGAACGGCCCTCAAGGGCTTTGAAAATAGGATTGAGAAATTGGCGATGAGAGGAAGAATTTCAACTATCCAGACCACAGCAGTATAAAATCGGTTAAGATTCATAGAAGACTCCCGGAGATTTGAGACTTGCTGTCATTTTTCTCCTGCAAGATCGAAGTAAAAGATTGGATTTTAATATATTGGACTTTAACACACTGAACTACTTTATCTACAAGATTCAAAGTCTTCATTTAAGATTATTAGAACTTATTTGTTCGTGTCCACTGTGCTGTATTGCCGTAAGTAAAATTTTATTCAACAAAATTAAACTCAAGTACAAAAGAAAAAATGAAGTCACAAATTAAGTCACCTGCGTAGGCTATTCCATTGTTTGTACAATGTGAGTATAGGATACTATTACTACAGCTTGCTTGGGTGATTCCATTTTTCATATAGTGTGAGTATAGTATTTTATAAAGCTTTTAGCTTAGAAATGGTACAAATGCCGAATGAATGGGAAATCCAGCGAGAATCAAACTCACTCGTGAAGGGTTGCTAGTTTAGTTTGTTCACCATTACACCAACCGAGGCGCCGATCTTGTGAGCGGGGGATACAACTTCCACACACTGCAAGTTATATAAGTACTGTTGCGGAAATAAGTTTAAGACACTTTCATATTTCTCCCGGATATGTTTGATTCAGTTTTTAAAAGCATTCCTGTTGGATTGTAAAACGTTCACACATCGTTTCTGCATTGATTCCGTTTAAATTAGCAAAAGAGTTTCAAGGGATATTTCATCCCAACATTTCTTAATACATTTAATCAATGAGTTTTTATCATCAAATTGTCTTCTATTTTGATAAACAAGACATGATAGGATACCCCACAGATTTTCTATAGGATTCGGGTCAGGCGATTTTGCAGGCCAATCCCGAACATTGATATTTTCAAAGGTAAACCATGTCTTTGGATACTTAGCGGAGTGTATAGCAGCATTATCCCGTTTAATAATGACTTCGTCTTGTTCGTGAAGTTGAATAAATAGCAGTAGGCTGTTTTCTAAAATTTCAGTGTACTTCATAGCATTTTGTTTGCCGTTCATTTCAATTAACTTGGCTTTCAATCATGAACTTTCCTCCTCCAAATAGAAAAAAAAACCTGTTCATCTTTTCTTAATTCATGCCAGTAAGTCTGGCAACCACCAGGATCATCCAAATTAAACTTCTTTTCATCTGAGAAAATCATTTTCGTCCATCTATGATCACTCCAAGTGACTTTTTCCTTCACCCATTTTACTTGCTGACTGTTTTTTTTTTTTTTTGTGGGTGCTTGTGCCTTCTTTCTGTTCTTGTAAACAAAATTCTTGGAGTTATGTAAAATCTGACCAACTCTTCATTACGTCTCATTCAAGTCCAGTGAAGTTTGATGGTTTCTTGAACTTTTTTTCACTCTTCAAAGCCTCTCTAAATAGTCAGAGGAGGGTCGTTGAGGTTTGTTTTGGTGGACCACATGTGCGTTTATGGTTGCCACACACTTGAGGATTTTGCAGAAAGTTATTCCCAACTGTACAAGATTTACTTATCTTCTTAACAATCGAAGTTACATTAAACCCAAATTCTCTGAATGCAAGAACTTTTCTCTTTTCACTTTTCGAAAGTTTCACGTTCTTTCTTGATTTTAAAACTTAATATTTATTCGGACAGAACTGAACGTGTTATTCGCAATAAATATTGTGTAGTAATAAATATTATCATTTCCCCCTGTCTTAAAGATTAAAATGATAGTATTAGTATTCTTTACACTTTTCTCTTCGTGTCCTAAACTTATTTCCATACACAAAATTAAAACTACTATATTTCCAGAAAATTTTCATGGTCTAAAAGTATTATCAAAATTTATGAAGAAATATGAAATTGACTTTAACTTATTTTCGCTGCTTACACTACATACGTTAGAGAGGCTCATCTAGCTGAGTTCAAATCCTGTAGCAGACAAAAGAATTATCAAAACTGTTATGCATTTCACATATCAATAAGGGAAAAGTATGAATCCACTTATTCTCCTTCCAGCAGATTGTGTTCTTTAACTTTGGTATGGCAACCATTTTAGGAGAAAGAAAACTCTGAATTCAAACAGGTTTTAGACTTGGAGAAAGTTGGGTCACGCCAGACTATTCGTGTTCAAGACATGTAACATCAATAAGGCCCACGAAAACCAGGTTACGAAGTTTATTTTTTTGTATCAACGAATTAATGTTATCTTTTTAGTCTCACAGACATTTGATATTGATTTTTCACCCCTACAAATAGAATCAACCCAAAACTTGCATTTTTAATTTTTACTTTTATATTAGGTCATTTAGTTTATTATGCTATTTGAATTCAGTCTTCATCACAAAACTGAGTAGAAATTGCTGCTTGCGTATGGATGACAAAATAGAAAGATGATAACGCTGTGTGTGTGTGTGTGTGTGTGTGTGTGTGTGTGTGTGTGTGTGTGTGTGTGTGTGTGTGTGTGTGTGCTCATTCTGGCTCATAGGCACAACTGTAGAGCGCCCAGTTAAGATCCTGATCACTATCTCTCCACCCTCTCATTTATATGCAATGACCCTTAAGCCAGGTGGTTAACCAAATCTAAAAATAGAAAAAGACCCACATGTATCATGGTTTCAAGAAATAACTTTTCCTTTTTTCAGTAACAAAAACAAGTGAGATCATCGTGGTCTATCCCAACGGCACTTCATAAAATTGACACTTAAATCAAAGTATTCATTTTGAGGGGAATCAAAGAGATCGATGATAACAGTTTTGATAATGCTTTTTCAATTGTGTCTTAACATATAAATATGGCGACTCCAAAGAATCTAACCGGTGGCTAACTTGCAACGGTCCCTAATCCACGCATGCCGATGAATCTAAAAAAAATAGAAGAAGACACTCGTGTGTTATGGTTTTCAGAAATAACTTTTCTCAATTTTACCACCACAATTCTAGTAAGTATATCTAGCGAAATTCCCAGTACGAGTAAGTAGCAGTCCAGCAGTCTCAGAAGACAGATGAACCAAAAATGTTCGTCCAAAATTTCACGACAGTAACTAAGTCTCATCCTCTAAGAAATTTTCAAATTGTCACACAAGTAAGGATTTTTTAATACCAAAACATTTGTGTAAACTGTACACTTGTCACGTGGTCATCGCCTTGTCAAATATGGGGAGACTCCGTCTTCAATCTGCTGAATGTTTTTCTATGGAAATTTTCTAGGATAACGCAGAATAATTCGTTTTCCGCCCACGTTGTGTTTTTAAGATCCGAACAACGAATCAATCGCTAATCCGAGTCGCAAATTGAACAAATGCCACCACACAATTAAGTAAGAAAAAAATCCGCACCCAGAAACAAAACAACACAGCTTTGCAACGATAATGGTATTTAGTGTATATCAAAAAATGTCATTCAATAGTTTTTACATAAGTACAGTTCTATCAGAAACCGACAGATTCGAGCTTATCTTTTATTTTTTACTCCGGCTGTTAGGTACAAGGCAAACTTACGGCCCCGTATTTCGACGGGGGAAGCTGTTTCACCGACTCACATGCCGCTTTTCTGCTTGCTACCACTTATCACTGCTTATTATAATTACTTCTATATGTGACGAAACCAACGAATTTATGCATATTCGTAACTAGTTAGGGTCGGCGTAGCACTTACTTCAAAAGTCTATCCACTCGAAGAAGAATTCTCCAGCGAACTCCAGGGCTATATTTAGCAAGCCAAGTCGCTTTGATCAGGACGATTAACTTCGAAATGTCATCACTTTGTTTTATAAATCCCCTTTTCATCAAGCGAATCTTAAATTCAATTTCATAACGATGACCTGGAGATGTCCAATTTCACCAGATTGTCACTTTCCTTTGATTATAATTCCATAACACAAATTTCATTACAGAAATTTTGCGATAGAATAAACAACATCATTCTTTCTATACGGCGCGTCCAAAAACCATTATTCATACGCAATGTATTTTATCTAGTCTCCTAAAATCCACATTCACTCCTTTTTCCTCTTCCGAGTATTAAACCCCTTCTGACGGTTCCCGAAGTTCACGGGCTTACACAAATACAGAAGCAAATAAATGTTTATCCTGTTTGATATTGAAAGGCTACAACGCAGACATTTGTATCAACCAATTTGCAGGCTTAATATGTTCTGAATAGCATATATTAATTTTCATTTCGTACCAACACTTAAACGAGGTACGTGACTTTATCACCTAAGAAAATCGGAAATATTTAAGCAATTGTTTTGGAGACAAAAGGAAAGAAATTTTGTGATTTGTCGATATATATTTGTGGAGCAAGCCAGCATTATCGACGAAAAAGTGGTTTGATAACGAACTGTCCAAGGTCATAAGAAGAAAGAACTGGCAGAAATAGCTTATCGAGGCCTAGTAGAGGAGGAAGAAGCAAGCAAGACAAATTGACTGACCGAAGTGCCTAGCTGTATGTATCTATGCATATAAAAAAAGTAGTTGAAATTTGTAGGTAATTTTTTTCTTTCGCCTTTTTGTCCGTTGTTACAATCCGACGCATAAACTTATAGGCATGAGACACATTCCCTTTTTATTTGCTGTAAATAAATATTTTTAAAGCTATATTTGTCTCAAGCCTTTGTTCGATACTTTTCTTATTACCTACTCTTTTTTAGTCAATAAGTGACAATCGTTTCTCTTTCTCAAAACAGTAAAGGACGGATACATGTCTTTTAGTACTTTTAGAATTTAAAAATTGTTAGAAGCGTTCAGTATTGACTGATGATAACATGCAACAAGTAACAAGACCGGGTGACGTACTGTGAATAAAATTTCATACACTGACATGAAGAACATAATTCAAGATGAAAAGATGGGCTATTTGAGTTCTCTCAGTATTGAAATTTCGTGACAGCGATGAACAACGGCAAGAAAATAAATTAAAGAATTGCCATAAAAAAAGCAATCAATCAATATAAACTCTGTTCACCACGAAAGAGTTTGAAAGTTCAAGATAGAACCCCAAGAAAGAAGGAACAAAAATTGAGGAAGGAAGAAAAAAGAAAGCCCACCAGATGCATATCAGTAAAGAAAGTTCTACATCTATTCAGTTTAGCTCCATTTTTTTAAAATGCCTCCTTCCTTCCTTGTTAGATAACAAATATTGAAGTTTTTCAGAGATGTGAGAATAATTTCCTATCTGCTTTTTTTTATTTTCTACTTTTTCTCCATATCACAAGACAGCAGGTCTGCCGCAGTTGATTTTGTCTACCAATAGGATCCAAGCACTACAAAATCAATGAAAGAACTATGTGAACGGCAATGCAAACTGTATTGAAAAAAGGCTTCACTTCCTCCAATTCCCAAAGAGTATCTTCATCTGCATATGAACTTTTCAACCAACCCTCGCAAGTGCATTGGTCCATTTTTAGACCCAGTTTAAAACCCTCTTTCTCCCTTCTCAGCAAGACGACAGAGAATGAAATCCGCCCCCCGAGATGTGGCAATTATTTCGCATTTTTTCAACAAATTCTCAACATCATCTTTACATCCCCTTTCTGCGATATTAACCTGTTAAGATTTTCATACAAATGTTATATGACCAAAAGAGATCTCTTCTAATTTATCATACACACAAAATAATAATTCCAACTGGTGTCCACAAGAGCATTCACCGGATGTTATGAGTGCTGAGACTTTCTTCAAAATGGAAAAAGGGGCTTCTGTCGATGAAATTTGTCAAAAAATAAAAATAATTGAAAAAAGATTTCTCGACTAATTTGTGACCTTCGCGATAAAAAAAAAAAACAAAGAAAACCCAATTTTATCCGATCGGAAGACGAAAACGCAATAAAAGACAAATTTAACGACAACGGAGCTAGATCAAAAGAAGGCAAACGACACCCGCAGACCTGAACTCCAGCTCTGAGAGAGAGAGTGGGGGGCGAAACTCGAAACCACGCATCACCCACATTGACTTTCCTCTTCTCCGCTTTGAAGGAAGCGACTAAATCGTAAATCACTAAACACCCCTCTCCTCTCCGCACTTGTAACATCTGAATGACCGCGTGCGCGTAAGTCTAACAATCCTACCACTATTAAGCATAGGACATTTTCTACTTTCTTTAATTCCATATCAACACGTTTATACAAACCCAATTATTCGAACTTTTGACTTCTTTCTGTTCAATATAATTGTTAAAAAATTTTACGTGCCTTCTTGTTCTTTGTTTTCGCAACTGTGTTTCTTTCTTTCTTAGCAACCATAAGCTGATATATCACAAAGAATTATTTTATCTATCTATTGTAAACAGATAAACACTTCACTTCACACATCAGTGGGTTTGTTTTTTTTATCAATCAAAAATATTTATCATCCATCCCCATCCCAATATAAGATGAGTGGGAAGGTCAGATGGTGAAAAATCCCAAACTTCTGATTATCTTATTGAGGACGTATCTGAAAAATGAAATTATTGAAATAGAAAGATAGAAAAAATACATTTCAGTTGATTTGTTATGCGTCATTGCGTCGTTTTACAAAGTCGCCCTTTAACTTTACAACCAGGATACGCGTCTCTATCACTGTGTATGTATTGAATGTAACTTAATACCACTTGACTTTATTGAATACATGTAAGAAGAAAAGAAAACAGTTTTTCCCTCAGTCCCATAATAGTTGTTACATTTGCACATCAATTTCATACACTAAATATAACAAATATTATGAAATGAAAAAAACAAAATTTTTCTGTATATTTTTGTTTTTATTTAAAAGATTTCTTGGAAAGTTTTTCTTTTTTTGAGAATTGACAATAATGAAAGAAAAATAGCTCAATTTCATTTTTCATTGGTTCTTAACAACACGTGATCTCATTTCTTAACAGCAGGATTTTCTGATTTCGTTTATCAGCGCACAATATCAGTCTAGTGCTGCTTTTTAACAAGGTACGTACAGAATACTCATACAATTTATTTAAATAGATTTTCGTTTATTTTTCAGAACATTATTTATTTATTCGTTCTTTTTACTTGTCTATTTATTCCTTGAAAAAATTTCGAGCAAAACTTTTCATGTTTCGAAAGTCCAGTGTGAAAATCTAAAAATCTTAAAGTGAAAATAATTGGTTTCTTTATAACATAGTTTAAAGAACTATTGATGAGATTTTTTTTCTTTCATCTTATTTCCATTACTTGTTCATATCTAGTTATAGCGTAATAGTTTCAAAATAGCTAGATTTATTGAACAAATAATATTAGTTTTTCTTCATTTTTCTTTCCCCTTAATTATTTATTTGTGGATTTTTATGTCAACTCTGATGTTGTCGCATTTTTTAACAATATTGTCCTTTAAACGTGTTGCTAATGTAAAAGAATGTTTATCATTTACTGAGTTTCCAAAAATGTAGTCAACAATAACATACATGAAATAAAAAAAAAATCATTTAATTTATGCAGCTATACAAATATTTAATAAACGAAAACAAGTAAATATTATTATATTATAAGACACGTAGGTGAAAATTGTTAATTTAGAAGTGGCTTTTGTGTTTGTGTATGGGACGAACAGCTGATTGAACTTGAAGCGAGTAACTAGGACGCCCAGTCTCTTACATCTCTACCCTGTGGCTGTTGTATTTGGAGCTGCTCCTGCTATCATGAATGAATTAAAAACCTACCGTAACAACATATATATATAAAAGTGTAAAATCTTATATACTTTTGTTAACTCAATGTCCACTAAGAATGCTTGTGGGGTTATAATTCACCTCTTATTCCGACATATAGTTATATTTCCACCGTAAGATTTTTTTTTTCATTAGAAAATTAAAATTGTTTTGATTCTCTTTTTACCGGAAGAAAAGTAAGCGTTTCTGCAATATATGCAAATATATAACTATGTTTTTCCCCTTTCATTGACGTCTCAGTACCATCTGTGAGACATAAATTTATAATGGAATTACTAAATTGAATTCTTTTTCGTCTGTTGTATACAAAAAATATTTTTGCTCTGCATAATTAATCTAAAATTATCTATGTATTCGATGGACGTTGACATTGAACACTTCGTTGGATATTCTACATTCTCCTTGGATTATTAATTTTTAGTCTCATCCTTAGACTACTTTTTTCGGGTTATATATATATATATATATATATATATATATATATATATATATAAAAGACTTGGTTCAGGAAGTCAATTATGCGAGTCATTTAATAGATAGGTGAATTTTGCCACCGTACACATCACATATTCTTCTGTAGATTTCATATGAATTGCAATTCTCAGCCACCAAAGATTTAATGACAGATCTCTGTTCAAGCCTGGTACAATTTTGAGTATAAAAATGAGTATGCAGCCATTTTGAATATGAAAATCAAAACAAACATTTTTGCCTGATAAGAATAATTTTTGCTACAAACAAAACAATGCTTTTGAACAATCATGGAAAAAAATTCTAAAAAAAGATATTTTGATTTTTTTAAAAATCCCTGTTTCATTTAATGGCCCTTTATATATATATATATATATATATATATGTGTGTGTATATATATATAATGTAAGTAAGTAAAGTTGGCGACCATAGTCGAGGGTAACCCGAAGGCTCCCTTTTCGATAGCTACTACACCAAGGTGTAGGGGAGGGCGCTACTCCTTCCCTGATATATAATGTACTTCATACGATAAATACTGTATTATAGTTGGTGATGTGAAAATTGATTCATCACCCTTGAAGTTATTTCATTCTCATGCCTCTGAATTATTTGCTTTCACACAAATTGTAAATAGGCCAATCCATATTACGTAATTAAGTATTACCTTAATTGATTTCTTATTTACCGGTAATTTTGAAAATATAAAATTTTGTGGCATTTGTTGACACTCCTAGGATGTGGGGTTATTTCGTGGCCTATTTTCTCCCTAATCTTAAATTCAAACCCAACATTGTAACGAAGATCGATTTTTAAAACTTTGATGAATAGCTTTTTTTTATGTGAAGGACCGAGAAATGCCCCATATATCAACATTATGGCAGTCGTTGTTGTTGATGATTATGATGGCGGCAAAGAAACAATTTTTGAAAAAAATTATGGGGAGATTATCAGTATGTCCCATGGAAAACATATTGATTATCATCAATGCATCAAATTAGCACGGAATGAGTATAAGACTAGACACGACTAGGTGGGCAAGGTGATCTACTGGGAGTTCTGCAAGAAATTTAAATTTGACCATACCAGCAAATTGTATCTGCACAACCCAGCACCTGTCCTAGAGAATGACACACATAAACTCCTATGGGACTTTAACATACAAACGGATCACCTAATCTCGGCTTGAAGACTAGACCTTATGATAATCAACAAAATAAAGAGAACTTACAAAATTGTGGACTTTGCTGTCCCTATAGGTAATTTAACGACACCCCCATATGTGTCGTAAGAAAGAATAAACAACGTAGTAAGACCTTTAAATACATTTATATAAGAAGGGTGAAAGAGTTACTAAAGTATATTCCTTTAGCGGTCAATAGTCTTTAAAATTATAATACACTTATCTGTGATTGTCTTTCTGTATATTCTCTGGTTGACTTTAAGACTATTTTAAGAGGGCTCTAAACGTTTGGTTTCGTTGGGCTCAAAATTGTCTTCTGGGTTCTGTTTGTAGAGTTGGGTGATCTGCTAACATCCTTTGTTTCCAGGCTGTCTTTTTTTTTTACGTCTCGCCTCGTGGAGACCCAAGTGGTTTCTGCCCGTCTAGCCGTGTTGAAGTCACTTCAGCCTCTCTCCTTCCCAAGTCACGTGCTCAAGTCCCTTCCTTCCTGCCTCCTCTCTCTACGCTTGACCTCTTTACATCCGGGTACAAAGCCGTCACGAGGATAACTCGTAATTTTCTTATATTCCGGCTGACCACAAAATAAAACTGAAGGAAAGTGAAAAGAAGGATAAGTACCTCGACCTTGCTAGGTGTGACGGCAAATTGACTAAAATCCCAAAACGGGCCTTTATTTTCGCACGTGTGAAGACGGGGCAGGTTGGCACTTGATCCCCCTATAGAATAAGTCCTCGTTCAGAGTTTTTCTCTCAGGCATATAAGAACTGGCATATTACGTGAGGGATTAATTTAGGGCCAGACTGACCGCCGCTGGCAAGGGGTTCCAAATTTCACACTATCACACACCCACCAGGCCGCTAAACTTCTTCCCCTAGACAACAGAAGATATGAGCCTATAGGTTTTAGTCGTAATAATATTATATTGTAGTAGTCGGCGACTCCGGTTTCCCGTGTGATATTTTAAAGGAATTAATAGGACAATTCTAAGCAAGATAACATAAGGCGAATAGAAGCTGAAAAGGAAGCATGAAGTAACAAATTCGTAGAAGAACTGCAAAGAACAAACTTAGACCACGTGGTAACATAAAAATACATTAATCCTTTACTATACAAAGAGGTACACTTTCAAAGTGTCAAACATATAATAAATGGACAGTCCACGAATATAAATGTCTTTTCTTGACTTTTGTTTTTCTTCAAATTGAGAGAAAGAGAGAGAGAGGGTGGTATATAAAGTTTGGGTATAAAGGAGAAATGGCCCCAAAGTTACTTATCTTATTCTTCGACGGGGTTCCACTGGAGAATCTTTCTTCTTTCACGGGCTAATAGACTTTATTCTATTTTTTTACACTGGCTTGAAGAACCTGGGGTCCCTCGTGTCTCAGATATTCTTTTGTCTTCAACCCGGAGTAAATGGCTATGGGTCTGTCTGCCACGAGCCCTGCTCAAAAACTAACTTTCTTACTATCTATTTCCGCTGACTGGGGGGAGCCCCACTTCCGTTTTGGGGTCCCAGCCAATCATTTCGCTTCTCTCTCCCTCCCCTTCCGGTGTCCGGCGACCTGAGGTTACTAAGTACCAACACCTGTTGATATCCCCTCTGTGACCCACATTCTCTCTTAACGGTCACTTTTTTGACGGGTTTCCACTGTTCATTCCAACGGGAGGATAGTATTAATCTTACCTCTATCGTCTCCGCGGGATATCACGTGACACTAAGAAATTGAAAAAATTATGGAACTTGAAGGTGACAATTATACTAATTGTGATTGATGCTTTTGGTTCAGTCACTAAAGTATTATTAAAGAGACTGGAGGACTTGGAGGTCGGAGGACGAGTAGAGACCATTCAAATAACAACCTTATTGAGAACGGCCAGAATATTGAGAAGAGTCCTGGAGACTTGAGAAGACCTACTGTCACACAAACTCTAGTGAAAGATCATCAGCTAAAACTGATGTGAAAAACTCTCAATGAGTAAATAATGATCATAATAATATTGGTGTCGTCTGTACCAATTGTAGTTGGTGCACTTGGAACGGTCCTTAGCAGGTGTTTGGAAAAAAATGAAGGAATTAGAAATCAGAGATAGAATCGAGACAATACAGACATCAGCACTACTGAGAATGATACAATACTAAGAAGAGTCCTGGAGATGAGAGGATATTTACTGTCATTCCGACTCCAGTGAAAAACAATCAGTTCGTACTTGTGTGAAAAACTTGCAAGAAATCAAATAATAAAAACAGAAAGACTTGAATAACCAATCATCATCGTCATCTTGTCGTGCCACCAGCACGGATATCCCTGACCCACTCTCACATCTCCTCCCTATCGATCATCGCTTTCTGGCTGGTCCTCAAGGCTATATCTAGTATCCTCACAGAGCTGCTGTATGTATGTTCGAGCTGGTAACCCTGCTTTTGCTCGGCCATGTGATGGGGTCCATAGGAGAACATCACTTATGAGCTCGTCCCTGCTTCTCGAGCAGTGTCCTGCATGTCTTGTTCGTCTTACTTTGATAGTTTTCGTGATGGGAGGTAGGTGGCCGTACATTTGCTGCTTTATGGGGTGTTGCCTGCAGGACTTGTTCAGTATTGGTCGCAGCATTCTTGTGTAGTTGCCGTCAAGCTTTTTCTCCTTCCGTTTAGTTAACGTCCATGTAGTGCATCCAATATAGCAGTATTGACACGACCGCTGCCTGGAAGAAACTGCGTTTCATTTTATCGGTCAGGTCTGACTTCCATATGACCGATAGCTTATCGATAGCTGTTCATGCCTTTGTTAGTCGTGTGTCGATGTCTTTTTCGGTTGATGAAACGCTGCTTCCTGCGTAGGTGAACTTGTCAACTAGTTTCAGGGAGCAACGGCCTCCTATGGAAATATCGCCTGTTTGATTAAAGCACATATATTCCGTTTTGACATGGAGGCCAATGCTCGCGGCAGCTCATTCCAAACTATGCCGTAGGGTTTCAGCTTGGACGGGTGCATTTGCCAGAATCGCTATGTCATCGGCGTAGGTAATTGTTTTTGCGGGGTAATTTCTGCTTCTTTTCTTTGTCAACTCGAAACCATTTTCTTTGATTTTATCAATCAATGTTCTAAGCACGTAGTCTAGATAAAGAAATATGGGGCTAGAATGTCTCATTGCAATACTCCTGCTACAATGTCGAAGGAGTCAGTGACTCCATCCGGAGAACGTACTTTCACTTTGGTGTTTCTATCGAGAATCATTATGGCTGCGACGGTTTCTTTTGGTATGCTGTATGCTAGTAGAATTTGTTCCATCTTCCCTCTGTGAATGGAATCAAAGGCCTTGGTAAAGTCGACAAATAGTGTTGTCGTATGTAGGTTTTTTGCCCGTACGCCTTCAGGAATTCTACGGATAGTCAATATTTGTGAGGTCATGGATCTATTTCTTCGGAAACCGTTTTGGTTATTCGTAAGAATGTTTGGGTTCTATGCGGTTGCGTAGTAGGGCATTGTATATTTTGGCTGCTATGAATATAAGTGTTATACATCGGTAGTTCTTGGCTAATTCGAGGTCGCCCTTTTAAGGAAAAGGGAGAATGCATCCTCTCATCCATCTGTCTATCGGATTTTGATTATAAACTGCATTACAGTGTCGGAGCAGTATGTCGTCGAATTGTCTGGTCTAACATACTTCTGGGGGAATTTCATCAAGCACTGCAGCTTTCCTATTTTTAATTTTCTAAGTACTGAGTCAAGTTCTTCTAGAGTAAATCCTAGTTTATTGTCTAATTGCTTAATAGTACTTCTTGTGACTGGTTCATGTGTAACTTTTGGTGGGTTTCCTTGTAGATTCTCGAAATGCTGTTTCCACAGCTTTATTCGTTCTTGTTGGTTTGTAGCTTTCAATTTAGCTTTGGCTGTGTTCTTCCTTCAGCTCACTTCGTTTATCGTTTGCCACGCTATCCTAGATTGCCTATCTTCCACTGAGTCTCTAATCTTATCTATTTGATTTTGTATGCATTCTGTCTGTTCTTTTAGGTATATATCAGTGAATGATAATGACAATTCTTTCTCAGAAATTCAGACAATTATATTTAATTATTGAAACATGTTTTTGAGGTATGACAATTTTTTTCTCTTTTCAGATAAATTTGGATATATTGATGATAAGAAGAAATACATGGAAATTGACCTGTAAAAGTCTCATCCTTCCTTCCTTCCTTCCTATATTGTCATCCCCTTGTACATCCGAGACGCTATCACACATACACACACAAACATACAGTCCCAAACACTCAAAGATATATACATAAAAATAATAAATATACATATATAATCCCATACATTTTATATATATATATATATATATATATAACATTGAGACCTCTATATATACCGATATATAACCTCTTTCTACCCGTTACCTTATCGTGTTTATATAAATAATAGATGAAATATACGATTTAAGTAAACATATCATCATTAGTTTTTCTAGATACTCTAAAAAGTAAAATGAATTCAAAGGAACCGCAAGCAACAGGTGGAAAGGTACCGTGTCCGTATTGTCAGAGGAAATTTCAAGCTTTACATTTGCATAAACCATATTGTATGTCAAAACCAGTTGATGAAGAAGATTTTGAAAACAGTGAAAAAACATCCTCTTTGTATGATACTGACGATGAAGATGATGGAAGAGAGCCTTGTCCGTATTGTCATGAGAGATTTAAACGTTTAGACAAACATAAACCACATTGCCAGTCAAAAGCAGGTGCCAAAGATATAATGACAAAACGTGAAGAACCGTACTTTACGGCTGATACTGACGATGAAGATGATGGAAGAGAGCCTTGTCCGTATTGTCATGAGAGATTTAAACGTTTAGACAAACATGAACCACATTGCCAGTCAAAAGCAGATGCCAAAGATATCTTGACAAAACGTGAAGAGCCGTACTTTACGGCTGATATTGGCGATGAAGATGATGGAAGAGAGCCTTGTCCGTATTGTCATGAGAGATTTAAACGTTTAGACAAACATAAACCACATTGCCAGTCAAAAGCAGGTGCCAAAGATATCTTGACAAAACGTGAAGAGCCGTACTTTACGGATGATACTGACGATGAAGATGATGGAAGAGAGCCTTGTCCGTATTGTCATGAGAGATTTAAACGCTTAGACAAACATAAACCACATTGCCAGTCAAAAGCAGGTGCCAAAGATGTCTGGAGAAAACATGAAGAACTATCTTCAAGCGATGAAGATGATGAGGAGTCTTATTTGTGTTGTAATGAAAGGTATACAGAGTTAGCTAAGCATAAACCTTACTACCCTGCTGAAGATGATGGAAACCTACGTTGTCCTTATTGTCAGAAGAAATTTAAACGTTTAGATCTTCATAAAGATTATTGTTCGTCAAATCCAGAATTTACGGAAGAAAGTTGTCCATATTGTGATATCTCCTTTAAAAACCTAGCTATACATCTATCTAAATGTGAAAGAAGACCTCCGAATTATGGTGACGAAAGTTTTGAGAAATTTAAAAAAGTTCTTACACTAAATAGGAAGGAAACTGACATAAAAAATATTAATGACTCAATGCATCATATTAAACTGCTGTTAAACAATGAAAATGAAAAAGAAGATAAACTAGACTGGGATATATTCAGGACTGGATCTTATTACGCACATGTCAAGGTGAATTTTGATTTTCTTTTTTTATTTATACTTATCTTGCAATATTCTTTTAGAGTAGCTTGTAAAATTGATAACTTTTCTAATTTGCCGTTTTCTTTTACATTCTTATTCAGTAAGATTTGATGACAATGATGATGACAATAATAAATTTGGGGTGAATCAAATCATGTTCATTATCTTCACATATCGGTCTTTTTCTATTTTTTAACTGAGTGATACACGTAGGTCTTTAAAGGTAGTTCCTTAAAGAAAGAATATTTTAGTGAAAAGTATTTTGTATTGGAATTCTTCAAATTGGGAGATGAAAACAATTTGTATTATTTTTCCTGTCTTTATTTATTGTTATTCTTATTTACTTTTGAAAGGTATCAAAGATAGATGAATTTGACTTTATGTTCTGTCCAACCCGAGTACAATGTCGAATTGAACTCGACACTGAACATCCCTGTTATTGTAAAGTCTTCATAACAAACAAAGATAAATTACCCAAGAGGTTTACAAAATTACTGAAATCTTCTGGCGAAATTACTCCATCAAAATACAAAGAATTTTGTTTCAAGATTTTTGACTCTATTATAGCAATGAAAAGGCATTATGGTAAGAAAATTTTCTTTGACTTCAACTTCTCTATCTTAGTCTCGTTTTGCCTGTCGCTGTCACTTCCTATCTCTCGACTTCTCTTCTTATATATTTATATATTTGTTAAATATCAGACCATACGAAAAACATGTCAAAGTTATTTCCCCTGAGGGATAGAAATGGAATTGCCTCCCATGGACAGTGCATTGTGGTATTGTAGGGAGCGGGAGAACGGACACACGTGAGACAGAAAAAGAAACTTGGAATCCACTATGACACATGGTAGCCGTACATTTGGCTGGTGCACATAAGATCAAAACTTCTTTTCCAGGTCAATAGACGCACGTCTCTGTCAATGGTTAATAAACCTAATTGGTTTTTTTTTTTTTGTATAGCCACGAGTCTGTCTATTTTCAGTTTTAGTTACATATTTCTTTCGTAACAATATTATATTTTTTATCTATCTGCCTTAGTTCTTATCTAGTTCTTCTCTCCTCTCTTTGTTAATGTTACTCGCATACTTTTTATCTATCTACCTATCTATCTATTTATCTTAGTCTCTTTTGCCTATTGCAGTCCTTTCCTATTTCCCTGTCTATCTTTTCCTCTCCTTCTCTCTCTCGCTCTCTCAATATATATATATATATATAAATGTTTGTTGTGGGGCGCAGAAATGATAAATTTTAGTGAATCTGACAGTATGATAGAAATATGTGGAAAGTTGGATAAATCAAACACTTAACTCCAATTCAGATGCGTGATATTTCGTTCGTTTTATTCCACCGAACTTCTTCAGTCAGTGACAGTTTTCTGAGTTTTTCTATTTAAAAGCAAATGAAGAGAATGATAAGATGGTGGAAAAGGTATTGGTGTAGCAGGAAGAAATGGGGGTTTAAATTCGAAAGTATCAGATTTCATTAAAGTTTGTTTTTTTTGTGAAAGTAGAGAGAGATTTTATTTCTATTATATATATATATATATATATAGTGACATGCACAAGTATTGGATACTTGTTATTATTTTCTGTTATAACTAGAGTTTATGTTCGCCCTTTTGCCTGATATTTGGTAAGTAATATCTCGTAAAGTTGTTTTAGTTGTAATTAGAGGAATTATGCTAAGACGAATGGGGTCAAGTAACGCTGGGTCAGTGTGGAAAACTTGAGGCCAACTATAAAAAGCAACTGGAAGCAGTGAAACAAAACAGAGGCTACACAACAAAATATTAAATTGATGTATCTAATAATTTTGCATAGGGTAATTTTGCACTTTGATTTTTTTTTAAATGGATTCAACCATGAGTTTTTAATTTTCCTTCCACAATTAAAACAACTTTACGAGATATTACTTACCAAATATCAGGCAAAATGGCGAACATAAACTAGAGTTATAACAGAAAATAACATGTATCCAATATTCATACGTTTCACAGTATATATATATATATATATATGAAAAAAATAAGTGGAAAAGTGGATAAACCAAACAATGACCACGGATTTAACAATGATATTTCGTCTTTATTTCAGAAAGACTTCATCAGAATGACGGAGTTTTTCTAAAAGTCACCAGAGGAGGAAATAGTAAATAAAAATAGGAATAAAAAAGAAAAGGGGTCATAAGAAGGAAAGACAGAAAAGAAAGAAAAGGAGAGATAAAGATATATGTCAGAGTGATGGCGGCAGGGGTTATTGGCTGTGATTGTGACTGACTCATTTTTGGAAACAGCTGGGCCGTGTCTAAGTAGACGAGGGGGAGAGGTTACACATATCGTCAAGCGTATCAAATTTCATCAAAGACTTGACCAATAGAAAATGGAATATCTAAATGAAAAAAATGAGAAAATCGTCCAGAAGAATGGAAGATTGGTGGGAAATAATTGTCTGTTTGTTAAAAAAAATTTCTATCCATTTCCTTTTTCAATATTATTCTCACATAAAATAATGTCAGCCAAGAAGGGTGATATCTGGTAGAAACCTGATCACTGTTCTATATTTTTGGACTTGGAGATGACTTCAATTTCTAACAGTCGAGGAAATATTTTGCTCTGTATGAGTTTAATTAAAGTAGCCTGGGAACTTCCATACTTCTGGACGATTTTTAAAAAATTTTTTTCATTACGATATTCCGTCCTGTTAAGTCTTTGGTGAAATTTGATACGCTCGACCGTGACGGTAGCCTCTGCCCAGATGTTTCCAAAAATGAGTCAGAATCACAACCATTAACCCCTGCTACAACCACTTTGATAAATATCCCTATCTTTCCTTTTCTTTCTTTTGTCTTTCCTTTTTATGAACCCTCCCTTCTTTTATTTTTATTTTTATCTTTATTTAACTATTTCCTATAGTGCTGAACTTTAGAACAAACGCGTCATTCTGATGAAGTCTTTCTAAAATAAAGACGAAACATCATTGTTAAATCCGTTGAGAGCGTTTGCTTTATCCACTTTCCCACTTATTTTCCCCATCATGTCAGATTCAGTAAATTCTTCAATTTATATATATATATCTTTGTCTGTTCTGATCTATCTGTTCTTTCCTGTCACTGTCTATGTTACTCCCTTCCTATCTATCTATCTATCTATCTTCTTACCATTATATTTAAAGGCATCATTTTTAATCTTAAAATTTTCTATGCTATTATCTTTTTTAAAATCTGATTAGGCCTTTTGTTTCAAAAAGATATAACTTTTTGGACAAAAAAGTCTAATTGGCTGACAATTTACTTTTGTAATCTTCCTTGAAAGTAAATTTTCAGTTCGAGTAGAAATATTAAAATGTGGATACCATTTCTAAAAATTTCAATAATTATTTTGAAGGCTTCAAGTAAATCACCGCTCATTATTTAATCAGAAATTAAACTTAATTTGTTGTTCTTTTGAGAGAAAAAAACATTACATTCATCACATATTTAATTGCTTATCTTGATGAATATATCTTGTGGCTTTTTCTATTTTTCTCCAGAAAGAAAACATAATGAAGAGATATCGCCCGCTTATACTGTCCAATATAATGACACAACTAATAAAATCAAGCCTGACTTTGATTGGGTTCCATGTTTAAAAGTTGAGACAGTGCCAAAAACCTGTTACGAATGGAAAACCAGAAAGTTAACCGATGAAGAAAAGAGTGATGCTGGTATTTATGTGGTTGCCAAAGATCTTTTTGTGGGTGAGTTTATTTATATTCAATATTAAATATATCTCTATTTTAACTCCGCTTAGAAAGTATGTGTTGCATCCTGCTCGTTGGTATACCCCCCATACACACACCAATATACATATATATAGAAAGAACCGATGGATTCATGTCTTTCCCAAGGACACTGGTTCAAGGTGAAATGCATAGTGACAACTGTTTCGCCAAACTACTCCACTATATAAATATGTGTGTGAGTGTATGGCTGCTAATATATATATATATATATATATATATATATATATATATATATATATATTCACACACATCGAGACTAACCGCTATATATATATATATATATATATATACGAGTTTCACATAATAAGCATTCAGACTTTTTTTGTACAGGCGTTTAAAATTGTCGAAGACTCTTGAAAATTCAGTATGTTATTGCTATACATCTGAGATGACTGACCAATTTTTATGATTTCACGTTCAAATGAACAGCTACACCAGGAATTGGAATACACCCGACTAAAGCCTGATTGTCACAGATGGTGATTTTCAAAAATGCAATCTGACACTTTAGAAGAATGATATGCAATAAAATTCTGTTTTAAACTCGGAAAAAATGCCACAGAAACGTATGGAATGCTTTAGACTGCTTTTGGAGCATCTTGCATGAATCGAGCATCAGTTTTTGAGTGGCAAAAGATATTCAAGGAAGGCTGGGAGTCTGTGAGGGATGAGTAAGGAAGTTAGAACACCAGAGTTGATTGGCGAAAGGGTTAGGGTTAGGGTTACTGTATTGAGGTTTTAAGGGAATTCAGGAAGTGTTTCCGTCGGAAGAGGCCAACACTCTTCAAATCAGGTCAGTGGCATTTCCACCAGGATAGTGCACCAGTCCACAACTCAATCCTTGTCACAGACTATTTGACCAAGATGGGAGTCAAGACAGTTCCTCAGTTTCCCTATAGTCCAGACCTTGCTTCCTGTGACATTTCGTTATTCCCTAAGCTGAGACGCTATCGTTATGAGACAATTGAGGAGAGGAAAGAGGTTGAGACGAAGGTCATGGAGACGCTCACGCGAGGACTTCCATGGGGCCTTCCAGAATTTGTTGAAACGGTTCAACAAGTGCATTGCAGCCGGAGGAGATTACTTCCAAGGGGACTAGAGTTTCATGTGTGTACTATCAATAAAAGTGCCCATCCGAAAAAAAGTCTGGAAACTTATCGTATTCATCTCGTATATATATATAAATTCAAACTTGTTAACTGCCTCTAAGTTTAAAAGGTTTGGGTAAATACATAGATTTATATCTTTCCTCGAACCAATGTTGAATTTAATGATTTTTCATCTTCTCTATTATATTGAATAATATATATATATATATATATATATATTCATCATGTCGTACAGCTAACACGGATTCCCCCCCTCTCTCTCTCTCTCTCTCTTTCTCTCTCTCTCTCTCTCCATTAGACTCTATCGTCCATCACTTCTGGCAGGTTCTTTAAACTTCATCTGGTGTCCATATAGACTTGTAAAGTTCTTGCTGGATTGTCCAACACCTACTCGTCCGTGTGAAGGTATCCATAGGAAAATGTCGCTTATGAGTTCGTTCGTCCTTGCTTCTCCAGTAGTGTCCCGGATGTCTTATTCGTCTTGTTTGGATAGTTTAGAGATGGGGGATAGGTGGCCGACAGCTGCTGTTTTGTGGTATGTTTCTTCCAAGATTTGTTTAAAATAACTTGTAGCATTTTTTGTGCAGTTGTCGTCTAGCTTTTTTCTATGCACTTAGTCAGCGTCGATGTGGTGAATCCATATATTAGTATTGACACGTCAGCAGCTAAGAAAAATTGCGTTTTATTTTATCGGATAGGCCTGACTTCGATATGACCGACAACCTATCGATAGCTGTCCATGCCTTCGCTAGTCGAGTATTATTGTCATTTTCCATAGATGAGATGCTGCTTCCGTGGTAGGTGAACTTCTCCACTTGTTTCAGTGAACCACCATTTAATGTAAAGATGTCTCCTCTTTGATTAAAGCACATGTACACCGTTTTGTCTTTATTCATATGGAGGTCTATATAACTGCTGCCTACTCCAGACTATGCAGAAGGGATTCGGCGGGGGCAGGTGTATTTGCCAGAAGCAATATGTCATCAGCGTAGTCCACGTCCGTAATGATTTGGGCTACGTATCGTCTGCTTCTTGCCTTTTCTGGTGTAAAGCTATTTTCTTTCATTAAATTTATCGACGTTTGAAGTACGTAGTCTTGGTATATTATGAACAGGTATGGGGCTAATGTATCCCCTTGCAGAACGCCATCGACAGCCTTTGTTCATCTATCTATTGTGTTCTGGTTATATAAGGCGTTGCAGTATCGGAGCAGTATGTCGTCGAATTTCCTTGTCTTCGTAACTTCTGGGAGTATTTCATCAAGACCGGTAGCTTTCCTGGGTTTTTTTATTTTTGTTTGTACTATGCCGAGTTCTTGCGTAAACTGTCCTAGTTTGATGTCTAGTTAATAATTATTAATTTTCATTATAGGTTTACCCATAACTTTCTGAGAATTTCCAAGCAGATTCTTTAAATGTTCTTTCCACAATTGTATTCGTTCTTCTTGGCTAGCAGCTTTCAGTTTAGCTCTAGAGGTGCTCTCCCCTCTACTCACTTCATTTACTGTCTGCCTTGCTATTTGAGATTATTTATTTTCTAATTTTATTGATCTGACCTTGAATTCTTTGTTTGTTCTTTTATGTATGTGTTTTTTTAGTTCATTTTGTGTCCTCTTAGGTTTATGAGCGTTGGCATTAGTTGGGTTCATTTTATTATATAGGGATGCAGTTTTAACGTTGACACTTTTTTCTTAACTGCTAATGTGTCCCACGGAACTCAATGTTGTGCTCTTAGTTTCGTTGATATGTGTTCTGCTGCTGCTTCCATGTGGACTTTGACGAAGTTCTCATATTCGTTTGTGTAAGCTAAATTTGTTGTTTTCGTTCTTACTTATTAGAGCATTCATGTCCCCTCCAATGATTAGAGCGTTCTGTTTAGGGATGCTAGGAACAAGCTTGGATAGATCGTTAAAGAAGGTGTCAAGATCTCTTTCATCACTAACACAGAGAATGATGGTAGCTGCGTTTAACGGCAACCCCAGCACAACGATCATATCCTGCTACAGTCCTCGGTGGTATTTCTAAAATAAACACTGGGGCCAGAGCTCAAACCTCAACAGAACGCGCCCCTTTTTACCCGGACGATTTGGACAGATGGTTTGAGAGAAAGAGGGTCATGTTAATCTTTTGATGGCTGTATTTTTACCTCATCAATAGACACCACACTTATAGAAGAGTGACAGTAGTTTCTGGACTAAGCTATTTGATCCTTACCTTTGACTTGAGGGGTTCTTCTGCCAAGAATCAGGGGAAGTGTGCTATTGACCCAACGTTGTGTTCATCTGCCTTACTTTACATCCACCATGCTGCTTCCCATGGCTTCCGAGGTTTAACTTGGGAGTGAAAAAATATATTCCATACGTTTTAGATTAGTTAGGGTCCAAACATCTACTTCTTTTTTTCCTTTTCCAGTTCCACGGTTGACTTCTTGTCCTTTGTACATAATTTGTCAAGGGAATTTCTAAAAATTCTTTCAAATTTGGTCACATGATTCATCGAGGATTCGAGATATGTCTGGTCATCACCCGGTTTAGTAAAATGCCAACAGTGCTCTTATCTTTGCATTGATTCATGTTTTCAAATTGTGACTGAAATTTTTGACCATATTCAAATGACCCTCACGTAGTTTTATAGAAGATTCCAGTCGCTGTTAAATTCACCAGCCTTTTCAATTACATTAGCAAATAATTACGATCCTAATGTAATAGATACTACATTTACACGGACAATTTATATTGTATTGTAAATAATCAAAATATTAACGATAGAATGAATAATAATAATAATAATAATAATAATAATAATAATAATAATAATAATAATAATAATAATAGGAGAACAGTTAAGACGGAAAAAAATAAAGGAAGTCAAGTACTACCTAATAAATTAACGAATAATATAACCGAATTGCTGGAGCGAAATTAGATATAGATATAAATTTCGATGTGGTTTACAAGATTTAGATGAGCATGATGCTGTAAATCCATATTTCCGTCTATCAAAGCTCTTTCATTCCTGATGCATTCCTTCAAATGATTAATATCTGTAATTTTCATTCAGTACACCTTTTCATTCAATGTACCCCAAAAGAAGAAATCAGGTGAACTAATATCTTCAGAACTAGAAGCCCACACGAATTAGGGAAATTCTTATTCAATCACTGTTGAACCATAATGACACAACAGGCAGGCGTTCCATCCTACTGGATCAAATCCGGGAGGACTTCACCTCACCTTTCTAGTTAGGGCATCAACTAGTTGACAATTATTGCTACATATAAATCATCAGTTACAAAGGTAAACGATCCCAAAAAATATGCTTTCCACAAAACGTAAGTCAAAATTTGGGGGCTCGAGTCTAATGACAAAGCTGTGGTAAAGGCGCCAACCAAAGTGGATGCCTCTCATAACTTGAACTGTTTCAAATATGAACCAAAATTTTTTACTTAACCCCGAATAAATTACTTACTAAAGAAATTAATTTTAAATTAATGCTTCAGATGATTTCTTTGTTTCATGGTATATCAACCTTTGCGTGTTATTCAATGCTAAAGGCATCCTTGTAGAAAAAGACCAGTGTTACAATTTAACCCATAGCTGGAGCGATAACTGTGTTCAACCCATCCCAAGGATATTTTCCGAAAGAAAATCTAATAACGTAACTGGAGTTCAAACTTGCTTACAACTATGCCAGAGGCCAACACGTTAGCAATTACGCTACGGACACTTCCCCTATGAACTAATGAAACATATAATAACAGAATTAAAATTAATTGATGCCAGCCATTTGAATTGCTATTTCATATGTCAACAATTCCAACATTTTACTTTCTTCATTTTACTTCAGTGATTAATTTTCATTGAGTCTTGAGATATTTTAAATCTTCCTTTCATGTTTCTCTTCTTTTTTTTTTTTTCGTAAAAAAACCCCAGAAAGGCTGAAATCAGTTGTTTTCTTTTGTAGATTATTATTGAATTTGGTCGATTTTCATCCTTGTTTATTATTGTGTAATAAAATAAAAATCTTAACGTCACCTTTGTTTTATTGTTTTTTCAGATGATAAATTCTGTGACTTATGGCGTCTGAGTTTTTCTAAACACGAGAAGAAAATAATTCGTGAAAAATGCAAAAACGAGGATCATCAAGTGATACGATGTATAAAGAAGATATTGGAAGAAGTAAAAGATGACAACTCAAAGCTTTGCTCATATCATATTGTTACTCATTGCTTACATTGCTTTGAGGAAATCAAAGAAAAGCCTGATCTTAAAGAATATACAATAAAAGTTATGAATTTATTGATTGATCGACTGAAATCGAGATCTCTTCCACATTTCTTTATTCCGAAATTCAATCTTTTATGTGAAGTGAGTCAGAAAGAATGTGAGCAATTCATTGAGAAACTCAATTTTTACAAAAATGAATGGACAAAATAATAAACACATCAAGTTATTAATGGCAAATTCTAAAATTCTACAAAAAAATGAAAAACAAGATATTTCTTACATAAATTTTTGTCAATTATCATTAATTTTTTACTTGTATTTCTTTCATCTTATCTTTTTTGATTTTTATTATGAATGGACAAAAGAATAAACACATAAAGTTATTGATTGAAAATTTTTAAATCCAAAAAAAAAAAAAAGATATATCTTAAATCTTAGTCAATTATCATTACATTTCACTAATATTTTCTTCGTCTTATGTTTCTTGGTTTTTATTGCACAAGTAAAATTAGATACAGTTATTTGTAACTTCTTTGACATTAGCATGATGGTTAGAGTGTTCGCAAATGGCCCGAAAACCTGGGTTCAATCCCAGGTCGAGTCATACCAAAAGCTCAAAAAATGGTGCTTTATGCTTCAACATTATGAGGTACGGATCAAGGGTAAAGTGGAGCAATCCAGGGAAAGGAGTAGCGCCCTCTCCTACACCTTAGTGTAGCAGCTATCGAAAAGGGATCCCCAGGGCAACCCTCGACAACAGTCGCCAACTTTACTCCTTACAACTATTTGTTTATTAGAAAAGAGATATTCCTAAACTAAATCATTATCATTACTTTTTACTCGTATTTTCTTCGTCTTATATTTCTTGGCTTTTATAACACAAGTAGTATTAGCAATGATTATTTGTAACTTCTTTAAAACTATTTGTTTATTATAGTCATTCTGTAAATATTGGCGTAAAGGTTTAATGAATTTTCTTTTCTCTTTTGCAATATCAAACTGACATGTTTAGACATAAAGAAGGACATTTACCTGTAGTTAATGTATTGTGAACGTCAAGATACATTTACCCTGTTTCTTCTTAACTTCCCTGGAGGAATAAGGAACCCATTTGTTTGGATTCTTCCTTTTTTATGAAGACAGTGGAGAAGAATGCAGAGAAGGTTTGATTCAAGAATTCGCTGGCTGAATATATCATAAAAAGCATCGGCCATTATTATTCATTTGATTGACAGATTATAACGTTGTGTTTGAAATTCTCGTTACCTTATTTGATGCCTCGCTGATATTTGATCGACACTTTGCCACCTCTGAAGCTAATAAAAAAAATGAATGAAATGTCCGAAATAAAACACAAGGTATTTGTTCTTTGTTTTATTTAACAATTGTTTTTATATGTAAATATGCTCCAACAGAACATTTCAACTGAAACCACCAGAAGTTGGAACCTTTGAAAACCCTTAAACCTATTTTTTGTCTTTTTTCTTCAACTCAACGACCCGCTGACTTAAACTTTAGAGAGAAAACAGTAATAAACGGTCCGTGATAAAACAAGGTTTTTTTTAATAATTCTATCAACTGAGTCTACAAAAATTTCATTCCTAAAAGTGAAACCATAAAATCAATAAATTCTTTGATTATTTGTGAGTCTCAACAAAGCATCAGGAGGGAAGGTAACGAGATTATCCCAGAGAGTAAAAAAAGACTATCAGTCCGTGCAATTCCACTGAGACGATTATCCCCATTAAGACCGATTTTTGGTAACAGGGAAAGTCATAGGCTAAGAATAATGTGTCTTTTCATAGAAACAAAGAGTTAGAGACGCCATTAAATTCAAAAGAAATAATTGTATAACCGTAAGCCGCTTTTATACGTCTTCTGGACCTCTCTGGTACAACTTTGCTGTTGTCTAGATGTGTCCCACTCATTTCGAATCTATGGTCATTCTGATATCTCGAACTTTTTTATTGGCTACGAATCAGACACGTTATAGTCGCTAGCTCAGTCAGTAATCACCTAGTATTGTGTTTTTTTACAAAAGAAGAAAGTCAGTTTTTATTCTCTTGTCTGTAAGCCGTGATATAAAAGTATTCGACTTGATAAGGAAGAAGTTTTTTCGTATTCGCGCTAGAAGAATCTGGATAAATATATGGTATATTTAATACATGTGACCAAAATAATCAAATAAGAATATGAAGCAGTGACGATCCTGTCTATGTTTTAGATGCATGTGTATGTGTGGTCAACAAGGTTACACAATTGCGTTTCTCTCCGCAGTTTTGGCTAAATACCGCTTACTCGCAAAATGGAATTTCTTATATGCATTTCGTTTTGCAATACAACAGCCGATCACACAAAAATGAGATTAAACCCCTAATGTGAAGTATCCTGTCTGGTTTGAAAAGCCATTTCCGGTTTTCAACGGAGACAAAAACATTAAGCTTTGATCAGCCTTTGATGTCAATTGTATAGTCATCTAACTACACATTTAGTTTTTTCTTTTGCACCGACAATTCAATAAAATACGCTTTGTCAAATACACTATTTGTCAAAAGCATTAGGAAATACTTAATTTCCGTTATATCTGCCCCTTCCTAATCTAGTGAAATATAACTTTTAACAGATATTTCACTCCATGCAAAAGTCATTAGAAAAAGTTCACTAGTCAGAATGGATCATGCTTTCCATGCTTCAACAGATATGCAAAAAATCTAAAAAAATTGAAAGTTCTTGTGAGTTCTCTCCCCTTTCTCTTTTTTTAAATGTTCGATCGTTTGTATATTTTGAGAGTCGTCTTCTGGAGCATTAAGTGAGGTCTCCATCACAAACACCTGCTTAACCGGTTCTTCTCCACCTGTCATCCGAGCCTTTCTCCTTCCGCTTCGGTTAATCATTTTTCCTTCTCTACACAATTTATCCAGCCTCCTACATCCACTGGGCTAAAAAGGACAACCAATATGGCCAATGTCCTCAGAACTACCGACATTTACGTTTTACCAATGAGTTCCCTTTCCCTTTTTTATTTCTCTAGAGATCTGCTGAATCTATCTGCAATGTTCTCCAAACTGATTTTCCTTACAGGTCCCAACAATTTAGGAATCTCCTAAGCACTTAAAGAAACTCTTTTAACAATAGACTTCACACTCTAGTCAAGTCGTGGACCGACACGTTCACCAGAGACAGGAAAGTATCTCTAATTTCAACCCTCGCCTCTGCCTGATAGAAAGGCAATATAGCCCGTGTTCCACCAAAAAACGACACACCCGTTTCCAAACTAAGGATAGTTAGAGGGGATATTGCATTCCCCATCCTCTTGTGCCGATTCTATCACACTTTAATCAGTTCCATATCCCTACAGCAAGCGATCGCCCATATCCCAAAGAATGTCCTCACAGCCAGAAGCAACATCTCCTCCATTAATACATCAACCTGATAGATCTCTTGGACCTCCATCACACACATTTGATATCCAATTGTTTTTAAATTCGACCCTCTGGGGAACACACTTTCAGCACACAGGTCAGAGTGTCTCCTGGCGTCAACAATATTAACTTGGTTCCCGCAAGGTTCACTCCTATATTGTTTGCTTCTTATCTAAATCTTTCTACTACTCTCCCTTCTTCTGCGCCACTAGGATAGGAAACAGATAAATTTATTACCTTGAACACCTCAAAGCCATTTTCTCTATCCCATAATGGTAGCAACACTAAGGCCTCCTCGATAACGATCGTTAAAAATAATGCCACAACTCTTTCACTCAGTCTGCCGGTGGTCTAAGGTGATTTGGCAGTTTCGACTCGATCCCTAGTAACAGATTTTTCAATTGCACTGGACTCACCAATAGATGTCTCCATGATAACATGTCCAGTTGGGATCGGACGTTGTCCAGTGACAACAATAACGACCGAGATGCCTTGTTTAGTCGATCCCCCATTGTCGCCAACTGCAAGATCTGTCTCATTGCTACCTCCAGGCTCCCGGTTCAGTTTGTTACTGACCCTATATATGCTGAATCGTATTTAAATTCAGTCAATATTTTGCCTCTTTACCGCTAATTCGTTGTCCAGTCGGCTGGGGCAGTAGAATACACTGACTGCGACTCTGCAGAGGGGTAAGACACCCCACCAACGAGTGTCCTAGATATGACACTAAACAATCTGATGGTGAGGTTCCAGTGATGTTGTAGCTTTGGGGAATGCAGAGCACCCCTTCATTGCCATTGCTCCCAGGTCCACTCTGCCCCGGAGTAGTAGCACCTGGTTGGGCCCTATCTATTGGTTAAATATAACTAACTGCATACTTGTGCTAAACTGAATTGTTTTAATTAGAACTGTTTGACTAAATTGAATAGCTTGAAATAGAAATGTTTTTTTTACAATTAAAATGTACTTACATTTAAACTGCGTGCTTATGCTCAACTGAATTGTTTAAAATAGAACATTGGAGTGATCTTTCGCCACATTTTCTTCGATGTTTCTCTAATTTATTTTTTTTTGTTAAATTTCTATAGGGCTAGATATCAATCAAGAAAACCATCATCCACTTTGACCGGATCACAGTAGCCTCATCAGTCTTCTTAAATACTGTGTCTATGTCTTAGAGCATTGATCCCTACCATCAGCCAGAACAGCAGTAGAGTCTTCCCCGCATCCATCCAACAAAGACAAGAAGTACTTAATCTCCTGAATGGTTTTCTTTATTCATAGATTTATTCTTTTCCCAAATCTATTTCAGTCTTTCAACCGCATACACACAATAGTCAAACCCTGTACTACTCCGAATATAATTGTCGTTTTTTCATTCCTGATATGCTTTTCAAATCTCCATCTCGCTGCAGATTCTTCTGTAAGTATACACACTCAATAGAGGATCTTTCTTTCTATGGCATTTCTTCCTCAACGCTATTATCTCTTGCTTTTAAGTCGTCTTTTCAATTCTAAGAGGGACACATCATCTTCTTCCTCCCATTCATCGTTTTCCGCTTTGTCCCTCGACATGATTTCAGTCTCCATTTCCGAACCATCTTTTCCCAGATATTCACTCGATCCAACTAAGGTCATCTATTGATCCCAAAACATAAAGGTCACTGGCTCTGTTTGTTTCACTCTCCTATAGTATGGCCTCCACCTTTAATCCAGTTTTTCTTTGCTTCACGTGGGCCCCGTAGAATACGGTATTACCAACCTCAAATTTTACCTCGGATCTGTTTTTATTAATCCTTTCATTCCATTTCTTTTGTGCATAGAGAATTTGATTTCTTGCACTTACAAAAACAGAGTGTTGTTTTTCCATCAGCATCCGATAGAATTTTTCACCCACGTACTTTCTTCGTGGTTTTCGATTTTCAATCGGCAATACTACATCCCTAGCGAACATCATGTTGTACTGGCAGAATCTACTGGTCTCGTTTATCGAGAATCTGCCTGCTGCCAATGTTTGATTCAAGAATAAATCCCAATTTTTGTTCTCTCCCTCCGACGATTTCGATATCATGTTTCCTAAAAACCTCTGGAATCTATCTACCTAGGAATTACTTTGGGGATGATACGGGAAGGGGGTAATAAGTTTAACATTCAAAGAGCTTTGAGTCTCTCTCATTACCTAATTCAAAAATTCTCCGTCATTATCAGTTACCAATTCGGCTATCACTCCCACCCTGGGAAATATCTCATTTAAATGAGTTGAGCCATTGTCTGAGCTGTTTTATTCTTTACCGCATAGGCTCCACCCAATTTGTGAACCAGTCTACAAAAATCACTATATATATATATATATATACTCCCTCTTGTCATTTTGGTATATGTTCCCGACACATCCATGCTGACCTTCTCAAAGGGGTAAGAGGTACCTCCATCTTCATCAATGGTACTCTCTCATTTTTAATCCTCGCCTAACATGTTATACAACTCGTAAAATACACCCTTACATCCTGATACATTCCAGGCCAATAATAATTTCAGCTTACTTGCTCATACGTTTTTTCTATTCCCATATGCCCCAAATCTTGATGACATCCTTCCAATGCTCGTTACTGGAGAGGTCCCCTTGGTACACACAATTTCATTCGTGGATTTTCATCTATATTGGAGATATAAAAGAATTCTCCAAAAATCAAGAATTTCTTGGCCCTTGGTTCAGCCAGAGTTCTTTTCTCGATTGCTTTCTTCAGCTTTAGTAGCACTTGGTTATTGGGATATTCTTTCATGACTTCCGTGCCAACACATATTTCTCTCTTTCTAATTCCGCTTTTTCTTCCTTGTCATCACTCTATGACAGTCTCTTATCTCTTTTGTACGAATTAATGACCCCTATTCTTTAAGCTTTTTCTCTACATCAAATTCCTTCATCACCGATCCTTTCACCAACCTTTCGGGTATCTGTGACCACAGATCTGCACAAATGTATTAATTACCTGATAAATACTCTAAACTACAATTGTACCCGCTTAACTTCAGGGACCACATCCAGTCTGCCTCAAACAAGTATTTTGAACAGCCTGTGATCCGTTTTAGTCATAAACTCAGCTTCGTATAAGTAGTAATGCAACTTTTACACAGCATATAGAATCCTTTTCGATTACCTCTACTGAGCCGCGGACAATTTGTGGAACAAGAAGTAAATTAATATTTCAGCAGCCAAACCCGCAATTAGACTCACTTTATCCGAGCAGAATTGAGTTAGACATGCCCCTATAAAAGTGTCACTAAGGTCCGTATAAAGAATCATTGGCTTGTTCATATCGGGATACGTCAACAACGGCACCGTCGTTAATTTCTCCTTAAGCGTTTCAAAGTATCGCAGGTAGTCTTCCTTCCATCGAAATCAGAAATTTTTTGTCAGTTTTATCAAGGCATCGCTATCCTGGATAATCCCGGGACAAATTTCCTATAATATCTCATAACTCCAATGAATCCTCTTACTTCTTTTACTTATTTGGGCTTTGGCATGAATCTTATCACTTCCACCTAGTCTATGTCTGGCTTCACCCATCTCCTGTTAATAACAAACCCCAGATATTTTGTCTCCTCCCTCAAAAATTGGCATCTTTGCAGTTTAAGCTTTAACACGTGTTACCACAATCGGTCAGACATCACTTATAAATCAAAATGTTCCGCTGGGCTCTCGAAAACACCAATCTAAAGCATTCCGCTCAAAACTATTGGCATTAACTGCGAAAAAATTCTAGATTTCCCGATAATCAAAAGGGTATAACCCGGAACTGGCACAGTCCCAGATGGCATCCAAACGCAGTCTTCTGGCGATCCTTTTCATCCATAACCACCTGCAAGTAACCAGCTCTGAGGTCGATCGTGGAAAAGCAGGTAGCTTTTCCCAGCAGGGCCAAAATGTCTTCTATCACTGGTAGCGGTGTACGCTGTTGGCTTTGCTATTTTATTCAATGCTCTGAAGTTCACACAGAATCTGTAGCCTCCGTCTTTCTTACTCACGATAACTATCAGAAAACTTCTATTATTCTTGCTTCCAACATCTTCTTATCCCGGTATTTTAACTGGCTCTTGACATTCAACACCGTCAATTGCCATACTCTAGTTCCAGGCAATAATCACATCGTCTTAAGGCCTGTATTAGCAATTACTATTAGCACACTACCAGTAAGGATCTCCCCAATAATCGTCGGCAGGATCGTTAACTTTTTATTCTCTTTCAGGAATTCGGGTAGCCATCTTGGTTTTTAAGATGTGGGATTCCTTATACAAAAGATACGTCTTCTCAGTACAAAGGCTGGAATACGTTTTGACACTTTTCCCTGCTCATCTCTTTAGTCATCTCTGATTGACCGATCTTCTGCAGCTACTCACCATCAAGTCTAGAAATACTTGTTAGCAATTTGTAGACAGTTTGCTCCTTCTCGGCTTAAATTACAAAGCGAGCCTGGCACTCATGCCCGGTTACCCTCGCTGCAGCTGGAGCAAAGAAGAAACAGCTGAGCACACCCACAACTACTTCGAGCGAGTTCACCCGTTTTGGAATTACGCCGGAGAGTAGACTGCTCGCATCGAACCCCAGCAGCTCGTTCTGCTCGACGTTGGTTACGTCGTGGACAACGTTTTACCTCAGTATCAGGGGGGGAATTGTGTGGTGTTTCTCGCAATCCTATTTGTGGCTAGAATGGTAATTTGAACGGCGCGAAAGAAGGGATTATATGACGGTGCAAACCTTCTCATTTGTTCTTTAGGCATCAGCTTAGGATCAAAATTAGATGTGATAGAAAACGCTAGAACCGCATAACTTTCGACAAAAGGTGGTTGAATGCAGCGAGCCTGGTCGTACGATAGGGGGTAACATTGGAGTCATCCTTCCCTCCTCTTCCTGTGCATGGTCTGAGTTCTTCGAGACCCTATCCCCTGTAAGTACACAATTTTTTGTCCCCCACTATTTTCTTGTGAACAGTCCGTTGTGAGTCATTGTACCCGTTATCTGTGGTTAGCTTCCAAGATCTTCCTCGCCCCTATACCTTTTGTACCCAAACTCTCGTTCCAGCCCCATCTTTTCTGAAGATCTTGGAATTTCATTGCTGTAATTCGTGTTATCTTTCCTCATCGCGCCCTTCCCTGCGTTTCTTATGTATAACTAACTTAGTTCCCTCTCCCATTTAGCGAAAGCTCGGCTTGTTTTCGGACCTCTCAGATACCGGTATCCATATTATATATGGAGGGATGGGAGGGCAACCAAACGGGAGTTTCTTTCCTTAATTTTATCAAATTCATTTTTTTTGGGGGGGTCTTATATCGCCATACATTTATTGTACATATTTGTAAATAAAATCATACATTTCACTCGGTTTTTAAGTAGGTTTTCTCACAGTGCAAGTGCGGTATTTTGGTGATAGTAACGTGGTTGGTGAACAATCATTGATCTTATTGTACTGAGTGAATGAGTCGGCGAACGTGGCTAGCTAGGGCCCCTTAGAATTCTTAGTCTACACATGAACGCTCCCCTTTCCCTCTCCCACATAAAATTTGGAGTTCCATACCCCCCATAAAAAATTGATTCGAATTGTATTTCTCTTCCTTTTTGGAAATGAAGCTTGTACCCATAAGACCTTCCCCTAAACAATCCAACACTCCATGAAACTCCAACTGGCAAAGTAACTTGGCACCACAGACCCTCTTTCTCACAGGTGTTTTCCATTCTCCTAATGCTTGCTACCGCGTTTCGAGGAGATATTTTTATGTCCTCAGACAAGAATTTTATCTCCATTATCTGCATTTTACCAAACGAGAATTCTCCTTCACCCAGCATCAAGACTGGAGGACCAAAGTGAATTACCACACTGTATTTTTAACCAATCTCCTCCAATTAATAATTTCCTCTCGAGACCGGGCGACACATTAATTCTATGGACTTTCTAATTTACCAATCCGTATTGGTATATCCACCATTCCTAATATACCCAATTCATTGCCCTCCGCCTGGAAAACTTCAATATTTCCAAATTTGAGTCGCTTCAACTCCCTCGCATTTAAATAGATATCTCCAAACTTGCATCTATTAAAACTTTCGCTGTGTTTCCCTATCCTAACCTCACTGGTCAACTCTCACTTCTCGTATAGTAACTCAAACACACTAACTTTTTTTCATCTCTTTTCTCTTAATTCTCCCCGAGGGAATAGTTCCCCCCTCTCTCTCTCTCTCTCTTTCCTTAGTCTTCCTCTCTAGGAATGTTTCTCTTCAGGGAGCCCTCCCTTCTTATTGCAACTATTTCTAACCATTGACCTTTCTCTTCACAGCTATGTCATTTTAAACATACCATCTCGGATCAAATGGCCCTTCCTCCCCAGTCCTTACTTGTCTTTTTAAGCTTACATTCACGGGTCACATTAGCCCTACCTCCACTGCCATAAAATTTCGTTCTATTACGCTCTCTAACTAAGGGATCCTTTCTTCCAACACACTCTTCCTCTCTGGGTTTTCTCCCTGTTCGATTCGATAAAACTTGTTGGGGCCACCCATCCTTTTTATTTCTTCCTGGATTGGCCCATATTAGTTTTAAATCTTCTTCTGAGACTGGGACCTTTTATCTACCGTTTTCCCTCTAACTGAACATTGCCGGCCAGTGTGTCCCATTTGACCACACTTGCAACATCTTAGCTCTCCCCAATCCATGGACTCAAGGGTTAAGTCCCTATTAGTCGGAGAGTCCCTTGCCCAATGTATTTTTACCATTCACTCTGGGGATAACGCTGTATTGCCCTTCCCACAGGGACCACCCATCAGGGTTGGTCGCCTCCTCCTCATCATCATCATCATCATTATCTAATCTGGACACCTTGCGTATCCCCTCTTACTACGCTTGTAATAGTCTTTCAGTCTCTGACTGGGGTCCATCGACCTTAATTCTCCTTTCTCTCCTAATCACCCTATTCTTGTGTAGAGCTCCTTGCTTATTCTGGCCGAAGGGAACTCGTCATCTAATGTCAGGGAGTTGTTCTCCACATTCTCTCATTTGTAGGTTCTGAAGTGAATCCATGAAATACGTGGAATAATTGCACCTGCATCACTGGGTCTTGCCTCTTGGTTGAGTCAGCATAAGCAATTTTTGCTGAAGCTTTGGTTACCTTCCATGAGAGTATTTCGGTCAGAGAATATGAATAGAAGATAGATAAAGGTCAAGGTCATAAGAAGATGTCTTTGATTTGAAGCAAAATACAAGTGTGAGTTGAAAAGTTCATAGGCTGGTCCCACGCTTAAATAAAAAAGATTATGTACCAAGAAAAAGAAAAGAAACGAAAAACATTTAGAAGTTTTTTGCCTTAACTTAGAAAGAAACAAGTAATAAACGATCCGGAATAAAACACAAGATTACTACTTTTTATTTTAATAAGTCTATCAAATGCGAACACACACATCTTCATAACATTTCAACTGAATCCACAAAAAGTTGATCCCTAAAAATGAAACTATAAAACTAATAAATTCTTTGATTATTTGTGAGTCTCAACGTCAAGAAGGAAAGTAATGAGATTATTCCAGAAAGTAGAAATCTGGATATGAGCACAGGTAAAAAAATCTGAATGTGAGCACAGGTAAAAAAATCTGAATGTGAGCACAGGTAAAAAAATCATACATAATAGTAGTAATTCTAGCTAAAGTGAGAACATTAAGTTTATAATACCCAAAAATTCACTCTGAATTGTCCAGCAGGCGTAACGGTTATAGGCGTTGGTTCCCTGAACTAGTAAGAAGACAATCATCTGAAAGTTGCCGGTTCAATCCTCACTACAGGCGAGTAACACTTGTACCCGGTCATGGCAAACGGAATCAGAACAGGCGACAGCCATTAGAAGAGATTCTATTTCACGTCTTGTCTATTATATCACTGGTAACTTTCCATGACTCTTCTTCTAACAAATTTCCAGTTAACATTTGAATTCTACACTTACATTATAAGATTAAATGACTATTCATTATGTAACGGAAGTTGTTTGGTAAATACGTATATTTTCTAGAAAGAGATAATGGTGACATCTAAAGAAAACAGAAAGAAAAAGATGGCTGACAGATCGGCGATTTTTCCAAATGAAAGATGCTGATCTGGAATTTGGCAAAACTTGACTGGCACTACTGCATTTCTGTCTGGTGAAAGAGGCCGATCTAGAATTTGGGAACAGGTCAGTGACACTTTGGCGCTTGTACAAGTAACTGAAGCCGATTGGCAAAACGTGGATGACAGTTTCACATTTATGTTGCGTGAAAGAGATGAAAAAGCACAGAAAACAGTTCTGTGCTTTTTCTGACAGAAAGTGTTCAATCGGGAAATTAGCAAATGTGCAACGTGAACGAGGTAGATCTGGAATTCAGAAACGGTTGGATGACACTTTGACGCTTGTGTCAAGTGAAAAAAAGCCGATCTGGGATTTGCAACCAGTTAGGTGACAGAACATGCTAGTGCCGACTGAAAAGGACTGATCTGGGATTTGCTACCAGGTAGGTGACAGTACATGCTAGTGCCGACTGAAAAAGGCTAATCTGGAATTTGCTACCAGGTAGGTGACAGTACATGCTAGTGCCGAGTGAAAAAGGCTGATCTGGGATTTGCTACCAGTTAGGTGACAGTACATGCTAGTGCCGACTGAAAAAGACTGTTCTGGGATTTGCTACCCGGTAGGTGACAGTACATACTAGTGCCGACTGAAAAAGGCTGATCTGGGATTTGCAACCAGTTAGGTGACAGAACATGCTAGTGCCGACTGAAAAGGACTGATCTGGGATTTGCTACCAGGTAGGTGACAGTACATGCTAGTGCCGACTGAAAAAGGCTAATCTGGAATTTGCTACCAGGTAGGTGACAGTACATGCTAGTGCCGACTGAAAAAGGCTAATCTGGAATTTGCTACCAGGTAGGTGACAGTACATGCTAGTGCCGGCTGAAAATGACTGATCTTGGATTGAGCAAATGATTGGTGACAGGTTCGTGATCGTGTCGAATTATAGAGGCCGATCGGGAATTTTGAAATATGTGAGTTAAGGTTCCGGGTTTTTGTCAACTGAATGTGGTCGATTTGGAATTAAGCAAATACTGGGTGACAATTGAATGCTTAAGCAGAGTAAAAGAGACCGATCGGGAATTTGGCAAAACGTGAATGACAGGCACGAGTGTCGAATAAAATAGGCCGATCTGAAACATGGCAAAAACTTAATGTCAGTTGAACATTTTTGCCAAATGAAAGTGGCCGATCTGGAATTTGGCAAAACGTAAGTGACTGTTGAGCGCTTGTGTCGAATAAAAGAGGCCGATCTAGAACATGCCAAAAAAGAAATGGTTGTTAGGCTCTTTTGTTGAGTGGAAGTAGCCGATCTGAAATTTTGTAGATGGTAAGGAGACAGTTGCGCGCTTATGTCGAGTGTAAATAATTAATCTGGAATTTGGGAAATGGTGAGTAACAGTGATGGGACCAATTCAGGAATTTTAGGAAAAGTAAGTGACTCTTACACGATTGTGTCGCTTGATAGGGCCTTATCTGGAATTTGGGAAATGGTGAATAACAGTTATGCGCTTGTGAAAAGGACCAATCTGAATTTTCACAGGAACTTAACGAAAACTGAGTCTTTAAAAAGGTACATCACCCCATGTCAATTAAGTTAGAATAGGCTTTTGACTTTTGTTTTGAAAATGTAGTCCAACTCGAGTACTTATGACGGCGGCTCGAAAAGTTGATAAACTAAAATAATTCAATTGGTAACATCATATATACTGTTGATGAAATTTTGACAAAAAGGAATCTAAGCACTGCAACAGCGATGGAAAGAGCATGATGATGGCATGGAGGGCTCTTTTGTAAAATCAAGCTCATTCAGTCACATATCATGAGAGTATCAAGCCTATGAACTTTTCAACCAACACTCATAAATACATTACCCTCTTTTTTATTTTTGTTTTTTGGCCCTATTTTCAAACCTTTCCCTTCATTTATTATTTAATAGTCCGAATCAAAAGAGAGCAAGGCATTAGAACGTTCAGTCTTTTATATCTCCTGACCGCTGCAGCTATCCTGTTTGTATTAAAACACTACAGTCAGACCATATAATAAAATAAAATATAATATGTATGAAATAATATATATCTTTGTTAACTGTTCGTACAGTACGATCGGTGTTTGTTTATTTATAAATCCCCTTTCATCCCATGTCTTGATGAGAATGTGTGCAATATATTGCGGTCAGTAACAAATGGAGATGAGGAAAAATGATTGAAAATTTTATTGACATTTATAATTACTATGAAAAAAATACAACAAAATAATAATAATCTAAGATTATTTTGCTTAACACGCTGGGAACCCTCGTCAAAATACATGTAGATAGGGGACAGACAAGGCCAATTATTTGGGTGATAGCCGTTTGAAAGTGTTTCCAAACAAATCACCGAGATTGGGTCCATGGATGTGACCAAAAAAGTTTATGTTAAGATAATGCTGACTAACATCCTTCTCTCCACTCAAATCATCGGCCTTGTGCCATAAATGTACATCATTATGCATACTAAATATTACTTCTAATTTTCAATAGAGACAGATTAGTCTACTGCTTCCGGGATACGATTCCTCAACTCGTTTGCGGTGGCATCGTTTTAACGTAGTCACCTCTTTTAACTTTACAACTAGGGTGTGTATCTTTTAATTTTACAACAAAGACGTGTCTCTTTTAACTTTCCAACCCGGATATGTCCCTTTCATGGTGTATGTATTTTAAGTACTTCTCTTGATTTCCTCTAATACTTGAAAGAAAAAAAAAACATTGTTTTCTCTCAATCTCATTATAGTTGTTACATTTGCACATAAATTTTATACACTAAATGTAAAAGATATTATGAAATGACAAAAAACAGAATATTTCAGTACATTCTTATTTTCATTTAAATGTTCTCCCTGGAAAGTTGGTTTTTTTTATCTAAGAATTATCAAAAATGAAAGTGAACTTATTGTATAGCCACATAATACAACTACACGTGTACATATACAATTATATGCATATATGCGGAAACATAATCAACTGATAATGACGACTTCAATAAACGAACGAACACACTTCTTTACAAAAATATACATCTCTTACATTTTATTTTCGAAAGGGTGATGTTCTGTTGTGTGTGAGAGATGTGTGGAGACAGGGACGGACTGCTATAGTGACTCAAGTTCTTCTCTCGACCATAGCAGCAATTCTTTCGCATCTTGGCTTGGGTTGCTCAACCGAGGGTCACTGAGGGCCCAAACCCCTCAATCTGCCACTGGCTCTCACTTTGGCATCCTGTGCCCGACTGTCTGACGGCCACCGGCACCCTGTCTATATTCTTTCTTAACGACCACCTGCTTCCGTTCTTCTTCGGCTTATTTACACAGGAGCATCTCTTGATTGAGGCTCGGTCGAGGGTCAATATATAACAAAATGACACATTGTTTTTTGTTTATTTTATCCATTTTTTTTTTTTTTTTTTTTGTCTAACGGGGTAAATTTCATTGTTGGTGATGACACGTGAACTAATTTCTGATTGTATTTTCCGATTTCATTTACCATGTTACATTCTTGAACAGCATCGATTTTTCAGCGAATGGTGTTTATGAAACTTCTACAAATCTAGAGAAAATATCAAGTAGAGGGTTTTAATGCTTCGAAAGTCAAGTGTGAAAATCTAAAAATCTTTCTGCGAAAATAATTGATTTCTTTAACACATATTCAAAGAACTATTGATAATATTATTTATTTTTGGCAATTTTTTTCTTTCGTCTTATTTCTATTGCCTGTTTATTAATAGTAATAGACGTAATAGTTTTCAGCGAGCTAGATTTATCAAATAATAATACATTGAAAAAAATGGAATGCCAAAGTTCCGTACTGTAATCCGGGGTTTGACAGCCACCTATAAGACAATACATGGAAGACATGACAGTGACAACACCATTAGTGCAAGGTTACAAATGAATAAGAATAAGATTTCTTAAATACATTTCCTGAGTTCGGGTATGTTTCAAGGCTGGGAAATCGATGTCCCTCGTTGTTCGAAATGTCAAAGTGGTTGACAAGTCCCATTTTTCGAATGTATGGAACAATTAATCCAATCTTAAAAGAAAACCTGCAAAAAGCCTTGGGAGAAATTTCGAATGGAGCATTAACGACAAAGCTGTTACCAATAAAACCGATGAACGGTTTTTAAAATTTAAGAAAATTCTGAAAGTTCTAAAAGACCTTCGTCCTTCTTTTGCCAATCAGAAAAAGAGAAACCATTTTCACTTATTGTCTTAAAGAGTAGCTAATAAGAAAAGTATCGAACGAAGGCTAGAGACAAATGCAATTTCAAAAATATTTATTTACAACAAATAAGAAGGAAGGTGGCTCATGTATATAAGTCCATTATCGAGATTGTAACAACGGTCAAAAGAGGGAAATAAGAAAACATATACTTACAAACTACAACTACTCTTTTTCTTTTTTAAATACATAGATACATACACAAGGCACTTCGGTCACCTAATCTCAACTAGAAGACAAAATCTGGTAATTAACAAAAACAGAGAACTTGCTGATATCATTTAAAATATTCGGAAGAGTCCTGACGAGTCAACTTGCTGTTACTCAGACTTCAGTGAAATACCAACCGTTAACGAAGCCGTGAAAAACTCGCAGGGAATAATAATAATAATAATAATAATAATAATAATAATAATAATAATAATAATAATAATAACCGAACGAATTTGTTGCTGTGTGTGATGCTCAAAGAAATATGGGTATTGTTGATCATTTTGCTATTTAAACCATTGATTTTTCGTTTCTCGTAAAATATTTTCGTTAACAGTTGTATTTAAATAGAGACTTGATAAATCCCCAAATTTTTTCAGCTAAACAATTTTGTGGCAACGAAATAGATTCGTTTCAATTTAACGCCTCATTATCTCTATAGCTCATTTGTGATGACTCTCTATCTAAAACAAATGTGTATTTGATGTAGCCGCAAAGCATTACAACTGTTTCCGTCCACCGTATAACGGGAAAATATCAGGAGCTTAGTATTTATTCGAACCTTACCATTTTAACGGAAAATTTTTTAAATAAGGCAGTAAATACAAAAGAAAAAGATAACATTCCTGAAGTTAGTTCAGATACACGTTATGAAATAAATCATAAGAGTTAGTCAGTTAAAACTTAGGGTTTGTTTTGTTTTGTTTTTGTTTTTTGTTGGTTTTTTTTGGTGAGGGGGTTGCTTTTCTTCTTTTTTTGTGACCCGCTGTTAATGAACAGTCACTATGACTGTCATCGGTCACATCTGTGTCAGGTGCGCAGATAATAAACTACCCCTGGATCTGGTATAGCCACAATATACCACGCATGATAAAATGTCAAATTCAAATATTACACAATGAGGGATCCAGATCTCAGGCTTGGTTGTCATGATCGGCAGGTGCTCTCTTAAAAGCCAACATGGGAGATCCGGTCGTTATCCTGCGAATGTTGGCTGTTCTCTTTTCAGGTACACAAATGGTGATTTAAGGAACCACATCAACCAGAGACCTAAACGGAAAGCATGGACTAGGGAACACAACCAACTTGCACTACACTGATATTTTAGGAGTAACCCTACACAAAGAGGATATAGGAAAAAAACGAGGGAGATCTGGCAAGAATAGTCAGAGACTCACTGATCAAGTTAGTACAATAATAAAGAAGGGTTGCTTTCCTGACCTTGAAATAATAGAAATACACCAGAAAATAAATGATCAACAATGTAGTAATAATACATTACCTGGCACATCAAATATTAACAAACAAAAACATCCCATCCGAAAGGAATCACCAACTTCGGAAAATAGAAACCCCACAGAACCAAACACTGCACAACCAATGGAGAATAGTTGAGGCAAAGACAAATAAAGTGAATCAAGTACTGACATATATATCAACGAAAAATATAACCGAATCAAGTTAACTAATTTATGCAGAGGCGAAATTAGTTTGCGAGAAAATTGGTATCCCCTCAAAAAGCACGAAAGAAAAATCAAAACCGGGGTGGTAATTTCGACTAGAAACTTAGATAAAAAATTTACGAAAACAGGCCAAAATGATCAAACAAAGGAAAGACGCTTGAATAATTAGGAACAGAAAAGAAAAGACAACACGGGAAAAACTTACAATACAACTTGAGGAAATAAACCAGAAAGTACTGGCTAAATAAGGAAGATTAAAGAGATATCCGCAAAGGGTAAAACAATACAGACAAAACCAGACATTCCAAAACAATGAAAGGAAATTCCATCAACAATTAGGAGGAGATGACAATAAAAGTTGCCTACAACCGGATGCAAAAGAAACCCAACGATTTTGGACTAAAATATGGCAACCAAAAAACATAAAGAAAAGGCTGAATGGATAAACGATATCACAAGAGAACTAGAAAGACTCGAAAAAGGCCCGAAAGCGAAAATACATACCGATTTACTCAAAACGACACTTAAAAAACTGGAAAGCGCCAGGCCATGATGGAATACATAGTTTCTAGTTTAGGAAATTCACCTCCATTCACGAAGGATTAGCACTAGAAATGAAAAAATACCTACAAAGAGCACACGTACCCGAATGGATGACGAAAGGAAGGACCACATCGATAAAAAAGGGTCCAAGCAGAGGAACCGCCACAAACAATTACAGACCCATAACTTGTTTACCAATGATGTGGAAAATATTAACAGCACAAATAAGGGAAGAGATTTACTACTCGCTAACAAGCCGCAGATTGTTCCCTGGCGAACAGAAAGGATGCTGCAAAGGATCCAGAGGCAGAGCCGAATTACTTTACATAGATCAACTCATTCTAAATGAGAAGCAGACCAGACGGAAAAATCTAGCTATGACCTGGATTGACTACAAAAAGGCATATGATATGATTCCGCATAGCTGGATAATAAACAGCCTCAAAATATACAAGATATCACAGGAAGTCATAAACTTTATCGACAAAAACCATGAAAACCTAGAAAGTGGAATTGACAGCAGAAGGAAGAAGCTTAGCTGAAACAAATATCCAAAGAGGTATTTTCCAAGAAGATGCTCTATCACCCCTACTATTCATAATTGCCATGATGCCACTTAACCACATACTCAGAAAATGCACAGCCGGATACAAACTTAGCAGATCGTAGGAAAAGATCAATCATTTAACGAACATGGATGACATCAAACTATTTGCGATAAATGATAAAAGAAAAAAATTGAAACTCTAATACACGCAATTAGAATATACAATCAGGGCATAGGAATAGAATCTGACATAGAAAAATGTGCCGTGCTTGTAATGAAAAGTGGCAAACGACATTTAACTGACGGAATGGAACTTATCAAATCAAGACAAGATTAGAACGCTCGCAGAAAATGAAACCTACAAATACTCGGGCATATTGGAGGCTGACACCATCAAAGAAGTGGAAATGAAAGACAGAATTCGAAAAGAATATCTCAAGAGAACTAGAAAACTACTTGAGACAAAACTATCTTGCAGAAACCTTATCAAAGGAATAAATACTTGGGCTGTACCACTCGTTAGATATTCCGGATGCTTTTTCGAGTGAACCAGAGATGAACGTAAACGAATGGACCAAAGAACAAGAAAACTTATGACCATGCATAAGGCATTACATCCTAGAGCCGACGTTGACAGAATATATGTTTCAAGAAAAGAGGGAGGAAGAGGATTTGCCAGCATTGAAGACAGCGTTGACGCATCGATTCAACAACTCGAAAACTATATACAAAAACGCGAACGAGGACTCATGACAGCCATCAGAAACGATACTGATCACACGAGGGACAACAGAATGACAATAACTAGGAAACAAAAAAGGAAAGGAAAACAACTCTATTGGCGTTTTAAACGACCAATAAACAACATCTCACACGACAAAACCTGGACGTGGCTAAGAAAAGGAAACTTTAAGAGAGAAACAAAATCTCTCCAAATAGCAGCACAAAACAACGCCGTAAGAACCAATCATATCAAAGGGAGAATAGATAAGACGCAACAAAATAGCAAATGTAGGCTCTGCGGTGACATAGATTAAATCATCAATCACATTATAAGCGAATGCAGCAAATTAGCACAAAAAGAATATAAGACTAGACATGACTAGGTCGGCAAGGCGATCTACTGGGATATGCGCAAGAAATTTAAATTTGACCATACAAACGAATAGTATATACACAACCCAGCACCTATCCTAGAAAATAACACACATAAACTACCATGGGACTTTGACATACACACGATTCACCTAATCTCGGCCAGAAGACCAGACTTAATAATAATCAACAAAATTAAGAGAACTTGCAAAACTGTCGACTTTGCGGTCCCGGCTGACCACAGAAGACAACTGAAAGAATGTGAAAAGCGAGATAAGTACCTCGACCTTGCTAGAGTATTGAAAAAACTATGGAACATGCAGGTGACAATTATACCAGTTGTAATTGGTGCATTTGGAACAGTAACTAAAGGATTACTAAAGGGACTGGAGGACTTGGAAGTTGGCAGACGAATGGAGACCATCCAATTTACTACATTATTGAAAACGGTCAGAATACTGAGAAGAGTCCTGGAGACCTGAGGAGACTTGCTGTCACTCAAAAAACAGTGAAAGACTATCAGCTAACGCTGATGTGAAAAACTCTAAAGGAGTAAATAATAATAATAATAATAATAATAATAATAATAATGGGCAAAGCCGTATCGACAACCGGATGCAAGAAAAGCAAGGAGATTTTCGAGCCAAATATGGGAACGGAAAGATCATAACAAAAAAGCCGATTGGACAAACAACATGAAAACAGAGTTGCGAATGCTCGAAGAAGGCCTTCAGGTGAACATACACTCCGACGGACTCAATGCAACGCTTAAGATGATAGCAAACTGGAAACCCCTGGTCTTGATGGCATTCACGGTTTTTGGTTTTTTAAATTTACCTCCAGATTTGCTACTGAAATGAATAAACTCATACAGAAAACTGAGATACCCGAATGGAATGACCACTCTAATCCAAAAAGACCCCCTCAAAGGAACTGCCCCAAGCAACAATAGACCCATAACGAGCCAACCAATGATGTGGAAAATACTGACAGCAAAAATTAAGGAGAATATCTACTACTCATTAATAAGCTGCAGAATCTTCCCCGATGAACAGAAAGGATGCCGCAAGAGAACCAGAAGTACCATTATATATATATATATATATATATCAACACATCCTCAACGAAAGTAAAACGAGACGGAAAAATCTAGCTATGGCCTGAATCGACTACAGAAATGCTTATGATGTGGTCCCCCAAAACTGGATACTACACTGTCACAAAATGTATTAAATACCCGACCAAATCGTACAGTTTATCGAGAAGACCATACAAACCTAGAAAGTGGAATTGACAGCAGGAGGACAAAGCTTAGCAGAGGTAAATATCTAAAGAGGCATTTTCCGGGGAGATGCATAATCACCTTTACTATTTGTGATAGCCATGATGCCACTCAACCACATTCTTAAGAAATTTGTTGTCAAAGGGAAAATACCTGGGCTTTCCCCTCGTAAGATACTCGAGACCATTCTTGAAGTGGACCAGAGAAGAACTCAAATAAATGGACTAGATATCAATAAAACTAATGACCATGCATAAGGTCTTACATCTCAGAGATGACGTTGACAGACTATATGTGTCAAGAAGAGAGAGAGGAAAGGGTCTTGCCGGCATTGAAGACAGCGTAGACATATCGATACAACGACACGAAAAATACACAGAAAAGCGCGGAGGAAGACTGATTACAGCAACCAGAAACAATACTAACGATACGGGGACCAGCAGAACAACAATAACCAGAAAACAAAAGTGGGAAGAAAATCAACTCTATGGACGTTTTAGGCGACTAACAAGTGACATTTCACACGAGAAAACGTGGACGTGACTAAGAAAAGAAACCTTAAGAGAGAAACTGAATTTCTTCTAATAGCAGCACAAAATAATGCCATAAGGACGAACCATATCAAAGCGAGAATAGATATGATGCAACAAAACTGCAGATGTAGGTTATGTGGTGAAAAAGACGAAACGATCAATCACATCATTAACGAATGCAGCAAATTAGCACAGAAAGAATATAACACTAGGAACTACTGGTTAGGCAAGGTGATCCACAGGGAATTGTGCAAGAAGTTGAAGTTTGACCATACGAACAAATGGTATATGCACAACCCAGAATCTGTCCTGGAGAAGTAGATGCACAAATTGCTCAGGGATTTAGAGATGCAAATGGTTTACTAAATCTCGGCCAGACGACCTAATCTTATAATAATCAACAAAAAAAAAAAGAAAACTTACAGAATTGTTGACTTTGCAGTACCGGTGGACCTCAGAGTGAAATTAAAAGAATGTGAAAAGAGGGGTAATTATCTCGACCTTACTAAGGAATTAAAAAAGCTGTGGAACATGAAAGTGACGATAATACCAATTGTAATTGGTGCTCTTGGTATAGTCACCAAAGGATTAGTACAAGGACTGAAGGACTTGGAAATAACATGACGAGTGGAGACCATCCAAACTACTGCATTATTGAGATCGGCCAGAATACTAAGAAGAATCCTGGAAAATTTTGGAGACTTGCTGTCACTCAATCTCCAGTAAGAAACCATCAGCTAACGCTAGTGTGAAAAACTCTCAAAAGAGAACAAATAATAATTATAATAGTGTTAGGTATCACCCACCTTTTCCACACAATTAACTAGTCCTTCTGCCATATATAGCAGTAGCTACTAATACCAGGGCAGACTAGAAGGTGAAGAGCAGCTTCTTATAGGAATACTATCGTTGGACTATTTCTTTATTCTGTATTCACTAATCCTATGTTCTTGTCTACTAATAGTCTCTCTATTGTATATACTTTTTCCTGAGAATATATCTCTATTTCCTCTCATATCCTGGTTTGTCCTTTATTTGATATTACAAGCGTTCACTAATCCTATGTTCTTGTCTACTAATAGTCTCTCTATTGTATATACTTTTTCCTGAGAATATATCTCTATTTCCTCTCATACCGTGGTTTGTCCTTTATTTAATATCACAAGTGTTCACTAACCAGAACGCAACAAATAGTGTCGGACCTATCCGCTAAAATAAATCGCAAATTTTTCCAAGCAGTAGTCATAACCATATTACTGTATAGATGTACCACTTGTACGTTGCCTAAGCGTGTAAAGAAAAGGCTTGACGGGAATTGCATCATTAGAATGCAACGAGCTATATAAAACAAACCCTGGAAGCAAGATCCCACGAAACAGCAACTGTGCGGCCGCATACCACTAATCTCGAAAACCAACCAAATGAGACGAACAAGACATGCCGGATACTGCCGTAGGAGCAAGGACAAACTCATATGCGACATTCTCCTATAGACCCCTTCACAGTCTTTTAGTAGGAATTTGGAAAAAAGACAGAAGAAATATGAAATAAGAGATAGAATCAAGACTATGTAAACCACAGCGCTATTAGGATCGATACAATACTAAGAAGAGTTCTGGAGATTAGAGGATATTTGCTGTCATTCCGACTCGAGGGAAAAAAACATCAGTTAGTACTTGCGTGAAAAACTTGCAAGAAATCAAATAATAAAAACAGAAAGACTTGAATAATCAATATTAAGTTATTAAGATTTGTATTTGTATTTCGAAATGAACCGTTAACATTATCGATTACTCAGTAAAAGCAATTTGAAAGGTCAGAGAATACACGGCTGAAAAACTGGGGAAAGGTGACGAGGAAGATAGATGATTTATATTAAATGAATAAACTTTATAAATCTCGGCTAAGAAAATTCTGACAAATACAAGGGAAATAACTTCAATTTAATAACAGAGTAACTTCCCGTAAAAATCTAAATATTAGAATTTAAATGACAACTAATGTTATCCCAACAAATGTATACGAATATCTCTCGATCTGTTACCTTATCGTACATACATACATACATACATACAATTATATATATATATTAATAAGGTAACAGATAGAGAGAGCTTATATATATATTTATATATATATAGTATTCTTTAGTCCAGTTATATATACAGACGCACGAACATACACATACGCATACATCACATTACTATATATAAGAAAAGCATCCAAATAAAAAGTAAAATGAATACAAAGGAAAGCTGAGATTGTCCGTTTTTTCATAAGAAATTTAAACGTTTAAATAAGCTTAAACGACATTTTCGATCAAAACCAGGCAATAAAGAAGATTTAAAAAACAATGAAGATCAATTGTCTACCGATGATACTGACGATGAACAAGACGGAATGGTAACCTTGTCCGAATTGTTATAAGAATTCTAAATGTCTTGTCTACACCAAAAGATATTGCACACTGGATCTTATTATTCACATCTCAAGTCTTCATTTGTTTAATATACTTTGTAAAAATAATAATTTTTCTGATTCACCATTTTCTACTGTTATCTTATACAGTAATAAGTAAAGTTGGCGACCCGAAATCGAGGCTGACCTGAAGGCTCCCTTTTCATTAGCAACAGCATCGAAGTGAAAGGGAGGCCCCTACTCCACTCCTTGGATTGCTCCACTTTACTATAGATACGTAATTTATAATGCTGCGTATTAAGCAAGGAAGCATTAAGAACTATTTTTTTAGTGTTTTGGTATGACTCGACCTGGGACCTCTCGGCCATTGGAGAACACTCTACCTTGATGATAATTATTATGACAGATAATTTTTTGGTAAACCAAATCATGTCAATATCTTCACCGAAAGCACATGTCGGTATTTTTCAATTTTTAAAATGAGTGATACACGCAGGTATTTAAAGACAGTTACTCCAAAAAAAAGAATATTTTAGTGAAAAGTATTTTGTATTAGTATTCTTCAAACAGGTAGCTAAAACAACTTGTATTATTCTTCTTGTCATTATTTATTGTTATTTTTATTTACTTTTAAAAGGTAACAAAGCCAGATGAATTTGACTTTATGTTCTGTCCAACCCGAGTACAATGTCGAATTGAACTCGTCACTGAACATCCCTGTTATTGTAAAGTCTTCATAACAAACAAAGATGAATTACCTGAGGGCTTTTCAGATTTACTCGAATCTTCTGGTGAAGTTATTCCATCAAAATACAAAAATTTTTGTTTCAAGATTTTTGACATGATCATAGAATATAGAAGATGTAATGGTAAGAAAGATTTCATTTTTATCTGATTCTTATATATATATATATATGTATGTATGTACGTATGTATATATATCCGCCATCTCTTACATATTGTAGTCCCTTCCTATCTCTCTATCTATTTCCTACTCTTCCAATATATATAAATATATATATGTGTGTGTGTGTGTGTGTGTGTGTGTGTGTGTGTGTGTGTGTGTGTGTGTGTGACACTATGTAGGTGGTCCGCCAAGCAGACGATCCCTTTGTCTGTTTTGGTGCGAAACCAGACAAAGGGTTGGACTCGAGATCTCGACGCGACCGGAAGTAGGAAGGAAACGCCAGTCAGAGGAGTTGGACAAGGAACTCAGAGAAGTCAGTTGGCGACGGGCGACGGAGAGGGGCAGTTGGGAGTCGACACCGGACAGCAGAGAGACCAATCGGCCTGAGATAGGGTCCTCGTGGCTCGTGCAAATTTCGCAAAAACTACACGTCAGTGATAGTCTGCAGAGGCATAAGGAAAGCAGAGTGTCAAAACTTGCCCTTCTTGCATTTGAGTTGACCCAAGCCATATTGTTCATTTGTTCTTTGTTCTTTCCTCCTTCTCCCTTGATTGTATTTCTTGTAGCTATGAAGAAATGTGCGATGCCCCTATGGGAACCACTGGATGATCACCGGCCAAGATCGAAATGGTTTAAAGAAGTTGACGTATACGGCGGGGGGGGAGGAGGTATCGTCAAATGTGTGTGTTTATTTGTTAGAAATCAGACCATACGGAAAAAAGGAATTTGCCAGAGAGAATATCAGCAACTGCTTAACTGACTGAGTGAATGACATATTGACTGTCGTGTTATTTATACCCTAATAATGGATCAAAGAATCGTCCTAAAATTTTGGCGCGTAGACATTTATTGACCCATCAGATTTGTATTTTACTATTTTATTTTAGGGCCTAAATATTTTCTGTTAATTGACTCCGATCGTATTTTTCTAGAATGTTCTTATTCTTTGTTTTTAGCTGATTGGTTGAAAAATATAAATATGTAATGTAAATGATAATGTAGTTTTGATCGTAAATTTCTAGAATGTTCTTATTGCTTATTTTAAGACTAGAAATAATCTGTATCCCATATACTCAAATTCAAAGAACTTTATTTCCCGGACATTCTCTCAGACAAGTTCCTGCAAATTCCACTAAAATTTGCAATACTTTATCTTTTCTATCCCTTTCTTTCTTGTTTCTTTTGTATAAAATTCCTTTTTAAAAACTTTATTGTCTGTGTTATCTTTTCGAATCAGTATCCGAAGTAGAAAGCTGTAGAAATTACCATTTAAACTTAACGTTTAAAATTACCTCCTAAAAACATTACCCAATCAAATATTAAACTTTGCTTTAATGTCATTCTCTTCATATTAAATTTTATTCTAAATTCTTTACATTGCATATTTCATTCTGTCTTTCAAAAGTTCTTTAAAAAAACGAAAAAAAAAAGTTTTCCCTCAGTCCCATAATAGTTGTTATATTTGCACATGAATTTCATATATTAAATTTAACAAATATTATGATATGATTAAAAAAAAAAAAGAATATTTCTGTACATTTTTATTTTCATTTAAATGTTTTTCTCGGAAACTTTTTTCTTTTTTTCTAAGAATTATGAACAATGAAAGCGGAAATGACACATTTTTATTGTTTTGTCTGACGGAGCAAATTTCATTGGTTGTTAATGACACGTGATCTCATTTCTGATCGACAGTATTTTCCGATTTCATTCATCAGTGGACAACGCAAATCAAGTTATACATTCTAACAAGTTACGTACAAAATAATAATTATACAATTTAGTGAAAAAGAATTTCATTTATCTTTTAGTAGAAGATTTTTTATTTGTCTATTTATTTATTTACTCGTCCTCTTTATATATTTTTAATTCATCTTTTTTTCGCCTTTTTTTCTGAAAAAATTGAAAGTCACCTTTTTTTCCTACCAACTTGACTGCTCAGGCAATCTTGTCGAAATTTTCTCAACTAGTTTGATTTTAAATACTGGAACAGGATTGGTTTTCCTACAAATTATGTTTACGAAACTTTTATTAAACTGGAGAAATTTTCAAGTGGAAGTTTTTCATATTTCGAAAGTCCAATGTGAAAATCTAGAAATCTTCAGGTGAAAATAATTGGTTTATGTAACACATATTTTAAATAACTATTGGTTATGTAATTTATTTTTCACAAGTTTTCCTTTTGTCTTATTTCTGTTGTTTGTTCATAGCAAGTAATAGATGTAATACGTAGTTTTAACATAATTAGATTTATTAAACAAAAAATCATTTATTTCTATTCATTTTTCTTTCTCTTTCGTTATTTATTCATTGCTTTTCATGTCATCTCCGATGTTCACACAGACAGACACACACACACACACACACACACATATGGTGTTGAAGAGGGTGGAAAGGGCGTCAAGTCTTCGGTCTGCAGAACCATCTTACAATCTGTCTATTCCCTTTTTGGGATCTTCTTTATATGGGTCCAGACCCCTGAATACATGGCTTGGATTGGCTAGCCACTTGAAACGCTGGACCAATAGCCGCAGAGCGCAATCATCGGTGGGGGGGGGGGTTAAAGACACCTCACCCCGAGGCCCGTGTTAACTATTGCCCTGCATTGCACATTTGGGGCAGGGGAGAAAAGCTTCACCCCGCTTTTCTTTCACTGGTGAGCCACCCGATAATATACTAATATTGTTTTAAAGGCCTTTTCGATCCCGTCAATCAAAACCCAGGACGGCCGATTCGACCCTTACTGAAAACAATCTTGGTATCCCTGTTACTTTAACCAATAACCTGGCGTATGGTGTCGCCAGGTGCGAATATATTATTATTATTATTATTATTATTACCAAAAGACTATAATTAATCTTCAACAAATTATCCAAATTAATCCTAAGTATTTAATTTGATATCGTCAGTCAACTTGTAACACTATGATAGTGTTACAAAAACAAACGAGACACTTATTACAAAAGTTGCAAATGCTTTATTCTATAAAGTGGACAAAAACAGACGACAGCTAGTGGGTTGTATATCAGTCTCTTTGCAAGAATTAATTCATAAAAAATATTAAACAAAAGCAACATTAAAAGAAAAGCAAAAACTTACATATCTCTTATATTCATTAACACAACATAAAACTAAGGTAACATTAATAATAGTATCTAAAATTACATGTATCTTATTTCCCTCTAAGCAGCTGAAACCGGTTCTATTTTTCTTTCTATCTCTCCTAGTAGGAGAAAGCCCAAAACTTCTTAATTCATGTTTTCCGTTATTTTTTCAGAGAATTCTCTTTTCTTTTTTTTTTTTTTTTAGTCTTTTCTTTTTTTTTTTTTTTTTCTTTCTTTGTCTGTGTTGAGACTTTCTTGCTTTTTTTTTTTTTGGAGGGGGGGATTCTCTTTTCTTTAGTTTCTTAATTCTTTTCTTACCTTTCTTTCTTTTTCTTTCTTTGTCTTTCGTTTGTTTATTGCTGTTTTCTTCTCTCTTCTCCTTTTCCTTTCTTTCTTTCCTTCTTTTTTCTTTCTTTTCCTGGTAATTTTGTCCGATACTTTAAATCTCTTCTCTCTCGTACAATGTTGCTGAATATTGCGTCTGCAATGCTAACGCAATACTAACACGCAATGTTACATTTCATATTTCTTCGCATTTCCGTCTCTCGTCAAACGCCTGTCTAACCCATTTTTATATTCACCACTTCTAGTCACGTGAACTCCAGAAGCACAATCTATTTCAACTCTTCTGTTTGTTAACTAGAGATCTGTGTTCGACCCACGAGTCAGTATCGCTACATTCTTCTACATAGCACAAATTATTTATCAATCTCAGTCTGATTATTATCTATCTGTTTATCTATCATTGATGATATGTAAGAGAATAACGAGTGTAAGTTATGCGGAGAAAGCGATGAGAGAGTAAATATCATAGTAAGTGAAGCTCTAAACTAGTACAAAAGGAGTACAACATTAATAGAAAACTAAAAAGTTATTGAATATAAGCTTAATGGTAATACCAGTTGTAGATGTTGTGCTTGGAACAATTCCAAAGGTTTTAGCGTAGAGACCGGAAGAATTGGAAATTTGTAGAAGAATCGACACCATACAGACTTCAGTATTGCTGAGATCGGTCAGAATATTCAGAAGAATCCTGGAGACCTGACTTGCTGTCACTTAGACTTCAGTGAAATACGAACTGCTAACGCTGGTATAAAAAAAATCACCTAGGCAGTGAAACAACAATAATAATGATAATAATAATAATACTTTATCCTTGTTTGGTAGTTCCATCCCTTCTAACTGACGGGATGGAACTACCAAACAAGGATAAGATAAAATCAGTCGCAGAAAACGAAACCTACAAATACTTGGGCATCTTGGAGGCTGACACCATCAAACAAGCAGAAATGAAAGAAAAAATACAGAAAGAATACCTCAGAAGAACCAGAAAACTACTCGAGACAAAACTCAATAGCAGAAACCTCATCAAAGGAATAAATACTTGGGCTGTACCACTCGTTAGATATTCCGGACCCTTTCTCAAGTGAACCCGAGAGGAACTTAAACAAATGGACCAAAGGACAAGAAAACTAATGACAATGCATAAGGCATTGCATCCCAGAGACGACGTTGATAGAATATATGTATCTAGAAAAGAGGGAAGAAGAGGACTTGCCAGCATTGAAGACAGCGTTGACACATCCATACATCGACTTGCAAACTATATACAAAAACACGAAGAAGGACTCATTACAGCCACCAGACACGAAACTGAGAACACTATGAACAACAGTTTACAATTCACAACCAGGAGTATTGACTGTGTTTTTGTCTTTAAAAAAATTGATCTCGTGTCTTGACCCCGAAGAACTAGGCCACCACAATGATGGACAGTAATTTTTAGAGAAAAGCTTTGAGAGAAAGAAGACATTTTATTTATAACATTTTTAATTGATTATCTTCATGAATATATTTTGATGCTGTTTCTATTTTTCTTCAGAAAGAATAGAAAATGATACGGCATCACCTGCTAATACTGTCCAATACAACGAAGGAACGAATAAAGACAGTGTCCCTGTCTTTGATTGGGTTCCATGTTTAAAAGTTGAGAAAATGCCAGAATTTTGTTGGGAATGAAAAACCTGAAAGTTAACCGACGAAGAAAAGAGTGATGCTGGTATTTATGTGGTTGCTAAAGATCTTTTAGTGGGTGAGTTTATTTATATTCAATATTAAATATATTTATCTTTTAACTCTGCTTAAATATTAATCATCCGTTGCATATTGCTCGTTACCAAACACACACACAGATACACAAACACACACACACATACAAACACACACACACACACACAAACACACACACACATACATATATTTAAGAAGAGATGGATTTCTGCCTTTCTTAAGAGCACTGCTGCCAAGTAAAATACAAAGAGCTTAGTATTTGAAATTTAGTATGTGTATTAACCTATGTGGGTGCTTATATATATATATATATATATATTGTAACAGTGTTGGTTGTCACCGTCTCACTTAGTGGGTTTGAGTCAAACCAAATCCAAATGCGATATAATTTGAACAGTGCTCAATATCTATGATAGAGCTATTATATAATAATAATAATAATAATAATAATAATAATAATAATAATAATAATAATAAAGAACGAAAAATAATGAAGAAATCGAAAAATACAGTCAAAAGGGCGTTAGCATTGGGTACAACACTTTGTGTGCGTGTATGTGTGGGGGGGTATTTTTCCCATATCATTGCGCGTGGACGTCTAAGTGATGCTTAGTATGCGTGTGTATAAAGATACATGCGCCGCGCGATAAATTTGAGGTTATCTTCTGGATGGATGAAGCGCTATGCGTTGCTAAAATAGCGACAGATAAAAATATAGTGCATCATTGCATTTCGAAAAAAATAAAAATGTATTGGTGTGAGTCTATACATATATATATACATATTTAAAGAGAGAAAGAGAGAGAGGGAGAGAGAGAGAGAGAGAGATTCCCACCAATATTTATATCAATTAAAACCTACTAAATTCTGCTTAGATATTGACCTTGTGTCTCATGACCCTCGGACAAAGGAGTTGGAGTAATTATATAAATTCATTCTTTTCTAGAACCAATGTGATGTTCTATAATTTTTCATCTTCTCTACTATATTGAATGTATATATATATATATATATATATATATATATCGATACAAATTTTAATGAGCTTTGAAATATTCGCTTGTGTAAGCAGTATTTGTTGTGTTCGTTGTGTTACCTATTTGAGCCTTGATGTCTCCACTGATGATTAAAAAGTTGGGTCAACGATTCGTTTTACTTGCTCTTATTAATCACTCAACAAAAATCTGCCATTGTCTGCCTTGAAGAAACATTTCTTAAAACTAATGATGATATCACAATAAAAAAACACCGCAGTTAGAATTTCATCAACAATACCACTCTCAACTTGACTATGGCATTTTCGTAGAAAGATCAGCCAGGAAATCTTATCAGAAACAACTTGGCCCTATTTACCATGAAGGCGTAAGACTGGTATTAGGAGCATTTAGAACTTCTCCAATTGACAGCCTATATGCTGAGGCTCATGAAGCACCTCTACAGATCAGAAGTGAAAAATTAGCCCTTCAGTATGACACCAAAGTGAAATCTTCTCCATCTAACCCAGCATATGACTGCAGTTTTGATCCAAAATACTGACAATATTTCGACCAAAAAGAAAAATCAATTAGACCATTTGACCTCCGTATGGAGCCCATTCTCAAAGAATCCACCATCCTTCTCAATAATATCCATAAAAGCATCTTGCCACAAACACCACCTTGGATCATTAAAAATCCAAAAGTTAACCTCCAACTGAATCAATTCCCTAAAACAAAAACAAATCCCTTCACCTACCGGGAAAAACATCAAAATATCCTCCAACAACATCCCGACTACCTATATATCTATACAAATGGCTCTAAAGACAACAATAAAACAGCATGTGCAGCAGTCTTAAACAAAATAATAAAAACAAAAGATCTTCCCATGGAAAGTTCTATTTTCGCAGCTGAGGCCTGTGCAATAGACTTGGCTCTCGACATTATTTCAAAAGAAAAACGCAAAAAATTCATCATATTCTCAGACTCACTCTCTACCCTATTATCATTAAACTATAAAAAAAAACTATAGCACCCACTTATTATCAAACTACTCTGCAGATTACACTCAATATCAAAAAAAGAAATCGTTTTTTGTTGGATTGCAAGCCACATTGGGGTGAGAGGAAATTATAGGGCAGCAGCAGCAGCGAAATCGGCTTTAGACTTTTGACTCCCGATAAGTATAACATCCCATACACTGATCTAAAACTCAAAATCAATAATTTCTTCCATAAAAATTGGCTACAACGCTGGAATAGAAAAATACATAATAAACTGTCCCAGATTAAACCCTTCTTAGGAGAATGGCGCCCAGCTTTCTGAAAATCGCGAAAAGAACAAGTAACAATTACGCGATTGCGTATTGGTCAATGCAGACTAACGCACTTTTTTATACTCAAGCAGGAACAACAACCACAGTGCTCGACATGCCAAATGCCCTGCACAATCAAACACGTTCTCCTTGAGTGTAAAGTTTTTGATAACACTAGAAAGCACTATTTCCACGTAAATACCATGAAGGACTTATTTGAGAACGTCCACATGGATGATGTTTTGTCGTTCTTGATAGACACCAGGTTGTAGCAGAAAATATAGACTTGGATTATAAAATCCTGAAAACACAACGAACTAATCAACTGAAAGCAAATTATTTCTGAATAGAAATACTATTATATTTGTGTTAGTAGAAATAGTAGTGAGAAATAATAAATAAATAAAAAACTATTAACACTAAAAGAAACTAATGTCATATAGAAATACTTGAAAATATTTACTCGGATGCGAGTAAATGAGTTGTTTCGTTTTAGTATGGTATCATCAAATTATGTGCTTACAAACTATAGATATAATATGTATGTGTCAACAGGCAAACCCAACCCAACAACCATCATTATAACTTTATCAAAATAAGTTTATTGTGCTTTATATTTTGGAATTATATAATTTACCTTTATATCCTTATTTTTCCTTGATAAAAGGTTCTATGAAACTTTAAAATAAAAATTCATTTCACATTTAGACTTTTTCTTAACATAGTTCTGATCTTTATGCTCGTTACTGTATATATACAGAGAGAGAAAGAGAGAGAGAGAGAGAAGAAAAAAAGAAAGAGAAAAAGAGAGAGAGGGGGAGAGAGGTAGAACGTATATCTTAGCAATTACAATCAAAGGAAACAAACCCAACACATTTAATATCTACAAACCATGAGTCTAGAATTTTGGACAAACTTTGTGAACATATATATATATATATATATATATACTACAATTAAATGGAGACTCAAACTCGGTTAAACCGTCATAATAAATTTATTTCGGCGGAGAATATTGTTGGTATATTCTCCGTCTCGTCAGATGACTCTTTTACACGCTCTGTCCTGTCGCAGAGTCGCGAATGTGGAGTTACAGTTCGAGGTGATATCTGCTGTTGGGTTGATCTCTATTATTTACTAATAATTCTTTATCATAGGTCTTGCGATTATTTATTTACAGTGGCTCCCAGTTAAGATAATTTAAATTTTCCTCTATGTCTGCACTTAAAGACAAGCTCATTTCTCTCGTTCAACAAAAGTTTTCTATTTTTGAAATGAATTATGCTAATTTTTTTCGTTTAAGCATAGGTTACATCTACCGTTGAAGCTGTTGGCGGCAGATGAGTGCCTTATTATTTTCCACTTAATTTGTGGGGATAGCCCCTGATCCTTAAGGCCCCAAAAGTATTTTGATAAAGCAGTCTGGTATCTAAGTTTTGGGTTCGAAAATGAGTGTCTGTGGGTTTACCATCTTTGTTTCCAATTTCCCACGGAGATTCCTATTAGACTCTCTCCCCGTCCTTTTGCTGTTCCATATGAGAAATGTATGCTTGGTATACGACATTCCTCGTGGTGCAGCATCCGCCTAAGGGGCATTCTTCCTTATTCCTACAGTTACAAGACTCCACGTTCTCCGCCGAAATAAATTTATTATGACGGCTTAACCGAGTTTGAGTCTCCATTTAATTGTACTATATATATATATATATAGAGAGAGAGAGAGAAAGGGGGTAGAATGGGCTCCAATGACAGTGAAGACAAACTACCACGATACTACCAACCATAGTGGTTGCCTCTCCTAGCTTGAACTGAAAGATAATGGTTAAGTTGGTTTCTTTTTTTAATGGCATATCAACCTTCGAGTGTTACTAAATGCTTAAGCCATACTTGTAAAAAAAAAAGCACTGTTACAATTTAACCCATAGCTGGACCGATAACTGTGTTCAACCCATCCCAAAGGTATTTTCCGAAAGTAAATCTAATAACGTGACTGGAGTTCGAACATGCTTGTGACTATGTCAGAGGCCAACACGTTAGCAATTACGCTACGGACACTCCCCCTATAAACTAATGGAAGATAATTACAGAATCAAAATTACTTGATGACGACCATTTGAATTCCTATTGATATTTCAACAATTCCAACATTATACTTTCTTCATTTCACTTCAGTGATTAATTTTCAATGAATCTTGAAATATTTTTTAAACTTTCTTTCATGTTTCAGGAAGGCAGAAATCAGTTCTTTTCTTTTGTAGATTATTATTGAATTTGGTCGATTTTCATCATTGTTGATTATGGTGTAATAAAACAAAAATCTTCACGTCACCTTTGTTTTTTGTTTTTTCCGATGTTAAATTGTATGCCTTATGGGGTCTGAGTTTTTCTACACTCGAGAAGAAAATAATTCGTGAAAAATGCAAGAACGATGATCATCAGGTGATACGATGTATAAAGAAGATATTGGGAGAAGTAAAAGATGACAACTCAAAGCTTTGCTCATATCATATTGTTACTCATTGCTTACATTGCTTTGAGGAAATCAAAGAAAAGCCTGATTTTAAAGAATACACAATAAATGTTATGAATTTATTGATTGATCGACTGAAATCGAGATCTCTTCCACATTTCTTTATTCCGAAATTCAACCTTTTATGTGAAGTGAGTCAGAAAGAATGTGAGCAATTCATTGAGAAACTCAATTTTTACAAAAATGAATGGACAAAAGAATAATCACATAAACTTCCTGATGGCAAATTCGTAAATCCTAAAAAAAAAAAAACGATAGAAAAGAGACATTTCTAAACTAAATCTTTATCAATTATCATTACTTTTTACTCGTATTTTCTTCGTCTTATATTTCTTGGCTTTTATAACACAAGTAGTATTAGCAATGATTATTTATAACTTCTTTAAAACTATTTGTTTATTATAGTCATTCTGTAAATATTGGCGTAAAGGTTTAATGAATTTTCTTTTCTCTTTTGCAATATCAAACTGACATGTTTAGACATAAAGAAGGACATTTACCTGTAGTTAATGTATTGTGATCGTCAAAATATATTTACCCTGTTTCTTCTTAACTTTTCTGGAGGAATAAGGAACCCATTTGTTTGGATTCTTCCTTTTTTATGGAGACAGTGGAGATGAACGCAGAGAAGGTTTGATTCAAGAATTCGCTGGCTGAATATATCATGAGAAGCATCGGCCATTATTTTCTTTTGATTGACAGGTTATAACGTTGTGTTTGAAATTCTCGTTACCTTATTTGATACCTAGCTGATATTTGATCGACACTTTGCCAGCTCTGAACCTAAGAATAAAAGGAATAAAATGTCTGAAATAAAACACAAGGAATTTGTTCTTTGTTTTATTTAATAATTGTTTTTATATGTTGTGACATGGTATGCAACCAAGAGAGGGAGAGGGACGTCAATTCCCCTATCCTTCTGTGTTTAAAATAACAGGCCCCAAGACTGACCATTAAAAGGGAGATATGAACGAAAGTCAATTACTTGCACTGCATGATCTGCAGCCTGTTGAAGAAAGTAACGAATACAGGTCAGAATAAAGGCCAAAACTAAGCACACTTCATGACCTGTAATCTGTTGTACAAAGAAAAGAATCCAGGTCATTCTAGTAGCATGACCGGAGGATATAGTGGGAGAAGGAAAAAACAAATGATTGGTGATAGACACTTTAGCGCCAAAATGATACCTTTTCGTCAGAGGAAATTTGGAAAAGAATCTTTAGCTTGAGGATAGAAGTCGGCGTAGAAAGATGTGCCGACTTATAGCCAAGCTCCGGGAGTTCCCCTCGTCCGCGAGAAGAATCTTTTTTCTGGACAGAAGTCAGCGTTAGAATGGCACATTTAGCCAGATTCTAGTGATGCCACTCGCCCGTAAAAGAAAGGAGCCTGAAAATTAGGCCTTGCCAAAGATAAGTACAACTTAAACTGTTTTTCCTTCTACCCTTCCTAAATATTGGAATTATATGAATTAAAAATGAAAGAGAGAAACTGAAAGGATTTGGTTTCATTCACAGTAAATTAGCAAATGGACTTTGTTATATGTTTAAGCTCGGCGACATAAGCATTCTCTCAAGTAAAAGAAAAAAGAAAGAAAGAAAAACGTAGAAAGAAGAAAAGGACTGTTGAGAGACATTTATGTTTGATACTGCCGGTTGATACTGCCGGTTAATATAGCCGGTATTTTCAAAGGAAAAGAAAAAAGAATTGTTTCCCAAATCTTATAATTATTTGTTCAGTTGTCGCCATTTAAATCTTTATTATATTCTAAATGCACCCTTGTGTTGAAATCTACTAGTTGTGTTATTTATCTACCGAGTCGCCTTCTTTTGTACATATCTGTTTCAGCTTCGTATCGCTTTCATTAATTCTCGCTAAATGTCTTATATAGAAATTTGACTACAGTTAATATTTCTTTTAACCTTGAAGTCCATCTTTTCCGTTATCCGAGAGAGTAAGAAAACAAGGGACTTAGTAGGGTATGTGAAAGGGAATTGGAAACCCCCTCGCCATCGTTGGAGATCAGTCTAGCCCAAAATTAACCCCCACATTACTTGGCAGTTTACCATATGCCCGAAAAGGGATAGTTAACTATGACGTATTTTGAGGATGATCAAGTGCCAGACTGCCTTCGACATCACATACACTTGAAATAAACTCTCGTCCTGAGATAATTATTCATGCAGCGTCACAATGTGAATATGCACCTACAGAACATTTCAACTGAAACCACCAGAAGTTGGAACCTTTAAGATCTATAAAACCTATGGGAATATTACGTTTTCGTAATACATTTGCGAGCAAAATTAAAAGACAAAAAAGGAGATATCGTGGCAACAACACTCTGAACAATAATATGAATAGAGTGCTAAAAAGTGAATAATAGATTCCAGAATCCGTCAGCTGAAGATAAGAAAGATCCGAAGGAAATCCTCATGTGACGTAGACATCTGCTGTAGTTGACACGGCATTAAAATAACATACATTGTCTCTACGTTTCGTCGGCACTATTTTAAAATCTGACTTTGAGTAAAAGACCTTTATTTTTTGCTCCTTTCGGTCTGATTCAGCCTAAAAGTCAAAAGATACCAATTCCTTTCCAAGCAAAATGTAACTGACTCATCCGATTAGCAAACAAAACGAATTCAAGCAGTTTGACTTCTTCATACTGGGATCGGTGGTGAAGTGGGAGCAGGAGAGAGAGACGACAGAGACAGAGACAGATTTGTGGGTGCAGGAAGCCTTACTCTTTCTGAGTGACCAACGGGTTGATTAAAATGTCTGATAATTATAACAATGGGTAAAGTCGGGTATGCCAGTATCTCTACTGACATACCCCCCTTACGAGTGATTTTTTAGGGTTCGTTTTAGCAGGGATCATACAAAATAGCTGTTATCGTGAAAACAAAAGAAAAACAATTGAGCTACCTAAAATTAATGCATATATATATATATATATATATAGGAAAAATAATATCAGGATGTCATAAAGAAAATCCTACAGTCAATAGGTTTTCTAATCAATAAAGAATTTTTATAAATTCATCGAAACAATCATCCTTCTTTTCATGTCTGTGAGCTTGATGAAGGGTGATGATGTGAGTAAACATTATCCACACACTCAACAAACCTAACAGCACTTTGTCTGAAAGCTCCATGAAAGATATGTCGTTTTTCAGTTCAAGTCTATTTGCTTGTTATATCCCATCGGAAATACATTAACTTTAATCTCCAGTTCTCTGGACATCGAGATATTCAACTCTAACTTCAAGCAATCACAAGCCACCTACTTCACCAAACCCCATGTTATATGATGGAAAAAAACGAGTTTTTAATTGTCAAAAGATTTATATACAGAAATCATTTCTAGCCAGCTGCAGAAGTGGAGATGCAGGAGCTATTTCACTGATACTGGAAATGGTTTGCTGCAGGAGTGGCGATGCAGGAGCTAATTCACTGACACTGGTCTGCTGCTGGAGTGCAGATGCAGGAGCTACTTCACTGATACTGTAACTAGTCTGCTGCAGGAGTATAGATGCAGAAACTAATTCACTGACTCTGGAACCTGTCTGTTTCAGGAGTGGAGATGCAGTAGCTAATTCACGGATATTGGATCTGGTCTGCTGCAGGATTGAAAATGCAGGAGCTTATTCACAGATACTGGAACACTTCTGTTGCAGGAGTGGATATGCAGGAGCTATTTCACTGATACTGGAACTTGTAAGCTGCAGGATTGGAGATGCAGGTGCTAATTCACTGATACTGGAATTGCCTGCGGTAGGAGTGGATATGCAGGGGTTAATTCTCTGATACTGGAACTGGTCTGCTGCAGAAGTGGAGTTACAGGAGCTAAGTCACTGATGCTGAAATTGGTATGCTGCAGGATTGGAGATGCAGGAGCTTATTCACTGATACATGAATTGGTCTACTTTAAGTCGTGATTCAGTTTCTTGAGTTTTCCTTTTCGTAGTTACGCCCAGGTCTTTTAGTGTGCGATTTCACTTGTCTGTCGTTTCAAATATCTATACAGCTTTTTTCACATTTTTCTTTCCTATTTTTGTTGTTCTGTTTGTACTTTTACTGTCAGCTATGAGATTCGGCAATGTAATTAAACGTGAGTGTCTTATTCAGCATCTAAACTTTTCTGGCGACCGTCGAAAAAGCTTCCAAAGTCGGATGTATGCATACGACAATTAGAAAGTCCAGAATACTTTTCCGGTCTGGAAAAGTGTGCACTTTTATGACGTGTCAACCAATTAAATGGCTAGAAACAAGTGCTCCTTTTATCATAAATAAAAACCCAAAGAGACTTCTCTAGGTTTAAGATTGATTTCTCAAACGTCCAGTCATTGACAAGAAAACCATTGCTTTTATATACTTAGTCGCCATTAGAAGATTAGTGAAATGGGCGACTTGATGGAAGCGGGAATGCTAAGAGGTGGAGAGTTTTTCTGCTCGGATTAAAATGAACATTAGGACTGAAAAGAAAAACTCTGTCTTCTTCGGAATTTTTTAAAGATTTCGATTAAAATTACGTACATGAGTCGAGGGAATAGTCTGCAAAATAGCAGACGTGGACAAGGAACCACTCTAGAAGAAGGAAAACTGAATTCAAAACAACAGTACTCTGCCTAAAATCTGACCTTGTGTCTGATTAGCGATAACCAAGTAAGGTGAGTTAGATAGTTAGATGTTGAAAAACGTAAAATTATCGATTATCTTCTTGAAGACAAATCTCAAAAATATATTTATTAGAATAGAAAGATAGAAAAATGGATTTCAATTTATCTGCTATGTGTCATGGCGTCGTTTTTTATACTCTTCCTTTTAACTTTACCACCAGGATACGTCTCTTTCATTGTATATGTATTTAACGTAACTTTACTTTGAATGGCCGAGATAGAAGATTATTCTAGAAAATAAGGATACTGATTCACTTTTTACTGAAACAAAGATAGTGGACGTTGGTAATCTAATTAGTTTCAAGAACCTATTGGTCAGGGAAGTCTCGTGATTTATGCTCCCAACTACATCCGCACCTATGATTTTATCCTGCGAAAAATAAACGTTGTTTTTGGAGCCGACCACGCGACAAGTTTTAACTATATATACTCTCGATTTCCAACGACTCGCTCTCTTCCATTTTGACTTCCAAAGACAGCTTTCATTCTCTCTTACATTCTGAATCCCAGCAAGCGACACGTAGCTCCAGAAACTTACAATGGACACGTGTATAGTATGCCAGTTCTTTCTTCTCATGTTCTGTCTATCCACAGAAAACCTTCATACAACTTCAGACTCTTCGGCAAAACCAGTAAGAGATAAAAGGCCGGTGTATTAGTACTTTTGTGTAAAATACTTTATCAACATGCACATATCGTCAAGGGGACACTGTTAATACTTAGTCTACTTGCATACTCCTAGATAATAACCGCTCACAAACGTACACACACACGAATATTTGGTGAACTATATTTTGAACATTCGTAAATATTTTTTACAATGTATTTTTGTTTGTATTGCTTTGTTGTAAATGTTCTTTTGGTCCGGGTCGTTTATATCGTTTGCCTTTGAATAATAAGCCACCACAAATTGTATGAGTGACATATCTAATAACAACAACACCACAACTTAATACCTCTTCAATAAAATTATATTTCTAAGAAAAAATCAAACCAACCACGTGTGGCACTTGATTTGACCAGAATGGAAAATGAAGAAGTAATCCCAGACAATACGGCACCAAAAATCTACTTCTCGCTAATAGTCGAGAACTACTATTGTGATCCTCAGTACAAAATCGGG